>OX465581.1:107265153-107901959 GCA_950022655.1 Alentia gelatinosa
TTGTTGGTTATAGCTGGCACTTCACCATCATCAGTTAGGATCGTGGCCGTCATCTCCTTGAACGACCCGCCATCTACCGGCCAGGGTGCTGCTACCTATCGACAGCCACAAGGTCTGGGCTGGTGCCCAGCGTGTACAAAGCTGGCCAGTGTTCGTGCCAGCGTCTGGTCAATAGGAACCAGCGGTTGGGAGTAATGAGCTGCCAGCCGAGGGGAACCAGCGACGGAGGTTGGCGTCTATTGGCGATGAGGACGGTAGTGGGGGAGGTCAGGAGAGTGAAGAGATTGAGTAGACCTCAGGCATTACGTACACGTAGGAGGCAGTCACCTGTGGCTGCAGCCTCATCATGTTGTGATAGGCATGTGATCGTCCATTCCTACATTCTTTACCAAAACTAACGGTGCATGCCTCCAAATATACCATACAAAACTGTACACACTGCCATCTTACTGATATTGTCAGCCTGGTGCTATGCTATCAGCGATTTGATCGTGCATTGGTTGCCTACCACATGTGTAAATTTCTGTAAGATCCGCTTGGAGATTCTCCCGCACATAAAGACATAGTGAACCAGACCTAGGCATGGAGACTGAAGGACCACGAGAGTGAGATTCTCGTGTAGTGTTGAATTCAAACCTGCTCTTCTTTTTTTCTAGATCGATAGACAGACATACTTTTTCTCTTATATATTTCAAACCATGCCGAAATCTAAGTTTAGTATTGTAGTTTTCTGATCTACCTTTCTCGTGAGAAACCAATGAGGTTACATTTCGCTGGTCATCGGTAGAATCTGTGTCAAATGAAATGATGGTTGGGAAATAAATGATAGTACAGGTATAGAATTTGAAGTATACGGCTGCCTTTACATCACCAGCCCGGGGTGTTTATATCTAGGCCACATTCGCGAGGGCGCCGTTGAAACAGGCCGCTCTGCAAATGCCAAAAGTATTCCGCGACAGGACAATCACTGTGCTATGTTTGTGATGATTGTGGAATCTGCAGGTTATACCACAGACACAAGGTTTCCTGTCTGTGTTTGACCTGCAGGCTATCGGCCGCGGCTGCGGCAGAGCCCGACCACTCTCTGGTGTATTGATATCCAATACTGTGCACGTGGGTTGCGGACTACTTACTCTTTTTACAGGCTGTCCCGAGTAATGGACAAATCTGGAAGGGCCACTCTCCCAAATAACTTCCTCAGGGTCCGAGTAGCGCCCTGAGAAATAGGATAGGTTTGATTTTTATTAAAGTAGCGGTTGTGCCTCTGATTGGGTCATGAACGAAATGCCTTCCGTAAAAAGATCTAAAGAGGTGCATGTCATTGATCTGCGACAATATTGAGAGGCCATTCTATTGTTACGAATGATCGTTTTTGAAATTTGAAATGTGACTTGAGTGGTGGTCGTTAGTCACGGCAGAGGGTCAAAATTGTTTCAATGGTTGAATGTGTGTTAGAAAATATCTTTTTAATGATTGAATGTGTACTATCAGCATTATCTGTACATGGCATAAAACGCAAATGTTTCCTTTCTTATTGCAAAATAAAGTGTGCCTCATTCACTGCATGATTCAAGAGTACACTATATTGTTTGTCTTCTTGAGGTTATTCGGTCTCAAAATAAATATCACCTATTGAATTTCCAGCAGGTTTGATATCAGACCATACACATACCTTCATGTGGTATTGACTTGCCCTCCTCCCCCGCATTGGCAAGCACACCTGTATGCCTATAGCTCTGTACGAGTAATGCATTAGTAAATCCACGTGTCAAACGGGACAGGTAGGTGAGGTTTATATGCTCATAGAGCAATTTACACCTGTGTGTGAATGGAAAGATTTAGTGTAACGTGTCATCCCGTCGGCAGTATGCATTAATTAAGCTGTCTGATACATTGTTCCAGTTACACACAGGTACACATGTGGACACATCTAAGTACAGACGTATCAATCTCCATTGTGCAATTTATCACTCAAAGCGCGAGAAATAGTATAGGAGGTTAATCTTGGGTCTAAATATCCTAGAATTATACTGTCCAGGGGTTCGTCTATAAATTCTGTACGACCATATAGAAGATCTTACGATTGACCTAGGGATAATATCGTTACATAGGTGTTTTGGTCATATAGTTGCGACCTTTGTACGATACGATCAAATGGAATACTTGAAAATCGTTACATAAACATTGTCTTACATCGTGCAAATGATCTTACATCGTCTGAAATTGTCATAACGTGCGACACCTGCAGGGGGTGTCGTGGGTGAAATTCTTATTTTTGTATACAAAGAAATCATTCATTGTACGGAAAATCTAATTAATCAGGGACGTGTGCTCGTCTTAACTATGATGAAATAAACACTTCTTGTGAAAAAGAGAATACAAATTTTTTTTTAAATGAAATGTATGACTCCCCCACGCCTCCTTGTCGATGTTTCCTGGACCAGTCACACTGCATCATACTTTATTCTGATGTTATTGGGTAAAATTTGAAGAAACCGGACGCCAATCAGTGTTTATCCGGATCGTTATCGGTGCAGAGCTTTTTCTCATATCAGTTTGAATCTTGTACAGCATGGTCAGGTCGTTCTATTACGTGTGTGGGGAGGGGGGGAGGTTGCATAGCTTACACATTGTAGACCTGTCGTCCAATACGATGTATGTGAAACATGCGACCATTTATACGAACGATTGAACTATTTCACAACGATCTGCTTTATTTAACGATTTAATGCATGAATCCTCTACGAGGTCGTACATCGTTGGATAGATCGTATCGTCCATCGCGCGTAACATATGAGACAAACACCCAAGTCGATATTGCCCAATGTTCTTGCTTGTGTTACATATTTCAATCCTACTGCAAATCAAAGATGCATGCATTGTTTCCATTAACCTTTCTAATCAACTAATGGTGGTCAGTTATATCAAATCCCGGCGTCCATGTCAAATAATCATAAATATAATTGGTTGTTATCACACTGCTCTTAATTAGTAAAGCATAATAATCGGTTAATCATTCTTGATAGAATGCGTCATGTCAAGGTTTCCTTTGTAATAAGATATCCCGCCGGAGTAAGAACAGGAACCGCCAGACGTGATGACATCACAGCTGAGAGCTTCATTAGGAATCCATCGATGGCAGTGGAGATGTAATCAAAGGCCTCAGCGTAAGAGCAGCTTGACAAACGTTGGCACTAACAATATTTCGATTGGCGTGGTTTCAGTGAGTAATGAGAATACAATTTCAGTTTACCAAAACAAGACATCAAAAAAGTCTTTTTAAATATTGTTCTATTTCTTCATATCATTGGCTGTTTAGAATCAAATTACCAAAGTCGCAACAGAAGCGATGGGCCTTATTGACAATAAACTTGATCTAGATATAGCAATGAACGCCTGTTTCTCAGTTGTCTTATTCCCTTAAAAGAAAAACCTTCTCTGCTGACCGTATTATAAGGGATGGAACATAGAAATTCGTACCAAGCTGATATGAATGTAATATTTAGGCGTCATTCTATAACAACTGACCGAGAACCAAAGACAAAATATCTGCCGGCTGCATATTATTCATGTGGTATTATGAAAAGACTTCACGAGTTTGAGTCTGAGTTTATTTATGCCACGCATTTTGTTGGCTCCATAATTTCACGAGTCGAAGACGAGTGACATTACGGAGCCAACAAAATGAGTGGCATAAATAAGCTCAAACTCAAACGAGTGGCGTCTAGATTTTATCCTACCCAGTTTCCATATTTTCTCAGCATCAGAAAGTAGTGGCATATACAGCACTTTATGTCACACCCGTGACATAAACAAATCCCATGTTAAGCCCATGGCGGTTTTTTAGGGGTAGGATAAAATACACTATATCATGCATGTCTTATCTCCCTCTTCGTCATCATGTATAGCTTTTTTGTTTGATTCAGAAAGACATATTCTTCTTCAAATAACGGGAGAACCCAGCGCTCATATGCCACTCCTGTCTTTGGTCAGTCTAGCCGATACTATGCAGAGCCTGCAGTTACCATGTAGCCGCGGATATTGGATTTCCGAGCGACATGAGTTGCTCAGAGCAGCTGTGGAAATATAACGGTATGTGAAAGGAGAGTATTTCCTGACGTATTGCCCAAAGCCCCCGCGTAATCCCTGCAACTGAGAATTCACAGTAAAACCAATATCCTGATTCGCGTTCGGCCCAATAAAAGCGGCGCAACGACAGCAGTTTCCCCTTAAAGTCATATCAGGTTTAATATGAACTGACAAGCGCCGACTCTCATTTCGACTCTAACATGAAAATTATGCGTAGGATGTTCGTAGTGGTATAAAACCTTGTCCGAATTTCATTCTCGAGAAATCTATATCTCACATGTGTGCAGGAATTATTATATACTAGGAGCATATGTTATTTCCATTCATAATGGAAGAGCGCGGTATACCAAAATCTCAAAAAAATAAAAGTAAGAGAATATCAATATTTTGGTATATTTCTTTTAAGATGTTTTTCATTTTCTGGCTTACGTTTTTGATTTTGACTTGTGCCTGGTCTAGCATACAACAGATCACATTCACCTTGTCGTGGTTGTGACTGAATTTTTCATTTAGGGTCTTGGTCAACTGCCCTACTTCTCTGGCCAATAGGTCAGCTATGCCACTCAGTTTGCTCTTTGATAGCCCCTTAGCGCTTGATGCGCTCAAGTTTGTTTTGCTTGAGGGTACTTCATTTTACTAACATATATTTGACATCTTCAGATGGGGTATCATCTGGAACATCCATATATTTGGCACTATTACTATTATCATAGTCCATTGAAATGTGATTTCTGTCCATATGATATATGCATTGAATGCACACACTTTGACATGGTCACTCAGCCATGAAAGTTCTATTTAAAGGAACCAAGTCAGTAGTGGGGCGTGGATATGGTCAGACTGTTATACTGGACCCCTGCTCATTTACCCAGGCCTTT
Organism: Alentia gelatinosa; assembly: GCA_950022655.1. Taxonomy (NCBI): domain Eukaryota; kingdom Metazoa; phylum Annelida; class Polychaeta; order Phyllodocida; family Polynoidae; genus Alentia; species Alentia gelatinosa. The sequence continues at coordinate 107,270,121 of OX465581.1, forward strand.
ATAGTTGGGACATGGATAGGGAAGTGTTAGATTCTCTGCAGTAAGCTGAAAGCCTGTGTGAGCATTCTAACCTTTCTAGATGACGTATATGAGCGCGATTTCCCGCGCTCAATAACACTCTTCCACCGACTACAGTGATTGTCATTATCTTGTTTTTTAGACTCCGGAAAGTTCGTTCGCATATGCCTGATGGTATTCGATTACTACAGTCTATACTTGGCTGAGGTCACCAAGAGCATGCTTTCTTAATAAGCAAATATAATAAGAAAAAAATAGAGTTATCCCCGCAACGTGCATGAAAAATCACAGACGATACCGGTAAACACTTTTTGTTTGCTAAATATGGGAATATTCGCCGATAACCGACACCACCATGATACCTCAGCGACCCCAACACTCCCACCTAGAAGGTTGCCATTAAAGGCCCCGATCATTTGTAGCTTTGGCCAGAGTTAATGCGAAGAGTATTGCATCTCTCTACTGATGTTACATGTCACATGACCCCCAGTGGCTTCTGATTCAGGCCCCAACTGACAAAATGAAAAGAACAAGTCTGCTTTTGACGACCCTGATAATATAGTAGAGCTGTTGTATTGCTGTGAGGTAAGGCCCCACATAGCCTGTACCGTATGGAAGGTGTTGTTTCACTGGTAGGCCTGCACATACTTATTGGGAGGTGCCTTTATTATCAAAGATGTATGCACTGTTCCCATTAACCTTTCTAATCAACTAATGGTGGTCAGCTATATCAAAACCCGGCGTCCATATCAAATAATCGTAAATGTAATTGGTTGTTATCACACTGCTCTTAATTTGTCCTACAATGTGCTGGATGATGACGCTTTCTCTAGATATTAGTAAAGCATAATAATCGGTTAATCATTCTGACCCATGTAAAACAATTTGACATGGGTTTGTGGCTGAGGAGATTTGAATAACACCGTTATTGTTTCCAGTAAGATGTGATAGGTTTCTGCGGGTATTGTGTTTATCTTTTAAAGTGGCTTACCTCGCAGGTTTATCATGGGATTACTTTCAGTGCATTTCCTTTAGCCAAAAAAGAATTCTCTATCAATATTGCATAATTCCCCATTAATGGAGTTTTAGGGCATTGTCATCAATTTGATCCGATTTTTGTAGTTTGACGAAGAGTCGTGAGATTCCATCTATTAATATTTATACGACCTGCTTTCCTCTGACGTCACTCCGCACACACGAAGTGGCGTTGGGGACAAAATGATCGAGTTTTGTGGTTTGTGTGTATTGTGGGTGGAGAGTGGGTGGGGCTGGCTTGACAGCGGTGAACCTGTGCTGCCGAGCCAAGTGTTAACTGACTCGTTAGTGTCGTGTGTGGACGCCAGCCAATATTACCTCCATAATGAATTGTTTGCTCGCCACATCTCCCCCACAGCGGCTACGCCACCCTCTGCTGAGAGCGGGACCTCTGTCTGTGATCACGGTGCGGTTCATTTAATTACTGTATGCATTCATTATGAGAAAGAAAGGATGTATTTACTACTAATGCCAATTGCAGATATAGAGGTAGGTAAAGAAATAAACACAATCCTCTATAATATGCTGCAATCCATATATATATCCCTTAACACATATTTTCCCTTGACCTGTACAGTCATTTATATATGACTTATTTAGTCAGTGATACAATCTCTACAATATTTCTTGATAAAGATAGCTCCAAACCATGGCTGGGAATGTGAATGATAATCATACATGATTCGTAATTAGAATGATTTGTCCGAATTTTGATCCCTTGGCAGTTATCCGTTACCTAACAGATATTATAGCATTGGCTCTCATTTGGACATTAATGAAATTCATGGATTAGTCCAACACCTCTGGAGAGATGATGTAGCAACTGCAGAAACCGTTTATCGACCTGGGTAATTTTGTACTTTCGTTGAAGCCGTGACTATTAGTGTAATCCGATTCACTGTTGTGGACACATGCGTCGGTGATTATCGATGTACCCTAAGATTGATGAATATGAACTTATGATCACATATCGCTGCACAAGTAAAACAGTGAGAATAAACAGTGGCCTTTTGCAATTGAGTGATTGGGTAGTTATTTCAAACCAAAGCGTATCCAACTACACTGGTGAAGCTAGATAGTATAGACAGAGTTTAGAAACCCTAGAATGGTAACGGGCTTCAACATAGAATATGAAGCCACTGCTGCCGCATTTATGTTAACAGAGGTTGTGCTGCTATCGCAGATGAGGATCGAGATGGCAAGCTCTGTCAGTAGACTCTCCTTTCATCTCTCCTACCTACATCCCCGCCAACATTCCCCCTTCAGTGATGAGCTACTCGGAGAAGGTCTGAGAAGGTAATCCCTCAGGCTATCCTGCTGGGTGAGCAGCTCATTAGGGGCCCTCGTCCATACTAATTGCTGCTCGTGTCTACAGAGATTGCAAAGTGCCACTTGCAATTTTACTGTAGTTCGCAGTTCAGCGGAAATGCTCCAATTTCGCTGAGTGCCAATCGTATAGAAATACATGTGTATTACAAGGAACAGAGTTAGTCCTGTTTATGTCTACCTTTGAGGGGCGTTGAGGGAGGAGCACGCCTATGGTCGAGAGGTGGAGGAAATACTCGCGTCTGAGTACAACACACTTCAGGAATGTTTATGTTTCTAGGCTTTTATTCAACCCAAAGCTTAGATCTTGAGGTATCATTATTAGATAGAGCCTGGTGTTCTTGATATATCTTTTGGAATTTAAGAGATAAAATAATGTATTTTGAAGAATATAAACATGCCTGTTTTCATCAACGGAAACTGTGTCTATCATAAAAGTGCCATATTAAGCCGGCTGTCATAGTGTAATATTGGAAAGGGTCCAATTAGGGAGGGATTTATATGACAAAAGGCCTTACCAAAATACCAAAGGCTGAGTAAGGTAATATCTGATAATAATTTGATTTATCCTACCCCTAATATAAAATCCCATAGGCTTAACATTGACTTTCCCTATGCGCCCATATGTCGCATACGGATAAAAAATCGCTCCTAGGAGTGTACAAAAAATGGACCAATCAGAGATCAGCAGCTGAAAGTAGTTCCATGCGCCTTCAGAGCAGCAAGGAGAGCTATATGGACTTCAGAAAGTTTTTATCGTGTTTTTTATTATTATCCTCACATAAAAATATCGTTCACAGGATAAAATCAAAACCTTATTCGTTTTACTCTGGGCTCCCGTATGCGACTCCTGGAGTTTTGGCTCCGGATATCATTACGCCCAACTCAAGTCGTCGCATACGGGAGCCCAGAGTAAAACTCATCCAGTTTTACGATATTATTTGCCTTTCTTTCTCCCGTGATATCTAGATACAAGTAAGGACATTCGGCTATTGCATAATTTTGACGTTTGTGTAAAACTTTTGACTCTAACCCTATCAACCACCCATTAGAAAATGATAAGCGTTATCAATGCTCTTCTAGCGGTGCTTCACTGCCCCTCATCGTTAATAACTAAAACAAGGTGACCTAATTAACCTATGCATTTAAGTCATAGAAGTGACTGCCTCGATGATCACTCACCCTCCAGTGCTTTCACGCGACGCTAATGTTCTATTAAATCATGCAAATCTACTGTTGTACCTGTAATTAACTGGCAATGTGCTTTTCTCTGTCTGGCTTGGTGCTTGAGAAGGGGTGGCTTTAGCATGGGGTAGATTGGCAGAATTGAAAAGAAGCATAGAATAATGGAATTGAAATAAGATGCAAACAAAATTAAAAGAGAAATGAAATAGAAAGCTCTGATTGTTCATGGTGGATTTCAGTCAAGTCGTTATATACAATCATTTTGACTCAGACTTTGAAGCCATTAACCTTCAAGAACCAGAGATATCTGGCACATGCTATGTCTACGGAGACAGTGCAGATTTAAAGACAAATGCTGGTAGATATCGCAGTGCCCTCTTTGTCTACTCTCAGAACTAAATGTATCTTTAGTGCTGCGATCTGGTTTCATGAAAATATTGCAGTTTCCCATAGACAACAATGGTAAATCACCTACCTTCTTCCGATGGCCCTCCCATAGAAGTTAGCATTGTGACATAGTATTTTATTAGCATTTCTCATTTGAAAGTGTTCCCAACTATCATAATCCAGAATTGTTTGAAGATATCAATAGAACATCAATGTCATCTAACCATGAAGTCAAAATATTGCAGTTTCCTTTAGCCAAGCACTTACCTTTTCAGATGGCCTTCCCATAGAAGTTAGCGACATGCCTTTTTTTATTGCATTTTCTATTTGCTGATATATGAAACTTATATTATCCAGAGTTATTGCAAAATCAATATAGTCACCCAACTACCAGCCTTTGTCTTTAATACCTATTATATCTGTATAGGCAACAACGATGTCGAGTACCTAGCTTTTCCATTAATGGACGTGTGGTTCAAAATAGAAATAGTAGAAAGGACTCTGTTTCGTCTTTTGTTAGAAATTACCCATTGAAACAAATTGAGTCAGCAAAAAGATTGTGCTGTTTTATTTCAAAATCAGTAAGATTATCGGAGTGGGTTACCCTATGATAATGTGAACATATGTAGACAGGAACGAGCACCTGCTCCCGGTTTATTCATATGTGTGCCTTTTTCAAGTACTGCTTATTTGAAGCACATCAACGACCGTAACACTCTTCAGCAGCTGCTCCTTGTGAAAGACACTAACCTTATGTGTTATGATGTTGCTGTTAGATTATTACACTTAAATGTATATAATCTACAACTCTAACACAACAGGAAAACCTTGCTGCAAGGCACTGTCGTCAAATAGGGGCACTTACAACACAAAGCCTGAGCCTATTATCATAAATTTATGTCAGTGGTATGGAACCTCTCCTGTTGTTTTTTACAATATAGAGTTGGGACTTTCATTTCTGAAACTGATAACAATCAGTTCATAATGCATTTTACATTGGTATTCCCAAGTGGAAAACTACTTTTCATGAATATCGTCTCGATACCGATAAATTGCTATTCTGTTTTATAATGCATGTATCAAAATCTCACAAGGTCTATATGTGCAACCGGTAATGTAAGATCAGTCACCTCAGCCAACCGACAACACGTGGGCCCGCTGAGCATTATTGACTCCCCGTTACCGCATTGCTTTCTCGGGAGCCCAGCGTTTACACAGATCAATCGCGGATCGCTGTCGGCTCGTAATAGTGCACTGTGCACATTAGTGTAGGCGCCATGACGTCTTGGGGGCCATGAATAAGAAAATACCCCCGCGGCGCTGAGGGGTATGCCGCCAAGCAGCCACCGCGCCAAGCTCAGCGGGTATGTTGTTGGACGTAGGCAGCTCAGTCAATACAGGTAAACTCAATATATGCCGTCACGTCAATCATTATTGGGCAAAGATAATTGCATATGTGCACCAGGTTGGCCGCATGTTCAAACGACCAATCTAAAGGGATTCATTATGAGAGTCCCTTCAGTTATAGATATATAATTTTTGGACTTCATGCATTGGTCAGTAATTGAGAGAATTGGGGATTAATTAACGCGCCAAGGGAATCGTGTTATCCGCCGGCCTTGACCCTCGTGACGTCATAACCTCGTGACGTCAGCCGCCATCGGCCTCTTATGGCGGCAGACTTCAAACAATAAAGAACTCTTTTTCCACCACCCGCTCCACAGCTGTGGGTTGACATTTTCAGACTTGAATATTTAACATATCAAGACTTAACGTCTTTAGTCACCTAATGTAACTATGAACTTATTCTAAGACTTAAACGTCTCTTAATCTGATATGATCATGCGTTTTATGAACTTCGAGTAATAAATACTCTCAACCAATTCCCGCCTAGGGTTAATTAAGTTTTAAATAGCCATTGGGCTCATATATCCTGGAAATTTCCATGTATGCCATAGATATGCGTCCCCTTGAATTGGAATGCCATTGCGAATACACTACGATATGAATAACTCAGATAGGTATAACAATCTTGATTTCTGAAACGATCATATGTGTTAAGTCAGTATGCTGCTTAAAGTAGAAGGATATTAACCCATAGGTGATGGTAAAGTGCATATTGTCAAGGCAGCATAGGGCCTACTCTATGCATAATACCATATACATCATTTTGAATAAGAATACATTGACCGTGCTCTTGTAAATAACGTATGCCTGTTTTAGTAAGTCCATTCCATAATGGAATGTCTCGGCTATTGATAGATGAAGTGGACCTGATTTGTCATCTTGTGTGATGAAAACTCCTGATGCTGTGAAATTATGTAGATGGATCCTCTTGGGGGATACTTTAAAATCCGCCCATCAATATTCACGGTATTGATTGGGTACAGAATCAGTATGTTATTTATATCATTAAATCATTTCGCTCATCATGTCATATGCATGATAACGTGGTCTCAAACTAGCGATTACTTGTTATAGTTGCTGTTTAAGCTCAAATATGGCCTATATTCATTGGGTAAGCTTTTCTGTCTGTTGGAAATAGATATAAATTCTTGGTATTATGACACATTTGTAAAAGAAATTGGGACAGGTAGCAGCAATTATATTTACTTAATACACTTAATGTTTTGTATCCGATAATCTGACACTGAAAAAGGCACGCCTCTATTTTTACATTGATTAACGGTATTATTCTTTTGTTGATAGTTTATTGCACGACTAGCTATGTGATTATTCAGCCATGGACCTGCTATAGTGCTCACCACTTTGATCTTGCGTGTGATCACTGATTCAAAAAAGAAATAACAAAATTGCGGAACAAAGGGCTGCTTATCATATCGCTGGTGGGCGTGTTTTACATCGGTGTCGAGCAGCAAAGAGCCTTGCACTATTTGTCTTTTCTGCCCTGCGAGCAGTTCATGAGAATAACTGCAGGGAGCAGCTCCCCCAGGCAGCTGCGGCAGAACTCTGCGACAATCCTCTATAAGTCTTCCGTGGAACCATGCACAAGGGCTTTGAAGGGCAGACAGCGTGGTCGTTCAAGTGGCTGAAATTGGATTTGGATGTTGTCATTTGGCTACTAAGCGAGTATATATTGACATTCTGAGGTCTGCTTGTTAGAGTTGTGTCACCCCTTGTATTTCCCAGTAACGCTGACTTGACCGTGGAGGAGGAAGGTAACTGTGCTACCACTCCCACCAAACACTAACCCACCTATGCTGAAAGATCGATCTTTCATTCTGCCTTAAATTAAGCCTCCGGGTAATCTTAGCCTAGTTGCATAACTACTCATCAAATCTGATTACGCATACTATCGATTTGTTCTTTGCCTGTGGGTGTGTATGATACAATGCCATATAATGGTATTCTTAAACGTGTGAGGTTTTGTCTTTTGGAAGAAGGCCTAGAGCTGCCTTATTGCACCGGGATCTTCTGACTGAATCTATAGTAAATAAAGAAACTCCGCCAAGGCAATATAGGTAAAGAGTCTGCAAAGTGTAAAAATGGAGGGAGAAAAAGAACTTATTTGACCAAAACATGCGTATCGTAAAGCTGAAGCCCCATCTACACTGGTATGGCTAACTGGAACGAACATCCTTGGAAGTACAAGAAGGACTCTTTATAGCTTTAGAAATATGCAAATTTAAAATCTTATGATAGGTACGCTTTTTCATTGATTGAAAGGTTTGTCTAAAGCTCTCGCTTCTGACTAAAGCTGTCATGCACGGTTCATAATATCTCATTCCAATCGTAATTTACATTTGCTGTACATATGAATATATATTACTGATGACGGAAATTGTTAAAAACTGGACAATGTTACCGTTGGAAGAATTGGCCAGAATAACTGCAATATAGAGGCCAGTTTATGTATCCCTTTACAATACAATAAAAATGAATTAAAAAAAAGAGTCAAAATTTTGTCCCGTCTCAAACTAGTTTAAACGTTATCTTTTCAATTGAAGGTTTCATTCTAACTGCTATAATATCCAAGGTTCGGATAAGAGCAGTGGTAGAGTAGCTGATGTGCAGGTGTTGTCCGCTCCCGACCTGGTCCTCCTCCAGATTCCTGGATCATAGCATTTAGCTGACATTGATCGAGATGTGAGCACGGCAGCCTGTGACCCTGGAGCTCATCCATAGAGCGAATTAAGGAGGGTGTGGCGCCGGCCCAGGAGGAGCGCAGGTCTGTACCGGATTGCAGATGGGTGGGGGTAATAGGTGATTAACGGGGCTAGCTTGCAGGTGTCTGCCTCATGTTGTGATCAATAGAAGCAAATGCGAGGGGGCACTGCTTGAACCTTATCTGTCTTTGATTCCCTGACATAATTGCTACTCCTGTCGACAATTTGTTTATGTGTGTTTACCTTGTTATGATCACAGAATGATGAAATCTTGTATACCGCTTGGGGTCAATAGATATCTCTGAGCATTTTATGTGATTGAATGGCACTTCCTATTGCTATATACTGTAAAATCTAATGAAGTATACTAAGGTATTTGATGCCTCTGGCTTTGATTGATTTGCATGTCATATCTATCAATTGATTACATATATACTGATTCTAAGAAACTGTGTAGTGTACCTTAAAGGCATCCATTGTATATATAGAACCTTCTATTCGGGTATATGATAGAGGAATCATTTTTCACATGTCAAAGTAGAGACATTTTTCACGTATAGAAATAGTGCTCAAGCTAGACGACACTTAAATGCTACAGTGGCTGACTTGCTGAAGACTATCTGGAGTAATGGAGATTTCATACCCACATTAGAGTCCACGTTTAGCCCAGCAGGCACCATAGAGTGCCACTCGAGTCCCATCTCCTCCAGTCCACCATCTGTCACATAATTGCGGGCGGCTTCATGAGGATAAAACTAAATCCTCATTATCTGCTGCTAACCATTGGTAAGGGAGGGACTTAATGCCATATTAAAGCTGGTGGGAGTAAAGTATTTAGGCCCCGCCAACGCCACTATGGTCAAATCAGTCTTTATCAGTGGTGCTGATAACATTATATATACCTACAGCCATCTACTCCATAATGAAATACCGCTTTTTGTTATATAATAATTCCAATATTCGTAGCATGGGTAAAGTGTTCATACCGAGGGTAGAATTTTCATACCAAGGCAGGTCACGTGGCGTTAAGGCGGCAAATTAAAGGTCCTGTTATAGTAGTATGCTGTGTGAGGAGTAAAACAAGCAAAGACAACCTTCAAGTGTGACAGCTCCTGAATCGACATGTTTGTGAGTAAGAAATATGACAGCTTTCCATATGTGTCTCTTATATGATGAGAAGAAAACAGATTTCCGGTGTCAGAATTCCGGAATTTATCAGTGAGGGCGTCGGAATTGATGTCACATTGGCCAACGGCCTCGTCACAACATTCCAATAGCCTCACATCGAAACTCTAGAATTCTGACACCCGAAATCGGTTTCCTTATATACTTGGATACATAGGAGTGTATCAATAATATCCCTGATGTGATTTGTAACATGCATCCATCTAATAGGTGACCTAGGCCTCATAGGGGTCATGAAAGGCATGCCACAGGGGCTCGATCATTCTCATTCCCTTCTCATTGCTCCATTGAGGATGACAGTGGGCAGGGCAACCATCATTTGTACTGACCTGTGATGATCGAGGGACCCTCCTTTTGCCCCTCCCCTTGTCCCTGAAGTTTACCCGACGTGAATGCCTGAACACGACGTAGGCTGTACGTCTTTACCATGACCCATCACACCATAGCAACGAATCCACGTCACTGCTTCGCAAAGCACCATTGATCTCTTATGGTGATTGATCCCGGCAAATACGCTAAAGGGAGCTGCGCTTGACCAGTTTCCCCTCCATCCCGGGCTTGTAATAGGATTGACTATGCCAGGACATCCACCTACTTCTGTTCCATTTATAAAAGGCCCAGCTGGACTTGGCTTTCTTACAGGCGGACGTGGCCGAGTGTCAGATCTTGTAAAATGAGATTTAAAAAAAAGTCGTCTGCGGGAACCTCAAACCAGTGACTGTCATTTCCATGACACGGGATTTCAATCCGAGACTCGCCACGACGCCGCCTGGGTTGGATCAGACGGGTCCTTGTCATCACGTGACCGCCACCGCCATGTCGGCACTGCTGTGAACCGACAGGAGTGACACTCTCCTGCCCGCTAGGGGGAGGGCGACACCAATAGAGCAGTTTGGGAGGGCCATAGGACCTGGATTCCCCGAGACCGATGGCAGTTATCCAACCGCCCCCAGGAGACCTGGTGCCTGGTTGGATGGAGGCGAGGTCTGTGGGGATTTGGCTCAGAGAAGAGAGGAAACTGTAGTAGAAAGGTTGTGGTTTGATGTGCTTTTTTCTTTATTTCCGTATTTCCACTCGTTTAAGGAAAACAGATATCAAGCCTTGCGTAGTGGAACACGTGTTTGGTGCAGGGAAGTGGGCAATATAAGTACAAATAACAGGCATCCAAATAAGAAGGCAATGCTGATCACTCTGCTGCCTCCGCTGGCACCCTGTGAAATTGTATCCCACACATGGTCTTCCTCACACGGACAGACAGACACTTGCACTCTGACCATTACGGGGAAAATGTTCTTTTATATCTTTACATGGAGATTATTTTATCTATTTTCTATCCATGTATCTTGTCCCTTGTGGTGAGACATCCTTTGTTTTTACTGTCAAGTTGTTATTGATCCAGTTTTTGACAATTTGTCGAGGAAGCACTGTCACTTTCCTTCACGGCTCCACGCTTTATCCACCTCCTCGGGTAAGGCGTTGATATCTAGATCCCTCACCATATACAGCACATACATGGTCGCACATTTGAGCTCTGTTTGAATGCCAAAATATAAGTAAGGCTCGAAATAAGGATCTAAGAAATTCTGTACTGAAAGCCAAAGGAAACACAAAAAATAAAACATAAATGATATATAAAGAAAATAAATAGTGTTTTGGTTTAAAATTCCTGTTCTTACTCCCATTCGGATCCATTCCTCAGAAGATCTCCTTTTTTCAGATGTTAAAAAAGCTGAGAATCCACATAGTATCTGTATTTAATGCCACCACTTCCGTTCTGATGATCCTAAATTAAAAATCCCCAAAGACTGATTCATGACGAAACAGAGTTTCCAGGGTCAATGTACGAAGACGATGTTTCGATTAAGGACATACGCTCGTTCTGCTGATTCCCGGGTAGTATTGCACCGTAGCAGTCTTTCTCCTACTTACTGCCGTTGACTGTTTTACATCGCAGATGTCTTATCGCTGCTCACAACCTTGGAAAGAAACTAATCGTGACTGATACTGGTGGGTAATGTGTGGCGTTTCCATCTGTCGCCGTTCAGTACATAATTACGTATACGTCGTCTGGATGGAGTGGGGCATTATGTTATCAATGGCTTGGGTCTTTACTACTTTACCGCTGCTCTCCTGATGTGCACAATGGTGATGAGGGGTGTTTTACCAGACTCCATTGCGAGCTGCTCCATCAGCATTCAGGGACAGTTTGAGCTCCTCTGTAGTTGTCCTGTAATCCTGGTCCATTCATTAGAGAAGTGCTGAATGTCTTAGCTTAGGAATGTGCTTCAGTTACATCGGAATAAGAAATAATGATGTCCTTGGGACAATGATTAGACGTTAGGGGTTATCCATAAAGTCCATACGCAAAACTTCTGAAAAATTTGACCATCATCCCTACTTCCCTCTCCATCTTGCATGCAATAGAATATAAAAGGGACGCATGCAAATGTATTTTCAGTATTAAAAAGTTTAATCATGAAATTACCCCAAGGATATGCCCGAGGTTTAGTCACATGGCAGTACCCACAAGAGTCGAGGCTTCGAGCGTAGGTGAAAACAATTAGTTGGACTTTGGTACTTAGATCTAATTTGTGATATAAGAATGTACCGAACACTAGACCGGACAGCGGATAACATTACCGAGTAGTATGTAAGAAATAATTACAAAGGCTATTCGTCAAATAACTGTAATGCATTATTATTGACAAGAGGCGTGAATAATTTGGCCTGAATCTCCATGCACTATCTTCTCAATCGTTGAGATATATCCCCTCAGCAGAAGGTCTATAATCAATGATTCTTCAAACAATCCCTTTCCTTTCTCGAGCCTGTATTATTTATACCACTATATTCTCACTGTGGGCCGAACCGCCCTCTATACCCAATGCCACAGTAGAATGGACAATACAATACTACTGTTAGTACTACGTGAATAATTCACCATCTACATAAAATGACACCGCCCAGTCTGTCTTTCCTCATGTTGAAATCTTAGTAGATTAACCTTGTCATAGCTAGGTTTGCCTTATACAGATGTAAAAATGCGATAAGGCTTATTCTTTTCTGACAAAGCTTTTACTTTCCCTTTTCAACAAATTAATAAACAGGATTCATACTGTTCATTCATCTTAACCAAGGACATCTGGCATGTGTTAGGGAGATATTCCTTGCTGTGTATCAATGTGTACTGGCTCATAGCCACGTTCTATATACGAAATGTGCAATTAGAATACGAGTCATTGCAATTTAAAATCATATGAAGAAATAAATATTCGTTGCCTCAGCAAGGCCACCGACCGGGCTGGGAGAAATGACTTTGGTGCAGATCGTTGTTGGTCTATCCACGTGCGACTGGCAATACCACGCCGGTCTCTTTGTAGAATTTATGGAAATGTCAATGAAACCGTGACGCCCTACCACAGTGATCAGTATGCATCAGACACCCGGAGGCCCCCGCCTTTCAGCATGGTCCACTGAGACTTCGGGAAATGAGAGTTTAGTCCATAAAGTCTTTATTGGCACAGAGTCATCTTGCTCCATAGTATCCCAGCTAGGTTTTAAACGGAATTGTTCGCGTCGGTTGAAAAGAAAATAGGCCATAGACTTAGCTGAGATTTATAGGTGTCGCGTCTAGTTGTATCAGGATCTTTATGTATAGGCCTACATTCCAGTTTCTGCTCCCTAATGCATTCTGACAAATAGATCGATTTTCCTTCGGGCTCATGTAATGGTGTTGCTTTTAGTTCAAGGCATATCTCTCTCTTTTCTAAGGCTGAATGTGACATAATCGGTGAAAAAGGTAAGCATGTCCATTATGCTTATATCAAGGTATTCTGTATAGCTGGCCATGTATGGCATGTGTTCTTCGGGCGTAGCCACGGGTAACTACTGATGGACCATTCAATCCAATTGATTTTTATACCGCATCTACACATATTATATGGTAACTTGACGCGAGTGTCGATAAGGGTATGATAGCTTAAAGGGATCAAATATCAATATTTTCTCGGGCATGGCCTCACATATAATGAAAACTATGAATGAAGACACCGATTAATGCGATCTGCCTGTCAGCTTCTCAGTTACATGTTCGATTATATGTTTTCTAATATGGAGGAACATGATGTGACTATAATCTTTCTATATCGTATATCAGAAATTTCAGGGTATACGGGCTTCATATGGGTAAATGATTAAAAGATGTTTTGTGTTGTGTTCTCTAGGGATGGAAACCAATCCTGGCTACATTTACCTTTATAAAAGTGCCGTAAAAAATTACAAGAAAAATGTTATATTCCCACAAGCATAGACAAGACTTAGTTACATTGGCTGGAGGTGTTCTACCCCATGCAAGCAGGTGTTCTCAACAGAGGTCTGGATGAAGCAAGGCTCCTCCTTAAAAAAACATATCCCTTAGTTCCGCTAGTTCATTAGCCTATATTTCCATCACATGCAGCCCATTAAGACCCCTCTATCTTTCATGCATAAGAGCACTACAGGCGACAAACCTTTGATCTCTCTCAGATGCTGGTTGAACCGATAAGCATGTGTAACCAATAAGTGGGTGGCTTGTTATTTTCACAGCCCAGTGACACTCTCGGCCACAGTGACACTGAACAAATTAAGTACCTCTGCCGTGTTTTTCAAGCCTGTCTTATTTTCTGTGGCGAAATCAGCTTGCACACATAATAAAGTCACTATCCAAGTAAGGTACTTCGACCAGAACATTTTGTTTAACAGTATTCAGAGCCCTTGACAGAATCACTATTGTTATTTGACACAAGAGGGCAATGACGTCAACCCGCTGAAAGCTTGGGTAAGCTCCCTATGTTAATTCCTATTCAGAAAATAATGCAAGGTTCAGTGAACATTGATATAACTAGTAGGATATCAAGAAAATGTTTTTTGAAATCTATTGAAAAACTGGTAGGATATCCGGAAAAAGGGTTTTCAAATCTATTCTTTGTGTTTCATCTCAGGAGACATATAATGGGCAAATGACGTGCTCCAATCATAGCATAGAGTTACACAGCAATTACACAGTCATTAACTTTTCTGCGAAATGGTATGGCTAATGCCATCTATTGTGAAAGAGAAGCCAACATAAACATGTCCACTTTAGTCCTGTCTGCTCTGCATTTACAGCATTTGTGAACATTGAAGTCTTGAACTGCTTGGTGTGCATAAGCCGACATATGAGCTAAATTTCAGCGATAAAACCAGCCATGGATTCACCCTCCATTACCCTGCTTATTATAGTTTGCACACATAGTATCCCTGCAAATGTGGAGTGCCACGCGCAGATTAAACGCCGGAAGGCTATAATTAGGTGTTACTTAATCAATGTTACTTAATCAAGTTAGGCTGATAGCATCTGGCCTTCAGACTTGATTACATAATTACCAAATTTACCTATTTACCTAGATTGCATATTTTAGGTTCTAGGAAGTGAACATTTCTGTGATATTTTACTTCTTAATTTTATGAAAGACACGTTTATATATATTCTGATATTATGTAAAAGGGAACCTGTCCCATCAAATGATAACATTATCTGATATTTTGATCTATTACTAGACATATTATATTAGCAAGTACCCTATGACCCTCTATTATATTGTATTTGAATGAACAGGTACATTGTAGAAGTAGATGATTCTTCCAAAATTGAGCCATTATAATTTGTAATGCAGCATATGCAAAAGGTCTAACAGGAAGGTTTATAGTTACTCTACTTTAAATAACTATATACTTAAAGTTTAACTAGTGCAAAAACGATCGAGGGTTATTGCACAATAGTCTATTTACATATCATGATATACCACACTCCTCACCTTGGAGTACAGAGTTCTACTTGATACGAAATCGTACGAAAAGGTTCGCATACGCTGCACATGCAGACATTTACTTTGTCACTTCGTGTTGCTCCTGTATGCAGCCCCAACCCCATGAAACTAGAGGTGTATTTCTTTCTGCTGTTTCCGAGCTGCTCCATAAATAGGCCAGCGAGAGTGGGAAATCATGCTATTTTAACAGTGCTCAAAAATAGCCGAATCCCACACGGAAATGCGCACACGCAGCCCTTGCTGAAGCGCTATGCTATCTCTGCAAGCCTGTAACTTCGGCCTCTATGAACTTTATACCAGTATTGATCTGCGTTATAGACTGGCTATTTTGATCCATTGTCCCCTGGGCATCCCTTCCATCCCCAATCCCTTAGTGGGCTATCGCCTGAATCTGGTTCGCGGATTGATGCATCCCAGATTGGGAGAGCACTGGTTCTCCAGGCACCTACTTGAATTTGCTACGATTGATGGATACGTGTTCTTTTTCAGACAGAACGACAAAAGATAGCTATCTTCAGTTCAGTATGCAGGTATCCAATTTCCTATCAAAGACAATAAAACCTTTTTTAGTATAGGCCGACTCGCTTGTCATCTACATTGGTAGGGTTCTCCCAAAAGCTGAAATCCTTCCGGATCTTGAATCTGATAGTATTGTCTTTGAATCCTCTTACGTTAATAGACATATAGACTAGACATATATATATAAATCACAGAAATACACGCAAGGATGGCATTTCTTAGAGATAGAAAGTTCCAAAATATCTAGGAACAAATGGAATTCAGTCACACTCACTGTGTCTCATTATTATTATGTACCTAGAAATCATAAAAAATGCCATTCTACAACTCAATAAATAGTAGAATGAGTGGTCACGTGGTACGGAGGGACGTATGATTATTCTTTCGTCACTCAGTGACGAACGGAATCTGTACTCCCGGTCAGCAAAGGTGAGACATTCGCCCATAGGTATTATAGAGGAAAAATATCCAATGGGGGATAATGTCACAAATGTTAGCCCATTAGTCAATATTAAGGGTGAGATAAATTCAGAAACCCATTCAAGTTTAGGGTCAGAGCTCGATCCCATCTCATTTGAATCACATAGTAATTCACGCGGCTTCGCCTTGTGAATTACTATGTGATTCAAACTTGATGGGATACGGGCTCAGACCCTAAACTATCATGGGTCTCCTCTATAATACCTAATATTCATTAGATATTTTAAGAGCAGGTATGTCTATAGTGGTCAGCCACGCACCCTGAGAGTATGAAAATACTGTATTTTTCTCCTTTTTTCAATAATAACCTGGATGGTAGTAATCAAAGACGCAATGCCGAATCAGATCTTGGGAAAGTACTCAAGATACTGCAATCGGCCAGGTTATGATGCGAAACGAACAGACCGAATGCAGTAAAGACCAGCGTTCTGCTTCTAGGAAACCATGAGCGAAAATAAGGCGACCGGCACCCATCGCTATAAACATTGTATTTGGCAGTGGATGGGAGGAATCCATTATTACCTGGAGGGGTGCAGACAATGCTGTGGTTGTTGTGCGGAGGCTGCCCGGTGGAGTTAACTCCAGTGTCGTTGATGGCCTGTGGGGGCACAATGAGCAGCAACTTCCTCCCAACAGCTCCCGCCATCGCGCCGCCATCTTGGACCTGTAGTCGTTGCACCTGCGCGAACAGTGGTGACTGGGTGTACTCCTCCGTGTCCGCATCTTGTTCTAAGTCAGTCTCCTCTAGTGTTTCCCGATTTCCCCGAAACCAGCTTGAGTCCAAATCTGATGACAAATGAAAGGAATTTCATGGATTAAACACTTTTTTATCATATGTGTATATATGTATCAAGGGTAGTTCTTTCATATGATATTTGAGTTCATTTATTTTGATCCGAAGTTATCAACCCTTTCTTGCAGGGCAATGCCATATGGCATTCCCCTGGCATTGGCAGGACAATGCCATATGACATTCCCCTGGCCGTGGCAGGACAATGCCATATGGCATTCCCGTAGGGAATGGATGAACAATTCTGTATGTGTTCCTTTGTAACTTTTTGAAAAATTATCGAAGAATTATGAAAATTATATGGCATATTTGGCTAAGTGTTGCCAGTAAGTCATTAAAATATCGGAAAGTTCTGTGAAAAATACAGATTTACTGGAATTTTTAAATATGCAATTTGTTTTGATAACATTAACTACAAAAGCCGGCCTTACAAAGGCCACAATTGGTTCTGGTACCTACTGTAGTATGGGTACATGGTGAATGTTGTGTGGCTCTTGAAGGGTTAAGTTATCAAAATTTAATGGCGATTCATTGGACAAGGAAAGGTCTATGTGTTTCTTTGTTCTTAAAAGCTGTATCCCGAACCAGAAGAATGACCTCAATAGATGGGATCCTGTATTTAGAGATGATGTGACATTTGATATTCAATCCTAGTCACTCAGGCTTAACAATTCACTTCACAGTGGAGGTATTGGTAACGGAAATGATATCAAGATCAGCAATTGAAGAAATATATACATCTGGGCACAAATATTTCATTGACTTGAAAATTGGGATTTGTAACATTAGCAAAGTTATTCTTTTATATCTGAGCACCTTATATCCAACAATATATTTCAATACACTATATTCGGACCAATCCCAGAAGGGCCACCATGCTGATAAATGTATCTGTATACAATTATCATTCCTCACTCAGATATTCACGGTAAAAACCTTTTGGCATGGCACTGACTGCAGTCTGATAGGTACTTTGTTCATTAGCATACATGAAAGGGAAATTAGATTCCAAACAATCGTGTATCGTTTGCGTGTGTAATTTGAGTTCTTTCCATACGCAGGGAAATGGCGGGCATTAATGAGAGGATCACCTGACATGAAAGATAACATTTCTAACACGTCTGAGTAGCTAGATTTAATCCATCCATTCTATGACAGAATGGGTACTATAGTGAAACAAAAAACAATAAGAATATCTAAAGAAAGAGATAAACGGTTGTGAACATTAGGACTGCCCTATTGATATTATAGAGGTGGTTATATCAGAAAAACTTTCTCATGTGAGAGATGCCAGTTATAGATTAAAAAGATATTATACATCTCCACCGCCACTAATGGTCTACAATACCTTCATCAGTCAATATTTGATATTTTAAAACTGATTATTTCTATTGCAACCTATACTATAAGTAACACAGCATGGCTTGTAATCTATGTTTTTAGGACTCTATTTGTGATTATACTTTCGCAGCACAAAGATGATGTTTTAAATCACGCCCTAGTTTCGTATACATTTGTAATTCTATTTTCGGTAGGAAATAATGTCAGTAATGTACGGAAGCATTACTTAGTGCAAGAAGTTGATAAGTCCATTGATCTTAGACATTATATAGGCCACAAAAATATAAATTACGAAAAGGATCATATATTAAGGAGGTTCTATATTAGCTCATTTCCTCACAATTAATGGTGTAGTAGCTATATTAGATTTTCCGACAGATTACACTAATAAAAATAAGAGTTTAATTATGAGCATTTGATATTGGGTGTCCCAAATTGCGGAGCCTTCCTTTCACGAAAGGCTCAGACTGAAAGTAGGCCTATCTTATGTACTTATAATCGTTTAATCAAATTTTCCTATCTTAGGTACTTAGCATTGATAAGTGATAATGTAGATAAGAATGGTTAAGGCAAGAGTTATTCTGGTCACTATGAGTTGTAGCAGGTTTATTGTATGAGTCTCAATATGTTGAATTGTTCCACTGCTACCGTTGTTTTCTGATCACATACCAGTAATCCCTGATACTTGGTTATTATATAAAAACCAGTGATGCTTCAGAAAATTCTAAAACGTAAGCATATTTACTTATCAAAACTCCCACTTGTAAAGGATATAGATAAAGTTCTATTGTTATGATACAACAATATATGTAATCTTACTCCAAATCCAAATGGTTGTATGTTACCAGGTATACCACGTTCAGTTTATGCTGAAAAAAAAACTGAAAAAAACTACAGGCGGGTATGGGATGATAATAAAGGTGAGAAGGAGCAGCATCGTTCACCACCCTCCACTGCACGAGTGGCTGGAGAAGTTAGACAGAGATGGACGATTTCAAAATGGTGCAGTTCTCATGGTCTGACTTATAATGAGCTACCCAAACCCGGATTTCTGAGAGTTTATGGTCTGGTTGACGTGTTTGGCGCAAAGATCGGGTGATGAAAAGTGATAGCAGTCCATGAAAGATTTATGGTGTCTGAGTTGCTCCTCGAGATACCCACACACGCACGATACTGCCCACAAAGTCCCTTGTATTCCCTCTGCCATGTGAGACCGCCACCCTGACCTCTATGCGTTCTCGACCCTTACCATGATCCACTGATTTTGCAGCTATGACACGCGCCATGACGAAGGTAACCACCCAGAGGACCACTCCATCGACCGTGATCACGTGATCGCGTGAACGCATGCGCAGTGAAGATCACAGCTGCTCTCAGAATGATTAGATTCTATTCACAATCTCCCCCAAGTTTTGAAACAATCTGCTAATATCTAGTCCATAGATCTCGTCCCATTACGTCCATTCTGCCATCACAAGCTGTTCAGAATTAGTTGGTACTTCTCTCGCAGATTGCTGAGAACTTGTTTAAACTTCTAGCACCAACTGATCAAAATCAGCTTATAGTACTGTCACAAGTTCCTGTGAACTAGTTAATATTTCTATTACAAACTGGTGGGAATGATAATTCTATCACAAACACATCATACTCTTCATAAAGAGGGGGTTCAATGACAAGTTTTGGCTCAGCATGGAATATAGCCGAGTCCTTATTGGCTCCCAGTAATCACAGCCCGGACAAAATTGGGCCACACTGCACCTTGAGCTGACCATCTGCTGGTAAAGTACTCGAAATTATTTAGGAAGTGGGTGGCATGGCTTTGAAGTAATCGCTGTCTCAATTTTGCTAAGAACTTCTTTTTTTCCACGCTGTGGATTATAAGATCACATGATCTGTTTGCTGGTCTTTGATGTCCCAGCTTCAAACCCCGCCTGAGCGCAGGTCTGAATTCCATTTATTTCCTAAGAGGAATAAATAATAATTTGCCCATGTGGAACTGATGAATACGGATTTTGAGGAGAATGATGTCAGTATTCACATATTAACAAATTACTGCTCAAATACTTAACCCGGTTGGCTTCACTAAAAAGGTCGGACGAAGCCGCTGAATTATTTAGCATAGGCAGCCATAATCTTTGATGAACGTGGATTCTAATGAGGAACAAAAGAGATTTCTAATTATCAAAACATCTTCAAAGAACCTTTCTGATTGGCGTATAGCTTACAGAACCAAGTCATTGCTCAGGACACTGGATACTAATTCAAAAAGAAAGCCTGTCTGGTGCGGTGCCTAATCGGCATATAATGCATTAGACAGAGGTTTCGCGGCCAATTTTCCTGAGGGTCTAGTGCACCTCAGCCCAGGCCATAACGAATTGATAGGAAATTACACTATTGCTTGTGTGCGCCCACAACTGGAGTATAATTCCAGATTGGAGGCCCAGGCAACCACCCTGCAGCCCCCGTACCCCTTCGGCACCCTCCTTCTGGGGCATTATTGGACGGCATGAAGAGGTGGTTTCCTAGATGAGGTTGGGATGGCCGGGCATGGGTTGTTGTTGGGGGAAGCAGGGTGGAGTGGTGGAGGGGTGTGTTAAAACTGCATGGGGTAGCAGTTCTGACGTCTTGGCTCTGTAATTTGTCAAGACTTTAATTGCTGATTTGTCGCCCAGCAGCACGCGATCCGCCCATGGAGAGGTGGTGTTTGGATACGAGCAAGGGAGAAAGACTACCTGCTTACTGAAGGTGCGAGCGTTGGCCTTGACCGGAGTATGGTCGGTCTAATGTGTTGCGGGATGTGGGATATGTGGCAGGTTGTAATATATGTATGTATGTGTATATATATATACATACATATACATATAATTTTACTATGATTTTGATCTGAGTGGTCGTATATTCCGCGTAGTTGACGCGTAGTATTGCGTAGTGTCAACTACATGGAGAATACGGCCTCACAATTCGAAATCATGGTAATGTTGTATATACTACTCACTTTTCGATTAATTAATAGAAAAAAATCTTGACGCAAGCGCCGTTCATTGTTTATATAATTACACAATATTGGGCCTACCATGATTTCGATCTGAGTGGCCGTATTCTCCACGTAATTGACGCGAAGTTAAACTCTGAGCGATACCGAGGAGTATTGCTCAGCGTCAACTACAAGGAGAATACGGTCACACAAATCGAAATCATGGTACTGTTGTATTTACTACTCACCCTTCAACTAATTATTAGGGGAAAAATCTTGTAAATAATTAGAAATTCAATGCAAGCGCCGTGCATTGTTTATATAAATAGATCCTATACTGCGCGTCAGGTGGCCGAAAGAGCCGTATTCTCCTAGGAGAATACGGCTATCCGTATTCTACTCAATAGCGATCTGGAGGCTCCATAGGCTAAGGCCCGGCGTCCACCTACTACGATAGAATCGTAGACCTCCCGATATGGCACCGATACAAAATGTCAAAATCGGTGCCATATCGGGAAGGCGCAAAATCGTAGACATATGTCTAGACAAACCAATCCACCACGCGTTGTATGGGTTTTTGATCGGTGTCTAATCGCAGAAACGTGTTCAACTGCCCCGATATCAGGTAACCTTCCGAAGCGATTTTGATTTCTTATCGGGAGGTGCATCGTAGACCATATCGGTGCCATATCGTAGTAGGTGGATGCCGGGCCTTAGTATGGAGACTCCGTATTGGGTGGGTAATAAAATAGGTCCTATAGTGCCCGTCAGGTGACAGAAAAAAGCCGTATTCCCCTGGAATACTCGGAAGCGATCTGTAGACTCCGTATTAGGGCGGGTCATAAATGGTATGATGTAAGGCATGAAGTAGGATGTGTCCTGTGGCGGGTACCGAGGGTTTGCGGTGTGATCGGGTGCGATTTGGCGGGGGGTAATGTGGGATTCCCATGATGGGATTCATGTACCTCACAGGGTTGAAAATCTCATGGGATTTTTTTCTTTTTAGGGGCAAAGGTCGTCAACAAGTGCAGGGGAAGTACATGTCTCAGGGAAATTAAATCCGACAATTCAGATGAAGAAATTGTGTTCGAGTACGGAATCCCAGCATGATTTGTCTCAGACAAACACCGTATGAGGTACACGAATCCCATCGTGTGAATTCCACTTTAGACATCCGTGGAATGTGCGGCAGACTGTGGGTTGTTTGGTGGGCAGTGATACCTTTTAACAGCGCAGTATAACGACGGATGTGGGCAGATGCAGTGAATCCTGTTGCATGTGTGATGTTCTGCTGATGGTGATTATAGTGATAAAAATATCGTGGTTCGCTCCATGTGTTATATAAGCAGTGGAACCGAATGGTCAAACGGAAATGTTAAGCTATCTTTAGTTCACACAATATCTTACCGTTTCATGATTCGCGATCTTAGAAACTGCGGCTAATGAAAGGTTGTTCTGTAGCTTAAAGTTTAAGCTGACCAAATGAAAAAAAATTGAGCTTGTTGAAGTTAATTTTGGCTTCATCAATCAAGATCAGAGTGAGGTTTGAATGTGTGTGGCCAAAGAATATATAATTTGTAATTGGTTTTCCGATATTATCTAGGGGCATTCTTCTAAAGAAATCTTGTAGCCATCTTTAGCTAAAAACCATGAGCCACAAAGATCCTTTGGCAACACATACTCAGACCTAATTCTGATCTCGGAGGTATATAGTATATATAAAGGTTTAAATGGGGAATGGGAGGTGGCTCAGTGGTCGACTAAGTGTTACCCAAGCTGTGAATTCAAAGTCAAGGGTCAGTTTGTAGAGTTCTTCACAGGTTTGTTGGTCATATCGTAGCAGGAACATTTGAAAGCATGTGGTGTGTGCGGGCCCATGCAGTGGCCAGTCTGCATGGCTAACGAGCCCCGGGTGGGGAGGGGCGATGCTGTAGATGACAACAAGATTTCTTTGGAAGAATAGAAGATCGGAAAATCACTTAAAAGTCAAAGATATATATAATATAGATATTAGTGCATCTTCAATACCACAAGACTTAGAGCGTTCGGGTTGAGGTATGAAATAACAGTTGATGCAAAATAAAATGATGTTGATGGCTGAGGTTTACAAGAATGAGAAGGAAATTCTTGTGTATCAGAGTTATATTTGAAGGGCAAAAGTACGCATTGACCACACTATGTGTACTGTCTGTACTATGTGAGACGAGGTTGGGGGAGATAATGCTCTCCGTCTTCGGAGACTAACCACTGTGTCTTGAATAAGCTAGTCGTGAAAACAAACGCAGGCAAAGACCCGCGGGAGTAGTAGCATTAGCAGGTTTGTACTTCAGTGGAACCAGAGTGGAAAGAGAATGGCTGGAAATGTGATCCTTACACAGGTAAGAGTAAATGGGACGGATAACATATATATATATAGAGCGTAGATAACATTCACTACGTTATTTCACCCTCTTAGCATTGGTGCTTCTAAACTGGGTTCGCCGTTTTCTTTTAGTTTTACGTGAATTGCGATTCCTTTTAATAACAGATTTGAAGGGAGACGCATCGATATTTTTTCCGAATGAAAGTATGGTAGGAACTATGTATAAGATACAATATTTTGGGTTTATTCTTTCTTATATATTAAAAAATTCGTAATACAATATTTTTGTTGGGCGTGTGTGTTGATGATTCTGAATAGTAAGAGAAGATATGAATATGTATACATGTGTATATTATCATTATACACCCGTGCACTTATTTCTACGAGTTATAAAGCCTGGCGTCCACCTACTACGATATAGTTCCGATATGGTCTACGATGGACCTCCCAATACAAAATCAAAATCGCGTCGGAAAGTCACCTATAATTTTGGGGCAGTTGACCACCTCTCCACGATCAGTAACCGGTACAAAATAGGGTCTATGATTTTGTTCCGATGCAAAACCCGTATAGTAGGGTGTCTACGACATTTAAACATGTTTAAATTATGGTGCCTAATCGGGAGCATCGCAGAGTATTCTGCCAGGGATATTGCTCTCATGTGTGAGATACTGAGCAGAAAATATGAAATTTTGGAAGAAGATTTCTATGTCCATATGGCCTGCAAATTGAATAATTAGGTCTGAGAGTCTTAAATCAATATTTTCTTAGTTTGACTTGGAATGAAGCTTTTAGTGCCTGAAAAAAATATACATTGTTGTTCTAAGTGCCCTGGGTAACATCATCGATGCGATATTTCTTGAATTATAGTGTATCATATATCTAAAAATAAAGATAACACCTCAGGATATGCACTCAAGCCCTGATAATATTGTGGGGTATATCGGGACCATGATCACCCTTTGAGCCAGCCCCCACCTACCACGATTCTGGTCCCGATTGGCCTTACGACGGCCTTCCCGACATCATTCCGATTCTATCACGAGTTAAGCTTAAATCGTGGTAGGTGGAACAGGTTTCTGCGATTCACTCTACGATACCCCACGATAGGCTGCGATAGAAAACGCCAATCGTAGAGGTCATGATAACTTCCAACATGTTGGAAATTTCGTAGGCTGTCGTAGCCTATTGGAAGTAATTTAACAGGAAAATATCTCTTGTGGATGGAATAATTGGTGAAAAATTATGTAATTCTGGAAATAAGTAGGGCGCATGTAGATGTATAATGGCTGTAATTATGATATTATTTGATGAAGTCTAAGTGTCTGAAAATAATAGTTTTATATCAGAATTATTATTCTACCACAGTTATACTATTCAATTTGATTGTTTTAGTGTTTGAAAATAATGTCATAATATATCGTAGGTAGCTGTAGAAAATTATTCGGATTCATTCAATATTTCCAAAATTATAGTATATATCAATATCAAAATCATGCATGAGATCTACAGTGAATCACCGATTGAATCGTGAGCCAATCGTGACCATGGTTTATGTTTTTGGTCCTCCCAAGACGTTTCTACTCTCTACGATTTCAAACCATGTCCACGATTTGAAACTATCGGAGACCTCCCGATAGGTCGCGATTTGGGCATTTCAAATCGTAGCTATCGGGAAGTATGTCGTAGACCATCGTGGTAGGTGGGGGCCGGCGCTTTTTTACAAGAGAGCCCACTCCGATGCGTGGTGAAGTGGGTTGTCTAGACACATGTCTACGATTTTGCACCTTCCCGATGTGTCTCCGACATTTCCTTTTTGTATCGGTGCTATATCGGTAGGTGTAAATTTCTATCGTAGTATGTGGACGCCAGGCTTAACCTCACGTGCTGGGGCTGCACCGTTTGGCATCCTTGGGCTCTCTGTGCTTTGAATCATAGCAGAGAAAACCCGGCTATCAGCAAGGCATGAGACATTATAACGTCTTTTTTTGACGTTACTGCACCATAGCAACCCGCGTCGCTAAGCAGTGGCTAACTCAGTGTCAACAAACTGTGAGTGTGTCTGAGTGTACAACACGTCTTTGAAAGCCTTCTACATCTATTTACAGTATATTATCTACATCATAGGGTGTACAATAAAGACAAGGCAGCTTAAAGATGTTGATCATGATAACAGAACTCAATTCCTGACAGCTGTGGGTATGTCACTCGCGCTATGGTCTTGTGAGATATTCACTGCCGTCAGGAATTTCATTCTGTTATCACGATGAACATCCTGAAGCAGTATTGCCATAGTACATATTAGAATGTAGAGTGGCCAAATGACATAATCAATCACGAAGGGACTACGAGGAGCAGCAATATGTAAAACCTGGTGTGATTATTGAAGGTGTCGGATTAATACAAAAGAAGAGATGGGGAGGGTTGCAAGGATCATGCAGCTAAACTAGTTTGTACATGGCAGCACATTCTTATAAGGCTAACGCATGAAACATTATTACTTAGTAAGACAAAGGCTTGATATTTACGATGTGATGGTAAAGAGAGGGGAATCGCAAGTTCTCTACATGAAGATGGGACCAGTGTTGAAGGTGGTGGTAAGGATGTAGAGGAGTGGAGGTGGGTTGTGCTGTGCTGAGGTGATGGCAACAGTGGTCGCATAATGCCAGGGATAACGTGATGTAGTGTAAGGCTCCCAGCGGGGACTCTGTCTGTAGAGATAAGTGTTGTTTGTGGCACTACATATTGCGCTTTACATACATTAGTAGGCCACGCGTTGCATCCCAAAAGGAAAACTCAAAACCCCCAACACCCCCAACACCCAACTCGTTTAATTAGAATTATTCACTGTGCGAGATGTCTATTGGATCTTAAATCCCTCCGGGGAACGTTATCAAATCAGATATTCTATATTTGCCGGGAGCTCTACACGATTCACTGCTCAGTTTGTAATTGTTGAAAGGGAATTGATTACGATGAGAACAGAGGCTCGGTTCCAATTGAACCTTTTGAATAGTTCCGGCGGCAAATGATTGCACCCACGCAACATTGCAGACTGTAATCCAAGCCCTGACATTCCCGCCCTTCACGAGCAGACGATAATTTCAAAATGTCCGTTGGGCAATACACATGCCCCCATACAAATTCACGTAGCTTGTGGCTACAGAGAACTAGCAGGGCTGGAATCAGACGACATTTAGCAAAGCAAACAGAGAGGCCCTATATTTTGGCGAGAGTAATATCTTTTTTCAACACGAGAAACAAGATTGACAAGTA
This sequence comes from Alentia gelatinosa, assembly GCA_950022655.1. Lineage (NCBI taxonomy): Eukaryota > Metazoa > Annelida > Polychaeta > Phyllodocida > Polynoidae > Alentia > Alentia gelatinosa. The sequence continues at coordinate 107,296,972 of OX465581.1, forward strand.
GATCACCCTTTTAGATTCCAGCGGGCGGAAAATCGTTAGAATGAGATGACTCGGAAGGAGCACAATCTCACGCCTCCTCCTTGGCTGTTAAGGCTTGCTTATACTCATCGTTACGTTCCGTGTTTCGCGTGCGTGTTTAATTGAATGACGCGCTTGGTCGAGTCGCTCACCCTTTTTATCTTTAGACGCGCACAAATTGTATTAGTGGCCCTGTTTCACATCGAAGTCAATAATTGCGATTTGATTCAGATATATAAATAAACAATAACTGTGCGAATTAGCCTGATATTAGGTGGAATGAATAGTAGACAATACTATATACATGTATTGGCTGTCCAGTATTAGGTATTCGTGACCTTCAGTTCTCCCTAATTAGCCTAGTATTGTCTCATTACCTCACTGGTGAGTGCCTCGTTTAAGCTTCCTCTACGGCACCGTAATGTTTCCATCTGTCACCATTGTGTCGGTTCTTTGTCTAAGGGCTGCCATTGTCTTCCTGCGTTCACATGTTACTTTAATGTAAAGGACATAACGTATTTCAACAGAGACATGGTTCAACCAAGGGGTGTGAAACACCTCTCCTTGTGATCACTCATCATCATTTATTATCTCTCTTAGGCCTATGAGTAAAATGGGATTCACACGGTGGGATCCATGTACCTCACAAGGTGTTTGTCTGAGACAAATCCTGTTGAGATTTGGTGCTGGAACACAATCTCCTCGTGTGAATGACAGGGTTCCATTTTGCTGAGACAACTTGTTTCCCTTGCAATTGTCGGCGACAATCACCCCTAAAAAGGAACAGAATCTCATGAGATTTTGACTTGAAACAGTTTTAAAATCAATAGGGGCATTTTGGTGAGACAAATGGACCTGCTGCGACCATGTACCTTCCCTAGCCAATAGGAGGCCAGCAAGCATAATTACATGTTTGTAACACCCTTCACATCAAGGGTAATCGAGTCCCAAGGTGAGTGGTCACTGTGACTATGTCTGAGATTATGTACCAGGTGTGTCCTCCCATGTGAATCAAATTCGCCATTTTTCCTTGAAACTGATAAAAGTACTTAGCCATGAGAATTTTTTACCAAACGAGAATTGTCTGAGACTAGAGAAAAGATGTGAAGTACACCAGTCTCAGGTACATGAGTCTCTTCGTGTGAATCCCACTTAAGGTTAAGGGCGAGCAAAAGCTATGAGGGGTGAGGGCTGAAGTGGGATTCACACGGTGGGATTCACGTACCTCACAGGCCGTTTGTCTGAGACACATCCTGTTGAGATTCTGTACTGGAACTCAATCTCCTCGTGTGAATTACAGGGTTCCATTTTGCTGGGACAACTTTTTTCCCTTGCAATTGTCGGCGACAATCACCCTAACAAGGAACAGAATCTCATGAGATTTTTACTTAAAACAAGTTTAAAATTTAGAGGGATATTTTGGTGAGACAAATGTACTTCACAAGTTCTCCCCCAGTCTCTGTGTAAAGTGGGATTCACACCAAGAGACTCACGTACCTGAGACTGGTGTACTTCACACCTTTCCCCTAGTCTCGGACAATTCTCGGTTGGTACAAAATTCTCATGGCAAAGTGCTTTTATCAGTCTCAAGGAAAAATGGCGAATTCGATTCACATGGGAGGACACACCTGGTACATAATCTCAGACATTGTCACAGTGACCACTCGTCCTGGGACTCAAGTACTCAGGTACATAGTCGCAGCAGGTCCATTTGTCTCACCAAAATGACCCTCTTAATTTTAAGCCTGTTCAAAGTCAAAATCTCATGAGATTCTGTTCCGTTTTAGGGATTATTGTCGCCGACAATTGCAAGGGAAAAAAGTTGTCTCAGCAAAATAGAACCCTGTCATTCACACGAGGAGATTGTGTTCCAGTACCAAATCTCAACAGGATTTGTCTCAGACAAACACTTCGTGAGGTACATGGATCCCACCGTGTGAATCCCATTTTACAGTGTTCTCAAATAACACTTATTCACACAGAGAAGTACACTGAGTCAGCAACTGTGTATCCTGTGAACCCTGTGTACCCTGCTCAGGGGTGTAGGGATGAGACTATGTGCCTGTTAAGTCTTCCCATGTGAATTGGATCCGCCATGTTACCCTGAGACTGTAGGACACCCAAATCTGTGAAACTTTGTATCCAGCTGGAAGTTGTAGCCGACTGGTGCAAAGGTGTGAAGTACACCAGTCTCAGGTCCATTTGTCCCATCGTGTGAATCCCACTTAAGAGTGAGGAGTTAAATCTGATGATTTAAGGAGATATTTTGTAGAATTTTACAGGCGTCGGTAAAACATTGCAATATGGAATTCTGTCCATACGTTAGTTAGGCCATAGTATGACGTTCACCACTCGTGACACCCGTCAATGTGTGTCCCCCTAATGAGGTACACTGTGACCTCTGTTATCCGTTATCCTTCCCGACCACAGCTTCTCACCTCTCACATCCCTACCCACCACCAGCTGATGCATTCACCGCAGTGCGTAGAGAATTTAAATGTGGATGAATAAAAATGTGTGAAACAAACTTCTTTTTGATTCATAATCTTTTCTTATTTTCTAATATAGATTATATCCTGTATCGTACTATATTGTCAATGATGAAGCTAATTTAAAGTCTTTGTAAATATAGTACCGCAGGGTAAAGAATTCGGGAATACTTTGGAGACCGTTTTTCCCTAGGTCTTTCCCTAGGTCCGAATTCAGTAAATCTTATCATAAAAGAGATAATCTATTCCAAGGCCTTATTATTCTAAATGCATAAAAACTTAACTTATCTATGATGGAATATACTCATGTCATTGTGGTAAATACATTCTACATTCTGAGAGTGCCGTTAGCTCTCACAAGTTGAGCTGGCTTTTCTTCCTCCAATTTCCCTAAAAACCGACCTTGTTTATAGGTTTAGTCAGGATCAATATCCGCGACACTTTTGGCGTGAGTGACTCAGCTGCACCCGCTGAGTAGCTCCTTCAAATGCATTGCAGTAAGCCCCTTTTATACTTTTTTCTGTTTTGCCTTGGTAACCTTGGGTCAAGAAAACATGTCAGTCTGTCCACTGAGGAGAGGTTCAAAGGCGCCTCTATAGAGGGGAGCCGTTATAGAGGCAACTTGGGGAAATCATTTATTTCCCACGTTCAACATGGTACATGTACATTAAAAGCCATTAGTGGGAAAAGAATCCATGATACTTTGCTTCCTCACGAATGTTAATCAGTTATAAAATGTGATATACACTTTATTTGATTTATGTTCAAATGGAGACGGTCTCAGCAGTGCTTCCTGTTCTGATACACCAACAGAATCCATAAAGGAGAAGATATCATAAGCTTTTTATAACCGAGCTATGCATGTGTCAAATTGTCCTTGTACATGCGACGGAAATTGAGAGAAAAGAGAGATACATATCATTGATACCAAGAGTAAGCGACTCCCTAAGTAGTTAGTCTGACATTTGCCCCAGAGATGACTTAAAGGTCTATAATTACCATTCTATGTTTGGATGATTTCATTACACGGGATTTTTTCCACCAAATTGAAACCCGATGGTCTTATACCAATATGCCTCCCCGTCCTTAGGTCTTATTCCCAACAAATCATTCATTCCTTTGGTGATTTACCATTCCATCTAACATAAGAACCTGACAATTTGTTTAGATTAAATGGCCAAACCAAAAACGAAAACCATAAAATATATTGATTTTATCGAATCCATGAGTTAAGCATTGTAATAGGGTAATAAAGCATTGTAAGGGGGTATATCGGGGATAACAACGGTTTCCAAAATGAATCATATTTTAATTCTGTGGAAGGGAGGGGTTGGTAGTACTTGCCGGGGAAGCTACTGGGTGTATATCTGGTCGTTTTAGGAGATGAAAGTAAAGAAAAAGAAAATGATAAGATAGCACCTGGGCGGATATCATGCAAGGGAGGATAGCCATGAAGTAAAACCCAAGGGACTAAAAATCCGGTCAGGTAAAGGACCAGGGGTATTTGACCAGGGTGTAGATGTCTGTTGACGTACAACAGTCCTGAGCCCGAAGTTCTTTTCATTGGTTCTTTGTTTGTATTGTATTTGATAACAACATTCATCCAATTAAAAATGGCCTCGTTATCAAAATGATTAAAATGTTGGACACATTTTACCGGAGTGTGCCGTCAAAATATTTTATCAGATACACCTGCCTACAATCAAATATTCTCTCCGTACATCGGTGGCATTATCTTTGCTACAGCTCATGAGCTCACTCGGCGGTGCGGCCACGAATCGGGCCTTTGTGTGGTAAGATAATAGCGTGGCCCACTCCATACAAGACGTACCGGTGAGGCCTCAATACACACGGAATCTGGTCAGCCATCTTTCTGTCAGCTCGGATTACCTGACTGGGAGCTAGTGGCCTTCGTACCTGTTCATTTCCGGCCGGCCTGAGTCCAGTAGTTGGTGGCCTGCTTCTTGGAAAGCGGCATGCAGGAGACTTGTAACTGTACAGACTGCAGGTGCTATATGTGCATGAGTGGAAAGTGGCAGTAGCTAGGTGGCAGATGGCAGGACAATCTTTAAACCAGAGGGCAATAACCAGAGGCTATAAGAGGTCAACTACCTCCCCGCCATACCTCTCACGGTATACAGAAGGTGACATCAAACATTCTCGGTGTAACATATGTGAGGCGACACTAGTCATTTAAATACAACGAAAGGCCATTAACCTACTCTATTTCTATCCCAAGGTACGCAATATCCCATTTCCCACCCTAGAGAAATCCAATTACAATGTATATCCGAGTGTTGAATTACATCGTCTGTCTATATAACCGTTCCAGGGACAGATTCATCTAAACGAAGCATGATGTCACCAAATCAAATTTTGTTTTACACATTACTTGATAGGACTCTCAATGCTCCTATCCCACCTCAATCGTACCAGATGCATCGCAACAGTCCCTCACGATCCGATCAAAGCAGTTTCATGTGAAAATTTTGCCAGATATGTTGCCAAATCAGTCTTGTTCTTGCTGTTTAGAGTGAATGTATCTCTGTGGTGGAAATGGTTGATTTATCAAGCCGACAGTAGGAAGCTTCGGGTCCTTTGAGTTGCTCATAATACAAGGGGAGCTGCTCCTTGTCGGTGGCCAGCTGCTCGCACTGCCGGTTGACTAGTCGCTGAGAAGCGAATAACTCCGACGTGGTGATCATTTATTCATGGCCAATTCGAGTTTCTTGCTTGGCTCCAATAACCACTTCTCAGCCATCTGTTGGCAAGACTTGTATATATCTAAATGGCAATAGCAAAGAGTGCTTGGCCCAATCCTTTCTGTGTGTCAATGAGCTGACAGATCACATTAACTACTACTCGCTGATATAGCTCACACTCCTTCCTCTACGTTTGCAATGATGGCTTTGATATAATAGATGTTAAATGCAATTTTTATACTGTAGATGACCAGCTCGCCTTGGATATGATATAGCTCTGGATCTGATCAACTCTGGAACGGAATTTCCTAATCTATTTTTTCTAAAGAATTTAGAAGTTGTTTAATTGACTAGTTTGTTAAAACATACAATATTTGTTAAAATCAGTCAGTGTTACGTAAGCTTTGTTTTGTTGATAACATTTCAAATCGTCAATATGATTTCGGATAAACGGAGAAACCACTGCCTGCCCTGTAGAGTTGGAGTTGATGGGATATGGTAGGAAAGAGCGCGGGTTGCAACATTTAATACATTTACGTTTCAGTTCATCGAACCATTCCTTAGTTCATCGAACCAGTTTTTATAGCTAGAAGACAAAATGTCTGCATTGTTTGACGATATAAGTTTACCACCAACTATTAATCTACATGTGAATGCTAATTGACAATATTCTTATGCCCGCATTGTTGATATCCCACCAATCTTCAAGCACATACTGCCATGTCCTTATAACCTGCGACGGAGGGGAAAGCTGTTTTCTGTGTGTTAACATGGGTTTGTACAACATGCTGTGGTTTTCCTGCATACCTTCATCTCCCCTCTCACACTCCCACTTTCCTCATGCCGAATGCCTTAAAACCACATGTAAGGTGCCCGCCCCCTCCCTGCCGCCCCCCGTGCTGCTAACATTCACTAGGCCTCTTCGAGGTACCGTTGCACCACACAGCAGAAAACACAAACGAGATGCGTTGACTTTTCATCAGTCAGCAGGTCCGGTTGACACTTCAAAGGGCAAAGATCAATGGCTAACTTTACTCTTCGCGTAAAAGTCTCTGTAGGATCAAATAGAGTCTAATTAATGACGACCTACGGTGTAGGTCCGTGTAGAAAATATCTATGTTGAGGACTGATGTGTTTTTATCGTTGCACCTGCATAATCTTATATGCATGCATGAATATATGTCATATGTTCCAGTACCCATATGTGCACTGGTGAAGGACACAAGCTGGAACTCTGACCTATATAATCTAAGCTCTGACTTTCTTATCCTGACCTGCAACTTTAAGCAAAATTGATAGGTCAAAATGTAGGTCATCTGTATTGGGTGGTCTACCCAGCACATTATGCAATCGAAATGGTTTCAACTATGATTCGATGGGTATTGTTTCTTTCCAGGTCGGACATACTTGCGTTGATATGACGAACATTTTCTCATATAATGAAATTACTCGAGAATAATATAAAGACTTGTATATATATTCATGAAATATAGAATTATCAAGATGGATCATATATTTAATAATTCCTGGCATTTGGGGACCTTACTTGCGATTTCTCTTCTACGCTTGGGATCTCTATCTTCTCTTCTATTGTTTGATTTCCTTTGCCTGCATCTCCCTTATCTTCCCTCCGTCTCCTGCACCCTCTCACCTTCTCTCTTACTCTCTCTCTCTCTCTCTCTCTCTCTCTCTCTCTCTCTCTCTCTCTCTCTCTCTTACTCTGGGCAAGCACAATGTACTGGCCCTTTGGCCCCTTGACCAGGAAGCCATAAGCAGGGAGTTATTCATAGGTGGAGTAGGGAGCAGCTCACTGGCGCCCGCGCTTCCGGGTAGGGCAGGATAATGTGGCGTTATCACCCATGGCAGAGTATCTCTACGCTTATGAAACAGCCCCACTCGTGAGCGATAAGCCGTTCAGCACGTGACGGGTCATTGTTATGGGCAACGATGTATATCTCTGGCCGGTAATTACGCAGCCGCGCAGAGTACTGCACTGGGACAGAGGGTCACGAGCCGGGTTCTGCATCTGTAGGATGACGCCTGGGCTTAAGGGGTGGTTGGCAGCTGTAGCGTTAATGTTGAGATATTGGAGTGAACCAAACTCCGCCTGTTTATTGTCATACGCGGCTCCTTCTGCGTTCCAGACGCCTGTTTTCTTTCATTCACTCTCCTCAGTTTAAACCCGGTTGGTATAACTTGTCAGTACCTGTATTTTTTACTCCATCTCACTTTACTATCATATTTGTCTACACTGTGGTGTTTCAGCTTGTAATATAAGGCTGATGTTCTGAAATAGAGGCCTTTTTCACGGCCTTTCTTTCATAGCATATTCTAACTTCCGTATAGGGTAAAACTGCAATAGTGATTGGTGTGTACGCTTTAAGCTTTTCTTTTAAGTAGACAGCTCAATATCATTGCTTTGAAGAGGCAACCACTGTGTCGAGATCAGATCACGGGTTTTTTTAGATATAGCGAGATAGAAGTACTCGTGTCGTTTACTTGCCACCATACCATTATGTGTCCATCTTTGGAGGCTAAGATTTATTTTTGATAGATATATTTATCGACGATCACTTTCACCAGTTAAGTTATTTTTCAAAGTAATAGTCACACGACTATGTTACATATAGGATTTTTGGTACATGCAGGCCGAAACAAAGTCTCATTATACAATTAACCAAGTGTTATACCTTTAATCTAAAAGTACTTAATTAATTGGTGTAATATATGAATAATAAGTTCATCTTTTAAAGTACTTATTGATTATCTATTTTCTGTTCAGATATAATCACAAATACGCACATATATGTGAATCGATGGAAAAAAAATGTTATTTCAATCCATGTCAATTTAGTCTTTCATGACACATCCAGAATGATCAGAATGAAGTACTTCCTGCTTCCTCTATTTGAGGTAACCAAACCAAATTACGGAATAAATCGGTAAAACCACACGGGTGGAAGCTCTCCCACCGACTGTATGAACTTCAGTGTGTGGATGAATACGCCACCTGTATGGACCGGGCGTACTCAGTTATACCAGGAGACGCGCGCAGTGGGCAGTATCGACGTACTAGAGTGTTACTAATCCACTCCACACTGATACGTTATCGGACCGCAACGAGGGGACCGTAGGCGGCAGCCAACATTCAGCTGTCCAAGCTAGAGGGGGAGCACCGTTCACGAGCTGATAACACACCAGGAGTATCATTGACCCCTTTTATAACTGTTTGGGGAGACCCCTTTTACAAAAGCTTGCCTCGGCACTAGTTGCCGTACTTGAGATCGGGCCCGTGACAGCAGTTGAATCCAGGATGAGCCTCTTCCTCTTGTATTTTTGTATCCATCGTATGTAAAGTCCCCTTTGAAAATGTAGGGGACTCCATTGTTTAAAATCTGTCAGATACGAAAGCCATGGTATACGGATTCAAATCCGTGGTATACAACATCAGAATAATTGTATACGGGAAAATAGTCCCTCTGCGCTCTAAAGCAAAAACAAGAGTCCTGTCACTATGGCAATTCCTGTGATCAATTAATTCAAGAAGATCAATAATGGGCACAATATATGATGGTTTTTTGGACAGGTGGCTCTGTGAACCAGTCGAAGTTGCTGTAACACACTCGCTGACGCTCGTGTATTACTACGCGTAAAACGCGTAGTTTACGGCCACCTGTCTACAAAACCACCGATTATTGTCCATGGGTATTATACACCATTGAATCTAAAATATAGCATTTTTATATTGCTCTTTGATCATTAAGTAGCATTAAAACATACCTTTAGTTTTATTACACTAGTCCCGAACCATATAATTCGACCATTAATTTCTTGATACATGTAGGTGTAGACTAATTAAGGTAAAGACCTTAAATTCAGCTATTAAAATTTGTTTCGGTGGGTGATATAATTGAAATAATCCGATACATATAAATACTATCATTTGGTCCGTTATATTACATCACGCATACATTTTCTAGGCCTGTCCCATTTGGCCCAGCAACAATATGTATGTGGGCCAACATTATTTTTCCACCGCTGTTATCATCACGGTCGCAGCACGCAGTGAGATCCAGACATGGAACTCTGGGATCCAGAAGTGATGTGGTTGTTCGATCCTTTGCTGATCCCTGTGTAAGACCGATCCCGGGCCGCTTCATCACTGACGCCGGTCCAGTCACCGCTGGCCGCCCGCCTCCCGCCTCCCACCTCCCGCCCAGCGCCCCGCCCCGCCCGCCCCGCCCCGCCCCGCCCGCAGACCCCAGCTCCTAAAATTATTACTTGTCATGAGACCCGCTTCCCATTGCCAATTATCCCGAGGGTACGTGATGCATGAAGCATGACGCGCTACGCACCAGCAGGCTGCAGGGTGGGAGGCGGCAGGAAGAGGGTGTGTGTGAGGACCCTGCCCGCTCCACCCTCTACAACCCCAGTCAGGGACGTCTGGCTAAGCGGGACCTTGGTTAATCAGTGAGGAGCGCGTGGGAGGTGGGAGAGAAAGAGAGAATATGTTGGAGGAGGTCGGGGAGGAGGGACCGCTGGAATGAGGTTAGCAGTTGGCAGCCGCAATGGAAGCTACCCTGGACGGTTGCCTGACCAGGGAGGGATTAAATCAAGTTTAGAGGCACCTCAGATAGCATATTACTGAGGTATCACAGGGATACAAAATGACGAAAATGATGAAGGGTGAGGAAGGCCATACCTCTTGGACCATGTATACCTTCGGGGGGTGGTGGTGTTGGTGGGATTAAGGGATATATATTTATTACCCATCTATTACGGAGTCTCCATAGAAAATGTATAGGACACCTGTAATCTGCTACCCAGAAATTCTGACATGTCGGAATCTCCTGCAGGAGATTCCGGGAAAAAATAGTCCCATATGAAATTAGATCAAATCATCACATACTTCAAAATAAGTTCATCTAATATTCATTCAATATCATGTATTTAGAATCAGTTATGACAATCACATTTACGATCAGAACTTTTGCATGCTAAAACACGAGAAAAGAGCTAACTATATACTGGTATACACCGAATTACCACTATGCTTGACAGTATTGTAGCATTATGGCGTGATCAGGACATACATGGCTTGCAATAAACCTTTTTATTGCAATATACTTATCATTAATCTTGTAGATGGGTAATAAATACAACTAGGAGCTAATATTATTTCCATTTACAATGGAAGAGCGCGGTATACCTAAATTACTTCATGAAATAAAAGTTAGAGAATATCATATGAAATTATATATTTGAGCCATCTGTATTTGATAGAAAATTAAGTATCAAGAAGGTTTCAATAAACCTAGAGAATTAATTTGATAGTCTTTCTCAAGTGTCATGAACAGGATTACTTAATGAAACTAATTTTTGGTATCAAAATCAGTGTACATACTGCATTAAAAATGTCTCTGAATCAAGTCCTATGTGGGTCAGAGTAAAATAGGTTCAATAACCTCATCAGTTGATGAAGGTAAGGAGTGTGTGTGTGTGAGAGTGGGGGAGAGGTGCTAATATGGAGTGACTGGGTTGAGATAGAGTCATATGCCTACCCTTCCACAAACCTCATACCTCCTTACTGGGTCTGTGTTTCTTTGAAGAGCATAGTGAATGGTCTGACCATTCAGATGTGGAAGTTCCAATGCTATACAGTTAGGTGTGTCCCATCAGATTTGAAATGTACATGCATTGTAATGTGGTAGGAGAGCAGTGAGCCAGAAATAAACAGGTGTAGCTAGTTGGTCAGTAAAGTAGATGGAGTGGTTGTGGGAGGGGAAGAGGTGAGGGCTATTCTGGCATGACTGTAGAGTGGCTTCAGGTCCAGTGTGTTATACCTAAATCTTCATCTGTCCCTGTCTGTTGGTAAATATGTATTTTTCTCTTTGTCTATGTCTGTTTTCTGTCTCCAGCTGTCTGCTTCTCAGTCTGTCTCCCTGGCACTATCCATGTCTATATACTGTATATATAACTCTCTCTATTTATATCTTCTTTTCTGTCCCTGTCTGTCCATATGTATGTTATACTATATCTTTGTCTCTGTCCCTGTTGTTTGGCATGTATGTTCGACTATTTTGCTTTGTATGTGTCTTTCTGCATCTCTGTCTCATTGTCTCTGTCCCTATCTGTATATGTCTCACTCTATGTCTGTTTACCTGTCCCTGTGTGAATCTCCCTTCTGTCTCTGTTATCATCTGCATCATTATCTGTCTCTCAGTGTCTCCCTCCCTGTCTTCATGAAAATTGATGATCAAGGGTTTCACCAAGTCTATGGTCAAGTCTCAGGTGCAAGGCTTGATGACAAGGTTGTAGGGAGTAAAACTGGTTTGTCAGGTCTGTACAAAGTGGGTCTGAATACAGTGTATTTAGATGTGTCCCATCAGATCTAAAATGTAAATACCACATTAAGACAATATCATCATCTAATAATTTCCTTTTCTAGTAGCAGATTACAGTAGCCATAACTAAGTGTTTATCACTTCATGAAAGGATTGACATAGTGAATTCTTTTGTCTTCAAAAAGACTAGAAATAAAAATGTTTATTTTTAGGAACCAAGTCAGTAGTGGAGCAGGGGGTATGGTAAGGCTTGATATTGGACCCCTGCTCATTTATGCAGGCCTTTATAGTTGGGACATTGATAGTTAAGTGTTAGATTCTCTGCAGTAAGCTGGAAGCCTGTGTGAGCATTCTAACCTCTAGATGACGTATATGAGCACATTTTCCCAAACTCAATAAAGACTGGTTTTGTGTATGAGTTGCCGTAATCACCTTGTTGTTGACAACGTTTACAATACCCTCGCTAATCGCTCAGATATAACTATGCATCAACTCATACACAAAACCAGCCATTATTGTGTATATATATATATATATATATATATATATATATATATATATATGGTCGAAAATCACGAAATTGCAGCAAATGGGCTATATTTTGAATATCTTAAAAAATCTTTCTTGGAAAATAGTTTCAATGGGTTTCACACATTTAGGGCATTGTATGGCACAGTCCAGGACCTTAAAACCACAGCTAACTCCAATATTCATACAAAATATCGCTAAAAATGTGAGGGCATCAAGTTACGACACCAGCATAAAATCGGGCATAAAATAAAATTAAAAATTGCCAGAAGGCAATGAGTTTCACTGTTTTTAATAGCTCACATATATGCATCTTCCCACCATAAAAGGATAGGCCTATATAGCTTCCGTCATACTGAACTCAATTTGTGCTATTTTGGTGTAGTTTAGGCAGTCACGTTACGACACCCACTAAACTATTAATAGTTCCGGTTCCCTATAATATTAGTAATAGTTTTTTTGGGGTATCAAAGGGTAGATATATAGCTACACAATGGCGAAAAAATTAAGTCTCTATCTTTATTAGAAAAAAAGTTATCAGCCCCAACGTATTTTTTCGTCACGTTACGACACCATCACATTACGACACCGTCACGTTACGACCCCGTCACGTTATGACCCGCAGTGGGTCACGTAGGGTCAGGAAAAAGGTAAAAATTGTGGTTATGTTTTGGGTACATATATACCTATGAAATGGCGAAAGAATTAAGTCATTATCTTTATTAGAAAAAATGTAATGAGGCCCTACAGATTTTTGCGTCACGTTACGACCCCCGTCACGTTACGACCCCCGTCACGTTACGACCCCCCCCCCCCCCCCCCCCCGTGGATATAAGACCAGGGAAAGCACAAACAAAATTAGAAATTCATTTTCTAGTCATGTTTTTATTCATACATATTGTGAAGCTGTATCATAACATGAGAGGGACAAAAATTGTTTCCATAGCAACCAATCGGGGGGGGGGGGTCGTAACGTGACGTTTTTTGTTTCATATTAGCCCTGTGCTAATGCTAATTATGGTAGTTAGCGTTCCCAATTTGGCACACGAGTCTTTCAATATATAGAGATGATATTTGCAAAAGGAATTAATGATCCTCTCAGATTTGATTTTTTGGGCAGTTGCTGCAAGTTCGTGATTTTCGACCATATATATATATAAAAGACATTTTGTAGGGTAGTAGGCCTGTCCTATCGAATACCACATGTCCCTCCAAGGTAAAGAAATCCCGGGTACCAAGTCTCCCATAATTAATACACATATTCCTCTATGATCTCTCTTTGGTGTTTCTTTTACAGGAAGGAGAAATTCTGGTCAATTCGCGTTGGTTCACACACCAAATATAAACGTGTTAATCCAAGATATTCAGTTATTTTCTTCTTTTTTTTCTATTGAACCTTTCAGCATTTACCATTTTTCTACTTTTGTAGGCATGTTACAGGCAAACTCTTAGATCTTAGGGGGGTCCTGTACAAGGACAGTCCCTTACCAAAATTGTTTTACATTTAAACCCTCAGTCTCGTAGGAGATCTACAGATATACTCTACAGATGTACATATAGTTAAACGCCCTTAGGCTACAGGCTTCAGCTAGGACACCTATTTTGGTATCCAGGATACCTTTTTTCGGATCTATTTTCATAAACCTAGTAACTCAGGCTACAAGTTTCAGCTAGGACACCTATTTTGGTGTCCTCTGCTAAGACACTTCCCTGTAGGCCTAGAAGAGTCAGGGACGATGTGGGTCAATTTTATTCAAATCTTATGGGTGAAACCATCAGAGGTTATCCGCTAGGAGAAACTTGGGGAAGGACTTTCTATATCATTCAACAGAAACCGTCCTAGGAGGTGTCCATGGATTACATACTCTCCTTGGCAAAGATTATACAACAGAGCCCATTTTTTAAACGGGAAAGGTCTTTCCTCTTAAGATATGTCTTGGATTGCTGGCTTGATCCAAGGAAGATTCTTCCGCTAGGACTAAAACCTTTTAAACGGGAACCAGTCTCCGCGGCCCTGGTATAAGTAGTACACAGAAATGAGCATTCCTTTCAGGCATATCTATAAATGGCAGAGTATATCATTGCTTGCTGACAATGAAATACTGCAATGGGTTCCTAATGTGATATGCTACTCTAGTCTTCATAGCTAAGACAATGTTATTCGTGTTTGTTTCATAACGTGTCCCGCTTAGAGCTAGTTCGCAACGAGCTACATTTCTGCCCCCATGTCTTCGGGAAGTCAGGGCTGGCTTTGCTCCGATCTCACCTTCCGTGTTGCCTCTCTCCATATACATTCTCATCAGCCACATCTGGATAATGTTAAGCTGTATAGACCATCCCCTTAACGGACAAGAAACTGGTGTTCTATATGGTTACTTCCAGCTTTTACCGAGGCAGGTGTATGGTATCAGTTTGAAGCTTAACAGTTGGGTGGTGTATGTTAGTGTGATGGCATGCATTCCGATGTACTTCCTCTAATAGGATGTGGAAATGAAGAATCACATACATTGAAACATCTGTTACATATACAAGATACATTTTATTTACTTTGAGTAAAGCAAAGGGTACTCCCAGCATTAGAATCGACTGTGCTGTGGATTAGAGGGTATGCTGGTATTTCAGTAAGGGGCAGATCGCTACTCCCAAATGTACCACTGCCTGTCCTACTAGAAACACATAACTTCGTATTTGTATGCGACAGGATGTAATAGCGGCCACTTTAACGTAAATACGATCGTTGTAACCGCAGCCTAAGCGTCTGGATATCTTTTATCCTCTTCGCTCATAAACCCCTTTATCAGTACAATGGTCATAGTCCCACCGAACCCTACTCCATAAAAGAGCTCCTAATCCTCATCAGCTCTGACCTACTTCCAACAGATAATCTCAGGATCACGGGAGCAATCCCTAGATCAAACGGGATTTACCCGCCAAAATCTGCGGTCACATTACTGGATCATCTAAAAACACGTGACCGTTGAAACAGCCTTATATCGGTCACCACCCAAGCACATCGAGATGGAAAATTCGGGTTTCCACACTGATCATCTAAACTTTTGTAATAAGACGGCTAAAATAAAGAGAGAGCTCTTAACTTGAAAAATCAAATAAAAAACGACTAGGTCCACATCAGCAACATACCAAACACAGAAAGGGAATCGCTTGATGCCATGTCCGAATACCCTTTTCGTCGAGATGGGTCCTATTGCAGATCATTAAGGAATACAATAGTTCTGTTATTATGGCACGCTAAACGATGAAGCTCCCATCATAAAAGGTTTGATTTATATTACACTATTTATAGAACCTACCCGTATGCCCAAATAGGAGAATGGATTACCAAGCTATAACACTTTACGAATCAGTACAATAACACCAAGAAATATCCTCAAGTATTTCTCTGATAAGTACATTTTTGCATTCTTTCCCGAAGGCAATGGCTTCTTTATAATGGAAACATGGCACATCGTGTTAGGTTTGACTCGAACAGCGCAAGTACCTCTGAGTATCGTAAGCTATTTCCTGTCATCCTGTCCCTTCTCCTGTCTTGTATCGACCTTCCTTTAGAGAGGGAACGCCTATTTAAGTCTAGGTACTGGGGTAAGTCCTATTTGATGTCTACCTGTGTATACCTGGAATTCAATTTGGGCCTGGGTCATGTTATGAGATCTAATGGCCATCTGTAACAGGTGTGGAAAGGTGTTGCAAGCCAGACGAGCATATTCTACTGGACTGAATACTTTAAGTGAATGAGGGGTGGGACCAAAAGGGATAATTGCAGAAGGCAAGTGGGAAAGGTGTGAAATTAAAATGGACTGTATGATAGGGACACATTTGCCTACTGGAGTGGCGTGATGAGGATGTGGAAAGTAGACGGTATGAGAAAATGCAACGGTTAGTGTAGAATACAAGTGACAGTACGAGGGACAGTAGAGATAACGGGAATTGGTTCCTGAGTGGCAGGGCGGTAAATATGGACACATACATAAGTGCCCAGAGAACAGTGACAGATGACAGGTCGTTGACACGGATACTTTTCCTCACAGCAGGTGTAACACGCGAAGGTGAGAATAGATGGAAGTGAGAACAGGACGACAGGTGTGAATTGTGAGGAGAGGAGAGGTTAGTTGGCAGACGAAACGCAGGGATGACAAATGACAGAGGTGGGAAAACAGAGACAAAATACCATGGGTGAAAGAAGAAATGGTCCATTTGGTGACATACGATGAAAAGTGTTACCATTGAGACTAATGAGCGGGATGCATACAGCTAGGGCAGGCAAAACAAAGATTAGCAGAGGACGGGAAGTATCGACGGTTGATGTGGTGTGGCAGATGGTGATAGAAACGCTCACGAGGGGATGTAGAAGGAGACAAAGATATGACAGGTAATACCCGGTTTTAAATCTGTAATAGGTGTGCCAGTGGGTACCCCCACCAGGTCCCTGCTCTTGATACACTCAGGAATCGATTCGGCTGGTCATCAGACAAAGGTGGGCCTACTTTGAATAGCTCTTGTTCAAACATCTGATGTAAGGACTACAGGGACGCGAATAATAACGTGTGTCTTGTTAGTACAGCAATGTCTCGTTCACGGGCAAACAGACGGTGATCCTAGTGTACATACAGCTGTGTGAATTATCAACAACACCCTTAATTAAAGCAACAGGGTTGAGATGGAATACAATGATTCTATCCTAATACATGCCTAATTTCAGAAAGATTATTTCGGTACATGAACTATAGCGTCAGAACATTATACAGGACGGCATAATGTCTTATGTTAATAGAAGTTGATTCCTAGAAGTGCTTATCACAGTTTACATTGCAAGATACATGATCAAGTATAATGAATACACGTCATCATGATATCCAGCTAAATGATTACGCTAACGGCGGTTCTACTTTATGATAAATATATACACGTAGCTTCTTGAATTAGAACAAGAATGTTGTCACTACGGTTTACTACATTTGAAGGCATTATGTATTTGTCTATATCCTTTTTCTATCAATAGTTTGTTTATCTGTGTGTACATGTATGTGTGTATATCGTTGGCTGTAGGTATATTGACGTAGAGGCAAATTGATGACTCCTTTTAGAATGTGCCACGGATGGGAGAGCTATAAGCATGACCCTTAGAAATATTTATGTCTAGAGACATATCATGTAACTATTAAATACCTATGTATGCAGTGTGCAGTATCAGAAGATGAATTATGAGAAAACCAAAGTGATGTGGTACAGAAATTAAGAAAATTGGCTATTTACTAAATGTGGGTGCCAGTAGAAAATAGAATATGCCCATACCTCATTTCACCCTTACACCTTATTGACGTATATCTTAGCTAGTAACGTCTAAAGATGGACTTGTAATCACTAGTATTCTCTTACACGAATAAACCGAGTTTCGCATATCGATTCTGCGAATCACGTGTTAATTATGTCCTTCAGGTGAAATATCAAATACCTATTCCTGTTTGAAAGGTCATTAGACCATAAAAATATATGAGTATGCCATAACATAGAAAAGCGGCTAACCAGTACGTGTCATATCTATGGTTGAAATATGTATGGATGGTTATCGATTTACTCTTTTCTTCTTTGTTTGCAGTTCATGACAGGAAAAAATGTGAATACAAGACTATCGTAAAACTGGATGAGTTTTAATCTTGGCCACCGTATGCCACGACTGGAGTTTGGCATAATGACTTCATGAGGCGAAGCCGAGTGAAGTCCGGAGGCCAAACTCCAGGAGTGGCATGCAGTGGCAAAGATTAAAACGAATCAGGTTTTGATTTTATCCTATCCCGTCTCCTCCATTTTGGAATATTAGGTGATAACAATTCTGTATGCCACTAGTGTTATATAAAACTCTGTATGCCAGACAGCATGGCATACGGAAACTCAATGTTAAGCCTATGGGATTTTATATCAGGGGTAGGATAAAAGCAAATACAACACCGAGTTCATTAGTAAGAATCACTAGAGAGGAGGTAATCTAGCATCTATGTTCGTTGAAGACTTACCAAGGCGCTTGGCGTCGGACGCCGAGGTGAGGTACTGATAGAGGAGGCTCAGTGAGAAGACTGTGGCTATGAAGACGGCTCTCACCGTCAGGGAGCGCGCTTGGCGCCGGTACCCGGGCCGGAGTCGGGGCGTCGTCATTCTTATCATCTGGGTTGGTCCCGCGCTCTCACCTACTCATAACTGCTCAGCGTAGACTAAAATTGCCTCTGAGCTGCTCTAACCGTCACCCCGCGATACTCAGCCCCGGGGAGTACGGTGCAGTGCGGTGTGGTGTGGTGAATAAGAGGGCGACGAGGTCCTAGGGTTGTTGCTGAGAGGAGAGTGACTAGTATGTTGTCGTGTCCTATGTAGACTGTGTCAGCACTGTGAGGTATATATATATGTATGTATGCTCCGTGTGTTTGGAACGAGTATTCCAGTCCTGACTGTAGAGATCCGGTGATGGGTGTCCTGTGAGTAGTGGGCACTGGGACAGCTCTCAGTGCCCCCAGGGATGGACTGGCCTGTTGAGATGCAGGGCAGTGGGGAGAATGATCACAACGGGGTTTCCGCCAATGGGCGAGGCAGCGTCCACACAGCAGCCGTGTCGGGCTGAAGGCAGATGGACGGACGGGGGAGTTGCTCAGTCGGCAAATCTCACCAGCGTATCGAGTTGGTCGGCGCTTTCCACCACGAGCTGCTCGGGACTGTAATCTCCACGTCGCTCCTCCACACGCAAAGAGCTATATGTTAGAGGCAATGCAGATTATGTCAATGCAGAGCAGAAGGACGGGTTAACGTTATGCTGCCTATCCTAGAGAGTGTCCGAGTTCCTTAAACAAGGCTTTTATAATAAGTTGACCTGTACTAAGCACGCACCACACGACTGTGGAGTTGCTCGTATTGTTATCCCGCTAAGGCCCTGCTCAGCGCTGTTCGCCTGTCGTGTGCGGAGCTGAGCACTGCTGAGTGGGTGGGAGAGTGGGAGAGTGGGTGGGTGGGTGGGTCCTCCTCCAGCGTCCCGGGTTCGTGTATGCTAGCTCCAGGCTACCCTCCGGGGTCTGGCCTGGAGAGCGTGTATGTGCACTGACTGACTGCTGCCCGAGCAACTCAGTGCCCGACCTGGTCCCGAATGACCGCCTTCCGCTCGTCCTGGTGACGCCTCCCCGCGCGCGCGCTCGTCTGATCGCACTGGCGGGACCTGCTGCTAGAGATCTGCGCTGGGCGTGCACGTGCGTGCGTGACTATAAGTGCGTGTAGACAACGCGCCGTAAAAAGAAACCAAGGCTGTCGGTCTATATTGGTATACAAAGGAGTGGATCACTAGACTATGCCCCCGCCTGTCTCCACCCTGCACACCCGAGCGCTCTTTCTGCTTCTCGCCTCTTGCTCGCTCACTATGAATCCCTCTCTCCGCTCGTGCACATCCCTGCTCCGTGCCACCCTCCCGCACACTCTGGCTTCAGCTCGCCGACCGCATCTCCGGGTCCCCGGTCCTTGCTCCAAACAGCTGTCTTCCGAGGGGCGCAGCCTCTAGCGGCGGAAGTGCGGGCGTCCGCAGCGGATGCAGGCAGTGGGAGAAGCCTATAGGGTTTGCGGGGTGGTGGATCAGGGGGAGGCAGTGGCCACAGCCCAGCGGTAGGAGCAGGGCGCGGGACGCCGAGAAACGTGGGCGGAGGCAGCGGGTGGAGAGCGGCAGAAGTCGGCATGGGCAGGCTGCCACGGGCCGCGAATACGTTATGCTAATGGGTCATCAACAGCATCCCACGCTGCTGCTAACAGGACGACACCCAGCAGTGGCGAGGTCCTGCTGCCTCCCGTTGTGTTCACTGTCCATGCTGCTCAATACAACGCCCAAGAAGTTACAGCAAAGAGCACATTTAGACTACAGGGTATTGTGTGCTAGATAGATCTTGGCACAGCAGCTACATGTGCTACATCACCCTACACACACCCATCCCCATCCCATAGATACCATAGGGGACCCCGCCAGAACACAATCACTGCGCCCGTAACCTGCGCCAGGGCACGCAATGACCGAAAGCTCGTAGTTTCCGACAAGAAGTCTGTGAATGTCGTCTGCTCAATCACAGGATTCTCCGAATTATATTTCTAGATTTTATTGCGGTATCATGAGTTTTTACAGTTGCATTTGTTGTTCGAACTAGGCCATAGTAGACGTTCATAATCCTTACATATGGGGAAGTCTCCAGTCCCAGTGGTCCAGTGCTGGAGCCTTGAATGTGATGTTTATGGTCTTGGCCTGACACCACGCACGCAGCGCCGGGCGTAAGGGCGGGGCGGCCGGCGCTGGTGGGCGGTGGGTGAGCGGGCGGGGCGAGACCGGGGGCGGCCGGGCATCACTACCCTGCTAATTATCACCATCAGCTACTCAACCTCCCCACCTCCTAAACACACACACACTCACAGACACCGGAACACGACATCCAAGGTAACCGCACTGTCGCCTTGGCAACACATGAGCATCGTGTGTTGATTGACTTGAGTCGGTCTATGATTACGAGCAGTGGTTACCACATATAAACATAGGTAGCGAGACCTGTGCTATAACAATGAGATACCTCTTCATCGGGTCGGATCGGTTTGCCATAGAAAATAATTCGCTCGGGTTGAATTGAAGAAATCTTATTTCAATTTCAATTTTTTTTTTACAGATTTGTTAAAGAAACGTTTCAAAAATCCTCCTGAAGTATATATGGTGATCCTCTCAGATCAACATATGCCTGAACAGAATTGCTTTCTGTGTATACTACTAACACGTTTTTCAATTTCTTGTGATGCGTATCTTCCGAACATTGCTTTCTGGGCATTTGCAATCAGTTACCCGCCAAATCACACAATTCTATTGTAGAAGATCACCACTACGGTTACTATAAAAGGGATGTACCTTCCGACCTGTTACATTATTTGCAATTTTAGAAAGCCTTGAAGTTTTACTGAAGTGGTGTTGAATGAACCGCACATAATCATCGTTTTTTATTCTACTCTCGCCCCCGTAAGGGAAGGGTTTACGGATAAACACGTAGATCTTAATAGGCCATGAAATATCGATAAGAACTATATTCATATGCACTATGATCTATGATAAGCATATTCGGCGGTTCTAAACAATTATGTATATACGTGTCTTCAAAGCTGTGGTTTGAAGGTACGCTGCTTAGATACACAGATGCTAGTGTGTGCGAGTGATTCCACACCTATTCAACCACCATGTGAATTGATTAACTTGAGAATAGACTGATATTTCGAGAGTGTGAGAGCTTCACACAGGCGAATAGAAGACAAAAGGCAGTCACACAGTGCCTTAGAAGCATGGTGTGTGGTAATGATTTACAGAAACATGGCTCGCACTGTTGACACCCTACACAGAGCTAATTTCAGCGTTATAGGAAATTGACCACTTATAGTAAATAGTTTATATATCATATAAGGATTCACACATAAATACATACCTGCTCCTAGTACACCGCTTTAATGAGCTTTATAGTGAAATACTGATCTGTGATTCATAATCCTTTCCAAGGGGATCATACGAGTGGTATTTCTGGCGTCATAATCTATTCCGCTCACTAACAATACTGATCGACCCACCACAATCACTCCAAAACAAACCGTCCGCAATTGCTCATAATCTTATCTAACTCCCTCACTGTCAATCCTACTAGCACAACCTATCACATACCTCAAGTTAACATCATACTTACACAGATTTATCCATATCTAAATTTCACCCCTGCAGACTGCGTGTACGAAACTGCATAAGGGAATAGGGAACAAAGGCACATGACCTTAGTTTCAACTTATGACTAAAGAGGATTTGACGTACATATATATCGGGAGCATATCTATCACCCAGACCTATGTATAATGCTGCGTTTTATCTAGATCACTGCATAATTACCCCGATTTATTCATGGAGTAATTATGTAATCTCGAATGGATCAAACTTTTCCATTTGCTGTCAGTAGTGCATACTCGAGCGTTACCTTTCAGCCATGAAGAGAATTTATACTAATATCAAACGTATGGATTTTCATTCAATATTGCCTAAGGTTATGTTTTGACCTGCATTTACAGATTAGTTAATCGATATCTTTACTACTTGAGTACTTTACGTTCCACTCTTCAATCGATATGTTTGTCACTATTTGGATGATTTGATTGCTATATGACCAATACACCGACGTTTTCTTAGACGATAGGTTACAAACCTTCCAATCTACATTAGTACAGGTATAACAAAAACTAAAAGCAAACTGATTTACCTACAATACAACAGAGAGGGGCATTAAACTAGCCATCCTGCTATACAAGCCAAGGCAGATCAAACAAAAAAACATACATCGAAGCGGCCGTTCTATAAATAGAGAAATACGCCAAATCTTTGTACCCTATCATAAGGACATGGGAACATAGCCAGCTTATCTTGCAAATACACGTAGAAGGACGGCAGGCTATGACTACCAAACATGTGTTTATGGATATGGAGGCACCCATCCTTTGCTGCCTTATCATTACATAACGACACCGATGGATGGTATTCATACTATACATGCTTTCTCATATAAACTAAAGTCTCCTTGTCTTTGATAAGTAATATGAAGGGTCCCAATAAGAAAGAGAGGTACACTAATGTACTGGTGCCACCAACACACGAGAAATATCAAGATATGGCACGATTTGCTTGTCTTGTCAAGTCTTGCTAGGTTTCGAGTAATCGTGTGCATTTTTGCCGCGATGCATCAGTCTGGTTAAGCACCTTCGCCGTGTTCTTGCCGCGATAGATCGCGCTATGCCACGATGTGGCGGCAATAGGTCGTGAGGTGTCGTGGTGGTGAAGCACCAAAAAGGACATAAATCATCGCCCAAAAAAATCCAGTGACCATCATACGTGACGTGTCGCGACAAATGAGGTACGACATATCGCGATACTGTAAGATATAACAAACTATACCAAGATATAACACGGCAAATCCATCGTGTCTGTGGAACTAGCCTTTAACTCTTACAACTGAAAGGGCACCTGACCCTTGTATCCTTTCCTGACAGATGCTGCGCCAGTACAGAGCTTTTCGAGGCCTTGCTGACCCAGACTCTACCGATAGAGCGGGGGCGGCACTTGGATTAGATGAGATACTTGTGGTGAGCTACTCTCGAAAACGCCCGACGAGTGAATGGCGTGCGGGCGACCTGTTTTTGGCCGCACTACATGAGCGCCAAATTGGCGGCAGCCGGGTGGATGGGGCGCGTGGGGTCCGTGGGGTGCGTTATGAAGGGCACAGTTAAAGGAGGGAGTGGGAAAAGCTAGGGACACCCACGGTACAAAATCACGTAGGAAACGCTCTAATAGCCACGCAGAAAACTCTTTCCTTGTATCAATGAGGAATTCAATGAATGGCCTCCTGAGGAAGGACGTTCCTAGCACAAGTGAAGTTTTCATGTGAATGCTCAGGCCTAGTTAGGCCCGGCGTCCACCTACTACGATAGAATCGTAGACCTCCCGATATGGCACCGATACAAAATGTCAAAATCGGTACCATATCGGGAAGGTGCAAAATCGTAGACATATGTCTAGACAAGCCAATCCACCATGCGTTGTATGGAGTTTTTATCAGTGTCTAATCGCAGAAACGTGGTCAACTGCCCCGATATCAGGTAACCTTCCGACGCGATTTTGACTTTTTATCGGGAGGTGCATCGTAGACCATATCGGTGCCATATCGTAGTAGGTGGACGCCGGGCCTTAGCCTTTGTCTGGTCCTATGACTTCCAATGGGTTATTCATCGCCTTCATTCACATAAACCTAATTTCTTCAACTCATTCACTTAGACTTAGTACGTTTTGAGAGTGACATAATCATAAGATATAAGTTTTGGAGGCTCAGGTTGCATGCATGGGTAGCAGAAAAACATGGAATATTGAACCAACTGATAACTGTATTTGTTGTGGTTTACTTTTTGCACACACACATAAATGATATTCGACCAGAAACTATGGTCCCGGTTAGTCATCTCCTATAATTTAAATCATCAAAACTCAAAATGACTTTAATTGCTTGTGTTATGTTGCCCATTAAGGCTACTACCCTGATGAACATCGAACTCCATTGTAAAATTGGTCCATCAAGTCTTTACCTGGGGACAAGGCTACAGCTTAAACAAGCCACAGTGCCTTTTATCTGCATGTTATTATGTGACGCAAAACATTGACGGGGTCTCTTCAGATGGTTACTTAGAGTCTGGGCATCTAAGAAAGAAAGAGCTTATCGATTATATCAGCGTTGGTGCTAACAAGCGTACATTACAAGGGAACCCACTGGCTGTGATCACAGCAGTCCAACACCCCCAGCCGGGTTTTTATGATGGTTTCTGCCTGGTTTCTTTCTGCCAACGTTGGAAGAATGTTTTCCAATGGTTACCCAATCATTACAATGTTATTTTCTCGAATCTAATACCGAACCAGCCTGACAAATCCAATACTCATGATGGGGGCCCTGTCATCATTCATAACCAAGGATCGGATTTGAAATTTTTATTATATGTTTTTTATTTGGTATGGTCAAATTGGCTGTTTTAGTTACTGTACTAAACCACAACTGGTGCTCGGGGCATTCACAGTTGAAACATTATATTTCTGCATTTGCAGCTTACCATTTGACCGAGAGCAGCCGACGAGAATAAACTCAGAACAAATGACTGAACATGAATTTTTAATCGGACGATGATATCTTATGACATGTCTAACCTGTAACTTGCCATAGGTACATGTCTGTGACATTGCATGGAAAGGTGTGTTCTCTTAAATTAGATGGAGATATTACTCTTATTTTGTTAGGTGTGTTATATTATACCTGACATATCTAATAGCGAAGTAGGGGCAGACGTCCACTGGGCTCCCTATACACTCCGATATGCCCTACGATGCAACTCCAGATCAAAAATCAAAATGGCGTCGGGAGGTCAGCTCTCATTGGGGCAGTTGATCACCTCTCTGTGATGAAAGATGCGTGGCAAAGTGACTTGTCTAGACATTTGTCTACGATACGGACCTTCCCGATTAGTCTACGATCTTTACTTTTTTGTGTCGGATTCATATCGGTAGGTCTAATTCTCTCTCGTAGTAGGTGGACACCGGGCCTGAATATCGTTTCTTATTCAATTGACTAAAGATGAAATATGGAGATCGAAACAGTATTACATTCTGTGATACTGCAATAAATTGATGTAGACATTCAGAAGTCTTTAGCTGTCGTGTTCATTTAAATAGACTTAATTAGCATGACTTTTGACTATATATCCCCCAGGTGTACAGGGAATATAAAGGTTCTTTCCTGAATCATACCATAAGAAGTGTCCCTGATATTTCCATATCACTATTGAAAAGGAATTCGCACAAATAACCTTATAACCTTTCCTATACCAAGCCTTCCCACCTTACCAATAATGTAACATAGTTTCTATCTACGTAAACATTATACCCAACGAACTGCATGTGCTAACTGAGTATAGGAGCATCACCAAACAGCTGCCGACACTAATCCACATAAGCCTCAGCTCACGCAATATCTATCTGATACATACAGACAGATTGCTTCCTCTACATCATCTCACTCTCCAAGCATAAATACCTGATCTTAGCCCGCCTTGGTTTAGTCACTCGCTACAGACCGTTCCACTTACTGCACTTTATTCATGCATTCATCCGGCGTCACTCTCAATCACCTAAGACTATCCGATTTACTGCATGGTCCATCAGTAAAATTCCGATATGAATTATAACACGCCGGGTAAAACATTCATCTTTCATCCTACAAGCATACAGACTCCACCTCTACAACCCACCTTTTCTTTATATCCCAACTCCCTTGGAAACCCATATCTATTTACATTTATATTTATGTTAAATACACTTCCTAGACAAAATCAACGATCCTATTATCCTATAAACATTTCCATGAATGCAAAATATTCTGTGGTATTTCTTTTAATCTAGTCTAATTGGTGATGGAGTGGAGAATGAGCCTTGTATCTCAAATCAATGTGATATCAGTATTTTCCAGCGATGTTTTTTTGTTGTTAACATGTATTTTATTTCCATTCATATCTATGTGATATACAAATTCCTTCATCTCCTCTTGCCCATGCCGCATCCCATCCGCGCACCCCCATTCCCCGCTCACTACACCACATCACAATACCCTTGTCGTTGCGGCCTGACGCCTACAGCACTGACTGACCCGGCGGTCAATACTGACCCCTCAGCCTGGCACCTCGCCTGTAGCTGTTAGATACGTCAGGGCGCACCTCCTCCAGGGCCTGCTACTAATTGGGTCTCCTCCAGGGTCCCTCCCCTTCCCTCTATGTAAAGCAGGAGGGGATAGGGGGGGGGGGGGGGTCCTATAGATATGGGAAAAAAACCAGATATAGGGGTCCGTCTTCTGGCGACCACGGGATAGTATTTCTTTATCAGGCCCATATATATATATATATATTGTCAATAATGGCGCGATGTACATATCCTGTTAAGCTATTCATATATCAGATTGTGTGTCTCCATTCAATAACTTTGATATGCGGCATTTAGATATAATTTTTCAGAACTATAAAATCCTTACTGCGTGAGCTTGAACTAAATATTCAGAAATTTCCGTTCGCTGCACTGTTGGATGATGACTATCATCAAATTGTATCATTATCTGTCAGAGTTCATTATCATGCCATGAATATCAGAGCATTCAGTTCAGGCTTTAGTAGTCTAGTCTGATGTAGGACAGAATTGAAAAAGACAACAACACAAGACTGCTTTTTCGAACCAAACAGAGATATAACACATGTCTCATAGAAAACCTAAAGACGTTGAGGTTGCCTATTTTTAATTTATACACGTATATGAGATACATTCACTATCGCGCCTTCTATATCCGGCTCTGTCCAGCATCTATTTGGTAAGCTATACAAGTCTCCCACCAGATAAATTTCCGGTCGGTTTTACCGGATAGCAGACGACATTCAAATCAGACTCGCTCCAAGGCAATTCCCTCCTTTTCTCAAGAGAGCAGTACGACACGGGCCTATGGTCGTCTACGGACCGGAAGTGGGAAGCACAGCGAGGAGGTATGTGTCGAGACTGATAACGCCCCTCCCGGTGGGATCTAGTACCAACGCGTAAATGTGGACCGTCTAAGGAAACGCAGAAGTTCTTTTGGGTGTTTTGTTTTCTGCAGAAACTGAGACTGAGCTAATATGACACTGTGATATTACCGGGCTTGATTGTATCATATGGTTCACCCATCTGTTGGTACCATAGGACAGAACCAGAGCTGTCAACAGACTCAGCCTCTCTTAGTTCATTTACAAATGACTGAGGTATGGACTGGTGAGTGTTGCATTTGATTGGTCAGGCTGTGCTGAAATAGATACCGGCTATCTGTCTTTGATTACCTTCCTCGGCTTGGTGCAATTTTCAGGCAAAGATGCGAAATGGGTCAAATTAAATATTGTTGGGAAGACTTTTATCATTTTATATACAAACTTAGAGTACAGTTCATGAACAATGTACATATATCACTTATGAGCATCTATATCCGTTGGAATCTATAGATTTGCAGGATATTGTTCTTGTGGGCCTAGAGTTTGTATGTCGTGATAAGTACTCTAGGGGGATGATTTTAACTACAGTATTCAAAGCCTAGATAAGCATTCATTTCGTGCTTTTACATTTTCCAGAGTCTGGAGATCAGAAAACGTACCTATTTGGCCTCTCGCATCAACTCCTGGTGAACATAAATAAGGAGTTAATTATTACACCTACAACAAGACTATCAGCGTATTCTATATCCTTAAGTTAGAGCGCATATTTGAATCAGTACAATACAATAAATGATAAATCACTATCAAGTTGTTTTCCAGTTTTTTCCAGTGGACAGTGCCGCTTCAAGATTACATACAATAGATCCGAAAGACGTGCTTGGTGAAAGATCTCTAGATTATACTGGTTTCTAACAGGGCACGTGTTCGACAGGATCTGCTTGGGGTCCCACCTCCACATAGAGACAGAGCTAACCAGATCTAAGCTTGAATACTGAAATTACATGAGGGTGAGATTCTCGTGTATAAAAGACTGAAACCTTTACTTTTAAATCAACTTTATTCAGATGTACCTTCTTCCTGATTATTCATTTCTAGCCAAGCTATATCTAGAATTTCGTACTGTGGTTTTCTTACCCCCTTATCTAGAAAATAGGTGAGATTTCAACTGACAGACTCACTTTAGTATAATAAAAAAAGTTACTGTTCAACACAAGCAGGAAGAGAATCAATACAAAAATTGGTCAATAAAGCCTTGCGTATAGTTTCCAGGATAAGAAACATAGATGAGTGTAGCACAGCCGAATAGCATTCTAGGTGTATGCTTAGATCCATGGAAATCAGGCGCAGATTAAAGCTTATACAACTCATGCGATGATGGGCTACATTCATGAGGATAACATCTTTCAGGTTGAGGAGAGAATTCTTAGAAGTAATAACAGGATTAAACTAAAAGTAAAGAGACCAAACACACAGAAGTTTATTCATTCACCGTTATACATAGGGAAACAATTATGGGACAAAATGGACTCTTCTTTACAAAATGAACCAAGTAATATTATTTTTAAAGAACGCACCAAAGCCTGGTTAGCTACTTTAGATCTGTAGTACCAGAACTATAAGGCCAAAACTGATCATAAGATCAATCTCAAAATATGTCTGGGTATTGTAACGTAAAGTAATCCATTAACGGTAGTACTGATCATTACATCAAGATTAGTTAGCTTATAAGCATTGAGCCTTTTTTCCTTTTTCTTTGCTTGTAGTTGTTCAATCCGGTTTGACCTGTCTGTTTTGTTCCGGCCTATCATGGAAGACCGCCACTTGTTGGTGAATTGTACGTCGTTATACTTGTGCAGAATAAAGAAAAAAAAGGACAATGATAGTTTTAAGCAGTTTCAAAATGCCTGAATTTTACGCTGGGGCTAGTGGGTCAATGAATGTGAACATCAGTTACCAGCTGAAGACTCTAGTATCGGGGGCTCAACTAGGTGGTGCCATTGTAATTTCAAAGCGAAGAAGAAGCTATTCTCGACTTTGATATCAGTTGTAAAAACATATGAAGCCAAGGACATGTGCAAATCTCGAGCTTGCTTATTTGTGTTCGAGTGTTCAAACTTTCTAATGCTTGGGTTTGTAGACCTCTTTGCTTCCCGACTTTCTGGGTTTCGATATATAAAGACTATTATATCGAAATATATATTGTCTATCTTTTTAATCAAGAAATGGATTTTTTCATCCAAATTCTCGTCTCGACGAAAAATGTCCATACCGATATTCCCTCCTACTCTTTTCTAATATGCGTAATAATTTAGATTCGGAAGTTTGAAATAATGTCTTGCGTCTCATTAAAACTTACTAAATGTTGATTTCAACGGAAATTAGTCTGTCCGTTGCTCAGCGGACTAATGACGAAACAAATCTCTAATGATATAAAGTAGGTAGAAACTAGAAGTCTGGTCGTTGCCAAATGGCACACTCGGACACTTTTTGTGGAATGAGGGTGACATCTAATCTTGGGAGCAGCCAAGAGGAGTTGGGATGTCAAGCTCGGCCGCCCTGCCATGTCACCACTGCCCAATTATCCAAGTCACAGAGGGACAACTACGGCGAAGCAACGTTAGACTTTGTTACATTTTGTAGAGGAATACCACCGTTATCTCATCCCTTACAATTGTTGAGGACCGATACACTAACTACTATTGTAGGCGGAATGTATAACAGATTAGGTAAATTCTGGTTGATGCAGTACGGAGCTGCATATTATTTGACAGATCAACCCAGGGATGTAGTAGAGGAATTTTGAATTGACCAGTTCTACATCGAGAGATGTTTATTCTTTTCAATCTATTTTGGGAATCTCATGTACGCACGGAAATCGTGCAGGTCCGGGTGAAATACATTGCCGATAGATAGAAAACACCACCATCTGTACACATGGGAAGCTAGTGACCTCATGAGTAGTATATATATGGCTGGTATATCCTTTATTCATATAGCTCGCCATCCTCTTTAACCGACTCTAGGCCTCTGCTGAAGAGTTATCCAATTAGATCCCGGTTCGCGATTAGGTTGGCTGGCAGATGGTATGCGACAGTGGGTGGTGTGGAGTTGATACCCTCCTTTAATACAAACCACTCCAGTGCTGGCCCAGCCCTGCCAAGTGACGCTCATACTCTCCCTCCTACATACATTCTAAGAAATCTCCGACCGCTTTCTACATGATCAGACCCTCCATGGCCGGCTGCCTAGAGCGCTATTTATTGAGTGGCATGTAAAAGGCCAAGCGAGTGAGGGCGATTGGGCATGATATATGGTGATGACCTGGTGAATGAAACCTTCCATAATCTGTCAGGGCACATGGCCTGCTGAAGCCATTTTAGCGTGATGTATGGTGATATCCGAGTGTAATCGAGGAACACAGCATGTTCAGAGGTAATATCTATGTGGTATCACACGCCTGGGGACGTTTATAAGACCATATTTGACATGTATTTCCTTATACATGAATATATCATAATGATAAAAGTAGAAATATAATGTAGATTGATGTATTATGAGTATCGGGTAATTGGGAAGTTAATGGATAGAATAAATGTTACTTCATTTTCTAGTGTGTTGTTGCGATATATTGATATTGTTTTAGCTGTCGAAGAAATACCACTTGGTGTATCAATAAATTAGCTGCATACTGGTAGGGATACAAATATATCATATCAAAAAGTAACTGAAATAGTGCTACTGTTAATGTCTCAAGGACATCCAACTATCTTGGCGAAGCTTTTTGGAAAATGAATAGTCTCTAACATGGATGGATGGCCCCTTATACAAGACTGGGCGCTGCCTCTTGCTGTAGGCAGTACTTAAGTACATGTATGTAGAAAGACTACGCGGCCACCTGTGGTACCAAAATACCTTAAGTTCGTAGTAGCCTGATATATCTAGACATAGAGGCCAAAGGCGGAACTTGTAATTAAAACCTTTATTGAATAAAGGCCGCATAACAGCTTTGATAGAGAATGCCCGCAGGCAAGTCTCAGGAAACGTACATTTACAGCACCTACTGGTAGTTCTGATATTACTTGGAGTGCCAGGCATATATATATATATATATATATATATATATATATATATATATATATATATATATATATATATATATATATATATATATATAATATTTTTACTCCCAAAATACCACATCGTTAATAATGGCCTCAGGACGTTACCCGTAATATGATCACTTACCATTTTCTTTATATGTAGATATAGTAGGCAACCATGTTAACGATGTGTACTTAACAAGGAAGGCCATAAAGCGCAAATTGTGACTGGAACATATACATCTATATCTATCCCTATGTTCACATATACAGTGTAGAGTATAGCACCCAGGCAATGTCAACATTCTGCTAATCATGTATCATATATACCTACTACCCGTTGACTCAACTCATCTCATCATTATAGATCATATAGGATGATTAAGAAGTAATATCTGGCATACCGAATTGCTATTTGCTATCGTCGTGTATCGGGAGGTCCCTGACAATTCTAATCGTAACCTTTCTATGTGTATTGGAGTGCGTCGGAACGACAACGGCGGTAAAGGTCAAGACTCAATCAGTAAACCGGTGCAGATCAAGGCAGTATTATCAAATTAAAATACACTATAATTCTGGAAATATTGCATGGGTGTAAATTATATTTTACCAGTGTACATATTTATTTACAAAGCAACAGCAAATTATTTTTCAGACACCAGAACGATCAAATTGGAAAATATAACTGTTGATTGCAGACCATTAGATTCAATCAAATGAAATTATATTGTCACTTAAGATGTATGTAGCTGTTTTGTATTTTCAGAATTTTCTATCAAGTATTTGACACGTGAGAGAGATTTTCCTGTCAAATAGGTTCCCGAGACGTCCCGGAAAATTGAACATTCCCGATTTTATTGGGAGGCGCACGATTCGGGTATTTTTATCGTGGCGCGTCAGGAGCCAATCATGGTGTATCGGTGTGTATCATATGGTAGAACGTGGAAGTACGGTACACTGCTACGATTTTGTCTGACCTCCCGATTGAATTTCGATTTGAATCGGGAAGTCAATCGTATATGGCCAATCGATGTGTATCGGGTGCACAGTGGATGCAGGGCTTGATATACAGGTATGGGTATATATAATATCGAGCACATACAGAGCTTTTGTCCACAGATAAACAATTTTGCTTTAAATAGGATATTGGCTTTTATTCATAACTTTCTATGGTTATTACTATATATATCTGTGTGCGAACGTCTATGGAATATTGCCCGCTGATAGGGGTGTAAAGATGTGACAGCTTGGCCATTTGATGAAAAAATGTCCCTCCGACTGCGGCATCGGGACATATATTTTCACCAAAAGACCTCAAACGGCCATCTCATACTACATATCTTTTTTCTGCATTTATTGTACGGTCTTAGAATTTGTAATGAATGCTTAATGAGATTTTTGCCCTTTGCGTACATACTACAAATGGTATTATCGTCTCTTGTGTATGTACCTACGTTATTAAGATACTTTCGCCTGGAAGGGGTTATTGTGATGTATATAAGGGAAATATGAGATATGAAGTATAGATCTGCATCTGAATTTATCATGCAGACATGTATATAACATAGTTATATCATATGACAATGACACCACAGAATATTGGGGGAAAACACTATAATACTGACAGTTGAAAGTATATACGATTCCAAAGGTCAGTTCTTAAACCTTCTTGTGTTTGTGTTTTAATTAGATCCAATGTCCATATCTTACTAATTGGATAGATGTAAGTCTTTATAGACCGTTCGACTACTACAGACTACCCAGATAAAGCTGAAGCTCCACTCCATAGGTTTTCCATAGAGGATTATTGTTCTGCTTAGTACAATGGGTAAATTTTTAATATTCAATCGTAACCGTAGTGTACGAGAAATAGTCACAATCCAATCCTCAGCATTGATACAATTGATACAAATTGACGTTGCCCCAAGGAGTATGAGACAAGTGCATAAGAGGGTCGATAGAGTTGAAGAAAGTTTCCTGAAATTCTACAGTGATGGTACTAATGAGATATTGTTCTTTGTACCAGGTATTTCCCGGGGTTCCTTCCACCATTGGACTGAATTCAAAGGAGGCCTGGGCTCATACCTTAGACCTAACCTATTCACTACCTCTAACAGTAAGTGGATAATGGGGCGATTCACCTACTTGATGGGTCCTGTCCGACAGTCCCCCACCCTTCCCCAGAGAGTTAAAATGGTCATTTCTGAGAACCTGGATCTGGTAGACAGCAACTGGGCAAACGACGTTTCAGCACCTTTATCCATGAAATCCAGCTTTTGATATTTTCCAGCTAATAGTACATTCTGTGATTCTGTGGGCCTACGATGCTCTGTTGTATTTTGACTGAATCAATACTTCCCTACTATAAAAAGACATGTAATATGTAGGAAAGTATGAAAATTCATATATATTTGCAAAAAGATTAGGTTTCCTAAATAATGTCTTTATAGTAAATTCAGTTGTTCTTTAAGAGACTCACGGCTTGCCTTCCGATTCTCAAGACTAGTGCCTGAGATACATTCAATGGAAGAACGCTGTTTGATGCGGCGAATTGTATATGGTCATTATTGTTGATCAAATATAAAAAAAATACATGAAGGTGGGAACGCTAGAAGATCCTAAGCAATGATATATATGCTACCTCTTGAATCATCTTTGGTGTCGAGATTTATCTCACTTCTGGTATTCATAATTCACGCGGCTTCGCCTTGTGAATTGCTATGCTATTTAAACTCGATGGGATACGAGCTCTGACCATAAACTGTCATAGGTTTCCTCTATAATTTCCATGAGGGCTAGAGCAGCAAGACAGAGAGTATCATCTGAGGCCTTGGTGTGTATATTGATACCACTGCTCTGCCTATTGTCATACTTTCCCTTTGTGATACCGACTGGTCTAAAGCGTAACACTATCCCGTTCTGAGGGCTACTTTTATTTATGTACATATCTAATCCGCTCACCACACATGCCTGGGCCCAAATGACTATAGTATCCCGCCGCACCGGAAGTGGAGCTCCTCCGGAATGAATAAGTGGTTCCCTCTTTTGGACGAGGTGGGGCGCAATTTATTCGTTAAGTCAGACGCCCTGATTGGTGTTAGGGGTACTGGTGGCGCCGCACTGCGGGTAGACAGGTGACGCTGGTAGAATGGGGTGGGGGAAAGGTTGGGGTTGGAGCCCCTGCGTCCAGGAAAACCAATCACTGCTTGACGCGCCCTCTGATGGCGCTGGGGCAGGAGAACTCCCCCGAACTGGTCCCCGGACGGCTGGTGTTAACCCACAAACTGGCCCTTTTATCGCCCGGCCCGGAAGTTTAATGGCGCGGTGGGTGTGGCAGCGACGGGCAGCCATGACGCCTCAGTGTGCCTGGGTGCTGCGTGTGTCAATGCCAACCTATTAATAGCAAATCTAGCGGATATTCCATAATGTTACACGGAGAGTTGGAATCTCTAATCTATGGAGGCTGTTTCTTCATCATCCACCGCTGTATAACTGGCAACAAATGCTATGCATATATATCAGGGATAGATTAAGAGTTGTAATTGTAGGAGAAATCAACCGCTGAAAGGCTCGGGCTTTATCCAGTCTGTGGGATCTTTGTTGTAACCCACTTGGCAACCAGATACTTTCACAACTTCCTTTGTAGGTTCCAAATTTGTTTTGAGCGTCAGTAGGTCAATGGGGTACTTCGGTCTGAAGTGATTGTTCATGGTCAGAGCTGGCACTCCTTTGAGACACCAAGATACTACTCCTCTGCGTTTTTTCAACTGACCAGTTTGTCTAATGGTAGCGCCTTTGTAGCACCCTATTACCTAGTACCAATAGATTGAACACCATTTTTGCATCCCAAAAGGCATTGTATTCTGGTGACTATGGGTTTGCTACTTTAACCATTTAAGGACGGGCGCCTGCGGCCGAGCTACCCCCCTTAAGGACGGGTGCTGGTGGCACTTTATACCGCTATGGGACGAGCACTTAGTCGTCAAACCCCATAATTTAAGTGTTTAATCACGTGCTATGATATATAATCTTAGATATTTCTTTTCCTCTGAATAGAAATACTATTTTTGGTGTTAGACCTACATTCTGTGAAAATTTGATCAATATAGCTCCATTATTTCTTTGTTAAAAACGAATTTGTATATTTTTTTAATTGATGCCTGAGGCATCATTCGCCCCGGGCCGGTTGATGCCTCAAGTAATCATTTGCCCTGGGCTGTTTGATGCCTCAAGGCATCATTCGCCCTTAAAGGGTTGCTGCCCTTACTGCTCTTGTGACCCAAAGTTTCTGCTTACAGCCATGCCCTGTTTCCTCAGTAGGAAGTAAAAATGCACATCTAGCCGAGTTTATGGCTCCATCAGATTATTTCTCCTCTGACATGTTTGTTGGTTGCCAAGCTCTTCTTAAAAAGGCCGCTGTGTTTTTATCACAACCTGCTTTTCTTACTAGTTCTATATCATAGAAAAAGTCAGAGGTGAAAGCTGCAAGATGGGAAAGCATACACATTACAGCCATTCCAGTTGAGTTTGAACGCCTCCACATGATATGTAGAGGGATCAGGTTTCCACGAACAATTTCAGCACTTAAAGTTATTTCTCGATGTCAATAGATCCATCTGTGCTTCTCCATAAATTCTACAAATCTTTTTGAAAGGTTTTTCAGCTATTGACCACTCCAGATTGTTGGCGAGGACTGAGGCTCTGGCCGCCTTTTTGGTATCGACCCCTGGTAAATTGTGACCCAATTGTGAGATCTTTCTGCCCAACCCCAGATTTCTCTATGACATTGCATGTTTGGAACTGTACGCCTTCTCCATTTGTAACTTAACTCTTCATTTTTATGCTTTCAGTCCTAATGTACACATGGAAACCTGTCCCTTTTATAAAGCTTTGTAAAGCAAATAGAACTGCTTTTAAATCTAGGACATTAATATGTTGTAGCTTACGGTCTACCCCCATCCTCCTAGAGGTGTTCTGCTGTAACGCACCTAACCCTTGAGACTTGCATCAATATCAATAAGGAAGTCTGGCTTGAAACTACAAACCTTCCAGTGTGCCCTATGTAGGTTGCACAATCAGATGTCACAAAACGTCTCGTGGAAATATTCAAGATACATTCTTCTTCGAAGTTTACCGCTTGTTCAGTGATACCTTTCTTCAGCATTTCCTCATTTTTCACGCGAACCTGTTCGGATTCCCCATTACTTAGTTTGAATTTTAAACACAACTTTGTTTGACCAGCGGCTTTAATATGGTGACCAAAATAATTATCTTCATATAACTAATACACGGAAATGCTAGGCGGATCAAAATAACGCTTTCAGTTTCTTCTTAACGTGAAACCTGCTGGGCAACTCTATCATTCCCAGTTCAGATTCAACACGTATGGAGACGGCTTCAGGCCGTGCGATCCTTAACCTTATCATGTTTATTAGCGTGTTCTCCTCAGCCTTGAGGATCTTGGTGAGTGATTAATATCAGATTAATCGAAGAAGGAACGTGTCGGATTGGCAGAGCGAATAAAAGGACGGATTCTCCCGAGAACATGATGTTCATTTCGGAAGTGGAGAGAGGGCAGCCTGTGGGTGAGTGCTTAGAGGGAGGAATATTCCATAAACGAGCAGCAAGACGCTAATAAGGACACCTAGCGTGCAGGGTGGTACTAATATACTCGCGGAAAGGGTGATAGTTACTTGTCGTCTTTTTCTTGTGGTAATTCGCAGGGAAACCGAGTTGTGAAGTGCAAGGTTACGTGATGTAAGGTTTTCAGGTCAATGATAAATCTCATTTATAGCTGTTTGAGAACTATAGAAGGACGAATGTGATTATTGTGCACTCATACCACTCATTCATTAATCACGGTACCTCCTCAATGTAAATAAATAATCATATGGCCTCTGGGTTTAGAAAAACATCATATAAATATAGATATTAGTTTGTATCTGCCGTTCTGAAGGCCACACATGAAAACCTGCCATGCCGATTCTTTGTGCAACCACATCGTAATCTACTTTGTGTAAATAGAAAAAAGAGAACGTCATATTCCCAGGGACCAGTTTTCATCACATAGTCGTGATCACATAGTCGTGATCACATAAATTTGGGTACCAGGCATCTTGTCATGAATATACAATACCCAATAGATTCATTTTCTGAAAGGACGTTGAACATGCATAATATTATGCCAATTACATCTAATCAATGGTAATTTTCACAACGTGGGCTTCACAAAGAAGGCAGTATAAACATATCCATAGGGATGTATTATGCGCTGTACGACCTCTATGCCATCTGGAAATGATACGAGGCACCTGGAATTAAACGTGACGGATGGTTTAATCATGCCCAATTATCTTAGCCTGGTATAAGCGTCCATAGGCTTGACATTTGGAACTCGTACTGAACAGGCTTGCGAGTGTGGAAACTCGTACTCATTGGGCGATGAACAGATAAATCTCTCCAGGTTAAGATAAAATCAGAAACATATTCGTGTTTGGTCTATGTCCCCATTTACCATTTCATTTGAGGCGTTTATGAATACCACTCAAATATTGACTCCGCTATCGCATCATTCGTATTCCTTCGCACTCCAAACTCGATGGCGAACGGAGAAACAGACCAAACACTCATCACCTTTCTTTCTAAATATCAGCTCCCGTTGTGAATCCCGTAAGTTTATCTGCTTAAAGGGTTTTATCTTTTTATTCAGCTGAAGAGAAAACAGAAAATGGTGTCCATTTTAATCTGGTTACTTTACTCTAATCCCCGCGTAGACCACTTCATTTTCTCTTGCCTAGGATACCGACATGCCTGCCTGCGATCTTCGACCGAACAAACCTGCGGGGAGTACTTCACGCCCTACTTTATGATAGTCCCTATCACCAACGCCGCAGCTCGTGTATCCCTCGTCATCACCTAGAGGAGGAGGGCCACAACTTTGTGAATACTAGATGTAAAATGTACTCGCTCTGGTCTTCATCTGTGAAGCCACGTGTGGTGAAGGCTTATGTACATTTAGGATAGAAACGAAAGAAACGTAAAGGATACTCACAAGGGCGGCTGTGCCCACTCTGAAGCCCTGTGGCTCGTTAGAGGGACAGCGAGGACCCATGGCCCGCCTCTGGCCCTAAAACGCACTCAATGGAACCCAGATGCCAGCAGTGGTTTTGGCCCAAGAAATTCACGTCAATTATAGATAGTAAAACCGTTGCAAGGCGATATTAACACTATGTAAGTAGGTAAGGGTGACGGTCGAGGTTTGCTCTGCATGCAGTCATTGGCTGCAGGATCAATCCATGCCTTCTATATTCCTTATGTGGCAGTGAAGGCACAGGGACAACTCCATGCAGGAGGGGACATTATTGGGATTGGGAAGCTCTCCTCAATACTGAAATGAACCGTTTACACGTATGGCCAACGTATATCAACTATTAAGTAAATTTCATCGGTGTCTTGGAACTATTGATCGATATGAGTATCTAGATGAAATACATAAATATAGGTCCATATGACGTTCTTTTATAGGAGTTTCAGAAAACGTTCATGTCAGTTTGGAAACAATGTCGTGCCAAAGCATGCATTTGGCAGCCTGCATATTTATTCTCTCTGGATGAAAACTATTCTAGTCAAGAGTTGAAGCAGCCTACAAAAAGGTACCGGCTTAGAAGAGGTAAGCAAAGTATATATATGTGTACACGTAAAATAGATGTATAAAATATATTTATTATCTCATTCATACCTGTGAATTTAAAATAGTCCTATGGTTTGCAGCACTGCCAACCAGGTTAATACTACCAACAACTAAGCTGCCAGTAATTGTGGTGCGGTGCGTTCCTGGATGGGTTATGTGACAGAGCCGGGCGAGTGATGTCGATACGCTTCACTAGCCATGGACAAGAAGCACTGCACGCTTGTTATTCCAGTAGCCCTCCACCCCTTGGCACGACGACAAGACTCACATGACTGAACACTCCCGGTGAAAACATGTATCACGGCCGAATCGCAATACAAATAAATACGTAACACCTCTCCGTTATTTAACATCAGGAAGTTCCCCAGAGTTTTGTGTCTGTAGAGGAGCGGAGCCAGTTTTGTTTCAGTAATGGTATAAAATTGCAATATGAAGATATCAATGATATTACCGATAAGGGTTTTCATTCTATTGCTGGCATATCGCATGCGCTGACATCAAGAGCCAATAATATTTCACAAAATCTGACGTATAGAGATGCAAGGGGTAACCATGCCGACCCCTCTCAATAAGCACTGTACATGGTTATGAAGCCACGTTACAAAACCTTCAGGGAGCTGTTTCAAAACGTGGGTTAAGTCTATGGTTTTGAAACAGCTCCCTGGTGACTATACTATTGCCATTGAAATCGATACGATGAAATAGAAGAGCATATTATTGATTGTGTTCAATCATGTGGATCGACTTCAAAATTGTACTTCCCGTCATCGCATTTCGACAAACTGAAACTCTTCCAGTCCATGAAAATCTGCTCAAGGTTCATAGGTCAACTTGTTCTTGACGTTATAAATGAAAACAACAGAGTACATATTGAGTAATTTTACAGACTACCTAATAGGTTAATTTAACAGTGTTGATTGAACTGAGAAAGAAATGCCAGGGGTGAGATAAAATATTTCATGTATACATTATATGTACATGGAATACAATCATGTAGAATATATTCCTGACAATTTGTGGATGACATCACTGGTGTTATTGCTACATTTTAGAGCATATTATTTGATTCCCTCTTGTAACCACTGAAAACAAGGATGTCCCTTCGTGTACTATGCCTCTCGACTTTCCATTCTTTGGCTGCTAGTCTTTGTATCTCCCATCTCACTCGTCTAAAGTGTAACACAATACTGTTGTCTCCGTCTTTACAACAACCGGCGACGTTAACAGATGACTACCATGAAGACATGGGTAACGTCACAATATGTCGCAAGAGAAACCGATTAGGGACGTGGCGAACATATGTGACGTCATTACGTGTTGATCATGACGTGGATTAGTGACGTCACTAGGTGTCGCCGGTAACGAACATGTGTACAGGGCGATCGGAGTTGACCATGTGAGCCGCGCGCTCCGTGCCCACCACGGCCGCCAGGCGCTGGGCGTCGTATCTGTAACAACAAGAGAGAGTGTTTGCTCAGGAGAGGTTGGAATCGAAAGGAAATATTTAGTTAAATGGAAAAAGCAGGAGTTTAAAGACAACGCAACAGGCATATCAATGGAACATCGCTACATTTCAATGCTATATGATGAACCGGAAATAAAGAGGATCGGACTCATTTACTATCCCAGCTCCAGAGTACGGCAATTTGCAGCCCTTTTCGAAATTGTATTGCATACTTCACTCCAGTCCGAATTAGTACTTTCAAAGCCATTAAGACGATTAACTTCCGTCTGAAATCTATTTCTAATCTCCAGTAATGAGAAACAAATTAGCATTTCACTTCTTCGTTGATACTACTGAGTCTCTGAGGTTGTAGTCTTGAGCGTAAAGGAAATATCTGGAGCATCACATGCATGTGTATCTATGGGTAACACGAAACAAGCGAGACATTATTAAAAACATTTTTCCCTTGCGGATAAGATTGACTTTATGCACTATCATTTGGGGACTCGACAGGTGCTTGAATACCCTTAGCACCCCATAGGTTGGTTGTATGTTGGTATTTTACGCCATGGCAATAGTCAGAGTCATCTTCGAACCCCGGACCCCATGACCCGCAGTCTAGCGCGCTACCGACTGAGCTATTCCACCGCCTGGCACCCAGTTGCCTAGTCTTTAATTACACATTAGCACGGCATTCCTGTTGGGCTAATCTTTAACTTGACACCTGACAACCCACTACCGGTGGTATAGCCTTAAATTACACACTTGGCATCCTGTTAGTAGTGGGCTAGACTTACTGTACAAATTTAGCCTCCAATTAGTTGTGGGCTAATTTTACTGTTAGATAGAGTTACCTCATTTTACACTTGGTGCCCCATAGGTAGAAGGCAGGTCTTACTTGGCATACAGGACTTGACAGGTGAGGTTGTCCGTGGAGCCTCGCTTCACGCCCATCATCATGTTAGACAGCTCGCTGTAGAAGTGCGCATACCGCGGCAGCTCGTAGAAGACCATATGCTTTACACCACGCACCCGCAACCTGTAACCAGCAACAAATATACCACAGTCAGTATGGTAACTCTAACGCATGCACATAACATATCATAAAATTGTGGACACCGCCACAAAGAAAATGTACTTGATGAAGCTCGAGTATGTTTTTGGACGATAACCTTGTTATAAGTTCTAGTTATATGGTCTAGATTCGAGACGAGGCAACGTCTGCTCCCTTTACTTGATGCTACCTTGAATGACCACCGTAACCATATACACAGGTGGGCGTGACATCACCAGATGATGTCACACCTGCTCCTATATGGTTGCATGGCTAGAAACATGGCAACCTATTGTCAGATCAACAACCGATATTATTGGGGACAAGAAAAAAGCTCCAGATGGAGCACACATGGACAGAAAAGAAATCTGTGGGTACTGGGGGTCAAGGTCTCGCCGAAAGCAGCTCTTCAGGCATCATGTATCGCTTAAAAGGGTTATCAAGGTGATCAAGAAATCTTGAACTTTATTAGGATTTTTCACATTTAACTTGTAGTGAGTTTATGTGAATTTGAGACCAGTGTGTGGCTACAGACCAAACCCAGTTATATGTTGTCTAGGCATGGCACATACGGCAGCTAGTTAGGTATAATAGGCAAACTCATTTGATCACCTTTTCTTCATTAATACCAATATCTATTGATGACGTAAAAAATAAAGAACCATGTATCACAGACCAGATCAGATTGCTGAGGAGATGTAAGTGAATCATATTCATAGATTCAGGAGTCTTTCAACACGATAAGCATTCGACAAGTTCTTAACATGAAGAGCTATTTGTCTGTAGTGATTTTCTTCAACAAATCCCGGACACCAGAAGTTAATTTGTATTCTTTGCGTCAGCAAGTCATATTCTTACAGATCAAAGGTTCTGTTTCACTAATTGCGGTACCATACATCATTTCCTTGCCTTTACGAATAACATTTAGTTGAGGTAGACCCGGAAATAGATCAGCAAGGTCTTCGTATTTCATGCA
Source organism: Alentia gelatinosa (assembly GCA_950022655.1). Lineage (NCBI taxonomy): Eukaryota > Metazoa > Annelida > Polychaeta > Phyllodocida > Polynoidae > Alentia > Alentia gelatinosa. The sequence goes on from OX465581.1 coordinate 107,339,437, forward strand.
CCAGGTCTGTACACAGGACTATGTAACCCATTTGTGTAACCCTTTCTGCCGCGTGCCGTCGATGATGTGAAGTTATTATGCCGGGTGTGTATTTTCTACAGCTAATAGGTTGCCCATGGCCTTTGGTCAGGGGTGGTCATTGCCCCCCCTGGTGAAACTACTGTACACTCGCGCACTCCGCTCTCGGCCGCACTAAACATCAAAGTGCGCGAGTGCGACACTGTCCTCTGTCTCATTCGCTTCACTGGTCTCCTTCGCTCAACACCTATTTTTTCTATCGCTCCTTGGCCTATCGCCCTCCGTACCTTCGGTCTCCGTATTCCCCTGAATATCGGCAGACGAGGACAGGGTTACCAAGCGATTCAGTAAGGAATTATAGTATAGCCATGTTGACCAGAAGCGCTGTGGCGGCATCCGCACCCGCACTCGGAAATAACGATAAGACAGCCGGCAGCCGAGAGCGACCACGTGGACTCGGTATCTCAACAGGGAACGAGCGCCAGCGCACGGACTCGGACTTCGCGCATCACAGCCCTGGAGGCCAACCTCGGGGGGGTCAGGACGGACGTCAACGAGGTAAAGACGGACGTCGGTGAAGTAAGGACGGATATGACCAAAATATCGCGCCAGATGGACGGCATGATGGACGCGATCATGCAGATCTCCAGACCGACCTCGCGCCGGGCCGGCTCACGGGCTTCCTCAGCGGCCGAATGGACGAGAGACTGGGCCCAGGATCAGAACGAGCGCCTCCTCCCCGCGCCCAGGGCACTCCGAGAGGCATACACGACCGAGGAACACCTCCAGCGTGAATTCGGCCGTGAGGCCATGCGACACGACCGCACAACGGGTAAGAGCCTACTTTCTGATTTAAATGCCCGGAGGCCGACGGCGAAGCCGTACATGTTTATGGACAGAGATGGGGTGTACACGCTGCACCAGAAACTGGACCTACGGTCGAGCCTCGGGCCTCTGGAGTACATTTCATGTTTTGTGGCCTTATTGAATGACGATCACGCCTTGCACCCCGAGGACAAGGAGCATATGTTCAAACATCTATACCAGGTGACCGTTGATGCGCAGGCACGGCCGTGGGCCGGCGTCAGACGCTGGTCAAACTACGTTTTCGACCAGGTCGAGTCGGGCAGGATGCGATGGTCGGATCACGGCCGGATACAGGAAGAACGTGTCCGGCTCGCGATGACCAGTGCCCACACCGCAAACAACAGTCAAAACACGGAGACCGGACGTGCCCGGGGGAGCGAGGCCCCGTGCCGGGACTTCAATGGAGAGAGGGGGTGCCGCCACCGCAGCGACCACACTGAAGCGGGTATCCGGTGGTTGCACGTGTGCACGTTTTGCGACTCTGTGGGCAGGAAGTGCGGTCACTCGGTGCACGCCTGCAACCGCAAGCTGACTTACGGACACGGGTACGACAACACGGCGGCTCCCCCTGTACCCACACCGCGGCGGGTACCCCAGGCGGGGTATCAACTACAGGCTACTACCAGGCCGGCGGCAGCGCAGAGTGTGGTACACCAACCCCAGTCGAGTTCAAAAAACGGGCCGGCCGCGCCCCGCCAGTAGACGAGGCGCGCAACAAAGATGAAAGGGGTGCCGGCAGGACGGAGTGTTGTGTTACGAATCCGGCTCCCCCACGTGACGTCATCGAACACGTGACCCCCTCGGCACGTGGCCGAGGGGTAGCGATAAACAACAACATTGACGGGGGGAATACACTCCCGGAGGAGATACCCCCCGTTTCAGCGGCGGGGGCCGCCCCCGGCACTGTGGGGGATGATGGTCTCAGTCGCTTGCCGGGTGTTAGTGTTAGTGCGCCGGAATCTAACACTCCCGACTTTAAAGCACTTCGCGATGTCTGCGAAACGGGAATCCACCGGGAGGGCGTGAGTACGGACCCGTTAGCCTTCAAACAACATCGCCGGGAGACTTGGCCGGAGTTCACGGCCGTGGGGCCCGCCAGGCACGCGGAAATATACCGGACCGTGCGTGACACGGGAATCCCCAACGCACTCGGCGCCAGGGTCGAGGTGCCTTCGGATCTAAACCTACCTGCGTGGGACCATTACCTAGGACACGTGGAGGAGGCGCAGGAGCTCCTAGGCTTCCTGCGATACGGTTTCCCCCTGGGATACCTGGGACCGGAGAGTGATACCAGAGGGGTGGCCAACCACCCCAGCGCAACATCTCACCCCGTGCAGGTAGAGAAGTTTCTCGAAAAGGAGGCGGGCTTTACCAATATGATGGGCCCGTTCGCCGAACCGCCTTTTAGCCCGTGGTGTCACGTGTCGCCACTCATGACACGGGAAAAACGCGGGACGGACGACCGGCGCATCATTACCGATATGACTTTCCCGAGGGAGTGCAGCGTGAACTCGTTCATCATTAAGAACTCGGTCTACGGACTGGAGCGAGAACACGGCCTCCCTACGGTGGACGAGTTTGTGGCCAAACTCGTCAAGGCAGGCACGTCGGCCTACATGTCGTCCATCGACGTGTCGCGTGCCTACAAGAACTTTAGGTGCGATCCCCTCGATTGGCCTCTGTTATGTTTCACGTGGGGGGGCGGGCACTACTGCGATACGGCCATGCCGTTCGGCGTCCGTGCCTCCTCATACCACATGCAGTGTGTGGCGGAGGCCATCGTGGGGATACTCTCATCAAAGGGAGTCACGGCCGCGATGTACCTCGACGACCTCATCATCCTCTCCGAGGACCGAGGTAAGGCGGCCGAGGACTTCAGGATCGCGCGAGACCTTTTCTCGGAATTGGGCCTGCCCGAGGCACGCGACAAAGCACAGGAGCCGAGCCAGACCGTGACGTGGTTGGGGATAGAGATCGACGCCCGTGCCATGTCTCTATCGATCCCCACGGCCAAGCTGGAGGACATCCGTGGTCACGTGTCGGCCGTAGCTAAACGACGGACGTTGACGAAACGACAGCTTCAGTCGGTGCTCGGCCGGATATTGCACGTGGCCAGGTGTATACGTCCGGCCCGGGCATTCGTCTCAAAGCTACTCGAGGCCCTCCGGGGGATGAGGGGCTTCTACATGAACATCAATTCCGAGATGCGCCAGGACCTCGACTGGTTCGTTAAGTTTGCCCGGGGCTGGAACGGCCGCGCCCTCATCCCTCGGGGTCCCCCGACGCGGAGGATCACGGTGGATGCGTGCCTGTCGGGCGTCGGAGGAACCGACGGGCGGTTCTCGTACTCCGGACAAGTGTGCCCCGTCTTCGATCCCGTGGAGTGCATCTCAGAGCTCGAGGCTCTGAATACCATCTACGCACTCCACACATTCATCACAGACAGGGATCGGGGATCACGGATTGAGGTGTTCTGTGATAACCTCGGAACTGTACAAACCCTCAATAGCGGGCGTGCCCGTAACCCTGTCCTGGCGGAGTGTGCCCGCCAGGCATGGATGGTGCAGGCACGTCTGCAGGTGGAACTGGTATTCAGCCATATCCCCGGGGTGCAAAACGTCATCGCAGATGCCCTGAGCAGAGCCCATCTGTCGAGGACGGAATACGATAAGGCCACTTCCCTCATTCACATTCATGAGTTGTACCCTATCGTACCGTGTACCCATGCCTCTTTTGTACCCGTACTCCGTCTCTTCTGCAGATCGGGCGCTTCTCTTACTCCAGGCGAAGGCATCTGCGAGGCAGTCAGAGGCGCGTGCCCCAGGTACGCTCGCAAACCAGCGATCCGCAGTCACCACCTACCTGGCGTTCTGCAACCGGATGAGAGCGGACCCCCGGGCACCGACCGTGAGCCTGATCACGTCGTATCTGGAATACGTGGCGGACCACGCCCCCTCGCCGGCCACGGTCGCCAACCAGTTATCGCACGTCCGGGCACACCTCCGACTGACGGGGGGGGACGTGCAGCCGACAGAGGATCACCGGGTGAAGCGTGCCCTCGAGGGCATGAGGAGAAACAAGCTGTACGTGCCAAACGTGAAGGCCCCCATACCAATGGATGTGTTCAGGGCGGTCCTCGACGCCCTGTCGGGATCGCCCCTCCATACGGCAATGAGGGCGGGCATGCTCCTCATTTTCTACGCGGCCCTACGGCAGGGGGAGGTGGCGCCGCAGTCGGCTCGGGCATTCGACCCGGCTCGGAACCTCACTCGCGGGGACGTGGTCCTCGGCCGCCGGCATCTCACCATCACCATCAAGGCGGCCAAAAATCTTCAATACGTAGGGCAACAGAAAGTGATGCGCCTCGAGGCCGCGGACGATATCCGGGTGTGCCCGGTAGATGCGGTTCGAGGCCTACTACGGGCGGCCCCTACGGCTTCACTGCGGGACCCGTTTCTGACACTGCCCGATGGGACGACCATCACATCACGGGTTATGACCAACGAATGGGACCGCCTTCTACAGGCCACAGGCCAAACGGTGAAGACATACACCCTCCACAGCCTCAGGAAGGCCGCTGCCACTCAGGCATTTGAGGCAGGAATACCTGAACTTAACATCCAGAGGTACGGAGGGTGGAGGTCCCAGGCTCATAGAGACTACATCAAAGTATCAGACCAAGAGACTGTCAACAAGTCTCTCATTGAGTCTCTCTCCTTCAAAAAGTGACTATAAAAAACTTTCCCACCCTCCTCTTCCCTTAACTATTGGCTTCTTGGCTATTTCTATTATTTTATTATTACATGTTATGTTTAACTATGTAATATCACATAATCGTCATTTATCTTATATCAAATATTATCACAATTGACAAACACATATCTATGTCAATTTCAATATTTGTCATATTGTCACAAATCTTATCACAATTGACAAACACATATCTATGTCAATTTCTATATTTGTCTTATCATTGATACTCATGTATTTCTCTTATTCATATCAATAAGACTCATAAAATTAAATAAAATTTTATAAGCCCACTACGGCCTTCACTCTGTTTCATTGGGGATCTGGGGTAATGGGTTGCCCATGGCCTTTGGTCAGGGGTGGTCATTGCCCCCCCTGGTGAAACTACTGTACACTCGCGCACCCCTGCGCCACCTCTCCGCTCTCGGCCGCACTAAACATCAAAGTGCGCGAGTGCGACACTGTCCTCTGTCTCATTCGCTTCACTGGTCTCCTTCGCTCAACACCTATTTTTTCTACCCACCCACCCACTCCTTTTCTCTCCTACTCCTTACACTCGTAGGGCTATTTCTATTATTTTATTATTACATGTTATGTTTAACTATGTAATATCACATAATCGTCATTTATCTTATATCAAATATTATCACAATTGACAAACACATATCTATGTCAATTTCAATATTTGTCATATTGTCACAAATCTTATCACAATTGACAAACACATATCTATGTCAATTTCTATATTTGTCTTATCATTGATACTCATGTATTTCTCTTATTCATATCAATAAGACTCATAAAATTAAATAAAATTTTATAAGCCCACTACGGCCTTCACTCTGTTTCATTGGGGATCTGGGGTAATGTAACACCATAACACAAACAATGAAGGTGCATACAGTCTACAATCCCACAAATTAGCAAATATTTCTATACATCAGTATAAGGCGATCCGGAATTGAACAATTGTCTATCTTATCTGTTCCTCAGTGGAATAAAAATAACTAAATCGCGATCTCCTGTGGCATGGAATTTGACAGCTTACCAGATGTTATTAGAAAATGACAAAAAGGTATTACATGGGCACAAAGACCCATAAATAATGGTTTCTCCGACAGAATGGAATCAGATTTCTGAAATTGATTGCAATCCCAAACAGATTGCAACGTCCTCTCTTTTTTATCTATGATTTTATCCATTTGTCCTGATTTCCGCCGTATTGTTTTTAGAGTTGTCAATATTAAAGTGTGAGGGCTACTTGTTTGCCCCTTTAAGTGGACCAGTCACTCATGGTTAACCAGCACTAATCATTGCATCCTTCCTAAGATTCTCCTAAGCCGTCGGTCGAGTTACGGGCCATAGACGATTGTTGGATCTTGTTGTTGTCATATGAATTGTATGATACTGAAGTCATTGATGAATTATATTCAATAACATGCTTAGTTTTCACATCTCCTATTATAGGAAGAGATGGGTACTTGCATGATGAAATAAAAACACTAAATCTGTCCAGTCAGAGAAGCATCTAATTTGTTTTATTAGAAGACACTAGCGACATCATTTGATGAGACAGGGGGTGTTTAATATTGTACAGACGATCATAAGAAGGATCTTAAGATGGTCCTAGGGCAGGTCTCGTTTAATAAAGGTTCATATCGCCCACCCAGAATACCTTTAGAATACGAAAGCCAGAAGATGGTTAGGTTTCGTTTTCATGGTACGAGCGTCTTCCCTATAACACCAAATAAGATATATATGATTTTCGGATACTAAGTGAGTTTCTATAATTGCTAATATTTTAATTGATATTTACCTATTACTAGTAGTGATAAAATCCCCGCCACTCGCAAATTACTGCTGATATTCAACATATCTTTATTTTTTATTCTAACAATACATCTGGGTAATCGAAACAAAGACTACATGCTAAGGTATTCACTGGTGGAGTGTCAGTATACAGAACATACATGTATACAGGTTAAATAGGAGCCTACACTTTTATAAAGAACTCAATTATCACCTGACCTATTCACCTACATCAAAAGGGCGGAGGAGTCGCCGTGGGCTCTTTAACAGTAAGTTGAGATATGGCTAATAAAGATAGCGTCTGGTGATAACTGGTTGTCTCTGGCGTCACGATAGGCACTTAGTGTGTTAATTGTGGTCCATCACCACCGTTCGCCACCCATCTATCCTCGCATATTAAGCAGCTCAGCAGAATAGTGGTATGGCCGAGTACCTGAGAGCAGGACATGGCTATTACATAAGGATGGGCGTTGTGCTAGTATAACAGGTGTGTTGTTCTACATGGAGGTGGTGTGGCAAGAGATGATGCGTGGTTAGACTTGCTCAAGTCTTTCATTATGTACATTCATTAAATTTCAATTAGTCAACAAAATTAGGATAAACCTTCCCCTGATTGTCCCAGGAACCTGGGGCCCGTCGAATAATCTAGGCTCGTATATGAAGACGCTTTTCTGTACGCCAAGGACACCCAGAGACGAGGTGGGTCAACTGCATTGAACACTTATGGACGATCTTATGGACGGTTTAGACTGTATTAGCGACCGAACTTAAATATCATTAAAGGATAACCTTGGACTAGGTACAGAAATGGGTGTTCATGTAGGAACTTGGTTTATACAACGGGCCCAGTACCACGACGAGGAGGGCTGGGGAAGGTCGATTGATACAGGGACTGAAGTTGTCAGCAGTGAGGAACAGTCATATTTTGTTCAGTGAGATGCGGTGGGAGGGGTTGGTGTCGCTCGATGACGTACAGTTTAGAAGAAGTCCACTCTAGGGAAAGGCAATGTCACTTCTTGCTGTGGTTGAATAAACGAGTGGTGCTATAGTAGGTATATGGTGTGATAGCGTAATATAAGGTGGGAGTTTGTTTGTTTGTTTGTTTGGGTAGTTTAACGTCCAATTTGTTCAATTAGACTTACTTATACGGTGTGAGGGTAGTGTATTTGGAGGTGTGATGTACGCAGTGTGAATAAAAGCCGTGATTGAGTAAGTATGCGGTACTTAGAAGGAAACCAACGAGATGAGAATAACTTGGCCCGTACTCCACCGAGTTTGACTGCGGAGTAATCCACGAAGCAAAGCTGAGTGAATTACGTAGCGGTCAAACGAGGTGGAGTGCAGACCAAGTTATTCTCATCCAGTGGGTTTCTGATTTTATCTCACCCCGTATAACATCATTTATTGCTGGAATGACTCTCCAAATTAGCCATTGAGTATTGGGTACAATACTTTCACGGCCGTGGAGTATGAGTTCCTAACGTTAAGCCTATGGAGAAAAATACCGGGGTGAGATAAAAATAGGTATCACTGCTGCGGAAAATTCAGTATAACTGAAGGTGTAATGAAAGAGGGAGACAGTGCAATTGGATGTTACCGTTGAAGTATGTTCCTGCTCCATTCTAAGGCTAATTGACACGTGCTTTTCTGGTGGCTAGGCGTGGGAGGTGAGGGCAGTGGCCGATACGTCAGCTGGTGGTGGCTCTAATGACAACCTGGTCAAAACAGTATTATGATAAAAGCTGCCTGGCGCCACTGGGCATAGCAGCAAGATCGCTGGTGGAGGCACCAATAAATACAAGCTAACAAGGAAAGAGACACTTTTGGTAATTGCTAATAGCAGCAAAGTAATTAGCAAAATTACGATATTTGGGTCGTATGATACGATCTGTAGTGTCCACTCTACTGCCTATATAGATACATTTATACAAGCAGTGTTCTTTGATTTTAATTATCAATTTGGTTCCGTTCCGTGATAACGTGCAGAAACACTGGAACACGTGAAAAAGGAGGTATGTGATACCTATTCTTCCTGAAATAAACAGAAAAAAAGAATAATGGTGTGGCTATGCGAATAAGACAGCATATCCCTTCCTTTACTGGACGGCGGTAGCACAGACATCTCGTACAGACACATTGTTTCTCGTAAACACACCATGCGTGGACCGTACAGAAAAGCGGTAGGAGCAGTGGAAATACCTCAAACAGCCAGTATAACATGTCATGTTGACTATTACGTGTCTCATCTAATAGAATCTACGTGTGCCTTTTTGGAGGAAGTCGGAGCCTTCTATTAGAAACACGCATATACAACATATACGCAGTGCCAGCCCCAATCCTCCGCTGCATGCAAGCAGACGACATTCAACTCCTCTCTGCCAGTCGTAAACAAGTATATATAGACACAGCCATCACAAGTTTATGTTTATCATATCCCAATATAGCCTCTGTGCTATGCTGTTGTATGCTTAAGGGCTTAGACCACATTGTTTGAAATGTTCTCTTTGGTCTAAATCGGTACTACCTATGCAGTTCTATAGATAGAGGCTAAAGTTTGTTTGGGTAGTTTAACGTTCGATATGTTCTGTTAGACCTGCAGGGTAAAGTGTTTACGAACAAAAGGTTAATATATACATCGTAATCCGTATTATTACAATATATTTGTCTAATAGGTAGTATCATAATTGCAAACTTCCATCGTTGCCCGTATGAAGGTAATTATTAGGCTACTCATGGGCCAAAAGTTTGGTAAACCCAAGTCATATTAGGATTGAAATATTGATGTCATATTTATCACAACCCTAAACCTTTCGCTCTTGTTCAAGGGATGTCAATCAGCCATACAATACAGCAATATGAATAGTGCCTTATCCGCTTATGTTCAAGTACGATTAATTACATGTACATCTAATCAAAATAGATCGAGGGATGAATGAGTATTTCGGCCAGATTTACATAAAGTTACATATAGAAATTAAGGTCCAGGTTCATAGCACTCCTCTGAACAAAGCTTCAGCTGGCTCCAATAGGAAATTAATTTTATGGTAGTTTTCTAAGTTATGTGATAATTCCTTTTTGGTCTGATGTTGACTTCAGACATAAGGTACGGTTCTCCAAACGCTGATATCTTATGCCAATCAAACTTCACGAGCACTGTGTTGGTGGAACATGCGACTCTCGAAGAATATTTCCACTGTACATCTTTGGTGCGGTGGCTTTGGGCGGCGCTATTCGTGCGTTTTTGTCCTGTGATATGGGGCTTGTTCTATCTGACTGTAATGTGCACCTAAAAAGGATTTACATTGATCTCTCATATAACCTTAGCAGCACGATGCACACCAGACTCCACTCTAGTCTACCAAGATCTGTCCAGATTCGGGATATTTTTGTTTGTCAAAAGGGTTCCACATGACCTTCAAAGGTTGACACCCCTTTTAGTAAAGGTTTTACACGCCCCAAAGGAAGATAGAGCCACGTCTGGCGGTGATGTAACAATTAATTATTGACGACACAAATTCAACAATTATATTCTGATAGCAACATTGATAGTGACCATAATCAAAATACTGCATTACAGTTCAGGGATGTCAGTTGGGGTCAGGGAAAAAAGTGGAAATATTTTTTATGTGGAATTTTCTGCTTCAGAGAGACCGTGAAAACTTGGATATTATGCCCTTTTCCGCCATGGCATGGGGCCGAGGGTCTGTGGGAAGGTTTTAACCACTCTTTTATTGGCGTAAATGAGGCTAAATCAATATCAACCTTTTTTTACACAAGGAAACGTAATGATATATACTGGATGTGAAAAAGTGGATTTCCACGGAAAAATGGAAAACTGGCATCTCTGATTACTATGGCCCTGGTCGATACTGCCACGATCCCATCCCCATCACCGCACAAACCACACGCTGGAGTAAGTCAATCTACATGCGTGGGCGGCAGCTGGTCACTTAATTGCGATGCGCCCTGGAGTGCTGGTCAAATTGCCTAATGACAGAGCTGAATGGCTGACATTTGGACGAGAGAGGTGTGGTAATGGTATGTACGGGGTACTGGAGACGGAACATCGTGGGTAGGGGGCGTGTAGAAGGGGTGGCGTGTGAGCAGTAGGTTAGGGTCGGGATTACAATAAGAGATTTGTCAGGCATGTCCATAACAACTACAATAGCATTTCTTACCAACAGGAATACCGGCCTGCTTGGGCGACGGTAGTAGTATAAGAGATCTGGTCAAGTTTCAACACTACCTTGGTCCGAAAAAAAGATGGTCGTCTGGTCAAGTTACATAACCATATTGAGACGGCTTCTTAGAAGGAAACCCACGAGATGAAAATAGTTTGGTCCGTACTCCACCGAGTTTGACTTTTTTTTTTTTTTATAGATCTTTATTGCCTTCGATAATACATTATCGTTCTTCCAAGCAACTGAACATGTTCCTGTGCTTCCAGTATTATGTACAAGTAATACCGGTTACAAACAAAGTTGGATGATTTCTATATACAAGGTGAAAAATGACAATACACTGCTTCCAATTTACTCACGCCATCTTTCAAATTACGGTTTATATATAATAGAAGGTATTCCTGTCAGTGCATTTGCACTTTCTCATTTCCGAATTACACTTAACACACCTTTCTTAAAAATCGCTTTCGATTCAGTTTTCTGCACACTCTCTGGAAGTGCGTTCCAAATGTTGATACCCTTATAACCCGGTGATTTCCTAAATTTTTCTTTACGTGGAAAAGGTATAGATAGGTTATCTTTGTTTCTTGATCGAGTTCTTCTTTCTATCGCTGCCATGTCGGCTTTCTTCTTTAGTTGATTTATGTTATTCAAACTTTGTATTATTCCCAGTAATAATATTTTTCTCCTTTCATCAGGGTCTGATACCTCACATTTGGAAAGCAGTTCTTCTGTTCTTATCGGTCTGTTTTCTTTGTAGGCTTCTTCACCCACTACAATTCTCAGGATTCTATTTAAGCTACGATTCAGTTTCACTGCTACTGCCTGTTTCGAACCTTCGAGCAGGAAGGAGCAATAGTCCATGAGGGGAAGGATGCAAGTTTTGTTTATCCGTTTCGCTGTGTTTTTACTCACATATTTCCTTATTCTCCTTAACAAATATCCTTTATCAGAAACTGACTTTATTAACCTCGCACCATGCTTTTCATATTTCAATTCGCTATCTATGATGGCGCCCAGATAATTCATCTCGGAACTCACCGTCACTGCTTCGCCCTTCATGTATAATGTCTTCCTGCTTTCTGGTCTGATCTTTCTCGGATTACCATGGTATACTATTCTGGTCTTTCTAATATTTATCGTTAGCCTGTTTGCAGTATACCAGTTTACCAACCTATCACAATTCAGTTGAGTTTTTTCTTCAAGCTCATTTAACGTTTTCGCCTTAGAGATAATCACCAAATCGTCCGCGTACATAATTGCAATATCATCAGGGATACATTTCGGCAGTTCATTTATATAAATTAGAAAAAGTAACGGGCCCAGTATGGAGCCCTGGGGTACACCGCAGTTGATAGACTCCGTTGCAGAGTCGTATTCTCCATATCTAGTGTGACATGATCTTTCTTGCAAGTATGATTCAAACCAGGCTAAAAGTTTTGGCCCTAATCCGGCCTCTGCTAGTTTATTCATTAATAAGTGGTGGTCGACGCAGTCAAACGCCTTGGTTATGTCTATGTACAAGGCAGTTGACAATTTTTTGTCATTATCTGCTTCATTTAAGTTCATCACTAACTTCAGAACTGCACCGCCTGTACCCCTACACTTCCTGAAACCAAATTGTTTCTCATAAAAATATTCTTGACTTTCCAGATAATCATATAATTGCTGATGTATAACTCTTTATAACAACTTGCCGGGTACTGGTAATATACACACCGGTCTCCAATTGTTTACTTGGGTTAGGTCCCCCTGCTTTGGCAGTGGTGCAATCAGGCCCTTTTTCCATAATTCCGGAAAACTACTTGTTCGTATGGACTGCCGCAACAATAATGTGAACAGGTTGGCGCATCTGATTAATAAATTTTTAAGCAGCGTACATTTTACCCCTGTAATTCCAGATGATTTGTCTTCATCAATTTCACGAAGCATTTTCACCACTTTTTTAACAGTTACTTCTCCATCATCAATTTCGAGCCCATTTTTGTTCATTATGCGCACAGAGGACAGCATGCAATCCTGATTCAGTTTATTGTTTAATTTCTTCCCAATATTACAAAAATATTTATTAATATGTGCTGCACATTTATTTAATGGCAGTGTTGTATTCTCGCAAACAAAGCAAGTAGTATCCTTTTGCCCATCTTTCGGATTCATCAGGTTATTGATATGCCTCCAATATTTCTTAGGGTCTTTTTTATGTTTCTCTAATTTCTGTTCTATAAAGTTCTTCTTTCCTATGTGCATGCCCTTATTTATCCTTTTCCTCAGATTTTTCATTTCAGCTAGTCCTTTCCGTCTTTCCTCCCGGTCTGCTTTTGTTTTATGTTTGACGAACTTTCGGCAGAGTGTTTTATTTCTTATGATATCTTTTTTAATGTTTTGTGTGAACCAGGGTAGATCAGTGAACCTCAGCTCTTGTGTGTTCGAGACACGTCTGACCTCCAGAGTAATTCACGAAGCGAAGCTGAGTGAATTACTCTGTGGTCAAACGAGGTGGAGTACAGACCAAGTTATTTTCATCGAGTGGGTTTCTGATTTTATTGGTGCGAATTCATCCTGTGAGATGGGCTTCCGCCGTCAACTCTGTGTGAGTCCGAGAGGGCGGTATCATTCTGACAGAAAAAATTTACCTCACACCAGCTACGAGAAAATTGTGTCTATATCTCTAGTTCATCAGCCCACTAGAACCCTTCAATAATGCTTTTCCATAACAACCCACCATGATAAAGGCCATAACCAAAAGAGTAAAATTAGAACCGGGGGTATGATCTTTTATTTTGTTGACGCAACATTAATCAAATTGAGATGTCACTAAGCCCTAGGGCGAAAGTAGGGTGCCCCCGGGCTACATTCAACACAAACCCTTTGTGGTAATCTCGGGCGTGAGAGAAAAGACAATACCCCTCACACGTGGTTGTCTGAGTCTATGTCAACTATAGAGCTGAAGGCAGCTCAGCTCTTGTGTGTTCGAGACACGTCTGACCTACAGCTGACCTGGTCTCCCAAGCTGGACAGAATATCCGGTCGTTCATTTTGTTTTGATATACAGTGAACTATTTGGTGGTCAGGCCAATGCCAGCAATACCTAACCACTACGAGACGCACCGTGTGCTGAAAGTCCTCATTTCCGTTCCACTTGTTATCTGTTTATCCGTTGGCGTAAATGTCGTCTGCCCACAAAAAATTTATACACAGAGGGTATCAATAACCCATGCAATGTGTTCCTTGGTTATAATTATCAAAATAATGATTACGCATGGAGTCGAAATTCGAAGCGTCTGCTACAACACGGATTATATATCGTAATGAAACAATAGCATGAAGGATATATGATTACTGGACAATGTCTATGGCAAATGTAAAGTACAAGGGTAGTGGGAACTCTCTGGGAAAACTTAATTATCACACCAAGGTGTAATGTCGAACGCAGGGTACAGTTGTTTACACTGGTATACATGGAGGGGAAGAGATCAAGTCGAAGGCGCGGTATATTATAAAAACCTTATCAGAGTGCACTGTCCCCGCTGCCTTGTAGTCACTGTGTCTGGGACGCTGCCGAAATGAAATCTCCCGTGGAGCTGTCAGGTAATGGAGGTACGGTGGAGCTCTCCTCCAAAAGATGTGAGGTAACTGTGCCAAATGTGTATCGCCTGATGATACACTCTGTGACCAGAGTATGTCACAGATAACCGTCCAATTCTTAGATTGTTTCAAGAGCGAATCAAATAAGAACATGTGATTTGTTTGTTTATTTGGTTTGATTAAACATCCAGTCAAGCATTATAGGTCCTTACAAGAACATGTGAAAGTAACTATTCAATCGAATTGTTCATATAACGACACCATCTGATGTGTCACAAGATACGGGAAACGAAACAAACGTTTAAAGAAAGGTTTTCATTGAGAAGAGTTGTGCATTTTGTATTTAGCGCAGCAGTCACAACGTATGCGATGTTCCCAAGCAGCTATCTGGACTATTGAGGAAAAATACTTTTTCTTGAATAAGAAATGTTTGCCAATAATTCTCCATGAGAATTTGAGACATTTCGATCTTATGAGAAGGAAATTGAGAGAAAACATGGTCCTGTCCTGGTATGTACGGTCAGGCGACATTTTCCTGGAACAGTATTTCAAGCAGCTATGGGATCGACAGGCAGATCATACTGTGTTTGAACACCAGGAATGGATTTGTTTCCATAAAGGATCCTGTGTTTATCTCACACAGAGATACCAATGAGGTGTTGAAGAATACCGGAATACCGCAAAGACCGTTTATTTCCAATCTTTATTTCTAACATTATGACGGAATACACCATAGAAACGAAATACCAGAAATAACCGTAGAACTAGCATCTCTGCTCACAATAGTAGACCGACATGAAAAGGAATGCATAAACACTGATGACAATGCAGCACTCCCTAGAAATGACAGAAAATCCCAGTTTCCGACAATAAAACCTCGTAATATCATTGCAGGCATGCAATAAGGGTAACAACGGCTCCGGGTTTAACGCCTTGCATTCCTCTTCTTGAGAAGCCCAGGCTGGAGGGGACAGATAGGCCGTTATCAGTGTACATCGATCAGGCTGTAGGCGGGAAGCACACCAACCACCGCCTCCACAGCAAACACGCAAGGATGTTTACCGAGCACAGCTATAGATGGCAGTCAACAGGGGAAGTGGGCCCTGTCCTACCACGCCGATGGGAGGAGAGTGGAGATCGGTGTCCTCCTTGGATTGACAGTGGGTGGGTTAGGGTCTTCTCCTATTGGGGGCCTATCTGTGTGCGTGTGGGTTGGTGTCTATCTGTGGGGGAAGCGGGTGGTTTGAGGACCACAGTGTGTTCAGGGTGGGAAGTCCTTGTTTCCCTGGTATAGCTGCGGTGGATGCCCTTCTTGTGGGAGAAGTTCCTTTAGTTCTTTTATTATCCCAAACAATGTGCGGAGTAGCAAAGACTGGTGTTCTTGCATAGCCAGCATTCGACACACCAATATCCTTAAATCATATAATTTGGAGATGTCAGTTGGAGTAGGAACAAAAGTGGACATATTTTTCAAGTGGAATAAGCTGTCTCAGAGAGACTGTGAAAATATGGAAAAAAGATCAGTGTCAAAAATGTTTCCGAACAACCAGAGGAAGATAACGTCAAACTCTGGGAAGACGACGAAAAAATACAACTCAAACATAACATGAAGCTAAGTCTCTGTGGGGAGGTTCAAACTACTGTTTCATTAGACTTAATGAGGCACAATTAATATTATCTTTGTTTTGAACAAGGAAAATTATTTTATATCCTGAAAATTAAAAGATTGATTTCCAGGAAAAAATGGGCACCTGCAACGTATATATTCTAGGCTTATTGCAACAGCATATTTACACAGCCATACATACAAGTACAAACTGTGAGTAGTATTCTTATAGACGACCTGACAACCACCCCTTGCATATAGCTACATAAATACCTGACCTCAGGACTGTTGATGTAGCATCTGGGTGGAGTAGAGCCTTTCTAGCAAAGGGAACCTGAGTAGGGGCAGTGCACGAGAGGCGCATGGTGCCCACCGACTGGCACAGTGCGTGGGTGGTGAAAAGTGTCTTTATAACAGGACATCAACTGGGTCGTGAATGGTGCAAGGACAGAGTTAGTATCTCCCATGTTGGTGGAACGATTAATGATGGCGAGCTAAAGGAAACAGGGTAGACTATACAGGCATTCCAGGAGGGTGGCAAGTAGATATTTCAAAAAAGAGAGGGAGGTCCGGGGAGGTAGAAAGTGAAGAGGAGCGCGGGTAGCCGGGAGGTCAGGCCTGTGGGGATTTCCACGATGGAGCGGTGCCAGGACATATAAAAGGCCCCAATCAACATTCATGTTCAGTCAGGTGCAGCGTGTAATCTGGAACTACTCCCAGTCCCTCCCTCACCAGCTCACTTCTAGGCTGGTGCTAACCTGCTGCACATTGTTGCTGCGTGTCTCTGGGATATTTATACCGGGCTTGTCATCTCGGCATAATAACCACCGCTATATTACAACGTTGGTCACCGCGGATTGGGCTTGATCTTGCATGCTGGTATATACAGACGGAATCAAATAACCCTTCTGATCTATTACCCTATGTTACATAGTTTTTCATCAAGCAGATAATAGCTGGGGACTGTCGATTAGTGTAGGCATTCGATACATAATGCCCGGTTAGCTAAGAACAGTTCCATGTCGGCCAACACACCCACTGATTTGCTACCAGTCGACACCTTTCGTCTACATCTATTTTATGGTGCCGCGAACAGGATTCATGACACATTAGGCCGCATGATGGTGAATTTGTGTGGAAGTGCATTTATAAGAATTGAACTGATAAGAAACCTCAAAGACAATCACAGAGAAAACGTAAGTCTAAATGCATTTCAATAATATCCAGCTTCAGGCTTTTATGTGTTGTCGCTGACTTAGAGATAGTAGCTTTAAAGGGATGACAAGCTTCACACACTGCGGCTGTCAGGGTTGAGGGTCTCTCCCAATGCTACAGACCCACATTAGAATACCATCTCCACAACTCCGTTTCCTTCCACGTCCTTGCATTCATTCAAATCTCACTACTATTCCTCAACATTGCATTCATCTTCTGGAGGCGGCCTGTGTTTGCTCAGGTTCCGCACCCTCCTTGCATATTCTCCACTTCGGCCCCTGCTTCAAAGACGCGGAGAGATAGGTCGGGGTGTCACCTATCGCAGAAGCCGAGCAGGGCTGGAGGAGGGGAGGTGGGGGGAGCCCAGGACCAATGGGGTACATACTGCGATAGATTTAATTTCTAAATTAGACCCCTAACTCTTTGTATATGGGATCCCATGGCAGGTCGGCGACCGCAAGGGCTGGTCCTAGTCTCCATATATAGCGCTAGATGACACCCAATAGTCTCGTTTGAATTCTTAATTCAATTGTTCCATCACGTGATGCGATATACCATCCTTTCTATCACATCCTTTTAAATTCTGCTTAGAAATATCAAATTAGGTGTTTGTTTATTGATCCATTATTCGTTTATTTAAAATTATTTTCTGAATATTGGAGAAATGATGCATGAACGTATAATTTGCTCTGGCCCGGTTTCCTCATTCGTCCGTTAAGGGTTAATATATACAGTCATCCACTGTTATTCAATTATATACCCGTGCACATATTTCTAATAATTACTGCACGCTGTTCTCTATACCGTATATGTGCTGTACACTGTATTATGGAACACGTTCAGACATCAGCACAGTGTGGACGTTCACTTCAACATGGTTTATACTCCAAACGTTAAAAAGTTGTTTATATATGTCTTATTCAATTTGCCTCAATCAATGTCTCGATCAGTCTAGCAGGTAGTCATTTTATACATCCAGATATAATATGGCTTTTATTTGATAAACCTTGATTATGTTCGGTTTATTTCTGTCTTACGGTACTTTAATGTCCAATTTGTTCAATGAGACTTTTACGGTACGTAAATACCAGATACCTACAATCTGGTCTTAATTGACGATCCTGATAGAAAAGGTTCACATCATAATAAAAACCGACGATATAAGCGATTTATATTAACAGATTCCAGTAATAAACTATTACTGAGCAATGACACAAACGGCATCATAATGCCGATTGTGAAGATGGTAAAAGGAATCTGGAATGAGGCAATCACTGTACTCGTTTGGACATTCTTGGTCTGTGGGGCCTTCCCTTCTGCAATACCGGAGTACTTCCAATTGTTAGCAGAGGGTGGCTACGGAGGGGGGAGTATCCTAACATTTCTCACCCATCCAGCACCCCATAGGTTGGTGGCTGTATTCCTGGATTGCCGAGCCGACTGCCTGGTGCAGCGCAGCCTACAATAGGTGGCGCAGTCTGCGTAAACCCCGCGGTAATAAGATAGTGTCAGGCCACAGACAGGCCTATAGAGACTGGCCTGACGGAGACGGATGCAGGGCCTCCTGCCTGGGCCTGGTAGCTAGACTAGAGGTACGGCTATGACGGTGGCAGCGGGTGGGGGTGCGGGTCGCGCGCTGTCAACTGCGGCGTTGTGCCCGCGTCTATATTGTTAATCTATCAGCCCTCTCCTTTGGGGCATCGCTAGTCCCTGCCCAGCGCCGATCAATCAATTGACAGGCGACGGGAAAGTGTGGAGCGTGGTGCTGTTCGCTTCTCCTAACCATATTATATGATGTAGACCTATGTAATCTAAGCACTCCAATCAACGGATCCATCTAGACTCAATTGTCGCATAAAAGCCTATTGATGATACACCCGGGCCAACCTGCAAAGTCATCACTTTAACCTCCACAAGGTAAATAGCGAGAAAAGTTTGAGTCTAGGGCGTCTATGTGTAATGGAATTAATTGTAATTTTCTTTTAGGAATATTTTCTTATGCGTTCACAGCATCTTTAACAAAATCGCGACCACGTTGCCATTCTTGTCAAGTCCTCAGAGCAAAGCGTTAACCGGTAGAAAACAGAGAAAGGGGCCGCGCTTACAATACCATGGCCCATACACAACAGTCACAGCCCACTATACAATACTTTACTGCCTGTAGTGAACGGGTTCCATGGGGCAAGATCCAACACAAGTCACCCTCTGCCATTTACTAGACTCACAGAGGGACACAAGAGAATCCGCACAACCAACACCAATCAGATTGTGTCTAATAAATCCACTTTGAGCCTGAGCCAATCAGAAACCTTTCAAGTGGTTTTGGTTTGGCTGAAGAAAAGGGCATCGGCCGACAACACGGGCTGTTTGTTGAAGTCTGCAGCAGTGCTTAGAGTATCTGAGTCTATTGTGTTGAGACAGGGTAGTTCGTGTGTATTCTGACCAGTTTATCTAAGCTGCTTCCATGCTTAATGCCCTCTGACTCTCTCTCTATATATACAATCTGCAGTGGAAAGGGGATGCCCTAAGTGCTTCGAGATTTAGAGGATTGTATAGGTGTCTACAGGACTATTGTGTAACTTTGACATTTAGCTTCCTCAATACTGCTGCTGTATATAAGAGACTAGCTACGCATTCCCAAGAGGCCACTTCACGTAATCTGGCATTTCTGCTTGGATATATTAGGGATACGTTAGAGTCAAACGCACATCTGATGCAATGAAGGGTGTCTGCAGTTGTCTGCTCTTCCAGGAGGTTTTCGCACTTAATAGAGGTGCTTCTTGGCCGTTATTCTACCCGCACGTCCCTGATAGCAATGAGTGTCGTTCTTGTGATTTATAGCATGGAACAAAAATGCCTTCATATTTAGTAATGATATTTCAGTGTCTATATGTATTTGAGCAATCATTAACAGAATTGTCATTTCAAATCACACTTTAAACTTTCCACTCGCTATGTAGAGATGTTGAGTGTGAGTTCTTTGGTGGTTCCGGTCAAAGGATGGAGAGGAGGGCTGCTTCTCCTTCCCTTTATAATTAACTTCAAAGCGGAGACATTTGTCTGCCTTTAAAGAACAAAAAAGTTTCCTTGAACTATTGATTTTAGCGCCATCTGGAGTTGGTAATACAGAAATAACATGTATAGACGCTTCGTATATGTACGAATTCGCGTAATACGACATCACTGTATGCCTGATGCAGGACGTCAAAGTATCATAGTAATGACACGTACTAAATTGACCAATGCAAGTATATCCCTAACGCAAGGCGTCACTGTAACATCCTTTCCATACCTACTCACGACACCAACGCTTATTGTATGCCTGCTGCAAGGCGTCATTTTATTATACTTCTCATACCCACTCACTACACCAATTCTATTGTGTGCCTGCTACAAGGCTTCATCGTAGTATACTACTCATACCTTATACATGTACATAGACCATGAATATCAGTTGGGGACATAAAAAAGAAAAGGAAATCTTCTTCATGTGGAATTTACTGCCTCAGAGAGACTGTTAAAACATGGAAAACACATCCTTACTGACCATGGATTGGAACTGGGGTATTTGCGGAGGTTTGAGCCAATGTTTATTGTTATGAGTGAGACCCAATTTATTTTCTCTTTGTTTTACAGAAATGAAAAGAAAAATCCTAAACTGAAAATGATAACAAGGATTTTCTTGGTAAATAGGGAAACTGCCATCTCTGGTAAACTGTGTCTATACGCTACTATCTCTGTTGATGATCAATTTTATGTTTTCTGTGAGAAGCTGATATTAATTTTGGTCGGTGTATGCGGCGTGGACTAATCTACGGTACCGCATTGGGACCATGTCGTGCCCATCATCGACCCGGGAGGATGGGCATTGGAGGAAACACTGCCACAATGACTGGAACCAAATGCTTGGGGGTGTAGAATAATCAATATTGCGGTCACGATTCCTCAGCCATCTAATTAACAACAACATCCTCCCTGTACAATACTTCGTATCGAACGGTGGCTCAACCCTACACCCCTTAGAGCTGTGATTGGG
Source organism: Alentia gelatinosa (assembly GCA_950022655.1). Lineage (NCBI taxonomy): Eukaryota > Metazoa > Annelida > Polychaeta > Phyllodocida > Polynoidae > Alentia > Alentia gelatinosa. The sequence goes on from OX465581.1 coordinate 107,360,504, forward strand.
TAAATATCCCCAGAGGGCTCGACAGCTTCTATTTCTGCCTGTATGTATTTTTCTTTCACTTTTTAGGCAAGGTCGTAAAGAAAAGGAAATGAGGTTTATAATGAATCGTGAATATCCTTCGCACTGCATGAAAATGTGAGAACCTTTCCCTTCTTTGAAATGCAGAGAGCACCTTCTAATCAAAGACATACTAGTTCTTTCCATATGTCGATAATCGGGTTCAACTTGATCATTTTCAAATAACTAGGTTTGGACAATCCAGTCCTGGTAATAAGCAGGAGTATTGTATTACATGACATGCTAATGAGCAATTTAAAATCCTATCCTTTTAGTCTCTCAGAAGTATAGCCTTCAGCGGTGTGACTCGTAGACAGTGATATATTAGCTTGTTGTCCATAATAAGTAACACAGAAAACAGCAAGGGGTTGTGAAGAATGAACACATCACTCTCAGCGGCACATAAACCTCGCGGGTACCTCTCAAGGGCAAGGTCATAGCCTCCATGGTATGAGGTCGTATCACCTCTCTCATTTCAAGGTCATTCACTCTGAAATGTCAGTAAAAAGAGGGCGAGACGCTGCCCGTTATACCGGCACTTTCCCCCGTCTGGTCTCCAAATCTGAATATCTATTCCATTACTGAAAGCCCGTAAGAAAAAAGAAAACAACCTGTGTGACTGGAGTGAGGAGAGGTGGGGTGGAATGAGGTGGGTTAGAGCAAGCGAGACGCGAGGCCCCATTTGGAATTCTGTGCCGGTGGTTTCGATGCCTTACCATTCACACGTGTTTGGCAGCGACGCCCCCGGGGGAATCTTTTTTCCCTGTCTCGGTTCTCGCTCTAGGTTCAAAGCCCCTGGTCATCTGATTTAAACGGCGGCGGTCATAAACTTCTCGTGAGAAGGTTAACCCCTTGGAGGCAAGCCTCTACGCGATTTGCTACATTCGAAGGGCGGACCTAACCACTTTTGTTTACAACTACACCATCCCACATACAAAACACAGTAGGTACTAACACTGTGAGCCCAGTCAATGGGAGAGGATACAACACGGTAGGACTTCTTTTCAACAGTATAATAAAGCAAATCCTTCTGGTTTTGTGCATTTTAATCATCGCAAGGTCCAAAGACTTTATTATGTTTTTTCCCTTTGCAAAGCTACTATATATACATTACATCGGTATATATTGAATAGGGTGATAGATAAACCAATTGTCTAAAGTTAACCTGAGTTTGAATATCGGTGCTATACTTAGGGGCACTCAGATGGAGAATTCCGAAGACCTTTGCGTGAGGGTCAGCAAGCCACTGAGGTATGATAACCTGGAGAGATTATAGAGTCCCCTGAAAAGTTATTTGTCACCATTAAAGAATTGTCAATCTCGAGATAGGTGTCCAGCTAAGCGTCAGCCACCTACGATAGGGTACTAATTTGGTGACGATAGATGTGCTGAGGGTAGACCACTTATTGTTAAGTATCTATCTAGCAATGGCAAAGTAGACACCTGCCAATTCTGAATTTAGACCAGTTAATACTGTAAGAGGCTACTATATGGGTGCTCGCCTAACAACAATAAAAGTACTGCCAGTTTGTCTAAGAACCAAACACCACCTGAACAGTACCCAAAGAACGATGGTCTATGACTGAGACTCCTGGAGGACGTTCACTATGACTAAACACGAATTGCACAGAAAACGCTTTTCCTAAACCCCCCCCCCCCCCCAAAAAAAAAAAACCGTATGAATATTTTCCGCCCACCCACGCCCTTGGGCTACAGACAAATCGAACCTTAATATTAAACCACCAATAAGCATAACGTTATGGGAACCTTTATGGGTTAAGATTTGTATGACGATATTTGTACTTTATACAGATCCAATAAAGAAATTGCACTTAAAAAAAAGATCGCAAGATTGTAAGTTTCATTTGACCTGTTTTGCTTGAATATTTGCATCAACTGTGTCTTATGATTGTATCTCTTATTGTCACCATTCCCGGGAATATTCTATATCCAAAACCCTCTGATTGTAAACCGAGAAATGAGACCCAATTCTAAAAAAAAATTCTCATTTGAAAAGAGTAATCACCACACTGCACCCCACAGGGTGAGAGGTAAAAAACTCCCCACGAAAACCAGTATCAAATAGAAGAAATAAGACACACAATTCTAAAGTATATCAGGTGGCCTTCCTCAATTTCAGAGCATGACTTTTATATTAGACCTTGGACTGGCTTACTTTTCCCGGTCCAGAAAATGCAATATTGTGGATGAACAATCTGATGCAGGAATAACGCGGGAACAAAGACATGAAAGCCGTTCGTAGCATTATATCCAGTAAGGCCGGGTGGTTGGAGAAAATAAGCCTGAAAACCCCTCGTAAAACCCAAGCCCCACCCCAAATGGTGTACCGACCCACCCAGTGTTTTCTGAAAACTGCGACTGCGGACACGCTTTCCAGAATGTCTCTGGCACTTGGCGGTCGGGGTGGTTGTCAGACGGGGTCGACCTCTTGGCCTGTGCCCCCGACTCGCCCCATCTCTACAACAAGCCGAATCCATTAGACTAACACCTCCAGCCGCCCACTTTTACACAAGCCCACTGCTTTCTATACACGGATTTCTTCCTGCTCTCTGGTCCCCGGGCCCCAGGCGCCCCTGCTGGCTGGGTGGGGGAGAGTGTGGGTGGGGTGAGGGGTGTGGTTACAGTAAACCCGCCGTGTTGCAATCTCATCATAACCAAACCTAGGAAAAGCATTCCCTGCTGAGATGCAATCGTACTTTTGCTGTGGAGATAAGTGAGGTGCTCATCTGAGCGGCAGCGCGTGGGTGGATGATGCTCAGTAAGGAGCAGAATGAGATGAGATCTAGAGATTGTGAAAGCGCGGACTTCTCCTTTCATCATGTGCACTGTATGTTTGTGACTTGGCTATTGCTGGCGCCGTGGAGGCTGTTTGCTTGCTGTGCTACATAGGACACCTTATTGGTAGCGTTTCACGATCACTGTGAATCTCATAATATCCCTTTTCTCAATCATAGTCTGTTTCAATATAGAGTACATGAAGATAGAGGAAAAGCCATAGCCTCCTGTCTCCTTGTGAATAGCACTCATTTCAAGTATGACAACTAAGACAACTTTCCCGTTTTGAATATAACAATCCGTAACATGTCTGGGCTGTAATGACAAGAGTTCATAAATACGATTGATTTTATGGCAGCTTGAATATCTCCATACCAGGGATGCCAGTAAAGTTTGAAAAAAAATGTTCACGGTTAGAGAGGTCTGGCTTCGGTCTGCAGAAGAGGGTATATATGGAGTGTTTCATTCTCAAAGCACTACTATTTTCCCTTCGGCTTGCTCCGCGCTCCCCTACAGCAGATTCACATGACATCGGCTGGTTCCAGCCAATAAACAGCGGTTGCATGTCAACCCCTATATAGTACATCTGTGAAGAGTTAGGGGAGGTATGTGTGCTAGCAGGCATGGGAAACCAGAGCTTATTTCCTGTGTAGGGACTATTTCTATATTGGGTAAATATAAAACGATATATCACGGCATTTAGATGGATATATTAAATATATTCCGAGCTTATAAAAGCTGAAAACTGGCATCCTTCCTTGGAAACAAAGTCTTTGTTGGACTACACAGTCGCAGTGCACAGTCGCATATCACTGTCTGTTCATCAGCACCTGTGTCGTTCTGTTCTCTGCTCAATGTGGCCTGGGGCTCCGTCGGTTGATGACTCCATGTACAGCTGCCGGCTCCAGACCACTTAGCAATTATCCAGGTCTCGGCTGATGGAGACTGTCGAGTGGGCATCAATAGGGATCTACGACTAGGGTAAATACACTGCGTGTTTGTATTCATTTAGTCCGCCTCCTACAGTGTATCCATATCTCTCATTTGATATCTCCAATCTCTCTCTTTGTCAATATACTCTCTGCTCTACTTATTTCCTGCCAGATTATTTGTGTGTGCTCCATATATCCACAACCTTGCCTCTAAATGTCAACCCATATGGATTAACCCCGAAGAAGTATGTGGATCTTAGGAGATCTCACAATAATTCTCAAATGAGGTACAAGGCTTCTCGACCCCCATTATCTCGTCAGTACTTATCAATATCAATACATAAATATAGTATAACAATAGAGCTATGAAGTTCTAGCCTAAAATGCACCCTCTACTGGTGACTGTGAACCACTGTTAATTCCTCCACATAGACAAAGCTCAGTTTCGTTAAGTGCACCATTCTCTCTTTTCTATAAACAAATTTCATTCCTTCTCACTGCGTTTGATTATTACGCCGTCCCCTTAAACTGCTCTAGTGCAGCTTGACAGCGGATTGGTGATGTAGCAACGGCACAATGTTCAAGAAATCAAAACGCAAAGTGAATCATAGGTAAATGACACCAGATCATCCATATGCGATTACACTCTATTTGTATGTACCCCCCCCCCCCCCCCCTAACCTCCCTCCCCACCACCACCACCTCTATTGCTAACACAAGATCATGGTTGCCCGTGCCTCGTGGGGGGCTGTATCAGCCTGGGCCGTGCAGCGCGTGGTCACGGCGCGAACCTGCACGCCCATTGCGGTGAGTGGGCGTGCGCCTGATTTAATGCCAACACCCAGCTCTTGTCGGCAGCTTCGCGCCGCACCGACAGAGGCCACTTCGGCGACCAACAAAACCAATACTCCCTGGGGACTTAGCCTGCTTTTCAGTGCGCTCATTGAGACTGTTTATCGTGTGCTCGCATAGCGGGCGCGGGCTGCTGGGGACCTCCCGCTGATCACACGCCGGTCACTTCATCTCGAGATGGAGAGGGGCATGATCCCGGTCGGTTTGCAGAGGACAAAATTTATATATAATTCGCTGCGTGCTGACCTTACCGGTTGCTTCTTGTTTATGTGCTTTAACAAAAGTCACTCGCCCAACAACCAAATCATCACTGCAGCCTAAACGAAGAGATTTCCATTAATCAGAATATTCGTCACGCTGAGGTACATGACACAATGCGTTCGTTTTCAGTAGCAATAAATGCAAGGGAATGAAATTTATATTATGAATATACTCCCTTCGAGACCAGTCAATACCTTCTAGGTCCAGTGGACACATGCGATCCTGACTGACCAAGAAGCAGATTTTCTACTCTCTTGAACACATCTCCACCATCCTGGGACGTTTTAAGGTGTCCCCGATATTCTAGATTATGCCAAAGCTCCCCTCTTCCACTAAGGGCCTCACTGCAATAGCGCGAGGGATCCGAGAATCCAGTTGCATGATCGTACATGAGTTAAGTAAGAAAGAGTCTGTAAAGTTGTGATAGTATGGATTAGTTAGAGTGGGATTCTAGGCAAAGTTTTAAGGCATAGAGTTATAGTATGATAAATAGCATGGAATATTGTCGTCTTGCTGAATTTTGATAGAGGCTTAGTAATAAATCTAAGGGGATATCAGCTCATTCACTGACGCACTCACTTTTTTTCATGCACGGATGTATCATTCTGCCGATGTTGAAGAGTTAGAGTCACAAGTAAATGGCATTTCGTGCGTCTTTTTAATAGAAAGCTCATTTATAGACAGTTTTTTTTAAATCTAACTCGATACCATCACCCTTTGTTCAGTATGACATGTCATTTAGAGCTACACAAAAACGCAACTAGTGTATATTGGCTGCTGAGATTCTATCCACTTCTGGAGTGGTGCCTAGATGGTGGGAGTGAGCATGTGGTGGGGGTTCAGGAGGCGGCCAATCAAAACGCATCTCCTTGGATCACGTGCTGAAGGACGCTTGCTAGAGGCGAGACGCGGTCGTCCCTCCTTACGCCATCTGGTGACGTCGTCTGAGGGCCCCGCAGGGATACACTGCGAGAATGATGACGGATGGTGCCTGATAACAATACACAAAAAGGAGGCCCATCGTCTGCCCCAATCGCCGCTTGATGGCGCTCCAGAGGCACCATCTGCAGGTGGGTTCTGGCGTCGAGCCTCCCATGACGCCCCTCCTCGTATTGGGTTCGTTATCCAGTGTCTCTTCTCCTGATGCGTCTTCTTCTCCTGTATTCGATCCCCCGGGCCCAGTCTATCGTTTATCTTGAGGTCCCTGCGTTACACTCTACATTGCGCGCCCGCCCGCTCCACCCATACTCCAGGCCTAAAACCTTCATGGGATCGCTGACACACCTCCCTTGATTGGCTGGTTGGTTGGTTTGATTTAACGTCTAGTTAACCATTACAGGTTCTTACCAGACTTTCTCAAGGTTTTTTTATATAAGGTAGAAATCTCACCCCTACTCATTTACCGAGGTGAGAGTTCTTTTAGTTCCCACACCACATAGACATGGTGTGAGAACGATTGGCCTTTGATATAGCAGTATATCTACAACTGCTGAGAATGAAGGAGAAGAGTGGATGCAGCAGGGACCTGTTTCAGTAGGCTCGTGACATTAGGCCTAGACAGACATCAACAGTGGCACCAACAGTGCAAGCAACAGCGGAAAAAGACTAGCAAATATCAGAGAATCGGAGTGGCCAATCTTCTTCATATTTGGGACAATTATAGGTTATATGTATCCCCTACTCTTGTTAAAGTGTCATTGCTTAATTCCTTCGAGAAGTGAGTGAAACTCGGCGTATCATCGATTGCAATCTTGTGATCTGTCCGTATGGTGTCACAGACGCCATCTAGACATGCCACGAAACTACTGAAACAGGTCCCTGGCAGGACTCGAACCCACAAAGTCCTACTACCTTGGGAGTAGTGCCAGTGCCTTAACCAATGAGCTATCTACCTATCCCACCACCCTAGCGAACATAAGGACATATACAGCTTGATCTCCCATGGAAGATACAAAAGTCAACAACAAGGTGTTTATAATGGAAAGGGCTGTTTTCACGAATGTTCCATTATTTCATCATTCGTATTAACATAGGCTTCCCGGTCTAAATTATAACAACAAAAGGCTCTAACCGATTCTCGTTCAATGTGCCCGTTTATTCCCAAAATATTCAGGGGGAACTGACAGTGACAGAATGCTTAAAAGAAGGATGGCATTGGTAATAAATGGGGGATAACTCGTTTACTATATCTGATTTCAGGTTATGATTAAGCCAATGCATGCTACCACTAAATTTGCACAATTATAAGATGACACGTCTCCTTCGAAACGCACAGCAACGTTTACAGTTTTTGAGCTAAAGCTAACGAGATCAAGAGAATTTTTTCAATCGTATTAAGTTTAATTTCTTTGAGTAAGGAATAAATAGTCACCAATAAAACATCTTTTAGCAGGAATTGAGTTATCCAAATCAAAAGGAATATGAATAGGAGGTACGGGAAGCCCCCCCCCCCCCTTTCATACCATGTCTATGTGGTGTGGGAACTAAAAGATCTCTCACCTCGGTAAATGTGTAGGGGTGAGATTTCTACCTGAATTCATTACATAGATTCGATCACCACCCATGGGGTGTAAAAGAACCATGAGAAAGTCTGGTGAGAACCTCTAATGGTTAACTGGACGTTAAATCAACCCCCCCCCCCCCCCCACACACACACACACAATGGTCGCCCTCAAAAACATGCATGTTGTATATCATATTTACTACCCACCGACTAAAGAAATGTTGATATGTAAATTCAACAAGAAGGACCCCTCTCACCTGCTCCTTGTGTGGCTAGATTTAACATAGCATGAGGGTATTCACAAAGAAAGATAATGCAAAGTGTAATAACATTTGATCCAATCAAGATATAGTGAAACGTCCTCGAGATCTATTGCCTTTAAATTCCCTTCAACACATTGATATATCCTAACTTTGGTTAGTCAGAATTGAGAAAACAAATTTTAATGGGTGCAAACAAATATCAGCCAATCAGCGGCCAGTATTACCTATATCACTTTCCACACTATATCACTTCCCAGTTTCGGAAAAAAGAGTACAGGGCCTCCCCTAAAGACCACCTGTCTCTATCGTGATCTGTGATGGTTTCAGAAATAGCAGTTAACGTTTCTACCTCTGAGGACGTATATCCCTGCAAGCTCTTTTCACTGCTACCGCGCCTAGTGTCTAAGCTGGTCCACACGACTGTGTTTCATTACAGCGCGCAGCTCTTCTGGGGTACTTTATCCAGGCGGTAGTCCCTCCGACATCGGAGCATTATTGGCGGTAGCTTCTCAGAATACCAATGTCGTCTGCTCGCTGTGATACTGTGTTAGGCGACAATGAGCCATCCGCCTTCCGCGTGCCGACAACAAGCTGCAGACTGCACTGCTCTCACCTAATATCGCCTGTGTCTGGAAAACCTTGGCGGGTGCGAGATGGCACGAGATTGCCAGGGAAACTGTCACTATATGATATGAATCAAACAGGCTTCATCGCATTAATAAGCGGATCCACTAACAATTAGATTAAATTCATGAACGGCTTACAAAGTTTCAGCGGTATACCAAAGTCACGAGTTAAATAGCGAACAACCATATGTTTGCAAAGAGTAGTGAAGTAGTATATTCGTGATATGAAATGATTCTGTGCATGGACTTCACATTAATCGGTTTAAATGATTATCATTAATCACATGTAAACTTTTCCCTGATCACAAATGTACGCACAACCAGATTATATCCGAATTTCCATTGATAGTGTTACTGGCTCAATCAAATATATATATTCTTGTCATACACATGTACATGACAAAATTTTCAATGAAACTTGTTGGAACTTACATCCAAATTGCAATCTAGTCCCTGAGGAAGGCTCATGTAAGAGCCGAAACTAGTAGGACAGCACCAGATCAATTAAATGAAACCTTGAATGTAACACAGATTGTAACACGAATAAAAATTGGGAAACAGAAGACAAATCTTGGGTATTCTTTGGTTAGTGGTACTACCTTCAACATTTTACATCCAAATTGTTTGTCCGTACTCCAAACTGCCAGGTAAGATAAAAGGGAACCTCAGTATTTCTGACGCAGTTATGTGATTGGGAAATAACAGAAATCCGGAAAATGAGTGCTGGGGGAGTCCGGGGCCTGGGTCTTGAGCTATTCTATGTGAATTCCTGGCCTCAGCTGAGAGCTAAATTAAACTTTTTTTATTATGTTAACTTACTTTCCCTTACACTGATCTCAATAACCCTGCAACGTCAACAAATCCCAAAATCCAGGAAAATCACATGCCTGATGACCTTATAGCGTAGTTCCTGACAGGACCAATGTCCTCTCTGCACAATTGATTGGTGATAACCAGGAAACGCCATGTTATTCACTTGTTATTCACTTCTGGGGGATCACTATGTCCAACTGATATCCACACGTCTTGATCTCGCTGTAGGGGAAACCACCAAAACGCGAGGCAACACCTCTGCGAGATGAGGTAGACCATATATGTGATAGTGGGAAGGATGGGGCTGGTGGCATCTAAGCTACCATAGATGAAGCCTCGTGCTTCATTTGAAGATGCACCCGCAACTGTAATAAGGTGACTAGACAATCGCTGTTGTCGATGGTTGACGTTGAATTTCTCCATATAGATTTATTGAATATAACATTTGAGATTATGCACTATTATTTCCTATAATGAATGGCATAATTAGAATAAATTCTATTAGCTTTCTGAAATTAAATAAAAAGGTCCATAAATGATAAATGCTCAAGGTCAATAATTAGCTGTCTGTAGTTGTCTCTCAAATCAAGGAATGCCTTTATAATGTGTTTCTCAAGAACAGGTAGTTCATAACAAGTACTATACCCCACATTAGGCCCAGTGGAAGGAAATTAGACAGAAATTATTTAAGTTTAGAAAGCTAAGAAACATGTTGAATCAACAAGCTTCCTGTGCAATAGTAAAACAGATGATTATTCCCAAGCAAGAATATGTTGACTTCATACTGTATTTAACAAAGAAAATGGAAAGAGATAGACTACAAGTGACAATGAATGACTGTCTTAGAACAGCAGTGAGATGTAATAGAGCAAGGGAAATCAGACCATTGTTTTATAGAAGGTGTGTTCACTTGTCAATGATAATGTACTGGTGGCAAACTTCACCGGATAACATTGTTAACACTTTTACACAAAACACCAGGCAAACTGAAAATATAGTTATCTGAAGACAACGTCCGAAGTTAGAAAATTATCGTCATAGTCCTTTGTCTGTAGGGTTGACGCTTTGGGATATGCTCACAAACGAGATCCAGAAACTAAAACACAAATCGCAATTCAAGATTGCTATAAAAAAATGTCCTATTATGAGGGGATCTAAACTAAGAACAATTGAAGTAAATGTGTGACGGCTGTGTCAGATGACCAGCAAGACAAAGTATGGGTGATCAACACTGTGTACAGAGTCATGAGAAGTGTCCGGGTATTACTTATGAGGATTTATGATATGTCATTAGTTTGGTAAGATACTGTTACAGATATTTTTGTATAGGTGGTATTCAATGAAAATTGATGTGCAGCTATTACATGGTTGCCAATTGGAATCAAGTGTACCCTATAATGTTCTATGTGCCTTACTTGTTACTGGTCTGTGATATGTCTTATGTCCTGTTCGTTTGTGGTATGTCCTTTGTCTTTTATTATCCATCGTATACAAAGCTCCCATTGAAAATGTATGGGGACTCAGTAAACCACTACTCATTGTATAAAACCTGTCAGATACCATAACATCTGTGGTATACGGCCTCCAAACCATGGTATACGGGAAAAATAGTCCCTTTTGCTATAGAGCAAAGAAATAGTTCCTACTGTTATACCCGCTAATATGGCAATTACTGGGTTTAATTTATTCGAAAAGATGGATAATAAATGCAACAAACGATGATTTTGTGGATAGGCAGCTTTGTAAACCACTCGCGGTTGACCTCGTAATGCACTCGCTAGCGCTCGTGTATTACTACACGTCAACCTCTCGTGGTTTACGGCCGCCTGTCCACAAAACCATCGATTATTGTCTATGTCTATTAGTAATTATACTCATTATGTATTGTCGAGTGCATGAAGCGAATATTATATCATAATGGACGGAACTACATCAGACAATACATGAAGCAGAGTCATATGACCTGCTATCATACAGCACTACGACACGAATAGACTGGAGTAGAATTACCCGTTCAACTGTATTTTCCATCTACGTTATGTAACTGTTTGAGGTTTATGCGTGGAAGAACGCCCAAATAGGCGAACGCTGGATCCTAACTTTTTTTTCCTGAATACAACTAGAATACAACTAGAATACTACTAGTGGCATACAGAATTGTTATCACATAATATTCCAAAATCGAGGAGACAGGGTAGGATAAAATCAAAACCTGACTCCTGGAGTTTTGGCTCCGGACTTCACTCGGCTTCGCCTCATGAAGTCACTTTGCCAAACTCCATTCATGGCATACGGTGGCCAAGATTAAAACTCATCCAGTTTTACGATAGTACTACATCCCAGTCCTCCTGTATTGTTCAGCAATAACCCGAGACCTGAATGGATGAATTAAAACTGGTTAGAGTTTTCAAAGTGCTGAGGATTAGTGAGGACGACAGAGGAACCAGAAGGAGCGCAAACGCATATGCCGTCTGGGAGTAGAGATGAGACTCGGTGCATAGCGTTCTGCGTCGATCATTTGCTAAAATGACAAGACTACCACTGCCACAGAGCGTTATATAAACAACAATCACGACACTAGTAATCAAAACTGTGGGTTGCTAGTGGCCAAGACGATAATTCAAGATTTAGTAAACGAGGCGAATGCACTTCTATCATCAACCGATGACAAAAAAAGAGGTTAAATCAAAGATGTAGGGATTTTAGAAAGAGCTTAGCAATGTATAAATCCTGAATGAATTAGGTTTTTAATACTTTACTGAGTATTCCTCGGGTGGTGGAGGGACCAGTTGCTTCATTATCTTTCTGCCCGTGACTCCTGCTTATCACCCCCCCTGCCATTTTACTGGTATTATCGTTCACAAATGGAACCCCTCGGGGTTGTGCAATGCAGCAGTCCTTGTTTGGTGAATACGTTCCTTGGTGGATTATTAAACTGTTTGTCCACATATTTCTCTGTGATATTACACCGAAAGAAGCCCTTCCACTTATTCTAGTAATTCATTCTATACCGTCCGGCGCTTGTAGGCTAAAAACGACACCTGAGATTCAATAGTGTGTGTGGAGAAAACAATCTGCACTACTATAATTACGCCAGGCACTGAGAACCATGAAGTGAAACTGACAAAGCCTTTGGAAGCAGACGCTGTTCACACGGTCTTATGCCACATTGCGGACCTTTCAAATGAGACATTGTTTGAGCTTAACAATCATTAAGCAAACACTTTTTTGATACGGCTTGGGATGGTATACAATGTAATATGAATCGATAATAGCTAAGCGTAAGAGTGTGTGGGATTGGCAACATATATGTATTACAGAGGGACATTCAGCGGGGGATTCTGTTCCCGTTAGGTCTCACTACAGCGTAAATGACTTGGCCTCAAGTGTATTCATAACAAAAATATATGCAAAACTTAAAGGCATACCGGATAATTTGGATTGAAAATTAAAACCCATGTCAATTTCCTAAAAATTCAATATGATGATCTCCAAGTGTTGTAGAACATACATCTAACTTGTTTGTTTTTTATTTAGAGAGCAGTATCATGATTACATTACAATAGAATATATAGAAATTCTAAAAAGTTAATTTCCACATAGTAAAACCCATGTCATTTTCTTCAAGCTTTCACAGAATACAGTAGGTACATTTTACCCCACATGTAAATTTTAAAATACGTCGGTCACCGTCCTTATTTCTGAAGGAATTGAAGAAAACTATATTCTTCAGTACATTTTCAATGCAAATCAAGCAAATGTAAATTGCTCTATATCACCTATTAAGCTTGGATAAACTGGACAAAATGTTAAGTTTAATCATTTGGCATTAAAATAAATCACAAGGAACCAGTTTTCGCTGGTAATTAACAATAATTAAAAATCCAAGTGGCGCCAACATAAATTGCCTGATATGCCTTTATATGTCTGATATTTCAATCTCTATAAAGCATCTGATGAGACAATTTTTCATATGTATATGTTTTTTTCAATAAAGAAATGGTCACCAGCTCATTGAGAAACCTACCCGATCCCAAATGGTTTACTTTCCAATCCCATGCACGAAGAAGACTCTGAAAGCCCAATTAGCATGCCAGGCAGAGCGAGCATGACTCGAATAGCCATCAGCAAACCTGTCCCTCTCAGACTGCACACAAAACGTCACCGGGTTACCGGCCTCCCAGGCTCCCCTCGCGTCGATGCTTCTCATTCTTTGCCTTTCTGCACTTGTTAGCTTGCTGCGGGGCCATGCCATAGTTGATGGCCCCGAATCTGTGCCATTGTGGCGTCTTCGCTTTCAACTCAGTTGGTGCTATGTTCAACAGAAACCGTTCAACAGAAATAGAACTCCTTCTTTGTCACCACTTCAATTTAAATCATTTTTTCCACTGAATACATTTTCTATATGATTAAAAAATGTGCTTTCAGACCGAACTAATCATCGGTACATGATGCCCACAACTACAAGTATAAGAAGTAAATCTATAGGATTAAATCTACACGCCTGCTTTAGGATCAAAGGTAAACTAGCACAATAGATGCATTTGTTGGTGTTTCGTATCAACATACATTTGCCATGGCCGGTGAAAGGATATAAGCATGTTATGAAATACATGTACTAAATTACGTACTTTTCCGTCATATCATTTTATCATCCACCTATCATGAACTCTAAATAGGAAATTTATAGAATGTCTTGAATTGGCTACCCGGATATTCCAGAAAAAAGTACCATCCATAATGAGGTAAAATTATCAAGTACTTCGATATACGTTTCTTGAATGTTCATTAAATATCAGTTATCTATAATCAGTCTCACTGTCAAAACATGTTTTGCATACTAAAAACACGGGAAAATAGCGAACTATGTAAGTGGTTTAAGTATATATCAATTCACCACCATGCTCGAGTGCTGTGGCGTATCGGCGTGGTCTGGAACTACACATGTATTGCAATAATTCTATTTATTGCATTAGACTTATTAATCATCTTGGTGGGTAATAAATTCGATAATGACTAGTTTTCTGTAAGAGTGGCTGTAATCTCCTCGTAATTGACGACGAACTACACGGAGATTACGGCCACTCGTATACAAACCAATCATTATGGGGTATGTATCCTACATCAGCGAACTGTCCTCTCCTCTGTGTCAGAAAACCGTGTCTTTCAAGGTGTCACAACTGTATCCTATATAAGGCTCCAGGGATGTCAGTTGGGGTCAGAGAAAAAAGTGGAAATATCTTTATGTGGATTTTTGTGCCTTATAGATAGATCGGGCAAACCTGGATAATATATCCTTTTTGGCCATGGCATGGGGCTCAGGGTCTGTGGTGAGGTTCAAACCACTGTTTTGTTGAAGTAAGTGAAGCTAAATCAATACCACCTTTCTTGAAAAACAGATAATAAATTACAAATACTGAATATGAAAAAGTGGATTTCCACTGAAAAATGGAAAACTGACATCTATGTATAATAAGCTCACTATTCCCTTCAAATCAACACTACTATATCATCCGTCAACAATCTGTTCCTTCCAGTTCCACTACTTTAATCTGTTATCCAACTGTCCCCTTTCAGCTAACATTACTGTAGCCTATATCAGCATACTTCTGTATTAATTTTGTCAATAATATTCTCTACATCTACAGACTACCCCGTCACATGTGTGTATCTCACATCATATCGCCAACTGCTATATCTATGGACTGTTAATGCTCACTGTATTAGGACTTAACCCTGCACTACCACGACTCATCCGTGTGTCGTTTGCTTCCCATCACGATCCTCCTTCGCCCCGTTCTGCCGGCCGCCCATGTCGCCCTCTACAACCCCCGGCGCCGGAACTGCCGGTGTGTTAGTGTGCTTGTGTGACCGGGCTGCGGCGTCTGAAGCGCCGGGCACCCTGGGGGTGGCAAGCCGGGAAGCACGTCATATTGGATCACCGAGGGCCTTAATCACGTCCCCTTATCGGCCTGAGCACGTGAGTGAACCAGACCCCGTTTAAGACTCTAATTAAATCCTATACATTTGTTCTTTTCATTCAGATGCCTTGGAGGGCCTCCTCGGGGAGGGGCGGCGGTGGTTGGACATTAACAGCGGGTACTTTCTACGATGCGCGACTGTCAAAGGGAATAACAGCTCTAGCAGTCCCCGAGGCCTTCTGGGTGGTAGAAACACGAAGAGAACTCCCACCAAACTGAATATTCCACCAAATACCCTAGTATATACACCATTACACTATGAACAAAAAGAAAAGTGCCAATATACATGTATAATATAGGGAGATTTCAAGAATTAGTAACGGAACCTCTAGTTACCTTTATGAGGTATTATGCAGTATATTATCCTTCATGACATTATTTTATGAGGATTGTTGTCATTCAGTCAGAAAATGAAGATAAGATTCATTTACCCAAAGAAGAGAAGGTGGAAGAAGGAAGGATAGAAATGAAGGTCATGTTTAACATCGCCGGCTGGCTATCCGTTCTAATATCATTTCTGTGTCGAGCGATACAGTCCTAAGCCTGCTCATACCGCATGCGCGCGTGCTTCCCTGGACATCCCATACATCTTTGATGGCACTTTGTCCGTGCTGAACGTCACTGGACTCTGGAGCACCCACCTCCTGCTGTGTGTCCTCACATCAAGGGTACACTCATGAGAGCCAGTCTAGGGCTTCTCTAAAAGAAAAACATCTTTTATCTCCTAAATCAAACCTAACAGCCACGGTCGGGTAAAGGAACCCCCATTCAGGCCAGATTCCTCTATTAGATTAAGGCCGACGCTCGGGCAGACGACACTGGGGGAGGTCGACGCGGGAAACCCACGGATTTCTTTTTCTAGATAAAGGGAAATGTGAAGCAAAGGTTTTTGGCACAGACCCTGATAACTACATTTTCATTGCCTCAAAAAACGTCGGTCAGTCATACAGCTAGAGGGCAGGACCATTGAGTGACTCAGGCGGTATGGCAAAAATCTTTTCATTCCACGCGTATTTATAATTAATAAGATGGTATCTGAGGAATAGCATGTAATCAATCACAGTTATCTATTAACATGGTGCCGTTGCTACATCCACTAATAAAGAAACAAGTTAAATGAAGATTGATTGTTCCATGCATTATTACCATTTTGTTTCACATAGCCCAGGGAATATGGAAGAATAAGTCTATTCATATGACAATAATAAACTTCGTTCAATATATCATAACTGAAATCATATCATACGGGGAAAAATAAAGAAAATTAAAAAATCGCGGAATCTATGTTCCTATTCTAAGAGCCATTTGTCAGAATTATCCGATGTTAAACTACACTGAGAAAGTGATAGACGTTGGGTTAATAACTAAGTGTGCGCAAATACACCGATACTTGTTATTCTTGGGATGTACAGGGACACGCTGTGGAAAATTGCTTTGATATGTCAAGAACGAAAATGTTAAGCAATCGTTCCAGTCTATTTTCTCCATATCATCTTAAGTGTAACGTCATATCTATGTTGCCTGATCCCTTTCCCTTAACAAATAGAACATATGAAAACACTTGCAATATTAAACCAGTTCACAAGACGCTATGCTATAGTTATGCATAGGCCTTCGTCAATATGCATTGTCCTCTTTGCGTAGGCGTAAACAGGGCTTGAAGTATCAAGAGGACTGATAAAAAGCAGTAGGGATGACAACGTAACGCTATTAAGAATTGCAACCCATGGGTGGTGTGTATCTTAGTATCATCAATCAATATGGTGTGGGTACGGAGAATAGAGGGACCTTTGATTGTATGCAAATATATTCACTGCCATCAATCTCGTGTGATCGTACAACGCGTAGCTGCCACAAGCCTGCCATACACGGTATTGAAATGGGGCTGAGCGGGGATCCTGTTCTCTCATCAAAGGGATCTATATTTACCACCGCCTATCTGGAGCGTGATGGAGCTGTCATAATTTACCATTTGTTATCAATATTTTTTATAATAAGTACTTGGTCATCTTTTGCTATTTCAGAGTTAGTTCTTTTTACAATATGATATACAATATAATGTCCCTGCAACACGTTATTTGATAATATATTCATCAAAATATAATAGAGCTGTAACATGTTTATCATATGGTGAAAATGGACTTTGTTATAAAGTAAAACGTTGAATATTCACACGTCATTTGATGTTGTATTGATGTTTAGAGAAAATGCAGATGATGAAGTTACTACCATTGTTTATGAATTAAGTCTAGTCCATGAATACAAAAACAAACGAAAAACCCATATGAACCTAGAAAAGAAAGGTTTCGACAAATATGAAGGTCACATCTCCATTAACTGGATGAATTTCCCAGATAGTAGACGGCCACTGTACGACATAAAGAAGCCCCACAGTATAAGGATTTAGAGCTCTATCATCAAGATTTGCACATGCGGTGTAGGCGTAACAAACCTGTCAAAGCGTGACCTCAGAAAGCCCTGGGTTAGTCACTATGGGTGTTCCTGAACATTAAATCATCCCCTTCAAGGTTATGAACTTCAGGTCACGTGGTCTTGGACCTTGCACATATCTCAATCACGTGGTTCAGACACATTGACCTTGCTTGTGGATTACTTACACAAGGTTTCACAATATTTATTCATTCATATATTTCCATGCTTCGTTATAAGTATTCATACTTATAACCATAAGTATGAGTATGATGATGCGCCCTGTTAATCTATGAGAACGAAATATGTTTTAACAAGTGCCAAAATGATCTGACGGATCCCACTCCACTCTTCATCCGCCAATATGGTGGAATATTATGTATTTGATGCATTTCTCATAGAAGGTTGCAAAATAGCAATAAGGATCCGTTGCTAAATGCACTGGATTGCAGTAATTTGCATTAGGAATAACTGTTCTGGACGTCCATTTAGAATTAAAGTTAAGTTCAGTCGGAGTGATGAATATTGCCCACGCTTATCTCAGGAGCGGGATGGTGGTTATGTTGTGTGTGGATAGCCATGTGTGTGTGGCCGCGGCTCCTCAGTCTCATGGCCGGTAACGACGCACACGGAGTGGACTGACCCTGACCCTGACAGCCGGCCCACGAGCGGGGGAGTAGAACTAACCATGAGCTATAAAACATACCAATGCGCAGCCTCTTCCCCACTTTTCTCCCAGCCAATATTCCACCGGTTCTTACCTCCCCCAGATGGGTCCTACTTGCATGTCTCCCGTGCTTCACTTTCCAGGACAGGGAATGACAAAAGACACAATATTTACTAATTTTCTAAGAGAACTAAGCCCCTGCTCAGGTTGGACCGTGTCTAGCATAGATCTAATAGGTGAGTCCCTCGGGCGAGTGACTCAGCCAGTGGTGTTCTGCCCACTAGCAGCGCAGACCATAACGCCGTGCACGCATTATAGTCAGGGTGAAATAAGTGGCGGTAACAACGACTTCGTTACATGTCCTGCTAGAATTAATCACACAATTATTTATCCCCTGGCGCTAAATAGATTTCTGGGATGGAGCAAAAGAAAATAATGACTTCCTCACCACATTACATCTAGACATTATGGAAAGAAAAGAAACACAATGTCGCGGGCGTTATAATTCAGCTGGCACGGATTTGTAGACCATGTCATTTGCCACTTGTCAGTGTGTTCTCAATTAGGCACACGTTTTAATTGCCAGTCGACACAAATGCAGGCAGCGCCCTCCCCATCCCCCGGCAATGAAAATGTGGAGTGGTCGATGATTTAACTATTTATATCTCGTCCATCCTAGATTTCGCAATGGGATAATGTTGTCCTGAATCACGATGATAAAATTGTGATAAACGAGGCATAGCTGCACGTCTTCCATCCACTGCTTTGCGACCACGGATAGAGAGAAAGGGGAAGCGGACCGCTGGAAGTTCCCGCGGTCTCATCTGCAACTGTAGAGCTTCCAGTAAACTCCGACGGAACGAGAAATACTTTAAAAAAAACTGAATCACGATGATAACCAAACCCAGAGTAGAAAAGTACTGTTGTTTTTGAAACAGTGTCATGTATATAAAATATCATTTATCAGAACATTTTGGAAATCCCGTTGAATATATTTTCTGGTCAAGGATAGGATACCTAAATTCTAGATAAGGACACAATTATCTAAAACATTCTTACACTGCTGTACTTTTATCTTGGTGAGGGATCTCTTTAAATACAAACTTATCTTGGACCTGTTACTATTTATCTGGCTTCGTTATGAACAATCTTGCTCAATCCAAATCTCCAACACATAGAAAAATCATGGTATTAAAGATTGTCACTGATTTGGTGAATTAAATTCCACTGGCTTCTCTGTCTAATAGATAACCTTCTCTCGCAGCAACTTTGACAAAATACTTTAAGATCAACTACCAGCAACTGCATATGCACAAGACATCCCATGATTCCCACTGTATAAACAATACACAATTTCGATAGGGATATTTTTCAGAACTGTTTTTTGTCACATGAGTCTCAGGTGGCTTGCTATTCATTCCATTTTATTATAACAATACAACAGACTTCAGAGACAAGATACGAAGACGCTAGACACCCTCACTGTGATAAAAACCAGGCCTGATTCAAGGACTTGCCCATCAATCAGCTGTGCTGGCAAGACTATGTAGCTTATTTGCATTTCATTGAATGGTACAACCCATCACATCTGTCACCGTTTCATGATGCTGCAGTACTCTCTATATTTAGATGGTCGCCATCAGTGCCCATCCAAGAGCCGCCCAATATAGCTATTTCTAGGCTGGCAATATTCATCTGTATCGCCTTCCTGCTGGGTAAAATAAAGCGTAGTATTTGAAAGTAGGATTCCTCCAATACCACCTAATCCTGTTAATCAATTTTCACTATAAGCTCGTCCGCCGATATACACAAGTCGGTATGCATAGTCACTTTTTTTCTGGAAATATATTTGGCGTTCCTCATTCCACAGTATTATCAATAAAAGGGTATAATTCAGCTGGAGGTTGTACATGAAGGGATTCATTATTCTAATCTTCTTACTACTATTATTGCATGGTGATTCAAGTTAATTCCTTTCCACAGCAGTAACTCTAGAATTCGGTGAAATGACCCTGTATATTCATAGTATATACTATGTCCACATCTGCAGCTCCCAGTGATCTGTATTATACTACTAACCTCAGTGTGAGGAAGCTATATATAATCTCACTATAGAAATAACTAACCGATGAGGTCAACAAACATTTTGATAAAATGTCATTAGCTTGTTGGATTGTATATGAGCGTTTACTCAACACTAAAACCATTAGAAAATAAAAGTGATTATCACCATCAATCAAGACTACTACTTTTTGTATGAAAGCCAATTGTGGAATCCATGCAGTCGTTGACAGGACCTATTAAAGAATACAAAACAACCTTTGTGTACGAGCGCATCTATATTATTTGTTAAAACTAATACCAGCTATATTGAATAATGAAGTTCGTAAATGGCTTTCTCTAAGTGTCAACGTAAGTTAATTGCTTTCACCCTTCTCGTGGATCCCAAACATGGATCCCGAACATGCAATTAGGCCAGATGGTGGCGATTGGAGGAGGGGGTATACAATAATTAAATCTGTTCCTAGATGACAGTTTGCTTCATCACCGCTAGTCACCAGGGTCAGTCTTCCATTTTTTGTTCTGTAAATAATGCCCAAAATAAAGTTGGCAGGGTGCATTATTTCACAGGGCTAATCTCCGGTGTCAGAAAGTGGCCGTTCATGGGAAAGAGACTTTCCATTCAGACAAACTGTTGTCAGATTTTAGCTGCGGATTTAGGGTTAGGCCTTACTGTTGCAGCCTTCTCTGTGACACCATATACCATAGAACTCAAGCACGTACTCGGGTCCTTGTTTAAAATAAATTCTCCTTTTTTTAAAAACGGTTTTATTACTTCGATTCGTACAAATCGCTCTTCCAGTAACAGCATGGTTGAAAACAAAAACAAAAGTGAACAAGTTTATGAGAATATACAATGATATTAAAGATTGTTTTTACCAAGCTTACAATTATGTTACGTTTACTCATATTACTAAGTTCAAATTAGATGACAAATACAACCATATTGGTCCTATGCTGTTCGTAATTAAAATTCCTATCCTCAATCATGTCATTGGGTTGCCTTCCATTCATTCTTTCAACTTATGTAAAATACCTTTTTTAAATATAGTTTACGACTCTTGATTCTGCAATTCTTCCGATAAGGTGTTCCAGAGGCTCAATCCAAAATATACCAACGATTTCCTGAGCTTTTCCTTTTTCGGACAGGGCAGATATAAAACATATACTTATCGTGCGATATAGTTTGTCTACCATCTTTGTCTCGCTCTATTTCTCGTAATTGTGATATATCCCTTAGCCTTTTTATAATTCCCATTAATAATGACCTCCTTCGTATTTCAGGATGTGTTACCCCAGATTCGCTCAGTAATTTTTCGGTCGTGATAAACTTCCCATTATGGTAGGGTGTGAACATTTCCCTGGTGCCAAGGTTAAGCCCCCACACCCCTACAGGGACCAGGGACGTGTCCACACCTGGTGAGGAGAAAATAAATATGTAACTAGACCCATCCACAATCCATTAACTGAACAGTGACCAAATATGTGACTAGATTAGAATCTTCCACAAACAAGCTGGGATTGACGGTGCTTGGAGCGTTATGAAAGTGAACACAGAGCTCTGGTGAACAGTGGCGACTTACTCCAAGAATGTCCTTGAAGAATGACACATGCCAAACTGTGTTCCTTCAAAACCAGTTCTTTATAACATGTTTTTTTATTATTACATATCATGACTGCCTTTATTAACCTGACATATCATGACCTCTCAACATTTCGGTCTGCCACTGAGAGTGGAGAATAAATTCTCCGATGTAAAGTGGTGATTCCACCAACACACAAGATATAGCAAGATTTGCCCCATTTTGCCTGTCTTGCTAGATAGAGCTAGGTTTGAATAATCGTGTGCCGATTTGTCGCGATGTGTCTTGAGGTGTCGCGGTGGTTAAGCACCAACATAGACACATTACGTTTTGAGACAACAGAGGTACGACACGTCGCGACGCAGTAAGACACTACAAGACATACCAAGATATACCACGGCAAATCCATCCTGTTGGTGGAATCAGCCCTTAAACGAACCCTTACCTTTTAAACACCCAACCCCAACAAAAGGTAGAGGGCGCCACCCAAAGAAGAGGTACATAAGAGAGCACTAGAGTGCAGCACAGCAACACCACACCGGTCCCCTACTACACTGACAGACACTGCCTAACCAGCCAGAAATACCACACATGATTGGGCCAAAACAGATTCCCGCCTCTACATGGGACTGTGGACCAATCAGGGGGCGGGGGATCGGAGGGGGGGGGGGGGGGGCAAGAGACCTGGTGACACCGGACAGCCAATGGGTTACATCAGGGTTACATTGACAATAATCGCTGGTTTTGTGAACAGGCGGCCGTAAACAACGAGAGGGTTGACAAGCTTAGTAGAGGACTGTAACACACCATCCTGATACCACAGCAGCAGTGGAAGATCTAACCCTGAGTTAGAACTGCTTTATGCTAAATAAAAAAAAAAAATTAAAAAAAATACCACAGAGAGAATGGTCAATTTAATCAGATCGCCCAGATCTGCGTACTCGGATCTTGTTACTTCCTCATTTAGAATATATATGTAAGCTGTACGTATGTTGCCGTTCCTGTGAAGTCGTTCGCAAAGAAAATTACCAGGGGGGTTAATATCGACTGCCTTCTAGCTCGGGAACCATTGAGTGATTCTCCCGTATCTCTTCTTTATTGGAAATGATGCCAAGTCTAATTACTTGGTATCAATTTTAAATGAGTTTCAGATATTTGGCTGTCTTCAGGTTGTCTTGCATCTGGGGTGTAATAGGGACTGATTAACCTGCAGATTACGAGCCAATACTGGTCAAGCGGGTAGATTATGTTCTGTTAACGTTGGTGGCCTGCATTTGCTTCAATTCGGATTACTATCGCCGTGTGGTGATAAATTCTGTTGGAAGCTGCGTATATTACTGTAGTAACCTAGCCACCTGCTACGTAGCCAGAGGAATTTTTCCACAATATGAATCTGTCAACCACGTGTGGTACATGTTTGTATATGCCCTCCAGAGGTTACTAGTCTCCCTATTATCGCCCAGGGTAAATATAAGTTCCGCTCGCGACTGGCTGGCCTCACGACGACAACATGAACCATAGTTTTCCCTTTTTTTTTTTTTTAGTTTCTTTCGACAATTTAGTCGGTTTTAAAGTGTGACCACCACTATGTTATTACATTTGTCTTGGTTTCTTGAACTCAATCCGAAGATTGTTAATGTACAAACATGAAAGATGAGATGAATACAAAATTTATATTTGAAGAACCTGAATATAATTTCGGATTGATACGTAGAAATAGCTGAAATTTCCATTTCTAACATCAGATTTCCCATTTGAAGATTCATAAAAACCGATAAACTGCAATAATATGGGTTATGGTTCAAAGTCTATCACCATACAACATCGGTAACCAGGGCACACCGGGACTTGTAAACAGACTGTATTCTGGGATATCTCAATAGGGTCAACAGTACACTAACTTAGTGTCCATATCGGCAGACTTTGTTAAAGAACAATATGTTGGGGTTCAAAAGCATTACCTTTTTCCTAGTGAAGGTGGAAACCACTCTGCCATGTGTTGTCTATGAGAACCACTTCTTATCTGGATCCAGAGGGTATGGCACACTGCACATAAACAACCTTAACGAGGTGTCTCTTGCGTGGGATGGGCAACCGTAACCAGGGTTACGCGTGCCTTGCATCATCCTCACCATCGTTACCGAGCGGAAAAGAACCAGGTCAGAACAGTGTCTCCCACCTGTGGCAACTCATTAAGCAGTGCCACCTGTCGGACGAAGAGGCCCATCACTGTTCTTACATAAAGAGCAGCTCTGAGAAAATCCGATTTAGCAACCTTAGCAATTTGCTCTTATCATGTAACGCAAGGCAGTTTATTTTAAGACGAATCGTGACATTGTTTGGTTCAAATATAGCTCTGCTCAAGGCAAGAGACACATCATTTAGACGAATTTTCATAGAATTCTCGGATGTAATGGAAGAATTGACGCCTTGATTTTCATAGAATGGTATTATCGTTACGTTGTTTGGCAATGAGACTTATTATCCAATGAGACTTATCATCTAACACGAACCCTCCATAGAAAATTTTGTAGGAGTATGGAATTCACCAGGCAGAGATTACAGTTTGGTAGTAATCTCCGTCCTACACAGAGCAGAGATTAAAGAAAAAGTCCCTTGCGTAATCATATAGAACGTCCTGACCATGCTGTACAAGCTACAAAATGAGATGATAATTCACGGTTCGTACGGAACAAGGTGTTTACGCCGAGTTCCGTACAAACCATGAATTATTTTCGAGTTTTGTGGCTTGTACAAGCATGGTAGGTCGTTCTATATTTACTATATACCCGATTTTTTTTGTTAATCATTGATTGCATTTGGCTTAACAAAAAATATTTTAGTAAACGTGTATGGAAAGGTAGTCCGTATTTTCCTGTACGGACCACTGGTCCATACAGTATTTTTACGGTATCTGGTGAAACGGTGCATATTTATAGTATATACTGCATGGGTATATAGTAAAATATAGTGCATGAGAAGATCGGCGGTCATTTTGAATTCCATTGATAACTTAAATTTGCAATGATGAATAATAGATACAATACCAACCTGCTTCTGATACTAGTGGGTGTATTCTGCTTGTAGTTGATTCTACTAAATATCAACGCTCACGCTCGGACATTACTACGCGTCACCTAAGCATAGGATACCTCCACTAGTATCAGAAACAGGTTAATATTAGGTATTTTGTCCAAACACGCAGCAAAGCATGCCACAAATCATCATGTTCGGTATCACAAATTGGAGTATCCTATAAACCGGTCCCGAGTATTAATTGCTAGATGGCGCTAGTCGCGTATTCGAAAGTGAACGGAAAAAAATGAGGCAGACATCCTGCTACACTGCGACATAATCTGCCCGCTGAGCCCACGTTCATGCATAATCTGCAGAGTAATATACAAACTGTATATACTGAAATGAAAGGGCTTCACTTGAAAACCATTTCCCAATTTAGCTTTGCATGATTTTGTGCATAAATGTTACGGTCCTCGTAAAATGTAAGGGTTTTTTTTCTTTTATTTAAATTGAACTTACCTGTGGTAGAAGTGAAAACGCTCGGTGTATAACAGAAAGTGGCTCTGGCCGCGCATGAACTTCTT
Source organism: Alentia gelatinosa (assembly GCA_950022655.1). Taxonomy (NCBI): domain Eukaryota; kingdom Metazoa; phylum Annelida; class Polychaeta; order Phyllodocida; family Polynoidae; genus Alentia; species Alentia gelatinosa. The sequence continues at coordinate 107,385,931 of OX465581.1, forward strand.
CCGTGCTTTCCGCAGTTTGACGTCCTTCGTGTACCTGTGGAGTGGTTGAATGGTGTTAAACGTATTTCTGAAAATGGACTTTAGTTCCTCGGATACCAAATCACCACTCTTAATCGATTATCTATACAATTAGAACCTAGTATTTTTCAACCAACCGTAATAGACATGCTAATATTTTTTGTTTTTATTGAAAGCAGCTGTATTGTCATCAAGATACATCTTAATTGGCACATATTGGAATTCGGCCATAAGGCTTCCATACATACTGGAGGAGGGTAAATATTTTCAGAAATTTTGCGTACATATATTATGGATGGTCCCTTAATGAATGAGGAATGGTGCATTCAAATATGCAACATACATCGAGATGGAGAGACCTGCTACTATTGTCGGTGGAGAGAACTACAACTTACAGTCATAGAAACCTTGAGTGTCAGATTCAGTGGCGCCCTCTTGTGGAGGAGACCACAGACCTAACTTATCTCACTAATCAAAGTATACATGTATATGTTTTCTTCTTCCACACCATTCTGACAAAGAGTGTTTTATAATAGAATATTCTCCATGAAAACCTTTGCTGCAAAAGAAAATCCCATTCCAGAAAAAATTATCAATACCTACGCACAGCCAAGTTATGAAACTAAACTATTCTCTGGTGTGCATTTGATTTTATATGTTCTTCGTGTGGCTACATATGTATATTCGTCAAAGCATTAAAGGCATATCCCACGATTCACAATGGCGCCACCTGCTGATTTTTAATTCTTGTTAATTATCATTCCAGATTATTTCGCCGTGATATATTCTAATGCCAAATGAGTAAAAAATAGTATTTTGTCTTGCTTGGCCTAGTCCAATAGGTACAATAGGTACTACTAGACACTATACTATATTCTGTGAAAGTTTCAAGAAAATGAAATGGCTGGTGACCCCCGATGTTTAGGTTAGATGCATGTACTACAGCACCTTGAGATCATCATTTTCAATGTTCAGGATATTTACATGCGCTTTAATTTTCAAGGTAAATCATCCGCTATGCCTTAAAATCAGTATTGAGATGTCCATAAACAACAATGATTGTTTATAGACATCTACCGTTTATCATTTTATTTTCAACTTGTTGATGATCAAAAGGCCTGAAACCCATCAATGTCGATGCAGAATTCAGACCCCCTGATGCAACCCAACGCCCGTTCAATTCACTGCAACTGTGTGCCATAGAGCCAGTCATGAGGTGCATCGCTGTGTTTTGAGTGTATAAACCAGGAGTTTCAGCGCGGTATGCACTCAAAGATTTCAGATTCATAGTCTGGACATGGAATATTCATCTCTATGTGAAGGTTAATTACGACAGAACGCTTGGGAAACAGATGGCACGCAACTGTTTTATCTCTCATTATCATCTTTGATATTCTGATAATAATAATGAACCAAACCTACTCGCAAATTGAGACAAAGTCGATGTTTTCTTTCTTGAAATAGTTCCTGATCCTCACGTAATCAAAATAGGACGGAATGTAGATCATGGTCCGCGCCATAACTGCATCTTTATGCTCTCGTAACACCTTAAAAAGGGAAATAACTCTGGCACATCAACTGGCTATACAATTCAGAATGAGGCGACGCTTTATATCATGTATAAAAAACTCAGGCAGACCACTGTTAACTATCTAACTAAAGCAAGAGCTAAATGTGCTACTTCAAATAGAAATATTGGCATTTAATGAACATAAGAGTGGGTGGGCACATTAAAAACTCAAAATGAGTAGCTTAAGATACGTTGAAAATTATTTACAGGGCAGGGCATGGCAGGGCAGGGCAGGGCAGGGCATGGCAGGGCAGGGCAGGGCATGGCATGGCATGGCATGGGGCGGGGCGGGGCAGGGCGGGGCAGGGCGGGGCAGGGCGGGGCAGGGCGGGGCAGGGTGGGGCAGGGCAGGATGAGTGCCCACAGGAATTAAGACCTGTCTGCATGCTTCCCTTGCCAAGTGCCTCAAAATGGGAGACAAAACTCTGTTCCTATGTACATGGTTAATGTAGGTGAAGCCAATATCTTGTGGTTAATGATATTGCAAGAAATCTACAAACCAATATCATTTTACTGCATCTTGACGGCATCCTAGTACATAGATATGAGCCAATCTGACTTATTTTTGTCTGTAAATATGCTGAATTAACGACCCACACCTGCTGCCTTCCCCATAACATTAGGGGATTATATATATTTCATCTATATAATGACACTTCCGAGGGTGTCCGCAACTGTCAGTGACACTTATGGAGATGGTAATTGTTATGCTAATGCTCACTGTAAATCAATAATGAGTAAACATCTGTTTTAGTATGCCCAATTCACCCCAAATCACCCCACTTATAAACAAATACTTGAATATCTCTGTAAATACAGAATCTGTCAGTGACACTTATGGAGATCGTAATTGTTATGCTAATGCTCACTGTAAATCAATAATGAGTAAACATCTGTTTTAGTATGCCCAATTCACCCCAAATCACCCCACTTATAAACAAATACTTGAATATCTCTGTAAATACAGAATCTGCTTAGAATATTCCACTTCTTTGCACCTACTGCCTTTTTTTCTCTTTCAAATGAAGCATATCATATTATGATTGAACCAGTTTTAGGGGTAGAAATATGTCAATAAAGAGTTCTTAAAAATGGACCTGTCGCTCAAAAAAGTTTGCCCAAAACAGAATTTAAAAAAAATATCTATATCTAGAAAATAAAAACTAAACTGTAAGGTATTTTATGGCCATAAAACCCTTTGTCCAAAACAGAAATTATATTCCTATCTGTATTTAGTTTACTATAGAAATAAAAAATGTGGTCAGGTCACCTAGTGACTCTACAATCAAGTGTACCACAGTAGGCTATAGTCGTAACCCATATGACCAACCGTCTATCCCCTAATAACATCTATGGGACGATCTGTCGAGCTATTTTAGAAGTGTCTACGTATAGACAGGTTTTATTGGGTACGTTTCATTAAACTTGTTAATACAGACCAGAAATGGACAGTTCCTAGTGAGTCTGACAAGAATATAGTCGAGCAGAGTTTCCACGTGAAAATATAATATCTGACCTTTTTGATAAAGAAATCAAAGCGCGCATCTGCCAGCTGGGCGTAGTTTGGACAATCTAACTTCAGGAACATCTGAAAATGCCAAAATATGTGGGTTTTTTTCTTCCTGGAGACAGACATTTCAGCCTCGTTCAGCAAACATGAAAAATATGTGTAGGCTTCAAATATTACAAAAAAACCTCATAAGGTATACTATAAGAATCTCATGACTGATATATCATTGTCACGATCTTATATTCTAGGGAAATTATTACGGAAATATCATGATCTTGACCATATGAAATACGTCTGAAAAACTACTTAAGGCATCTATATTCCAAGCAAAGACGTCCCTTCCAATTAATCATATCCAACTTGTTTTCCACAAATACCCAAAACACAAACCCAACATTGCAAGGACTCCATGAAAATTACATCTGAAAAGCACAGATTAGAATTTATATGACAAAAAGTAACCCATAGTACATGTAGTTCCTAACCTGAGGTAACGGCGTGACGATCTGGGAGATGGCGCCACTTGTGTAGATTCTCGGAACCAGCACTTTGCCGGCGTAGTCTGAGTCAGTTAAAGGCCTAACACTGCTGAATCGTCTTAATCTAAGCTAAAATATGACTGTCTGGGGCCCAGGTCCGGACATAGGATCGACAAAAGTATAACATCTCAATTTGTTTCCCCTTGAGTCTTCCTCTTCTCGATCGAGTAAGCAAGTAACTATTCAAACTTCCTTTTACGATAATTCTATTTTTGCTGTTTTTTCCTCCAATAAATTCAGTATTATTCTTATTGTTTCTTCTCTATAAAACACTGGAAGATAACCATTAATAATTTGAACATTCATGGAAATTTAACGCAAGATACCTATCTTATTCATTTCACCTCAGCTACAAAATAAAAAATGCTTCCTCAGAAGATTTCCCGGCCGGCGTACTCGGTGTTTGGGTAAGGATACTGTGACAATGTTTGTTGAAGACGGCACTGATTTCTGGACAAAGAATGTTGCTGAACATCAATGTTTGACGGTAGAATTTTGACCTTTAAAGAAGAAAATGAAATAAAATCAGTCTTCATATGATTCATTCGTAAATATATTTACATATCTATAGAAATGAAAAATTGTGTAGTTTCGATTCATAATTGTAGATGACATAATCTTACTGGGGGAATTTTTAACAAGCTTATCCACAACTGAGATTCCTTTCCAAATGAAAGTTTCGCAATTAATTTGATATACTGGAACAGGTGGAAGATCAGGTTATTTTTACCTAAACTGTACCTCTAGTATAAATAGAAGCTTTAGGAAATATATTCACAATTCTTAACTAAAGGAAACTGAACCATGAATAAACAAGCCTACCATCCGTTGAGTGTCCACATCCGTATCCTGGAGAAGTCCACGCCATGGCCCTCTTTAGGCTGGAGATGCATGTGTTCCATGAGATGCTATTGACAAAACATCAGAACAAAGTGTCACCAATCTACATGACATTCCCTATTGAGATCCGATCGCGATAATTGCTACAGCATATGAATTGCTCTTATCAAGTACCATAGTACTGTGATCGTGTTCTAGCCACTAAACCTATGAATGTAGCTCTACGAAATTTATTGGTGGTCTCGGGACCAGGGGTCTGTTTAATAATCTAGGATTGTACATGAAGATCATTTTATGCACCTCGTACATCGTTTGATAATATTCAATTCTGTTCGCTAGCACATTAATAGCCGTCCATAAGGTGGTCCATAAGTGTTGAATTAAGTTAACCCACATCGTGCCTGGGTCTCTATGGCATACAGAAATGTTTCTACATGTAGGATCCTTGATTATTAAACAGGCCACAGAGGCTAAAGAGGCAGCTATAACTTCTTCCAGTAGGGGGCATTTAGTATACCAGATACTGCTCAGTGTCGCTACCTAGTGGTTGCAGCAGTTACTACCCCATAACACACGATGACTCCAACTTAAGGTCGAAGTTTCTTAAAAAGACTTGTATACATGTACAGCTAAAAGGAGGGTGTAAAACAGAATTTACCATTATGTGATCCCAGTTCTGCATAAGGAAAATATCAGATTGATCGAAGATGAGGATTTCAATGGATGAGAGGAAATCAAAGTCTCGATCATCCTCACTGAAAAAGAAATTAAGTTTTGTGATAATAAAGATTTCCCTTTATTTCGTCTATCAAGGAAATTATTAAGCATTAAAGCGTTATGGGTGCTATCCAATACTTAAAACGTTATCATCGTTATTTTTCACATATATTCCAATAGGAAAATTACTAGTTACATTTTTCAAAAGCCACTCCAATTCTTCATAGACAACTTTTATTCTATGGGGGAGAAACTAGAGTTGCTTTCAACAAATAGAAGGTTAGGGAATATTCATCGATTAGACTTACCCTTCAGCACCAATGATGGTCCTGAGCCCCAAGGGCGAGGCCAGAATGATGTCAGAACCATAGAACTTCGAGTAGAGTTTCAGAGTCTTTTTGGAAACACTTATTCCTATCCGGAAGTGGTCGTCTGTGTTTCCTGAGAAGATTGCGTTGTAATCCTCTACAAATAATACAAAACCTTCTTATTTTTCTGAAGTACCGTATAATATTTGGCAAGTTCTATATAAACCATATCTTATATAAATAATTGTGGTGTGGCGAAAACACCACTAGCTCATAATACTCTCTTTTGTTTTACAAACTATATCTTTGTATGTTATTTATTATTATATGAGGTAATTTGTGATATTTTTACGTTTCGAGTTCGAAAAATCCGGAACGTAACAAATACGACATAATCGAAACGGATTTTTTTCACACATACTCACTCTGACTTCCTTTTATCAAATACCTATCATTTATATCGCTTGTTACTTACGGTTTAATCTATTTTTAATTGAATGAAACAAATCTTGTGGTAAGGAGGAACAAACTGTATTCATTCGTAAATAGAAAGCCATACAGCTTACCCTTAAATAATAATAACAACATATATTCGTTGTACCATGACCGTCATTTTAAGACCAGCTGCCACAGTATTCATTCGGGTCATTGTTTACCGCAGCCTCAAAATCGATTTTCATTATTTTCCAGTTTTGATGCATTCTATCATGCACAACAGAATTCCCATGGGACTGCATTTGCAGGTTTTATTGTAGTTCCAATATAGTATTTGTATAGTTAGTTTACCTGGCTTGGTTGGATCTGCTTCAGTCTCATTTTCCTCTCTAAATTCTTCAACGAAACGTTTTCTATTCATCACAGTACTCTGAAAGTGTCAATGTGGTCGGCATCAAGAGAAGTATGTGTTCTACCATCAACAGATTGGACCTTTGCTTAAACATACCATGTAAATTGTATTCCCTTGAGTACATACAATACATGAAATTACCTATACTAAATATACTAACACTCAACAATATCTTATTGCATATGGGTTAAGCATCATCACCAGACGCGTTGTATAGAGCCTCCTCTATTCCATCATCTGGCTGATTGGTTATTCACTGAAGGGGTGTTTCACGAGACCATTAACACAAGACACATATATAGCGTAATTCAAACTATGGTGCACCATTCATTTTCAAAGATAATTTTCATAACATGGTAGCTTGACGTGGCGGCCAACGCGGATACTGAGCAAGTGACTCTCCCATTGCTTTACTGATCTCATGGTCGTCAGTCATTTGGTCAATTTTGTCGCTTATACGCTTATTGAGAGTTTGTGTGGGATCGTGGGTCAGTTGTCGATACACCTTACTGTCTGCTAACTGGTGAGGGGCTTCCATCACATGGTAAGTTGTATTCATGATAACCGTCGCTCCCCCTTTTGTCAGTCGGTTTTATCATGATTTCGCGATTTTTAAAAGGCCTGACAGAGATTGTTTTTCTCTTCTTTAGAGATATTGGATTTGGTTTTCAATTTGTGCAGAATTTTGATTGAACGGTTGAGTTTGTTAACTGTCACTACCCCCCCCCCCCCGCCCCCCCCCCCCCCCGATTTGTGGAGCCCTATGGTGCTGAGAAAAGAGTTTATCCTATGAGACTTTTTCTGAGGGAGAAAGCACATATAATCATTTTCATAATATATATAGGTTTCTGATGAAGAACTATGAAAAAGTTAGAACTGTAGATTGCCCGTGTTATTACACAAATTTATCATACTGTTATTTGCACCTATATCATGTTCACCATCACTAAAACGAAACTCAAAGTGCTATCCTATAGTTTTATGTGGATGCCTTTTCATACGAGTAATGGCATAATTACCGAAAAGCGTAATAATGACTGCTACAAATTGGATACTTGTTATTGTTCACGTATTATCTTGCCATATGATAGAATCTATTTACCGTCGGAACGTGCCACTCACCTGGTCGCCTGTGTGGATGAGGGAAGTAAACATATTTACAATCTTAGTCGCTGATTCCCGGAAGGGTGACACAATTAAAACTTTAGGACGAGTTAAACCTTGGTCCCGATGGTCACTGTAAGACGAAGATTAGTTAGTTAGAATTTTCAATGTTCCTTTTGGTCCTGGTTTAATATACAAAAGACCTATTCCATGTTATCTTTAATTCGAATCAATTTAAGAAATTAATATATAAGTACTAACTTCAGACGGAAACTAATTATAAATGTATCTTAATCGAACAAGAAATAACACCGGACACCCATATAGATGGGCATCTCTCGATCTGGTATGTCACATTATTCCAAGTACCTTAAAATGGAGACAATACATAGAAAGCATTTCTGATAGATATAACAATTCTAGTTGGTCATTAAATGTCTGATCGGGTTATCAAGGCTGGATATGAATTTGTTTTGTATCTACCTCGGCATGGAGAGTGTGTAGAGCATAGGAATAGCTTTTAATATAACAAACTAGTATAATGCAAGTTCAAGGGATGACAGAGACGACAATTTGATAGAAGCAGGGGTGAGTGACACGTTTGTTCGGCTTGAAGTTGGAACCCTGACTGACTGAACGTGGTCAGCGCGGGGCGCCCACTGGTAGAGACCGGCACCCTCAATGTAGTTATGGCACCTCCTGGCACCCCGACAAGGTATATAATTTATTATACTCAAAGTATGAAGGAACTTACTCAGACACCTCTTCTCCTTTGTCTTTTAGCTTCGTGTTGTGTGAGATCACCCGACTTCTTGTCCTGCAAGGTCAGATTATCAAATTAGTCTCCTTTACTTTGGCAACATGTATTCAATGAACACGTTGAAAGCTTCACACCACGTACTTGGATGACCCTAGGTGTGCTGGGGGGGGGGGGGTTCCAATCAATTGACAGATTTTGGGTCACTTTGGTTGGGGTCAGGACTCAGATTTCCCTCATTTTCAAGGGTTCCACATTGGAAATCATGATTTTGAAATTATTTCCACCTCACCAGCCCTTAATAAACCATTTCATCAACGATTTCTTATATGTACCTAAATGCATGGACAGTGTATCTCTAGAGTTGTATGTCCATGCTAAATGGGACAGTAAGGATTATGGCTGTAAGTGTGCAGGTTATGGCTATAAGTGTGCTTATTACTAATAGAACCTCGCCTATTCTAGATGCCAACTGACCCTAACCCAAACCTTATACTCCTGATGGCCAGAACTGTAACTATAGCCCCTGGCGGAATACACGGAAATTAGCGCTCTACTCGCGAAACGCACTCAAGCATAGCCGAGGCCATGAAATCGTTGAACAAACACGGCGCTCGTCCGCGTTTCCTATCCATAGGTATAAGTCCGTGTTCACACAGACAGGACACAATACAATACGGATATATATTCAAGGTCTATAACACCATAGGCATTTTTAACGGAATCAAGTGAAAATCAACGTAAATTTTCCTAAATTCAGTAAGATCAATGAATTGTTGGCACGATATCCCACATCAGGACAGATTGGGTGCGATGTACATTTGTTGCAATTTGGAAGCCAATAGCTGGACAGTCCACATATAGCCAAATACAATGAAATATCAGCATAAACAATTTCATCAATTTATATACCATTTTTTTCAATGACCAATTACGTAGGTCAGAGTTTCTTTTGAGTAAACGTAGGATGCTGGCTAAATTTAGATGTAAGCGGATACTCAAAGTAAATGTAATGAATATAGATAATTGTTTGATACTAACATGACAAAAATAAAGATGATTGGTGATAAACAAACTAAATTTAATCATTGCAGTATCAAAATACATACTTACTTTAAGATATGGTTCAGGGCGTGTGTACAATACACCATGCGTATTTCTTCTAACCGTTCAGGAGTTTGATCTGGGTAGTATAGGTCCTAGTTTCACGACAATGGACATATAAATGTAATTAATGAAATACATAAAGTTCAAATTGCACTCCATACTTTATATAAATACAGTGTCACCTAGATTTCTAATATATAATATGCTCTTGTTTTGATTCAGAAGTCTTGGACTAGGAAGGTAATAATTCCACATATATACTGAGTGCTGAATCGACTTCGCGACTACCTACTAGTAATTTGCGGGGCAAGCAATGGCGATATAAATATGAATTTCTCACACTGACCACGTTTAACATAAATATCAAATTCACAATCTGGATCCAAATAATGAACGTTGTTTTCTACTTACTTGATAGTTATTCATGACAGAAAACAGACTGTGTTGGAGTGGCGTCAGTAGTTCTGTAAATAACAGCCACAAGTCATCCATTCAGAATGATGTCATAAAAATGTATCTATCCATTATTCTTAAAGTTGTATGTATGTATGAAGGGTATAAGCTATGAAGTGTAAAAGCCTTTTGCCTTGAGACATTTAATTTCATTTCCACACAAATTTGATCTTTTATAGTTACACAGCTATGGATTCCAACTCCTGTAATAGTACCACAAAATACTTGTTTAAACCATATTCCCTCTTCCGTATTTGTATGGATTATCAGACAACATACCTTTCGGCGTCAGCTTTCGACTCCCTAATTCCTTATTTGTTTCTTTTATCTGCTCAGCTAGTTTTCGTTTTATCTGAAGGAAAATGATCCCAAAATATACATCTTAACAATGATATCCCGTTGGTATTTTATTAAGGCAATCAAGAAAACCATAGCCAACGATTCTGTATGAAGGGTTTGCTCAAAATTAAAAAAATGTCAAGTATGAACGCAGTCATTTGTTTTGGCTTCTTTTTCATCAACTATTGAAACAATGAGACGACTTTGTTTTGTAATATTTTAGATAACTAAAACTAATGGCACATCTAAATAACTGTGTTTAGAACGATCATCAAGAGATAGTTTTGGAGAATTGCTGGAATAAGATAACACACCCGCAACTTTTTAAAATCCTTTTGCTTCATATCGAGAATAGGTTTGCTGCTTCCTTTTGGATATGACATCGAGCATCGTCCCAGAACTGGTATCTGAGGAAAAACGAATCAAATTATTGCAGTCCAGATTATCAACGGGTACAACATATATTTCCCCATTTTCTGTACATAGATATCGTGTTTCACAGTTAGTTTGCATTTAAAGATATCTATTGAAATCATTACTAAAATAAAGAACCTGCCATACAAAAACAGAAAATGTCAGTGCTATTTAAACCTGATGTCTCGGCTCAAGTCATTTAGCAGTGAAGAAAGCTGCCTTTTGAAAACCTTTTCTTTCAATGCAAGGCTTAAATCAAGGAAAATGATTGGTGGTTAAACTCTCCAAAGCAAACAGCGATGAAGAGTGATAAGACATATTTCCATGTTTGGGACCCACTATTATCACACGGATAACAAAAGTTGTCTGGAGACTCCATAGTAATAGGTTTCTGATTAGACAGGAAGTTGTCATTTTCAAAGTAGCTTCGACCTATTACAGAAGCGCTTTAGCCATGTCTCATCAACATTTTGAAAATCTGCTGTTTCAATGTCTCTTGGGAGGAGGTGGATATAGATACATATATCATTGCATTGTGGCATCACGTATAAATATGAATTTATGTTAATGAAGATTAATCGTATGTCATATGACATATTGACAGACAAGAATGATAAAACATAGCCAATATAATATCTAATTATGTTCCAATGTATAGGGTAAACAAGCACAAATGTATTCTATACATTTCCATTTATGTGATACTGCGATAAATATATTGAGAGCAGACAGATCTTGAACAACTGAAATGTGTTTTTTTATTTATTATTTTCATTTTATCTTAATCGAAATGTCACCAGATAGTACCACTCCCCCTCTTACTTGTAATCGTTGACGTACACCAAGTACGACATGTACCATGTATTTGGAACTACCATAGTGCTCCCCACCACTATTTTGTTATAAATCTTTCACCAAAATCCAAATATAGCATCAATTATCCAGCCCAGCATACACATACATCTTCCCCCCAGGAGATTGTTTGGATACTTTGGAGCATTCCCCCCCCCCCCCCCCCCATCCATGCTGGCTACTAAGACTAATTTATGCAGCCTAAAGATTATCAAGGATGGTATCATGGGGTGGAAAAGTTGTTCAGTGTAACGCAGGAAAAGTCCAAATATGTTCTACTTACCTTTATCTCCTCTCGCACCAAACAACTTGATTTTTCCAAGCTTTCAACGAAGTCGTCACTCAAAGTCTTCTCAAAATGTACACTGAACGGGTCTGGAAAATAATCATTATTTATGAGACAGTTGTATAAATATTTTGTAGATATGTAAACATGTCCACTTTTTTTCAAAAATATATAGATTCGTTTCCGTCCTTTCATTTTTCCTAATGTTTATGACCGAGATATGACCCGCTAGGAAAGCTTCTTCGCTTATGTACATTCTAAAGAATGGTGATCAATGGTGTCTCTTTACCCGTTTCTTTGAGTAACGTTTCCTCCTCGTCTTCGTTACTTTCTTCATCATCTATTTCATTATCACTTTCATCTGTGTTTGCTCCATCTGCTTCGCTGCCTTCTGATGCTTCTGATGCTTCATCTCCTTCGCTTCCCGACTCTTCAGACGCATCACTTTTTTCTGCCATCTCTACAGGGGTACCGTTTTCTGCATCTTCCTCGTCACTTTCAGCGTCTTCCTCATCCTTCTCTTCATCTTGAGAATATCCAAGATCAACGTTATTTATTCATTTATCTATGAACCCATTGGTGGGATTTTAAAAATATATAGCTATAATCTCTATTTCTGTTCTCACTATTCTAAGATTATATAAAGGTGTTGCGACATTATTCAAGACTAGAAAGTGTGATCATCGATGTGGAGAAAAGGAAGTGCGAGGATCGCTACGTTAGAGGCAAATTCGGATTATAGCAGATATAAATATGTTTTTAACTTTCTATTTCTCAGTTGATTTTGAAAAATGAAGCACAATTGTGCAGGGATATCGAATACATATAATAAAGGATTTCAGTTATAGAATAGTTCTGCAGCCATAGAGAGCTCGAGGCTGATATTAATTGGAACTGTGCCCAAAACAGCAGGTGCCACATGGCCGGTCCTGATCGTGTTTAATTCAGATAAGTCCCATTGGAATCCCCGTATTTGTGAGGACCTTCAGTGCTGAAGGCACATGACCGGTCTTCATGTTTAATAGTACCGTCTGACAGCAGCACAGTCTTCAATGGTGGCCATTAAGGTGTCTTTACTGTTGCAGTGCTGCAGCAGCTGACCAAGTGATCTTATTCTGTTGCTCTATTTTTACATATCACATATCAAACCAAAGGGAACGTCAATGTTAGGAAGGATCTGAAAACAATTTCCCGATATGCTAAGTAAATAAAATGTGCGACCGAGTGTAACGAGACTAGTTAGTTCTCATTGGCTATTGGTTCAACAACCAATCACAGCGCAGACCTTGCAAGCTCAGCCTGCAGCAAGATGCCAGCTGATGTCTGTGTATAAGCTGAAAATCTGTTAATAAAATTAGTTAAGTTCTTGACTCACTTCAGATTAATACAGAGGCTTGAATTGGGCGTACCAAACTGTTTAAATGTTTGTTGACTTCCTTTTATTGGGAGTTGACTCATAGTAGTACCTAGTACTTCTGTGTTTGAGTTCTTACTCCCATACTCTTAAGGTCAAGACCTAGCTAGTCTAGACCCCTAGTCTTTACACATTACAAATTACGTATTGAAGGCTGAAGGTAGATAGGGGTTTTCCATGTTAATTTTGGCTCAGTGGGGGTAAAGGATGGTGGGAGAATGTAGTTATGAATGGGTGAATCTTCTGGGGATGTACCTTCTGGTAACTTCTTAGTTTTAGTGGAAATCGTAGACAGCAGTTGTTGGAAAGGCGATTCTACTTCAGTTTCAGTTTCACTTTCACTGCTACTTCCATCATTCTGAAAGAAACACATGGAAATATGAACACATATATGGCATAAACACGCTTAGGTTTTTACTAAATTACAGTGCAAGTTGGTTTAACCCCTGTTTTTTTGTGTGAATTTTAATCAAGAACACCGGCATTTATTGAAATATCTAAAAAAAACTTTAGGCATATTGTGATCTCTGTTGAAACATCAAATTTAAATATGGCCTTCCATAGTTTTGTACAATGATGAACGGTAATGGGTCTTCATCAATAGATCTATGAAATTTGGTTTATTTCACTCATATTGTTGACAGTGATTCAGAGGGCTTTAATCAGAGACCCAGTATTCAATTAATCTAAGTATTAATTTGCATCCATTACTAGAAAAAGAGTCTTACATCTACTTGCAGCTCCTCCTCAACATCTTCAATCTTCCTGTACTTTTGCTTTCCGTCATCCCTGAAAAAAATATACCATACATTTAGATATGGTAAATGTTCAAACCTATTCTAACAAGGACTGATAAAGCCTTGGTTTTGGATGCAGTCATATTAGGAACATCGCGTCATAACAAATATCGACAAAGTGTAATCTGAAAATATTTCGTCAATGTGTCCAAACACTTTCAACTGATCATTTAGGTACCCAAAAAAGATCCATTAACTGGTATACCCTCCCCACCGTGCCCTGACTGAGAACACTTTCCCCTGACTTACTCAAAGGCTACTATTTAAAGGTCGCCCACTCGCATTACATTATTTATTCATTCACCTACATTATTTATTAATGGCCTTGCTAACCCTCCATAATGGCCTCCGTGTTTAGTATTTTATATCCAATCTACGTTACCAGTCAAAGTACCACCTATATTGGCTACAGTGTAATATCCTCAAAACGGCAACTTTAAGTATTAGGCTATAGTCCTGTGTGTCTGGAAGGGTGTGGAGAGGTGGGGGGTGGGTGATTCATTGAAAATTTGGCGTCTACCGGGCTTGTATGTGTTTTTAGAGCGTGTTGGCATGCCCTATATACATCGCCTACAGGTTAGAGTGCTCACATACAGACTTCCATCGTCCAGCAAAAAAAGATTATCCCTTCACTATATGCGTGCTATTCATTGTGATATTGGGGAAGGAACAGGGTGCCAGTATCTCAGGCACTTACATGTTTGCCCAGCTGACCATGACTAATCACTCTAGACTGAAATAACTCATGACCCACTGGTGCTAGATACTTTTTGATCCTAGAATCAGGCATTCGCAGAAATGGCAAGTTGACTAGGTGAAAGTGGGTCAGAAAAAACTATCCATAGACTGAATGTAACCCAAACCTTTTAATTGTTATTCTTTATAATTGCATGCTCATTCATCAATGATAAACATACGTTTTGCTCCTAGTTTTTATAGCTATGGTCGCCGGCCGACATTGGGACAGCCAGCAAAAAAGCCTCGAGTGTCCTGTTAAAACACCGGGCTGGCTAGCTGGAGATAGTCAGACATGACCCAGGTTTGATTTAACGACCAATAATGTCAAATATGAGATATCAGACCTTCTAGACTCTGTTTCACTGCTGTAAGGTTATCCCGCAGAGTTTTTGTGGGGGGTTTATAGACTTTTATTTATCCTGACCAACACTCAACTTCTTATGAAGTTGTTTTTTTGCATCACCAGAGTCATTTTACAATTAAAAGACTAAGGAAAGCCAAAAGATTAACCAAAAATGAATACGAAAAAGCATGCAAAGAAAAAGACCCCAAAGCAATAAATGAAACCAAAGAAAAACTCAAAGAGATAACTCACAACATAAGAACGCACTATGAGAAACTAGATAAGGCAACCAAAGAGCAGAAACTAAAAACCCTCATCAACCAAGGAGGAACAAGCTCAAACCTTTTCTGGAAGACCAGGAAGAGGTTAATAGGACAAAAGCAACAACTATGACACAGTGGACGAAAATAATAACACCATTACTGTGGGTATACATCGTATACAGTTATAATCTGACACTCCAGAGGGCCCCACCGCTCTCTACAAGCCCACCTGAGGGTGGGGGTAGGACTATCACTCATTACTCAGATCCCAATCCCACCACACGGACCTCATATTTCGTTTCTTTTTTCCATGCTATGCCTCCGAAGAGACTTTGTAAAAGATGTGACATCCGTCATGGTCCCCCTACAGGGAATAAATGTCGTCGGAATGTGGCTAGTCCGGATAAAGTAAAAGTTAGCGAAGGTAAGGATGTCGAGTCTGAAAACAATGGCCCGGCTGAGTCATCTAAGGCAGGAAACCGAAGTGTGCGATTGAAGAAGATTTGCATGCAGATGATAAAGAGGATACTGAGGACAACTTACCAAGTGAGTTTTCTGATATTGACCACGGTGATAATCGATATCGCAGGAGTAGGGGTAGCGGCAACAGGTCCCGACAACACAATGCCAAAGAACACATAGCCACTTACTTCGAAACCCTCTACAGAGCAAGGGAGGGAACCCCCGACTATGAATCATGGACAAAAACCATAATCTACACAAACTCACAAATCAGAGAACATGTAAACCCCATAAAACCTTTCACACACGAAGAACTGACCAAAACCATAAAAACACTAAAACGCTGTAAATCTAACGGACTCGATAAAATCCCAAACAAACTAATAAAGGAACTAAGTCACACAAACAAAACCACCCTACTCAAACAACTAAACAAAATCAGCATAAAACAAGAAATCCCAAGCCAATGGCAAGGAGGAATAATTACCAGACAATACAAAGGCAAAGGGACCAAGGGTCAATGTAAGAATGAAAGAGGAATAACAGTATCAAGCAACATAGGCAAACTCTACGAAAGACTAATAAACAAGAGAATAAAAGAAAACATGATACTCACCCAAGCCCAACCAGGAGGGAGGAGAAGTGCAGCAACCATCGACCATATCATAGCAATCAAGGACATTATACATGCCAACAAAACCCAAAAGAACCGAACCTACGTAACATTCTTCAACGTCACAAAAGCCTATGACAAAGCATGGAACAAAGCAATAATATACACACTGGGCAAGAGAGGAATTGAGGAAAACACATGGAACGAAACTCAACCAAGGACTCTCTGCCACAACAAACACCAACGACAGGACCAACCAGGAGCATACAAATAAGAGACAGTATAGGACAAGGAGGAGTCCTTGCAGTCACCAAATACTCAAAACTAATGGACTAAATAAACCTAAAAATAGAAAAACTACATCCAGAATACGAACATAAACAAACCAACAACCTAACACAACACCAACAAATGCTAAACATCACAAATGAAATAGAAAATAGGTACCACATAAAATTCAGACAAGAAATCAAAGACCATCCTCATAGGCAAAGGCCAAAAAAAACAACGATAATAGGCAACACAAACATAGAATACACAACCAAATATCAATACCTAGGCAAGATAATAAACAACAAAGGAACCATAGATGACCACATAACTGAAATAAAGAGAAAGACCAAAGCAGCCTACCAAAACATAATATACATAGCCAAGGACCAGGACTTCAAAGGAATCGAAATGGAAACAACATGGAAACTCATAGAAACATGCATGATCCCAATAATAACATATGGGGTCGAGACATGGGAACCCAACAAACAGCAAACAAAACAAATCAACAAGATAATAGACAGCATCAAAAGAAGAAGCCTAAATGCCCCAGCATGCACCCTGAGACATAATCTCTACATGGAAACAAAGATAAACGACCCAGAAACACTCATGAAAACAAAACAACTACTCCACTACTGGAAAACCCAAACCAAAAAACAATAACGGAGCTAACATAAAACAGCAACTGGAAAACAAAAAGAGAAGAACTACTGTACTTAAAGACTTAGATATTAACCCAGAATGACCAAAAAACAATGGACGAACCTAACAAAGCAGGCAACACACCAAAAATGAATAGAAACTATAAAATCAAACAAAGAGATCCCTGTAAAAAACAAATACCTCATGCACAGAACCGACTGGGGAAAAAACCACAGACCAGATTACCTAAACAAATTAACAACCAAAAATCAGGCAAGCCAAATATTCAAACTCCCCAATAGGATGTACCAAACCAAGGAAAATTATAAATCCATGTTCCAATCACACGACTGTAGGCGGTGTAGCCATACGAAAGAAACAACCCACCATATACTCAACTAATGTAAAATAATACACGCAACAAAAAAATAAAAATCTATATCAACCAAGTCTTCACAGACAATATCCCAACCCTCAAGCAAATAGCCTCAAAAACCCACCAAATAGAGGAAAACCTGAAAAACGAAACTGATAACACAACCAACCAAAACACAAAAACAAAAACCCATAGAACCCACCAAACCCAACTAGCACAGCTCGCAAATGAAAACATGGTTTGCTTGAGCGACCCAGAAAACCGGGAAAGTGCACAAGTGAGCGAGTAGTATCACTCTCAAGTAAGTAAGTATGTAAGTAAGTACGTCCAAGCCTTTTGGCCTAGTCATGACTAGCAGGCCAGGCCATAGAAACCGGACCATTTTCATACAGTACCGAATCTACCAACATCTCTATATGCCTACTCTCGGACTACTTTGTCTGAGCAATGAGTATACTAGTATAGAGAAAGAGAGGGACAGCTCTCTTTAAAGCTTATATAAAGCAATTAATCTCTGTTAATTAATTAAAAAGGATAGGCCCCGCCCTCCACATGGCTGAGCATGTGCAAAACGGGACCACCTAGGGCATTTATTCACTGGGAGTAGCATGGGGCGCTGTCAGCCCTTGTGTACATGTACCCTGGACAACTTTGAGGCAATGGTCGTCTATAGGAGCTCTGCTCCAATGCTAAAGCATGGGAGTAGTGTTAGGACATCGTTACCTGCGCCGACTGTCAGACTGGAGCTATAAAACCGACAGCTAGAGAGCTGAGGGCAGTCAGTCAGGTCTGACACTCAGCAGTGTACACACAGCCGTGATTACCGACCATGACAAGCACTATAGGCAGTACAATGACCAGAAGAACATATGGTAACTAATACAATATATGCTCAATATCTATGTATATCTGTGTACCTGTATCTGTGTATCTATATTTACTCAGGATAATTTCACTGTATTTTGCACATTTTGTAATGAATATGCAAGGTCAGGTGAGAGAAAGTTAGCAGGGCAGTGAGGCATGACATGAGGGTCAAGGCTGGACTGGTCCTGTAAGGGTTATTTGTAAACATGATATTTGTTGGAGGGAGGGAAGTTATCTATATAACTCTGTGTATCATGTGTCTCTCTATATATCTGTATGTGTATCTGTGTATCTTTGTCTGTGTATCTGTGTAATAACTGCACTCTGTAGGGATTCATGTAATATAAGATCTACCCTCCATACTTCACCTGTAGCTCCCACCCTGTGGACTGACCACCATGCCCCTGCGTGTGGCTCCTATATACCCCCACAGAGCGCAGACTGCGACGTGGGGACTGCGTGAGCGGTCAGGGGCAGGTGCACAACACACAGGCCGCCCTCTCACTGTGTGAGAGGGCGGTGTTATATTTTTTGAAATTATCATTAAGATTAGTTCCCGTATTTCAGCTTTAATACTCGAGGTCATAACCAAGAGACAGTCAATGTGTACACAGATAGGCTCATAACCAGTCTGGTCTGAGAAGCTCTGATTGAGTAGTGCCAGGCAGGTAGGAGCTTATCAGCGTAGCTCACAAATCCTTAGTCCAAGAAACTTTGACTGCCTGGCGGACAGTCAGAGAGCGCATGCGCTTTTTCCCATAGTACAGAAAAGCACTTCCTTAGTTCTAAGTAATCCTTTCAATGTCAGTGCATGTTCATATACCCTTACCTTCAGAGATGTATAATTAATCCTTTTTATGGTAGAAACTCCTGTTTTGTTCTTTTGTGTCACTTCTGGCATTCCCCTGTGTGGGGCATTGGAAGCTGCTATTTCCAGAAATTGCCCCGCCTGTTGAAGGCATGACATGGATTTTACAAACATTGGCTGTTCTATTATTTAGAACTAATGCAAAGGTAGGCAATAAGTGTTGTTTTACTGCATTTTGCTTCAAGAAACTGTCTACCACGAAATCCGAAAGATTCAACTTATATTTATAAGGAAAACGGCTGCTGATCTGAGATGTACAAATCTGGTCGACAAGTTAGCCCAGGGCTCTATCATCTATGGCCCTGGGACTGCTCTCTGACTGTCTGCACCGCTTGACAGTCGGAGCCTCTCGGACTCTAACCCATATCTATCAACTGGTTCCTGGCATGCCCCCTGTTTAGGATCATAGATTCGCCTTTGAAACCGATATCTTGTAAATTCCCTCGCCTGTAGAATGCATTGACATGGATTTAACAAAAACTGGCTGTTCTATTATTTAGAACTAATGCAACGGTAGGAAATTACTGTCACTTTACTGCATTTTGCCTCAGGAAACTGTCTACCACAAAATCAGAAAACGGGTGTTAATCTGAGATGTACCAAACTGTCCAACCAGTTAGCCTAGAGCCCTATTTTTGAGCTGCATCAACATTCAATTTCAAGGAGCGGTTTCACTTACTGCTCGTCAGCAGGATGGAGTTCGCCATATTCCTTCAGATGACTCTTTTGTTCTTTACTGAAGCTTGGGTTAAATTTTCTTCCTCCAGCTCTACGTTTCTGACCTCTACCCATGCTGTACTTGTGTAAAGTGCATCAGATAGTAGTCTTATGTCTTGTTCAATCAACTCTGTTTCTCTGTGGACACATGTCCACTATACCATGTGCTCCTCCAAAGTAAATGAAGCTGGTTGCCGGCCTACAACTTGCAATGTTTGACATAAGCTTGTAGAAAAACGCCGGGAACAAGATAAAGGCTAAATAAGAATCCGACAGCTGGCCCTTACAAGCAAAATTATTGGCCAAGCCTAATGAATTTCTAACCAATGAGAGATGACAACACAGAAAATTTAAGGTGACGTCACTGCTCTCACCCACGCCGGGACGCCATCTTGGACGCGCGAGGGGGTGAAACCTCGTAAATATCCATCTGAATCGCACCAAAAAGGTAACAGTTATACGTTTATTTACAATGCATTACAGAACTATACCATGTAGAGACTCGGTACATCATGAATTGATAATCTAGATTCACCAGCATCAAGTTCTTCTATCGAAACGACGATCAAGGAAGTACTCGAATGCTTGCCGGTACGATCGTCTGCCTTGAGCAAGTTGAGGGTTGAGGCAAGGAATACGAGTACATGCGTCCCTTTATCTTTAAACAACTATATAGATATGTTTATGCTAGTGATAGTGAATGAATTCCCATGTTAGGACGTCTTCTTTCAAAGACGACTCGCCAAGTTTTCTACAACAATCCTCGATATCCTTTCTTCTCGGGAGGCTTCGCATGACCGGCAAAGGATTCAACCAATAAACAGAAACCACGCCAACACGCGAGTCAACACTCCGTGGCTAAGTTAGGGGGGATTGGGGGGGGGGGGGGGGGGGGGGGGGTCGGGGGATTTGGTCCAGGCCTGCGTGAACAAACACTGCTTGCCATTATTCATCTGCCATCCGCATCATTTAAAAACTAAGTTCTCCCATGAGGCAATCCTTTTGGAGACCCTAGTTTTGGGCGTGGCAGGAAAGTCTGGACGGTGAGAGAATACACCCCCCCGAGGGTTCTCATTCGTTCTCAACACGCCATGTTGTAAGTTGCAAGTGACCTTTATCAAGTTTATACTTGGAATCTAATTATTCAGTCCATTGCTTAACTTGAACGGCATGGAAAGAACAGCAGTTCGAGGCCCCCTATTTTATAATGTAGTAAAAGTCAATTGCTCCAAGTCTTACCATATGGTAACAAAATTCAAAAGCAAAAAAAAAACTATACTCATGGGGTATGACACTGCCCATACTAACTCGAAATTGGACCCTCGAAATGATGTACCTTGTATCCTCCTAGTCCTTCAACATGTGGTATCTGGACGCTACACTTTATAGACAGAACGCTGCACTGCAGTTTTCAGGTGTTGACTGACGGACACTATGTTGCCATTGTTGGTTTTTTTTAATTTTAATATGTCAGAATTTTGTCTAGAATTGACATAGAAACCTAAAATAAAGATCAGTCGATAGTTTAAGATATGTGAAAAACAGTTGGTAAGTTTATATTTTGATTCAAGATAGGCATCATATGATTATTTGCCGTTGTTTTTCGTTGATTTGCAGTGAGGGCGAGAATGTTGCCTCCCAACGAAGCGTAGTGTCCAATTTACTCAGTATAGCGTCCAATTTACAAAGTGAAGCATCCGAAGTGTGCTGGCTTCCAAGCGTATCGTCCAGTATTCCCCCATACCACATAACCAAGTAATCCACGTTTCTTTTTTGATTAAGATTTGATTTCCAAATTCTTGGATCAATGTGTCTGGAGGAATCCAAAACACTACCCTTCGACGCTTGGGGACCCCACGCTTCGTTTTCGGAAGATAGCGTGATGGTTGACATTCACACTATGCTTCGTTTTTATTTTTGTTTATATCCTTGTGACAATCAAACATGAATGCGTAGTGTCCGTCGGTCACCTCCCGAAAACCAGTCCAAGACTTGGTGTTAATTGTCTAAAAAGAGTTTCAATGCACAGTTGGTCAAGTTTATGCTTACAAGAAACAGCTACCCATGAACTGGACGCAGTATATACACATATATATTAAGGATTAAACCGTGGAATTTGAACACATAAAATCATATATGTGTATTTCGAACACAAGACCAGGGTAAAATATAATGGAATTCTGATATCTTTGCTGGATGTGTTTTATTAGAGATAGAAAAGTTTCTTTTATTCAAAACCTAATCATACGTTTATGTGAGATGCATTCCAATTTCAACGAAATCTTTACGGATTTCAGATAGCAAGATGGTGAAGATATTCATAGGGAACCTCGACGAGACGTCGGACGTCGGAAAGCTGCGAGGTATGTTTGAGCAGTTTGGCGAAGTCCGGGAATGCGATGTCCTTTCCAAATATGGATTCGTGGTAAGTTATTTTGATTATATTTATATAATGTGGCTTTACCAAGGAAAATACATTTTACATTCTTCATTAAAAGTAAGGAATTATTTCGTGATAATTTCACGACTTGGATTGGCTATGTATTGTATTAACGCCACTAATATACACAATGCAGCATGTTTTCTGGTTAATTGTGTGTATCAAATTATCGTATCTACTTATATTGTAACCGAATACAATCGAGTCTGTATATTCAGAATACGATTATAAGTCAATCCCCCACATATTAAAGAAGAAACCAACAAGTTTTGGTCAAAGATGTTGTTCTCCACGAGTTTGATGTGGAGGGAATATAATGTAGCATTCAAACGAGTTATGAGAGTAACGACTTTGACCAAAACAAGTTCTCTGTATTTATCTCTCCCCTGGTGACATTAGGACAATAGGCAATACACGGGATTTGGACCTCGGAGAACAAACTGCAATACTCCCAGGGGTATGGAGAACGAGTTCGCAATGTTAAGCCTATGGGACAGGGGTGAGATAAAAGGAAATACCTGCCATAGAGGGAATAATTCTTTTACATCTTTTGTTTATTCTTTATGGCGCGCAACACTGGCAGTGCCAATTTTGAAGTCAATTGGTCTTTCCATTTTTATTTCAGCACATGGACGACGAAAGTGCAGCTAACAGCGCCATTAATGCTTTAAATGGTACAGACTTGGATGGGGTCCAGATCGATGTGAAGGTATGCTTTGAAAAAAAAAAGAGGGAATTTTCTGTTCCATCGTTTCTAATCCCTAATGGAAGTGGGCATTTTGAGCAATTTCCAATTTTAGTATCGATTTTTTTTTTCAATTTAAGTTTAGATTTAATTAAATTCTAGTATCGAGTATGGTATGCAATTTATTAATATTAAACATCGAATCAATTTGTTTTCTAGATGTCGACCAGTAGCGGCCGTGGAGGTGGGCGTGGTCGTGGGGGCGGCATGAGAGGAAGCCGTGGGGGCAGCCGTGGTGGTAGTGGTGGTGGTGGTTTTGGGTGAGTAATTTTAAATGTTAAGATTTACTTAGACAAGTCAAATATTGTTTTCATCCACAACCCCGAAAACTTCGCCATTTAGAAGCGTTTATTCTGCGCTAGGATACCAGCAAAGGATACCAGCTTTTACTTTCTTACTACACCATTCCCTGAGTAATCATGACTTATATCATAATTTACTCATGATATTCATGAGAAGACCTTCGTTGTTTAGAAAAACGATCTTATTAACATAAAGAATTGAATCCATTAATTTAATTAATTCAGAAGGCTTTTTCTAATTTCACTGTTTTCCAATCCTCAGTCGCGGTGGATATGGTCGTCCCATGTCAGCTAGAGAACTAGGCCCTGGACGTAAGTACATGTGTAATTTATTACATTTACCGATAATTTCTATCACAATCAGTGATTCTTTCTGTCGTCCAAAGTTAAGTAGTTTAGTACACAATTTGCCGAATTTAACAAGATTTAGCACCAATGTTTAATGTTATATTTTAGAGAGATAGTAAATTTCTTGGTCTAATTTGAAATTTTGTTTGTATTTATAGCGGTGAAAATCTTCATTGGAAATATGTCTGAAGAGACTAAGACAGAGGACCTCCAGCAACTGTTCGAACCATATGGAGAGATCGTAGAATGTGCAGTGCTCAATCGTTATGGATTTGTGGTAAATATCAATGTATCTTGAGAGCCCTTTTTGTCCCTAACTCGTATATACTTAATCTATTATGATTCATTCTAGCCATCTGAAAACAATTTAGAACTAGCTGTTCATCCGCTGTCACACCAAATAGTACATCCTATTAACACGCCATCTGGCTGCTGCAACGAGGTCGTTAGTAGGATTTTGATATGGCATATATACACAATATTGACTGGTTTCAGATAAAAGCGGCCGTATGCTCAGAGGAGTTGACGCATAGTAATATCCGAGCGTATGCGAGGATATTGCGGAGAGTCAATCCCGAGGAGCATACAACCGCTTGTATCTGAAACCAGTCTGTATTGTATTTATTATCCACCTTTTCTAGACATGTGGCATGTCAATATCAGTTGGTTCTAGTTATGCACTATTTTCCGTATGCGCCACCCGGAGCATACAACATATCCGTATGCGCCGGGTACGTCCATACAAACTCCCTATGTGTTTTCTATGGACACTTTGTATTAGGTGTATAATAAAACATGGTATAGTACAGGCTCAATTTCAGGAGCCTGTACTATAAATTACCATTATAATGAAGGCGATGTTTAAACAGGGATGCAAGTCCTCATTCAGGCAAATGACAGAAGCCCGATTATTCTGAAATTTCATGATTATGGCTTAAAAACGTAAATTTCCCCCCTAATAGTCCATCTAGAACTATTCCCGGCTTCACGGTTTTTGGTCCCAATATACCCTCAGTGTCCCCTTAGACGTTAAACCATAAACAAACAAAGCCTGAGTGCCCTGGCCGTGGCGGCGCCGTTGTCGGTAGCTAGCGGGCGGCTCTGCCGAGCTGAAACACCCACCAGGCTGTAGACAGCGACCACTTCCATACTTTTCCAACCTTTCTGGACGGCACCCTCTTGTGTACGCTGGCCACCCAGTGTAAACGATTTCTTAGGATAGTCCCTTCTACAGACCGATTGGAAGCGCACGAGGAAGCCTGACAATTTTCGATTTCCGACTTTCTCACCAGTCCTGATTTGCATCCCTGTTCATAAGTATGTTAATGTTGCCTTACTTATTGAAAAGGAAATCAGATACTACCAGCTCCTTTTGGATAACATAGTTTAAATGGTTTTTCGCAGTGTAGACTCACAAGTTCCTCCAAAACTTCCATTCTACTTGTATATAATGATTGTATGATGAACATGCATGTTTTTGTATTCAGCATATGGCAAATCCTGACGACGCAGATGCAGCCATTGAGGCCCTGCACCACTACAAACTTCATGGGTTTACTATCAACGTAGAGGTAAGGTTAAGCCTACGGGCATCGACTTTGGGAAACCAAAGCAAACGCTAATAACCAATCACTGTCTATAATAGGTGCCATCCAGCGTTCCGTGGTGCATACTACGCCCATGCGCACTGCGCCGTTGACGTTGCAACCGATAACCAACGGGCCGACGACAGAGACCGATGCCGCACGGACGTTCGCGCCTAAAAGCGTATGACTACCCGCTATCCAAAAACTGCTTCCTAACTAAGTCGTACTGAAAAATAAACAATGCCTGATATCTTGTCTCTCCCTCCGCTATGGGTGGAAACGCACTCTTAAGCATCACACCTCAGTATATTTCCCCACGACCGTTGCTGAGTAGGACTCGACACACACCCAAGTTTTGCACCCTTTTCCCATGAAATCGATACGTTATTTCGCAAGTGTACTCCTATTTGTAAATGGAAATGTGGTTTCGGTTTCCAATCTATTGAAAGAAATCAAAGCTGATGAGAGGCTATTTTTTTGTGTGCAGGACTGATAGTGATAGGGCAAACACTTGTGCTGCCATTGGTTTCCCGTGATTATTATGTTTTTTATAGTCCGACCATAAACTCAAACTGCTCGCCTGCCATAAAGCAACTTATGGGTGTGTAGGATAGTGATAGTTATTCAATAACTTTGATAGAAACTATGATCCATTCGATGACAAATTTTAGATATCTATTAGCGGGACCCGAGAAGATATTTCCCAATGCCTTCTTGTATTCCTAGAGCCTTTTTCACATTTTCTCTTTGCCATATGGGAAAACAGGATTTTCATAAGCCTTAGCCCCCGTACTGACTGGTTTTCAAACAGCTTCTAAGAGATGTTTGAACCCCCTTTGAACTTTGGCTTTGTAATACTTATTCAAAGTGAGCACCGTAAGAAATTGTGACCAGTGCACTGGTTTTGGAACATCTGCACTCCCATTTACCTTGCCATACAGCAAGCCTATTCAAACATGCTCTTAACATAGTTCTTCAATAACTGAAGTCTAATACTGAGACATGTGTCAGTTTGATATTAATGTGTATTCCCATTTACTGTCTCACTCAGTAGAAATATATACACGGTTTTGAGAAAGAAAAGGCCCTTGTTGACAATCCCTGTTATCACTTTTCTCGTCCTGCGGGTCACAATTCAGTGAAATGGCATCCTTTTGTTTTTGAGTTGTCAAGCTTTACTCTGTACGTGTATAAGGGTAATGGGTTTGGAAATGTATATTCCTTAATTGTATAAAGCTTGGGCTTATGCATTTACTAATAGGGTTTGCTGATTACTCGTGGGGAGAAGGTGGTTTGTGTAACCATATTACATATAACCTTTCTGAGCTGTTAGGTTTATTTCCCGATTAAATACAGCTTAAAGTCAATGATCGAAGAATGGTATGAAGATCATACTAGTTAAGATAAAATATGTAATCTTCCAAATCTGGAATTTGGGTGTGCTTTGAGGACGAATGATATCGGCAAATTTACCTTTGATTTATAGTATGTCGAGACCCTGCTGTTAGAATATTAAGAATCGCTCACACAGTGACAAATACTGCACGCGTTTATATACAAAGAGCGTGATTATAGTCGCAGGATGTATGCTACAGATCGTTACCATTGGTGTGGCTTCTGTATGAACTCGAAGTGATTCTTCTCTTTGATGATACGCTCGATAGTCGATACTTATCTCTGGCGTCGCGTAACATCCGTCAAGCTTAATGGGATGAAACGCTATGCGAGTTGTTAGCGTGCATATCAGTCATTGTACAACGTTACAAGTTTAGATGTTCGGCAGATTTTATTCAAAATTCTCTAATAGGCCGCTATCGACGTAGAGGCCACCAATTGAGAACTGGAAATCGAATGCAAACGCAGCATTTCAGTCCGGCTGCGTTGACCCAAAACATATGTATATAACGTATAAAGTCTGAACATCTGAAATAAAAATGAGTCTTTACAAAAGAAAAACGATCAAATGGGTCAGCTTGAAATGACCTCGTTGAACGTGTGCCGGACACGCTTCATTACAATGACTGACTGTGGCGGTATTGAGACTTTCTGTTGATATGTGCGTTAATTACATTATCTATGACCTAAATTTTATTACAGCTTTCTCACGGAAAGAGCAAGACGCGTGACGAGGGTGGACCAAGGTACTTTATTTCTCATGTTTTAGTTTGTACCTCACTCCGGGGGTTTGGTTATGCAAAGAAACAAAAAAATGAAGCACCTTAGGCGTGACCGCAAAGCAACAAAACCGTCGTTGACCTCTTACAACTCACTGCCCGCCTCAGAACTTTGGACCGAACCCCTTATGTACTCGACCCAAGAAAATTTGACCATACGCATATATGGTCAAGTCGAAAAAAAAGCTATTAATCTTACGTACGTGCGCCCGATTCGTGTAAAGGTGATGTCCCTTACCTCCTTCGTCAAAACAAGGGAAAAAGCCAGGGTTATGAATTGTAGCGAACCTCTTGACACTACTCGACGGAGTTGGGGTCTTCATACTTGAGTAAAAACTTAGCTTTCTTCTTTTATTCTGGGTGTCCAGTACATTGTTTTTCTAACTTATTTTATCCTCACTCAATATGTAATTCAATTTGCATCAATATTTGAGTATCAGGATCCCAGATTTCCTGTTCCTTTTTTGTATGTATTAATTTACCATTACTCTAGACACAAATATTAGTAAGTAACAGGACTAGACAATATCTATATATTTTTATTTCTAGGCTTCACTGACATCTCTGCATGTCGCAAGGTGAAGTCGGGTAAGCCTTAGTATTGCAACTTGGGAATACATCTAAAGTTTAACATTGTGTCAATCATGTGGGGTTGGTGATGTTGTGTAGGGTTAACTGCACACCTTACATTATCTCTATGGTCTTCTCAGGGGAGGTATGCGTGGCGGACGTGGAGCTAGCCGTGGACGTGGAAGCAACCGCTTCGACCCTTATTCTCGTGGGGACAGCTACCAGTCGGACCCCTATGACCGGGCACCACCGCTGCCCTCCTATGACCGGGACCCCTACGCGCGCCTGCCACCACCATTACCGCGTGATCGGGACCCCTACGACCCATACCGCCGGGATCCCTACGCCCGCGACCCATACCCACGGGAGGACCCTTACAGAAGGGCGCGGGATCCCTACCTGGAGCGCGACATCTATGACGCCTACCGTCGTGATCCCTACCTGTACGCACGGAGCCGGGACCCATACCCGCCCCGTGAGCGCGACCCATACAGCCGTGAGCGTGACCCATACACTAGGGACAGGGATCCCTACACGCGTCCCCCGCCAGCCTACTATGACTACGATACCAACAGCAGAAGGCCTACCGATGAACCGTGAGTCTAGAACTATACATTTTGTATTGACCTGTAATATATACATTATATGTATATATATTGAATAATTATAAGGGTGAGGGAGGTTGTCTAAAGGGTCTATTGATTAGTTAAAAAGGTCGGTTAGCTTTAAGACGAGTGGGAAACGTCAGCAGCGTTGTCTATAGAGAATCTTGCTTTTTATCTACTCATTATTAGATTAAGTATTCCTGTAAAAAAAAAATCCCGGTTTGTGTACCCTTACGCGCTTCCGTTCCTGCTTTGCCAAGCATGCGTTACTTTATTTACACGTAGATAGTAAGACACCTCTCTTCATTCGCCTTTCAGGAAGTATGACCCTTATGCTGTTAACAGACGGTAAGATGTAACTTTTAATATACCAAATACAAATGAATTAAGCAATACAACTACCACAGCAGTCTGATATCAATTAATTATGATTATCGGACGATAAATCAAACCAAACCAAAGCAATACAACTCCCTGAAACACATTTAAACTGTTATTGATAGCTACCTAAAGAACACCAGAGTATTCACGAAGAAGACCTTCGCTTCCAGATGTAGAAAATTCATGGTTTTACGGTATGAACATCTATAAATATGTTTGTTTTATATATATAGAATCATGTTTGGTTAACCTAATATCTGCTATGTTGTTTGTGGTCGGTCGTGTGCATCTACTTACGTTGGTTCATCCCTTCTGTTGATTAAAAGGAATCAGAACAATGACCAGGAGAGTCAGTCCTACATCTAGACTGTGTATACCTCATCAACTGCCGAGGTAAACACATGATTAATACATGTCTTCACAATCTTAAGTAATATGTCGATCCCTTTCCCTTTAGTATTGTCAAGTGCTGTGTCATGCTGAGCTGAGCGTACCCCCATGCTTCATTATCCCAATTATGCCGTACATGCCAATATTATCTAATTGCCTTAGTAAATATCATACTGATATATTGTGTTTTTATCATTTTGTTTTACAGACCAGTGGCCCCCGCAACAACAACGGACCCGTACGCTCAGCATTCAGGAATATCGAGCATGACAAAAAACCCCTACTCTTCTAACGGTTTCTGAGCTGCTCGCCCTGGAACGAGATCGACAGGCTTACAGCAGCGGTAGAACCAAGCTGGACTTGAGATTTCTTATATACACAGGCTCCCGTAGCTATTCCTATATATTCACTCGGACTTGTTAGGCAGTATCTGTACTGTCTTTCTGAACGGAATTCAGTGTTGATTTAATCATGTGTTCAGACGGGATGTTCAGTCGGTGTCTTAAGTACCAGTGTATCTAGCCGGTAGCGACATTCCAGTATCAAGTTCCGTCAAAACTGGCCGAGAATGTTTTTATTTGTTGTAGAATTGACTATATGAAGCACTTGTAGCACCACAGATATATATTTGTCGGAGATGAACCGAGCTCAACTGGAAATTGCATTGGCCGCACAGAATATGTACCGTTGCTATCTAACATGATATCTACATCGTACAGGTATAACATTGATTCAGCATTGTGATTGTATCCAGGAGACGGTTACTTACTAGAGCTGTGCGTTTCGTCGGAAATGCAAGGAAAGCTAGATGTTGTATTTTCTACAGAGTGAAACTTTGAGGCATAAAAATATGCAGAGATGAATTGTGCAACAACGTCTTGGAATACAAGCCCCTGTAATTTCAACTTTTTGTGTCTACTCAGTTCTCGAAATCTGGTGGGTTTTCTGAAAGTATGTTGCTTTTCAGGACCAAAAAAAAAACTTCAATAAATTCGATTTTATCAATTCATTTGTTTTTTGTTATTGAAATGCTAGCTCAGCCAGATATTACCAGCATGGCACCTGACCTGACATTTAACGACCCAGTCGTTGTACCTAAACTTAAAGCTAATAGGTAGAGAATGTGCCGATACCAGCACGTTTACTCTGTTCTTGATGTACCGGTACCAGAAATTTCAGTTTCGCTAGTTTACTTTAAGTCTTGGATCATGTTCGAGATAAATAATTGATATAATCTGGATTCGGACAATTCCGTATATGGCTATTAAGAGTGGGGAAATCATGAGGAACTGCGTCGAGATATCTATCCACAAGCAATATGTCATTTTATCCCGCAAGGCAAAACCGGTAGAGATTACATAGTAATCCAAAATGAATTTCAAATTATCGGTGGCTATGGATCGAGTACGGTTCAGATCTCATCTTACCCCTATCATTGATTAATTGGTGAAATTGTGGTATTTTCCCCCCAATTTAGTATTTTTCTACAATACTCCATAGATGTTGAGTACGAGTTTCCAATATTAAGATGAGGGGGGGAAAAGATACCAGAGGTGAGACGTAAGGAGGCTTTAACCTACACTGGCAACCAGAGCTACACAAAGTTAGCTCTGGTCGGGTTAAACTGTACCACAACCTTCACATGGCGTGGTAACTGGTTGTTTATGCTATTTCACTACCCTGTAGTGCGGCCACCATTCACCAGACGGCGTGTTCATGCCTCAGCGTGCCCCGTGCGCCTCGAGTGGTCGTGAAAGAGACTACTATTTCACTGGAAGTTCATTTTCATCGCTCTACTTGCCATGTGGATATCACAAGCAATAAACTTTAATGGAAAATCAAACTCATACAGTTAAATAAGTATAGATAAATATGACTGACGATACAACATTAGTGCTGAAATGTTGATCAAAAAAGAACTTTGATCAACTTGACAGATGCTTGAGCGATAATAGGGGCCGCAGGCACTTGACAATTAATTATGACTTTGCATCTTGCTCAGGGATAGACTGTCAGTATGTGTAACACATTCCAAAACAAAGGCATGGTTACAAAACAGCATTTCCCCATTAAATTTGTTATAATATATTTAGTAACAGTGTGCATTTCCCTTTTCATATGGTTTCTACTCACACATGCACCACACACGCCATGTTGTTTGTTTTGAATCTGGTGGCAGCCACTCCCTCTTAACCTCAAAGTCACTTTTAAGTATTTATTATTTACTCTGCATGGATTTCATGAAAGAATCATACAGATAGACTAGATTTTCAATTATTGAACCTAATAATATTTTCAAGTATGAAGATATACTTTCAGAGCTTAAATTTAAAAAAAGTTTTTGGTTTGAGGCGAACACAAGGGACACAGGGGGATACCGTATGTGATTTAAGCCGACCAACCCCTATATCGTAGAAGGGGTTGGTTGCCAAACTAGCTTTAACCCTGTCTCGGAATAGCACTAGTTTCCTGGTCATCCGCTTGGAGGCTTATCGGCTTCACGACCATAAAACATCTGTTCATGCTTATGACGAGACTAGGTTGTTTTCTCATTGGCAAAAAAGATATATATTGAAATAAAACATTTGTTCAATAAATGTGAAACCAAGAATTCCGTTCTAAGTAAGTGTGGATTGAGGTGTGAATATGATAATATAAGTAAGAATTTGGAACAAATTAAGGTTTAATCAGAGATGACAGTTTTCCATTTTTCCAAGAAATCCTTGTTTTCATTTCCAATTCATGAAATAATTTCTCTTGTATTGAACAAAAATTGTATAAATTGAACCTCATCGAGGCCAATAAAACAGTGGTTTGAACTTCTCCACACAACCACATCCATATTCCGTGGCCGGCACTGATGTGTTTCCATTTTTTCTCAGTCTCTCTGATTTATTTCCACTTTCTCATGTCCCCAACAGACATCCCTGTTTAATCAAAAAGAAATCTTTAGTGTAGTGATGTTTCTATAAAGAATTTAGAAGGCATGAGAATTTCCTGCTGGATAGTATTGTAACAGTCTGTCGGAGACCCGCCGATCGAAGTGGCACCTGGGGCGGGATAGTCATCTCCACACGGGCAGTGATTGGAAACGCATAGATCGGGGAGGTATCTAGCTGTGTGTGCTGGAGAGCGGCACCCGAAAGGGTGAGCCATCTCCAGGGAGCTGTTTCAAAAGTCGAGTGAAGTCTCGCCAGCGAGAGGCCGCAACAGCGAGCAGCACTTTGAATCAAAGCGGCAGCAAAACCGCTACCAATATCCAATAGCTAGCGGCACCTCCACCTCGACAGGGACGCTTCAAGTGCCATTGCTAGCTCTCGCTTTGGCGGTGAGTACTCTCTTTTAGCACCCTCCCGACTTTTGAAACAGCTCCCAAGACTCTTAGCCATTCTAGGGGAGTGCACTGCAGGGTAATGTTATCTGGGGGAATTGCATCAGTTGTGTACAGGGGAGTCTAGACTTGCTCAAGTCTTCGATTATGAACATTCATTAAATGATTAATCACAATCAGAATAAAGTTGATTTTAGTATGTATTCTTCTCTGACTGTCCCATGAATCAAAGACTTGTCCAGTAAGAACAGAATCTCTTCTTTATGGCCCCAAGCCGCAGCCTGTAACCCTATACTTCCTCCTACCCCTCCCCCTCCCCTCCTCCAGTTCTCTGGCCGCCTGTATTAGCATAGCAATAAATTTCGCCTACTCCTGACTGTGACCCGGTTGAGATCAAAGTAGAGGGTACCAATCTCCCATCAGATATCCTGATCAGTGGCCAGGATATCCGTATGGAGAGTGTTAGAAATACTGGCGCTATACAGCGCCAGAAATCCAACACCATTATTGATTGTATCAGTCCCTTTATCCTACACTGGCCACCCGAGCTACACTACGTTAGCTCTGGTCATGTTAAATTGAGAGGGGCCTTGACCTGGCGTGGTAGCGGGTATATCATGCCATTGCAGTGAGTAAGAGAGGTTTGTTAGGGGTTGGTATCTATTTTTACTCTGTGTATCTATTTTTACTGTGTGGTCCGACAACTCTCTGGCCATGCCCCCTTGACCCTGCCATGACCCATGTTCTTACCCTGGAAGCCACTTTTCAATGTTCTCATCTTATTTTAATGTGTATTTTCAATAAAATGGCCACAGAGATAAGGTTCTTTATCAATTTATTAATATGTGGAGTTTTGTTTGCAAGTATTTGGGATATCAGAATCCATGTAGAACATACTTATTTGGTTCGAGAGTGAGAATCCGTGGACATGCCAAGGGTTTAACGTTACCAACCTCTTAGTTGGAACGTAGTGTAGACAGGTGGTGGCCAATCTACCTGTATCTCAGCGAGGAGGGTAGCCATAGTATGTAGGGACTGGAGCCAGTCTAAGGGGAATCCTATGGGGGACCGCCCTGCAGGGGAGTGCTCTGCAAGGGAGTTCCCTCTGGTGGAATTACAGCAGTGTGAGTGTGTGTGGCAGAGAGTGGCCCCTGAAAAGAGGAGCCATCTCCGGAAGAAGGACTCGTGAAGCATACTGCAGTGTATGGTACCCTCTGGGTTGCAGCAACCAGAGCGTCGGCAATCGGAGAGGCGGCCATCTCCAGGGAGTGCTTTGCTGGGGGTGGGGGGTGGGGAGGGATCACCGGGCTGGGAGGCTGTGATAGAAGATGCCGCCATCGGCCATCAGGGGGACGGTGCATGAGGAGGTGTGAAGTCGGCTCACTCCATCACCCCCACCCCCACCCCCACAAAGAAAATCGGAGCCTCTCCCGGAATCGGCGCCCCCCCCCCCCCCCCCCCCCCACACACACACACACCCACCTCACCCTCAAAGTGAGGGGCACCGGGAGTGTGGGGCAAGGAATGGCGGAATCGGTGACCCCCAAGAATCGACCCCTCCTCCCCGGAAGTGTGCGGTGCAGGGCACAGGGAGGACAGGATACTGGAGTTCAGGCCACGGGAGCGCAGAACACAGGTGTGCAGGGCACGGGTAAGAGAGCCCCCCCCCCCCCCCCCCCTTGGAGGTCAGAAAGGAGGCTGTAAGAGTGGCGGCGGTCGAAGAGTTCGGGGGAGGGCACAGGGGCCACCCCTCAACCGACCTGAGGGGGGACATGGGGGGTGAGGCTGTCCAGGGGTTACCTTAGAAGATCTGATGGGAGGGAGAGGCTGACAATGGGGGCCCCTCAGAAGTTTGTGTAACCTTTATATATAAGTAATTTTTAGATTAAGTTTTCATGACAAGCTCGTTATGTAGTGGTCAATTTTTCATGGCGCTCTTTTATACCAGTTTTGGTCGGGTTCAAGACGTATTTTTAGGACCTTATTGCTCCGACCTGTCCAGATCTAGTCTCGTTTTTCATGCCCTGTATTCGGGGACGTTTTTATGGGCCATGTGCCATTGTAAAGCCCTCCAGAGAGGCGGGCTATCGGGTTACCCCCACCCCACCCTCACAGATGGTCACGGAAGTCATACATTTGCCTTTAATTCTATGGTCCCGGCGTCCACGGTTTGAGGACGTCTGTGGATTTGAGGACATAATGGAGCTTGTTAAAAAGTACACTCAATCAATACATTTTCATAAATTTTCGACATACATGTTCCAAAATCTGACGTTTTATTTATATTGGAGCATGAGCGAGGATATTGCATGGGATTTGCATATTTAGAAAGAAGTATTGTAACTTCAATTTAAGTTTTTACTTGGCATAGTCATGGAGACTGGAACCCCCTTCCCCCTACTGCACTTTTTAATTAATGGACGGCCCCTAGAAGCCTATTCAGAAAGAGAATGTGAAGTATTTACATGTATCATTGTTTCATTATGACAGTATAATAGATAGATCTAGTTGAGCATGGGAAAACGCGCTCATAAACGTCATCTAGAGGTTAGAATGCTCACACAGGCTTCCAGCTTCATGCAGAGAATCTAACATTTCACTATCAATGTTCCAACTATAAAGGCCTGCATAAATGAGCAGGGGTCCAATATCAAGCCTTACCATACCCCCTGCCCAACTACTGACTTGGTTCCTAAAAATGGACATTTTTATTTCTAGTCTTTTTGAAGACAAAAGGATTCAATATGTCAATCATTTCATGAAATGATAAACACTTATTTATGGCTACTGTATTCTGCTACTAGAAAAGGAAACTATTGGATGATATTATTGTCTAAATGTGGTATTTACATTTCAAATCTGATGGGACACATCTAAATACACTCTATTCAGAGAGTCAGATATAATGGGACACATCTAAATATACTGTATTCAGACCCACTTTGTACACACCTGACAAACCAGTTTTACTCCCAATCTGTCTCCCTTGTTGAGGAGGACTGAGACATATGTGAACTTTAAGTCATTGACTAGATCTCATCTTAAAGACAGTGTCTGGGACCTGTAGATCTAGACTGCCACACCCTCTTCCCCAACTGATGTATCATCATTGTTACTTTTAACCTTATCACCAGGCTAGAGGTGAACTAATTTTAATTGTCATAGTTGTATGAAGTTGATATAAACTTTGCGCACATTTTTTTTAATTCATTTTTTTATTTCATATATATACAGACATTACAATCACCCTGGTCGTGGGCGTTCTTCCTTGCGTCGTCCAAAACATATAATACAATAAGACAAAACAGACGAGAGACAATACATCACAGTACAGTACAGTACAACACAAACAATACAGAATCCCTTGCCCATCAGTACTGTGCAGTCATCTTATGTATGGGACCATACCAATCACTTATCCAAATCCTATTTTCATGTTAGATTTGTTATTTGATTGTTCACACACAGGTATAGAGCAAGCCATGTCAGATCTTATCACCATTATACCTAGTTTGTATAGCCATTCCGTGTCATAGTTCTAAAATCTCTCAGGTCATATGACACCGAGAAAAAACTTGTCAGGTCATATGACTCTGACCTTACTGGCATATAGCCTGAACTTTCGCATAAATGTCGGGTTTCATTAGATATAATTTAATCTCATTTTTAAACTCCTTCTTTGCAATTAGTTTCTGTGTACTTGGTCTTAACAAATTCCACAGCTCACTGCCTTGATAAAGTGGGCTATGTTTGTACCTCTCAGTTCTAGGCCTTTTTAGTTTTAGTTGTGTTTTTTGGTTCCCCCGTGTATTGCAGGATTCTCTTGTTTCTAATATATTGCCAGGCGTATTGTGCCACCAATGTATCAACATCAATAGTTGGATAGCTCTCCTAAAAAACATTGGCCTGATACAGACTTGGTCATAAAGTTCCGAGACACGGACATCTGTGTTTTTCCTGACTGAAAGCGCCGTTCTAAGGCAGTTATTAATTACAATCTGTAATCTATTTCTATTTTTAGCTGATGCGCTGCAATATACATAACCAACATATTCCAACTTTGGTAGAATCATTTGTTTGACAACCTTTACCGCAGTATCTGTATTTAGGCAGTACCTGATTTTTCGTAACTTGAACCATCTTTGTCGTACTTCGTTGAGGATTTTCTCCACATGCTGATTGTAATTTAATTTCTGGTCTAAGAGTACTCCAAGATAGTTGTACGACTTCACTACTTTCAACTCTTGCGTGCCTATAGTACAGGTTAGGTCGTTGTGATTACTTCCGATCCACATTAAGTTTGATTTTTTTATGTTGACAGTTAACCTTTTATGAGTGAAAAATTCACTCATCATGTCAATTTCGGTTTGCATAATGTTCCTGACTACTTCAGGGTGTTTTCCACTAACTATTAAAATTAAATCGTCTGCATACATGAATATTTCAGCTTGGTGTAGAAGTTTGAATATATCATTTACGAAAATTATAAATAAGAGCGGTCCAAGGACCGAACCTTGAGGCACTCCATATTCTACCGGGCGGTTTGGTATCTCCTCAGTTTTACATTTGATTCTTTGTGTTCTATCTTTTAGATACGTTTGCAGTAATGATATTGTGCGTTCATTTATTGCAATTCTCCTTAGACATTCGATTAACAAATCATGACTGACACTATCGAACGCTTTTTTTAGATCTATAAAAGCGTTCGATAGTGTCAGTCATGATTTGTTAATCGAATGTCTACGCATGAACAGTAGGCTAGACCATGGAAACCAGCCTTATGAACAGGTTGAGGTCTCAGCCCCTTTATTGAGTACTATTATTGTTACTAAAATTTGTGATATGCCACCTGACTGTAAAAGAGAGTCTCAATAAAGAAATTTTACCCCCCCCCCCCCCCGTCATCAAGCCCTGCACCTGAGACTTGACCATAGACATGCTGAAACCTTTGATCATTGATCTTCATGAAGACATGGAGGGAGACACAGAGAGACATATAATGATGCAGATGATAACAGAGACAGAAAGGAGAATCACACAGGGACAGGTAAACAGACAGAGTCAGACAGATAGGGACAGAGACAATGAGACAGAGATGCAGAAAGACACATACAAAGAGAAATAGTCAAACATAGATGCCAAACGACAGGGACAGGGATAGTGCAAGGGAGACAGGCAGAGAGGCAGACAGCTAGAGACAGAAAACAGACAACAGAGAAATAGACATATTTACTAACAGACAGGGACAGATGAAGATTTAGGTATAACACTCTGGACCTGAAGCCACTCTACAGTCTTACCAGAACAGCCCTCACCCCATCCCCTCTCACAACCACTATATCTACTTTAGTGACCAGCTAGCTGAAGTGAACATGGGAATCAGTTTGATTGAATAATTAGAGTTTAATACTCGCAGTTGTGCAGAGTAGTGTCTTACATGATAGTGGAGTCAGGCAGAAGTGAAACAAAAACATAAAAGTGTAGGGATGTAAAACTACAGGTATGGGGAGCTATGGCAAGCCATTGCTGCAACAACTAATAAATAATAACAATGTATGTATGTGTTATTATCACACTAGCTACCCTCAAGAGCCTGTTTGTTCTGGCCCACTGGTCTCCTACCACTTAAAAATGGATGTACATTTCAAATCTGATGGGACACACCTGGCTGTATAGCATTGGAACTTCCACATCTGGTGAGACAGACCATTCACAATATTCCTGAAAGAAAGACAGACCCGGTAAGGAGGTATAAGGTTGGTGGAAGGGTAGGCATATGACTCAACCCAGTCACTCCATATTAGCACCTCTCCCCCACTCTCACTCACACACCCCTTACTTACATCCACTGACCAGGCTATTGAACCTGTTATACTCAGACCCATATAGGACTTGATTCAGAGATATTTGTAATGCATTAGGATGTATACACTGGATTTAATACCAGAAATTAGTTTCATTAAGTAATCCTGTTCATGATATTCCATGGTATTCCAGGGGGGGGGGGCAAATTTTGTTTTTATATTTCCATGGGAGGGGGAGGGGGCAAATTTTTTTCTCACTATTTCTGCTGGGTAGTCAATGTTTTTAGCTAAACAATGAGCCACACTCCCATATTTGTGTTCAATTCCAAGAATTTATATTTGTAATGAAACGCATTTATATCATATGAAATAAACTTAGTTATACTACTATAGTAAAGATTAAGGCACTAGGTAACTATAGTTGTATCACTCCCTGGTGTTCAGTGTCTATGGTTACAGTCCTGTTTCTCTACTGGGAGATGGGTGTGCAACCTCCCTCAGTCTGTAGACCTCATTTTAAACATCTATTGAACACAGGCTCACAGATATTGGAAGATTACTCCACAGGAGTAGTTTTGTCATAATCTGTCTACATTAGCTGAAGCTCTGCAGGGCAATGAGACAAAGGTCTCATATGGTAGCAGCATCATTTAGAGGATATGACAATGACTGGGAAAAGCTACACATGTGGTGAAGGCAAGCTTGACAAACTGTTAGTAATAACACTTTCTATATATACTTGGAACACCATACATTACCAATAACTCATACAAGAAATATCTTCAGAAGATGATTATTCTTCATCAGATGAATTACAGGAGAGTGTGTTTATACCACAAATAACACATCAAATGACAAGATCTGGGCTGTGTTTCGAAAGAGCAAATTTCAGTTATTATTACACATATCACTTTATCAGTATGTACCATTGGAAGTGTGACCATCTATATACCTTTTTCATTTTCAGGCAATTTTTATGAAGGGAATATTGTGTGTACAATCACCAAATTTGTTGATACAGCCATTCTCCCACTCTGGCTCTAGCCTCCTACAACTCATTCTAATGGCGGGTATTAAGCAAAATGAGCAGTGGGTACCATTTTTGTGTAAGTCTTTGGTATAACCCGACCAGGGTTTGAACCCATGACCTCCCATGCTTGAGGCAAACACCCCTACCACTTAACCACTTAGGTTGGTCAAAATTTTGACAAATGACTGAATGTAACTGGGTTTGTTCTAAGGTAAAGAAGGAAAGCCTTATCGAAAAAAAAGCCACATAAGTTTAGCCTTCCCTGTGCTTTTACTCTATTCATATGGGGGGACCTTTTTGGGGGGCATTGGGGGGGGGGGGGCAAAATTTTTGTTGGTATTCCAATTGGGGGGGGGGGGGGCAGTCGGTGTTCCAGAAACTGTGACACCCGGCCATGATTAATGAACGCTCCCTTTGTGATACCACAGAATAAGTAAAAACAAAAAAACAACACGGACATGGATGCAAGTCGGTGATATCAATTAACGAAACTTAAACAAGCCCGACAAACTAAATATTAGCTGATTTCAACGAAGTTCAGTCACAGATCTCGATCTACGTGGCGGCAGAGCTCCGGAAACATGGTGTCCGTTTCTAGACTTCTGAATTCTTCTTTTACTGCACTTGCGCATATAAAACCTAACCGATGTAGCTTGCAGCTGAAACGGTCTTCGTCCAAGATGGCGGCCTCCTGTGGGTGAGTTGTAAAACTACGCCGGTGCTTTGTTGTAGATCAAGTACTTTTATGGTTCTAGTAATGTTAAATTCACACTTTTAAGACTTCTTATGCCTCCTCTTTATATCTATTGGTACCTAAGGGGGATTGGATATGATTTTATGGATGTTGTACCTTTTTGCCAATCACTCCTGTCCACGTCGGCGTTGTCGCCTTCGAGCTTATCGCTAATGAATGAGTGGTGTCTCCATCCGTCAAGCTAGGGACAGAAGCTATGACGGGTTCTTTTACTATTACAAATAAGCTGTAAATAAGTCGATAACCTCAAGTAGGACAACCTTCTTAACAGTTGTATAGGAAAGCACGAATAAGATGTTTATCTTGTAGTCACCGATCAAAGTAACGTGATCATCGGGTGTTGTTGACATCGCTCGGAGAGTTCGCGGCTCTTCTCGACGTCAGCTGAAATGTGAACAGTGTGTACACGTTGTATTTGTCGAACAACACTGCACATGTTCCATTGGTCAACCCAACTGTTTACAGATGGTTACTGTTGATGATTTATTGGTCTAATGGAATGATGTATCGTCTGGTTGCCACTTGAACATATAGTTATATACTAGCGACAAAGGAAAACAACACTTTCTTTTCCCTACAGGCTACAGGCTACATGTTACAACCCCCCCCCCCCCCCAAACCAGTTATTATCCGTGGTGTGATCGGATCACCAATTTATCGTTTGACTGACTATCAGTAGATGCTTGAATAAACATAGACCATATTTTTTTTATATAGCTACCTGTTAAATGATCCTAGATCAGTCCTGTTCCTGTACTTAGAGTTACACGACAAAAATACAACTGTGAAATACACACGTATTTTTTCCATTATTTTATTATTCATTATGATAATTTAATCGAAATAAAATAGAAATAGGCCTACAGGGCTTGCCCCAAATTTGTCATTGTGCTACAAAGTTGTCGACATACGCTACAAACCGATTGCGGTCCATGCTGCAGTGGATTCTCTGCTCGCCATAACACTTCTATTTTGGGCCTACTGTCAAATATATTTGTCAATGTCGATCATACATGTATATATTTTTTCTTTGTAGGATGTTGCTGCTTCTGATCACCTCCTGTCTTATATACTCTTCATTGGGAGTGGATAGAGGCAATTTTAAAACATGTGATCAGAGTGGCTTCTGCAAGTAAGTCAGAATATGTTCTTGACAATCCTTATGTTTTACCATTAAATCTATCTAATAGACAAAACCTAAAATAAGAATAAAACAGTTAGGCCTACTTACATGTGCATAGATGTTGATATTTATTGGAAAAAAGTTTACATTTACTCCATAAAAATCCTTACAGGAACATTGAAAATATTGCAGATTAGACACACAGCAACATAGTGTAGATTAATTCTGACAAAACAATGAACATCATTTAAGCTCATTATATGATATGTAATTGTTATAGTTTAAGATTAAGCAGATGTCATTGTATAAAGTATGCATATTGTTTATCCTTTTTCTTGACCACGAATGGACTTTCCATTATCTTTTTTTTCTCTAAGGCGTCAGCGCAATCATCAATCAGGAGATTCGCAATACATGGCGCTCCTGGAAACAGTCAAAGTGGTCGACAGCCAAATGAGCGTTGAACTACTGAACAAGAAAACCAAAGTCCACCTGAAACTGTCAGTGACTGGACTGGACGGCAACATCGCCCGTCTCCGCATCGTAGAAGTCGAGCCGGTCAACCCGCGTTATGAGCCTCCAGTGGGAGACGTGCTTGTTGGGGAACCAAAACTTCAAAAGTAAGCATCCTTTGACATTCATGTTTCATTGGAAATTTACTTTTTACCGGATTAGATTTGAAAAGTTGTTTATTTTGATTGAACTATAGAACTCTTTCAGTGTTGGTGTACAAACCCTGACCTTATCAGGAGCATAGCTTGGGACCAAAAGACTAAGTCACAAGCATTAGTGTATGTTTTCTGCTGCTGCCTGCCTTGAGGAGCGTAAGAGTTGAGAGGCCACCTG
Source organism: Alentia gelatinosa (assembly GCA_950022655.1). Taxonomy (NCBI): domain Eukaryota; kingdom Metazoa; phylum Annelida; class Polychaeta; order Phyllodocida; family Polynoidae; genus Alentia; species Alentia gelatinosa. The sequence goes on from OX465581.1 coordinate 107,428,397, forward strand.
AAACCCCTCCATGGGATCAGGAAACACCATTGATCCTCTTTGACAAAAGAACAAGAAAGGTGACAGCCTTGAAACTGTCTTCATCAAGGAATACCAGACCATGAGGAGGTGTTCAAAGACCATGTACTGATGACTCCAAAGAAGGTAACCCTGTTGGATTGGAGTCCATATCCCATATGGTGACCTAAAGAAAGCCCTCCATGGCAAAAGTAGCATCTTTACTGCTGAGGCCAATGCAATATTGCATACCTTGACTTTGATGAAGGTGTCACAACACAAGAATTTTATAGTCTTTTCAGATTATAATTCTTGTCTACAAGCCAACAGGCAGCATAATGCAAAGAATACTGTCATCAGAGACATCAAACAGCCATATACCGAATTGAAGAGAGAACATGGCAAAGAGGTAGCCATGTGCTAGCTACCAAGTCATATCAGAATTGAGGGAAATGAAGCTGCTGACCATTGCTAACAAAAGAAGTTGGAGCCCACACAATTCCACATACAGACCTAAAACCAATGGCCAAGGAGCACATTCAAAAGACTTGGCAGAGCCTCTGGAACTGCACCAGAGACAACAAATAACAAGAAATTAAGAACCACAAATCAGTTTATTATTAGTTTAAAATAACAAATATATTTTCCCCCCTTCTACATTTGTGAATTTTTGTCAGTCATGAGAATTTATACGGCTTATACATGTATATATTTATTTTCGATATCCATGTATCTTTCACTGTATAATTCAGCTGTGATACCTTTCTATTCACATGTTCTCGTTGTGGATTAAGTAAAAGTTATAGGAATGTATTTATGATATTGTTCTGTTGGCGTGGATTAAGAGCAAGTTTTAAATATCAGTTTATATTTCAATTGATAGCTTCGACTCTCACTCTGAAGACACAGGCAGTGTCAGGCTTACTCTCAACAAAAACGAGATAGTCCTACAAGCGGATCCCTTGAGAATCGACTTCATTGTAGACGGAGAACTAGTGATGAGCGTGAATGCGCGCGGCCTCATGAAGTTTGAAATCAACCGTAAAAAGGATGCAGAGCCCCCGAAGCCGTGAGTATCTTACCCTTGAATACATAGAACATCATTTGCAATCTTCCTCCACTTCCCTCATTATATGGCGAGTGGCATAAAACCAATCCGAAGCAACACTGCAACTATGTTGATGAACTGATAGGTTATAGATTTATAGGTACATGTATTTTGTTAAAGGGGAAATCACTCCGGCATTAAAATTCTACTTGAGCCAAGAAGTTCATCAGTTATTTGCCATGTTGGTGGAAACATTTACTTGAGCGTTACTCCTTTAGGGTGGGAATGTACTGAATTTGCTTGATTTCCTCGAGGACTTTAGTTGAAAATATTTTTGCATTGCAGTCCTTACTGTCAGATGAGCACGTATCTGTCCATGAATTATAGACACATTCACTTCTTGTCGTTACGTAACATATATAAACAATATTTCTAATGTTTCCTGCAAAGCTTACCAAGCATGTTCTCCAAATATCAGTCACGATACTTAATATTTGTTATTGGTCCTCTGTGGCTAATCTCTTACTGCATACTTTTGATATCATTGCCTTTAATGATCCAAATGTCAACCTGGTTTCCACCTTAGGGCTTTTGATTGAAAATCCTCTATTCTATTCCCCCATTCCTCATCCCACCTGCGTCTGTTCCATTCTATTGAAGTTGTTTTTCCGTAGACATGATTCTTCTTTTTTCCTGGTAGTCTTTCTTTCCTCCCGTGGCCTTTCTTAATTTACGCGAAGAATACTCTAAATAAAGAAGTCAATACTGTTTAAAGAACGCTTGCAATTCAAAATCTTTGCATTTTGTCTGATATTGGGAAAAATGTATGTGAAAAGGAATTTCTTATTATTCTGAGAAATACACCTTTTTAAGGATGAATAATCAGCTACCACAATAACTGAAGCGCTTGAATGTTAAAATCAATATTCATATTTCGGGAACTCCTAACTCTTTGGATATTTTCCTTAATCCTAATTATAACTTAGATTAAGAATTGACATAATCTGGCTGAATATCAAGGGGGTGTAAACCTACTTCGGTAGAAATTAAAGACCTTCCAATGCACTGCGATGCAGATTGCCCATATCTATAGTGCAGCCTACGATGCATCTATTTTTATCGAAAGGTCATAGTAGTGCATTGTTTGGAAAACTGATCCATTGCTACGATTTCACATCTCTTTCAGACGCGATAATAATTCTTAATTGGAAACCTCTACGATGCCAAAATCGTAGTAGGTGAACACCCTCCTTAATGATAATGCGAGTTGTCATAATTTAAAATTTCATGGAAATTCCAATGGATTTAGATTCACTCAGAATAATCTTTGCTTTCACTATTTTCAATAGAGCTCATTATTACATACCTATGGCCGAACGTCTATGAAATACTACCCGCTACTAGGAGTACAGTATAAATAATGTTCGGGCGCACTGCGCCCGTAGTGAATATTCGGGCACACTGTACCAATAGTGAATGCATGTACCTATAATAATTATATAAAATCCTGTTTTTCTTGAAATCTAGGCATGTAATAATAAGAAAACGTAATGACTGAGCTCGTAGGGATGCCATTCTCGGCCATTTGATGCCATAAATACGCCCCTCCGCCTGCGGCGTCGGGACGTATTCATGGCATCAAAAGACCTCGAACCGCCATCCCTTCGGGCTCAGTAACCACGTTTTCTCTTATTACGCTATAGTTGATATACCGGTATGAAACTATTCACGATATTGTGCGTATAATCCTTTACTAAAACCTCATGTGTCCCCTCTCCCCTTCAACCTTTCTGGCATGTCTATGCGGTGATGAGCATGGGGTAGACAACTTCAATAAGATGGGACACCTGGTGGTTGGTCGTAGCTCCTTCGACAGAGACGTTTTTCGCTTGTTTTTAGGGGCATCCTCAGTGGGGTGTACTCATGGTTTTCCAAACCTTTCAGGCCAGGAGAGGAGGAAGAGAAACCTGAGGGCGCCGAGAACACGGAGGAAAAGGTAAACTGCTGCTACGGTCAGAGTTTGGTGTGACCTTGCGGCCTTCCTTTTCCCTGTAGTCTTTGTAGCTTTACGCACATACTTACTTAGACTGTAACTGGCATTGGTACTCACCCTTCTCACAATGACAGATAGAAAGTGATTGGTTAATATTATACATAGCGAAAAAAAGGTCTGGTCATTCTGGTAAAGCTACCGCATTGGTAGAGACGTATCATGTCATAACAATGTCACAGTGACATAGAAACGTGAATAGTAGTGTTTTGAAGGGCATTAGAGGGCACCTCAGTTCACGCGGCATTCCCAGAATTCCTCCGCTGGTAGAATTGCTGGCCCTCTTCTACAAACACCAATCCTTATGCCGGTTTGTGTATGTAATTTTCTAAACTTTCATCATTTAATCAAATAACTTTTAATCTTTTCTAGATTTCTCCTTATTGATACCCTCCTACTTGAAAAGGTTTGAAAATAAATACAGAGAATATATATTCAGCGTCAGATATAAATTTTCTCACATACTAACTCACATCCACTCCAAGCCATTGATCTGTTCCATGATGACCTTAGGGGCCATCTATAAAGTATGCACGCTGAAATTCAGGTTTTTTCGGAAAACTTTTGCCCCCCCCCCCCCTCCCCTCTGTGCTTACGTACTTTACGGATGGTTCCTTAGTGGATTAGAGTCGTCTAATTCATCAGTAGATTAAATCTTTAGTAAAATTCTGTCAAAACTTCCGAAATGATATTTCTTCCAGGCACTTTTATTTTCCCGCACCAGTATCCACGACTTTCTATTTCTATAGCTTGATCTAAACTGTACAAATGTGCTTTTGTAACTAACACATGACGAACATCATGATAGATGACATCTCTATGCAGATCATTATGTATCGCTCATATTGGCTTTGTGAATTACGTCATGCCAATAGAGGAAATAAATGTATCTAATTCATGGTAATTATATAGAACGTCCTGACCATGCTGTACAAGCTACAAAATGAGATGATAATTCATGGTTTGTACAGAACGAGGCGTTTACGCCAAGTTCCGTACAAACCATGAATTATTATCGAGTTTTGTGGCTTGTTCAAGCATGGTAGGTCGTTCTATATTTACTATATACCCGAAATTAAGAAAAAAATCAATTTCATTTCGCTTGACAATCAATATTTTAATAAATGAATATGGGTAGGTAGTCCGTATGATAGTGTACGGACCAGTGGTCCGTTCAGTATTTTTATGTTATATGGTGAAACAGTGCGTATTTACAGTATATACGGCATGGGTATATAGTAAACCATTCTACATCGCCTTCCCACTCACCTAGTGGTCATGGTTGGGTAAATAGGGTTAGAGAGTGTGCAGGCTGCTATGGAGGGACTTCGCGACAGGAAGGGAGGTTGAGCAGGCGGGACAAGTCTGTCATTTAGAACTGGATTAGTTTAAGCCCTCAACATAAATATTCGAAATTTTAAAAGGAAATTAGACCTAGAAAAGGTGTGTGTTTATCTGGTTGGAGCTGTATTTGTGTAGTAAACAACTATTGCATTCCATTTGCATGGTCAAATTTAACCATGTACAGGGGATTAGGCCCCGACAAATCCTTACAATTTCACCCAAAATTGAAATAGATGGATTTCTACATTCCTGTTTTAACTTTTTATAAAGATGACCTTTTTATATGCGTCATATCGTGCCTATTTCGCCATGTCCCTGTATGGAGTTCCAAGTCCATAAAACAGCTCGCGCAATTTGGAATTCTGGCAAACAATACGGATTATGAAAAAAATCTCACCCTTGTTAATTATGTTTATTTTCAGGAGGCTGAAGAGCAACCGAAGACAGAAGAAGAACCCGATCTATTCGAAGAGACATTTAAAGGACATACGGACAGCAAACCAAACGGTAGGTCACTGGCCATGTGTGACAGCAAAATCGTAATTGTTGGTCCCTTTTTAACTGTATCGACAAGTGGGTCAATGGTGAGATCGTATCTATGGAATAAAGTGCGGAATCACTATATACCGAGACATTATTGTTTCTCATTGCACCATGTCTGAAATGAGCGATGTCTAACACAAAACATCTTGACGGAATACTGATAAGCCAACCAAGTATACGTGATATATGTGAAGGAAATGGGTCCATACTTACTTGTGAGATAAACTGATAGCTGTCCGATAAGGGCCCAGCCATTGCGGAGTGGCTAGACAGCAGAACGCTGAACAATGATGCGTGTGTGTGCGTGTGGGGGGGGGGGGGGGGGGCGAGGCAGGGAAAGAGACAGGTAAACGGTATGTAGTTTTCCCATCGATACATATATCCAACAGATCTGGAGATATAGGTCCTGTTTACAGTATCTATACAATATACTAACTGATTTCAGATACAAGCAGCCGTAATCTTCGAGGACTAGACACGTAGTAATATCCGAGCGAATGCGAGGATATTACGTAGAGTCTAGTCCGAGTCTGAACCAGTTAATATTCTATTTATCATTCAGCATTGAAAATTTAAATAAGCAAAGAAAAGACACAATGGCCGCTGATATTCTCATGCACTACTTTGTACACAAAGGACTTTTTTCCGCAACCTCCCGGAGATTACGAGCACCCGTAATTTCCACCATGTGAAATAATTCCCTCTGTTCAGTGATTGTGAGGTGTTGGTTAACAAGGTAAATGCCGCATAATCATTTCATTTTATATGTATATAGCTGATGAAAGATATTGTATTTAATGTTATTAAACCCCTCTTTGTTTCCTATAGGTCCTAGCTCCATTGGTTTGGACTTCTCCCTCCCAGGCTTTGAAAGTGTATACGGAATTCCAGAACATGCGGATACCCTCGCCCTGAAGTCGACGAAGTAAGTGTCTAGAATTTATAGTTTGTAGAAGGAAAAACAAAGTATACACATAGAATTTATAGAATAACCGCTGTGAAAAATATTTCTTTAAAAACTCAATAATCGTAACGTCAGTGGGGATGGACTTAGACTCGTCCTACTTTAATTTTGATAAACATATCACTTACTCTACCAATCAGTAAGACAACCTATCTTCTGTATTATTGTTTTTAACTATATTCTTCATATATTCTTCATAGCTGCCGAAGAGATTACACTTAGCCTCGTCCTAACTATATTCTTCATATTGAGTATATGTTTGATAGTCGTAGCAATGGGTATGGGAGGCTGGGAATGGGGGCTCCAGGAGCTATACTTATCCCGTGAACAGGTATCAGGGCTCAGGTAAACGGCCTAGGGCAGTGTACATCTGAAGAAAGGGTGGCCGTAGTCAAGCGGATTTGAAAAGGTGTTTTGGGTGTGTAATATATACCTCTTCTTATCAGTATTAAAGATTAAAAAAAACTTTAAGTATTAAAGAGTTGAATAGGTTCCTTGAGTGGCATATATATACATCTTCGTTTAAACTATTCCAAAGAAAGATATCATCATGTTTTTGAAAGAGACAAATCACTTTGATTGTTTATAAAATATTTGAAAACATTGAAAAGAATTGACTGAAATATGTCTACAAAAGTGAAAAGCTAAATCTTTCATGGTTCCTATATACGCTCAGGGTTCCCTGGGACATTAAACCACAGACAAACAAATAAACATCTTCTTTTCAGTCTAAAGGGAGGAATACTGACATAACTTTATGATTAATAACATGGAAAGGGTACAGAAGACCTGATTAGTATTCAAATGAAACTTAACCTGATATCTTTTTTTTCACTGTTCTGTTGAATATAACTAGACTATATATAAAAACTTCATTGTTAATTATTATGAATGTCATAATGAATTGTATCATGGTATGTCTCCCCACAGGAGCACCGACCCGTACCGGCTGTATAACCTTGACGTGTTTGAGTATGAACTCAACAACCCCATGGCGCTCTACGGCTCCATTCCGTTCCTTGTTGCCCACAAGTAAGAGTCTACTTTCTTCACTCATGACGTTTGTGGTTATTTATCCTGAGGACACAGGTTTTTGTACCCATATATATTTTTTTGGTTTTTTTTGCAATTTTTAACGGAATATTGTGTCAGACAATCACCGAATTCGGCTATATGGCCGTTCTTCCACTCGGTAAGCCACTGGAGGGTCCGGAGGGTCCGAGAGGGCTATGGAGGTTAGTTACAGGATCGCCTCTGGAGCCCACTTGGAAGTGACATCAGGGGTCGTCCTAGGGACTTATTAGTCTCTAGACACTCTCTGAAGGGCAGTCTCTCTCAGGATGACTCTCTGTAACCTCCTAGTCATCACTCCTCTGCCACCTGGCGGACCGCGACTGGCCGCATGATACTTCACTGAAACAGTATCTGTTGTTCCGGCTGCATGCTTGCCCATGTTTAAGCTGTTATCATCATTCTGTTCTACAGTATATATGGATCGCATAATAAGAAAATAGCAAATTGTGTATCATGCTAGTAAGGCAACAGCCTACATAGAATTTTTTAATTGCAACTGGAAAAAAGATCATGACCTGTCTATTGTTGACTTTTCTCAGTGAGAAGAAAACGTTGGGACTGTTCTGGCTGAATGCTGCAGAGACGTGGGTGGATATTGCGTCTAACGTTGCGGATAAGGTGACAAAGGCTTTCAATTACTTTCGTTATCATTTCACTTGCAAAATCAAATTTGTGTTTGCAAAGGGTCGAACATGCGTTATTTTATTATCGGTAGAGGATATGATTATGCCCCCAAAATAGTTTCGAATATGATTTACCTTTGTTTCTTTGCATAATTTGAACTGAAATATTTAAAATCGGATTTCACCGTCAGAGACATTGTCTTTGACACATTTCAATCATAGCCTTGGCTATTTTGATATATCGTCTCCCTGCCTTGTAGGGCAATCCTGAATTATCCCTCGTTTCTATGAGTTCATAGCACTTTTACACACTCCAAATCGAAGTTAAGTATGCTAATGTATTCAATATCAATGAATAAACATAACCTGTTTCATATTGAATTGTTTTTTGAATACTACAGAATTTGATGTCAAAACTGGCGAGCTTCGTGACAGGAGACAATGAGATCCCCCAGGTAGACACACACTGGTTCTCAGAGAGCGGAATTATTGACGTCTTCTTCCTAATGGGTCCCAGTGCGAAGGATGTCTTCAAACAGTATGCTATACTCACAGGCACAACGCAACTGCCACCGGTCAGTCCACTTCTTCACTGCTCTTGTTATCTTTCGTATATAGTTCCCAATCTCTCAGCTGTAAAACTTAGTTTCCACTAATGCATATTTTGTATCACCAAAAAAAGATGAAGACAAAAAGACGAACATATACTTAGGTGAGCGAATCTAAGGTTTTTGATGTATATTGGAATTGAAGACTGACTATTTCTTGTTTCCACTTTCCTAGATTTTCTCCATTGCTTACCACCAGTCCCGCTGGAACTACAATGACGAGCAGGACGTTGCCAAGTAAGTACTAGAGAATATACGTGACTAGACAGGCTTTTTCTCTGAAATGAAAATACCTACATTAGGTTGCATTGTAATATATGCTTGAATTTCAGATGAGGAGAGAGATTTACCTGCAGATGTTATTAAGTGGCACAAAGTAGTACCTTTTGATTTACCGATGATATATAAATATTGGTTGTTTCCAAACCATGTAAAATTAAGACACAGGAGATGACATAATCCGAGATTTTATTTCCTTTTGAAGTAGTTTTGTCTTATGTAGAGTTTACTATTGTACAAAACTTTTATTCGAAATTGTTGTAATAGTCTTAACCAATAAAGAGTGAACACCAGTATTGGAGGAACGCAATATTGAATTGTCGATGTTAACGTAATCTAACCGTCTTCGTTTAATTATAGTGTCAATGAGGGATTCGATAAGCACAACATTCCAATGGATGTGATCTGGTTGGATATTGAGCACACAGATGGGAAAAGGTAAGTGTCCCTTAGTGTAAAATATGAAGTATAAATTGTGCTGGGTTTAGAAGCCAGGTGATTATGAATTATGTCTTTGCAAACTCCACATTCAAGGCATGTCAAGGCATGTTAATGAAAGTCTATTTCTCTGCAATGTATCTCGTATGATGGTCAAAAGTTTGACCGTATTGTTGAAGTGATTAATTCTGATAAGTGAATTGTTTACAAAAAAAAAAAGTTATTCTTTTAAAGAAATATATTTATTACAGTATGTATGTACATTTGTACATGTATATGTGTCAATATGTAGTCTTGATCCAGTACATTTTTATCAGCTATTTATTACCGTACCATATTCAAAAGATCTTTAAAGGCAGTGTAGTGGAATTTCTAAAACGAACGTGACAGGTATTTCACGTGGGACGCTCTCCGCTTCCCGCGCCCGGCCGAGATGGTGCGGCGGCTGTCGCGGGTCGGACGGCGACTGGTGACCGTGGTCGACCCCCACCTGCGGGCCGACCCCGGTTACCGGGTCTACCAACAGGCGAACGAGCAGGACCTCCTTATCAAGGACAAGGCAGGCGTCACCTATGAGGGCTGGTGCTGGCCAGGTGATAAAAGCCTCGCTGGCCACTTCCCCGATGTGTTTATCCTACCTGCAGATCGTTCCCTTTATTTTACACGAAACTGTCCTTTTTGAAATTTGATGCGGTTAGATGTGCAGGTACGCTAATTAGATCGGGAAAATTAAGTCAACGCTTTGTGTGCCGTGACCCTACCACATGCATGAATAGATCTGTCTGCTTGCCGTATGTCGCGTGCCATGCTTCCTGCAGGGTGACTACAAGTCAGACTAAGCTGCTTTGTAAATAATTCTCTACGTATGGACGGATGCAATATCATATTGTTACACATTGACAGAAAATTAGCCACATATTAATGCTCTTTCGTATGTCTTGGACCACAACGTTAAGTTCGAAAAAAAACCTGAAGAAAAGACAATATGAAATGATGCAGAACGAAAAAGAAGTAATTTTTACCAAGAAAACAGAAGAAATTTGAAGTTAATGTAGTCATTCTGTCTTGGAAGGCATGCTTCATTATGTTAGCAGCCTGGGATTTATGAAGCAATTTATTTTTTTAAAGGCATGCTTGTTTCCCGCACTCATGCTTACGATGCACCCCTCCCTCTTAACTCGTCTTCCAGATACTTCACTTGGGACGGAAACAAATTCCCCCACTCCATCGAAATGGCCAGAAACGTGTCTGCTAAGGGCCGTAAGATTGTCACCATCGTAGATCCACACATTAAACGTGACGACGGTTACAGAATTAACCAGCAGATGCGTGACGCCGGCTATTACATTAAGAACAAAGACGGCGCCGATTACGATGGCTGGTGTTGGCCAGGTAGGGATAGAGAATTATTTTAAAGCTTGCGGTCTCACTACAACAAACAGACGTATTAAGTGATAATCATGATTGCATATTCCATGCGAAGGGACTGGGCAGGAGAGCGTTTCTCATTGTTTCTGATTATTCCGGCATGTATCATTTGAAACAAACATTCCGATTTTGCTTATATATACAGCAAAAATTCCTCATGAAATTAGTTGGTTTACTACGTTTAGTTAATAGAGATTCCGCAAGGCTAACGTAATTAAAAAAAAACTATAGTGCTGGTAATGTCCTGAAATACACTGTACAGTTGTATTATTAAGTTCCTGATAGTTATGTCATCCATTTAGGATGATCATTAATTGGTGATCTCGTTCCCACTGCTTATTGTTGGACGCTTCTCTTTTTCTGGTGTTAGACTTGCTTGTGCTTGTGCACTTACACGAGTAACCAGTTTGGCTCAATTTGATTTAGATAATATCTGAAAAGCATTCCTTAGTTACTTTAGTTTATTTTTCTATAGGAAAAAGTATCGCGCCTTTGCCAAAGCTGGCACTTTGGATTTGGTTCATGCCTTTTAAATTTTGATGTCAGGCGAGCATAGCAGTTTTGAAATTTGTGCCTTTCTTCAATAATTACAAATTTGTAGAATTTTAGTAATATTTGCTTTGTGAAATTTGTTTTAATGACCCATAATAGAAGGTATGTATTCATCAGGCTTTCAGTGTTCTTGCCTGGTTGGTATTTGTGAACCTTTTCAATCTTCTGTTAAACGTTGCCATTTTTTCTGTTATCAGCTTAAAAGAAGTCTAATTGAATATCGAAACTAAATACATGTATATACAATGTTCAGCTACGTAGATTACCAGCTGCCAGGAAGGTCTCAATTAGAGAAAGAGTAGATTCGTTCGTATGTAGCTCTTTGATGAATTTGAACAAGTCCAGGGTTGTCACATGTCAGCGAAACTTCATGGAAAAGTTAGTTTTTTAAGGTCAGTGAAATGTCAGGGAATTCATGAATTCGTCAGGGAAACTGTTTATCTTGAAAAATGTCAGAGTAAATTGACTCTTATCAGGGATGAATGGAATTTACTAATCAAAGCATATAGAACTTGCCAAATCATATATAAACTGTAAATAGTAAAGAAAGTAGATGTGCCAAATCTTTCGAATGTCAGAGGAACTGCTGTGATCCGGCACTATCACCTTTTTTTAAAAAAAAAATTTTAAGACGTTTATTTATACTGTATGGTCCTCAGTCCAGTGGACTGGTCTCAACGTACCAACACCACGAATGTAAACACCTTAGCTACAGAAGTTGGACGGTGCATAGGTTAATCATTATCGTATTTCAAAATTTTTGTCCTAAAATAATAAAAAAGAAAGAATAATATGTGGAAGGGACCGGTTATTTTAGCTATGTGATAAAATAATTTTCTTGTTTTATTTGTCAGGGAAAAATATACTATATCAGGGACATGTTAGGGAATTTTTCACATCCCCAGTTTGTGGCAACCCTGAAATCATTTCTGTAAGCTCTTCCCCCGGAGATATGTCTATAAGGAAAGAATGTAAATTTGAGATAAAATAAATATATGGCAAAGGGCACCTGTTGAATTTTGCTATTATTTAAAAGAAATAGATCTAAGGAATATAATTGAAAATATGTGGCAAAAACCATGGTAATGTTGTTCACAGGCTCGTCCTCGTGGCCGGACTTCACGCGACCAGACGTGCGCCAGTTCTGGGCACAGAAGTTCCTGCTGGACGAGTACGAGGGCACGACGATGGACGTGTACACGTGGAACGACATGAACGAGCCGTCCGTCTTCAACGGGCCCGAGATCACCATGCACAAGGACGCCAAGCACGCGGGGGGCTGGGAGCACCGCGATGTGCACAACATCTACGGCATGTATGTGGTGAGTACGGTCAATAGGCCACATGGACCATTAGCTAGGCATAGTCTCAAGTCTTGTATGTTAGTGTCAATATATGGTGGCCGGGCTTACTCTAACCCTGATGGGATTTTTATATATGTGTACCACAGGGTATGACGATGTGATTCGCTGTACGGAAGTTGATATTTATCTATATGTAAATGGTAAAAACTTTCTCCTTTGCGTGAGGTTCGTCCGCTTTCCGTGTGGGGTGTGGGACTATCTCGTGTCCTTTCACAGTATTTATCCTACCCCTAATAAAAAAAAACCATAGGCTTAACATGGGATTTGTTTATGTCACGGGTAGTGACATAAAGTGTTGTTTATGCCACTACTTTCTAATACTGAAAAAATATGGAAACGGGGTAGGATAAAATCTAGACACCACTCGTTTGAGTTTGAGCTTATTTATGCCACTCATTTTGTTGGCTCTGTAATGTCACTCGTCTTCGACTCGTGAAGTTATGGAGCCAACAAAATGTGTGGCATAAATAAACTCAAGACTCAAACTCGTGACGTCTCTTGATATTATCAATATGTGATGCAGTAGATTGATATGCCCGCATATAATACGACATGGGTAAGAAAATGTATTCATGAAACCAGGTTGTAGCTCAGTCCATCCCACTCCATATGCACTCATTATGATAACCCTTATAGACGGACCTCTCTTGTGTATAAACTATAAGAGATATTTAACAGAAGCTGCTATAGCATACTGTTGGGATTAGATTGTGTAGCTGTATGAATCTTCCCTTTCTAGCAACGCGCCACATGGGAAGGCCAATTGTTACGTAGTGAAAACAAAGAGCGGCCATTCGTGCTGAGTCGGGCTGTCTTCGCCGGTACACAGAGATACGGTAAGACTTTTTAGTTCTGAAATATAATTTCCATGGCTCTAGAAACCTAATCATAGTTTGAAAAGTGAAACCTTGCTACCAAAAGGAGAAAACATACTTTCGATCACCAGCCTCATTAGAGACCTGGGAATGCCGAGCATGTTCTTGTTAAATGTTTCGAATTTTCGGATCACATGAGAACAATTTTGTTTTTGTGTGATTATTAAATGTTGGCATGTTTCTTGGTGTAGGCGCGGTATGGACAGGTGACAATACCGGAGAATGGGGACACTTGAAGGCTTCCATCCCCATGGTGCTGTCCCTCAGTCTGGCTGGCGTTACATTTAGCGGCGCTGATGTCGGCGGCTTCTTCAAAAACCCGGACGCCGAGCTGCTCCTTCGCTGGTACCAGGTAAGTAACCGTGGCTCGCGATACATTCTAACACCTACCAGTGGAAAGAAAATACGGTGTGGTATTTGTTTCCTATCACCGTTGATCAGTTGATTAGCTATTGTGAAAGGCACAGCTTCGCACCAACAAAAAGTAGATTTAAAGCCTAATTGGACCATTTCTTAAGAAAAATAGGGGGAGGGGGGGGGGGGGGGGGGGTCATGTATACTATAAATGACCTTGGAATAGTTGAGGGCAAATCTTAAATACAGTGCGTACATGGGACCACACCCATTGCATTTAAGTAATTTAAAAAAAATTCTTTCATGAAATTTTGAGAATCGATTTTTTTTGTGATGCAACCCACTCCCAATATAATATGTTCATGTGGAAAGACTAATGACACCTAGAATAAGATATAATTTGGGGTTTTCAAAATCGGCTATACATCGCCACCACTTGTTGTTGACAGGCCGCTGCCTACCAGCCCTTCTTCCGCGCCCACGCCCACATGGACACGCGGCGCCGCGAGCCCTGGCTCTACGACGAGAACCAGATGGAGGTGATCCGCCAGGCCGTCCAGGCCCGCTACCGCCTGCTGCCCTACTGGTACACGCTCTTCTACGAGAACGAGCACTCGGGCATGCCCCCTATGCGGCCCCTGTGGGTGGAGTTCCCCACCGACAAGGCCACCTTTAACATAGAGGATGCCCACATGGTCGGTAAGTGACCTTTAATGTTTGGGGGATATATGCTCTTTTGTGTATATCATCTCTAATTTCACTTCATACATAAGTTACTTATGCATTGCGACCGGGCTACACACCCAGCGATCTACGGTAGTAAGCTCTGGAATATAAATACATAAAGATATCTGAACTAACACCGACCTAGATGACTATAGAACTAAGAAGTCCTCCGAATCATTTTTGTTAATACCCAAGTACACATGTTTAAGTCCTGATGTCTCTATGTACACCAGGGGGAAAAGTATGGAAATCTTGTTCACCCATAGGCTCTCCTTTTCTGCGTTAATAACAATTTAGTGTGTATTAAGGATCTGTCTCTAAGTGTCATGCCGTCAATGCTAACTGCTAACTGCTAAGGACTCCTAATTATCAAGATTTGGGCGATACGCAATAGAACGCTGTTTATAAATAGGAACATATGTAACGCAGCGGAACTTAGTTATCCAATGGTACTTTTATAAGAAAAAGTATTCCGGTGCCGTAAAACTCCCATACCTAACCCATGTTCGCCGGACGTTTACGCAGAGGTGTTTCGGGTTAACACTGATCATTTATAATCGTGTTTTTTCTTGGTTGAATCATCTGTATAGTCCAATCTACATGATTTGATATACATGTATAACATGTATTTGTTTGATGTAAGCATGAACAGTATATGATGGGGAGAACGTATGATTAAGCTACTATTGTAATGGCCAAACAGAATAGAAATATATAAGAAAAGGCGGACATGAAGGAGTAGAAAATACTGTCGAAATGAATTTAAGATTTCCTTGGAAAGACATACTTTAAGTGTTTTATTTAAAAAAAAGATATATGCTTTAAAGTATCGGCGTACCAAATGTATGTTACTGCTAAGGAGTATCACAAATAACTTGGCAGTCGGGTTACATCGTGTGGAAGGAATTATCTCACTAATTTGTTTCACCTTTGAAGGGTCTGCGTTGTTGGTACGACCAGTCACTGATGCTGGGGCGAGCGGAGTGAAGGTGTATCTCCCGGGAGAGGATGAGGTAAGACTTCACGGCGTTACGGCCTTTACAGATAACGTTTTTAGACTAAATCGTACTTGGTTTTGAGTCAGCTAAGGGACGTTGGTAACACCAACAGATTACGACAGGCTCCTAATTTCTACTGCATTGTTTTCTTAAGAATAAACTAGGCAGTAACCAATTATCACATCTTTCACACTAAAGCAAACTTATTTACAGGATTATTTTACTGTAATCTATGTTCCTGGTGACTTAGTTGAAATCAATATTGGAAATTTGAAGAAGTAAGGAAGCTTGTTTTTCTAAAGGTTTACCAACAGATAAAAGTGAGATTTCATTCCTTCTGCATATCCAACGGGGGAAATAGGTTTATATATATGAATATGATTATGTAAGCTTCGATAGTAGATATTCTATTGTTGTCATTAATTTCTTCCATTACTCTTGAATTATACGAAGGTTTTAGAAGCCTATTACATCCTTGATAGTCGTTAACTTGAAGTATTGATTACGAGATTTTAGTTCTCTGTTAATTCCCATCTTAACTTTAAAACCACATGATTCTGGCTTTCTTTTTAGTGATATACTGGTTACGAATCTTTACTTAGGGCGAGGCAAGGGAGGGTACGGCCAGTTTAGACAGAGCCTTCTGCGGTAGTGGCAGTTGGATGATCGAATCCAATCGTCATCAACTCTCGTTACTTCAGTGTTCAAACAAGCCAGCCATAGTTTAGTGTCATATTAAATATGGATCGTAATTGTTTATAAATCTTTGTTTACTTACAGGTTTATTACGATGCCGATACTTACAAAAGTTTCACAGGAAACCAGCATCTTTATGTTACAGTCAATATACTTAAAGTAAGTTATCATAAATGAGTGAGTGTGGTAAAGAATTATTAAAGATGAATATATGTTCATCCAAGATCGACAAAAGTGGATAGCTCCCTTCAATTCCAAGTTAATTTTGTACGTGAAAAAAAGCCTTCTTGAGGCAACAACAACGACAATAAATATAAAAGAGAATTGATTTCCAGTTAATGCTTTATACAACATTCTGTAATGGAAAAACATTCAAACGAATTATTACATTGTTTGCGAAAATATAAAGGCTAAGTGGATATTAGTCCCACAAATCGATAGGAAAGCTTATACAACATCCACTAGAGATCGTGCATCATCAGTGTTTAGAGAGTATATCTTGATGTAATCTATGATCAAGTGTACCATGAATTTAGTGCTAATGCCCCCAGAGAACATCGTTAGTGATACAGAATATGCCGTATTGCCCAGTGAAACAGGAGTGTATTTGAATTGTGAATGGTTTCTTATTCAGATCCCAGTTTTTATACGCGGAGGCCACATCATACCCAGGAAAGATCGTATACGGCGTGCATCCACCTTAGCGCACTCAGACCCCTTCACCTTAGTAGTGGCCCTCGACAAAAAGGTGAATGATAACTTTTAAATACACTCGAAATGCGCTGATCATGGGGTTCCGCACTTTATCTCACCCCTGGTATTTTGTCTCCATAGACCTAACATTGGGAATTCGTATCTAACGCCCATTAGATATTTAGGAAAAATATCCAATGGGGTATCATGTCACAAATTATAACCCATTGGTCAATGTTAAGGGTGAGATAAATTCAGAAACCCATTCGAGTTTAGTGTCAGAGCTCGATCCCATCTCGTTTGAATCACTACCTAATTCACGCGGCTTCGCCTTGTGAATTACTACGTGATTCAAACTCTATCGGATACGAGCTCAGACCCTAAACTCTTATAGGTTTCCTCTATAGTATCGGTCAGGGACTCAGCTTAATGTGGAACCTTTTCAATTAGTTTTTTTTTGTGAGAGGGTTATCAACTGAGATACTAACGGAAAGATTAACTAGCAAATATTTCAATGTGTCTACTTCTACAGTTAACATCATAAAATATGTCTACGTGTGTCTCGGTGTTATCATTATCATACTTATAGAAATAACTACAAAAAAGGTTTATGTGTTGACAGTATCAATCCAATTAAGATGAATATAAGTTTGGTGATCAATATCAAGGAGGCCTGAAGATTGTCTCAGATGAAAAACCGTTTGAGATGTTACACCTGTTTCTGTGACAACCTCTTAGGCCACCGCTTAGGCCACTCAAAAAAACAACTTGTTTCTCATCACCAGGCTATGAAAAATATGATGAGGGCGCTTTTTTTTTTTTTTTTTTTTTTTTTTTTTTTGCTGGATCAAAGATGGCTTAAAAGTGTCATAAAATGGGCTTTAGACATACAGTAAAACCCTGCGTAAGCAGTCACCCTCCGTTCCGGGCCAAAAGATTCATCTTATTTTAACAAAAAAAAAAATCTTTTAAAATCGTTTTTGCAGATGTGCGCGGTGATGAGAAACAAGTTTTTTTTTAGTGGCCTTAGCATAACCTGCACACAGCAAGGCGATCTAACATGCCCCAACAACATTGGGCAAATCGCCTAGATACGTATGGTCGAATATCAAAACCAGTATGCGATGCAACCACTTGTCATTCAAGCGGACAGCGGAAATAAAGCCGTAGCTCATCAAGACCTAATATTATAAGTGATTTAGATCATGTATTCGTGAACGTGCAAGTGAATGGGTTCTAATCTTATCATTCTTTGTTTTAGGGTAACGCGGAAGGAGAGTTATACACAGATGACTACCATACGTATGAATATAAAAATGGCCAGTATGCTCATAGACGATTTACATTTAGTAATAACCGATTGGTTAATAGGTAAGTAATAGATATCCTTGTGTATTAGTTTGCACCATGATTTCGCCCTTTAATTTTTACCTACTTCATCTAAAAAAACTATGATTCTGGTAGAATCCGCTTGGAGTGTCTCCCGCACATAGAGACAGAGTGAACCAGACCTAGGCATGGAGAGTGAAGTGCCACGAGAGTGAGAATCTTGTGGAGGCAAAAACTAGAATATCTTCTTCTTTTTTGTAGATCTATAGGCAGAAGTAACATTTCTCTTATGAATTATTTCGAGCCATGCCGAAATCAAAGTTTAGTAATTTAGTTTTTTTTATCTGCTGGTCTCGAGAGAAAGCAATGAGACCACAACCTTCCGCTGGTGTCAATCCATATAGTTCTGATCGCCGATGATCAGTTCAAGTCATCTGAAATGATAACCACAAGTTTACGATGATTTCCCGTTCACCTGCTAGAGGGCTCGACGACAGTTAGGAATCGTTACACTGGAGTACATTCCATGGTAGTCAAAGACAAATCGACGAAGTCGCTAGTAGTTTAAATAAAATCTCACTTAGTCTATACACCTCTGTTCACTACTGGTATGAGGCCTTATCAGGAATAGATAACCCAGTCTATTTACTACGACTTTAAATGTATCAAATTCCTAACTAATTCATTAAATACCGTTTCATTCCGGATGTTGTTGACATATTACAGAATGATCATAGGAATACGCTGAGTCAGCTTTCACATCACTGAATTAGAAATTAGGTGTTTTTACTGTACGTATGATATTATTCACATGCATTATTTAATAATATATGTTATTGGTAGTTGCCTCACATTAAAGCCATGTCTTTCCAATTTCAGAAACGCCGATGAAAAAGGTGTCTATAAAACGAAGTCCTGGTTAGAACGTGTGATACTTGTCGGTGTCAAGTCTCAGCCCCGGTCTGTAACATTAACTGGTGCAGGTGAGTTCAAAGGTGTATTACAAACATACACCTATAAAAGAAATATCCAATCATCTCCATATTTTTTTCTAATCTGTTAAACTGATGTTGATATATGGTGAATAATACATGATAGATATTGTGTATCAGGAAGCTACCTTTTTTTTAGTTTGGTGCCTTGGGAAAGTGGAAACCAATATCAAACAATTTCAGTATGTTACAATGGTAGCAAATAAAATAGCCAACATATTTCACAATAATATGTTTTCCTTTTTTTTAAGACCAACTTGCGCACTTTAAATAAGCCATACAAGATATATTTTGATATGCTTCAATGTAAATCTCTTTGGTCATTTTTTCTTTAGGTGTGGCACAATCACTAGACTTCACCTACAGTGCAGACAAACAAGTTCTTACGATAAGAAAGCCAGCCGTCAACATTGCCGAAGACTGGAAAATCACACTCAATTAAACAACACATACATTCTTTATCATGTGATAAAATGCACAAGCGCAGAGTACAATTTGGATTTCTAGCATATTTCACCATATGGTATAGGTAAAACGTCATGAAAAACGGACCATTGAAATGCATATCTGTGAACTAGTATGACTGAGACATAGAGGATGAATAATTGGTTTGTTTGGAGTACGACTGATTTGCACGAAAATTGATGGAGGCGGTTATAGACCATGTAATAATTATGCGAAAGAAAGGGAACAATCAGAAAAACGTTAAAAATGGTAAAGGTTTACTTCCCTAATATAGATATAAATTATGCCATCAAATACACATGATTTTTTGTAAGGGATTTCCGTTAACGAATTGGAAAAAGAAAAATCGGTGAATATGAAAATGGGTTCGGAAATGACATTGACACTCCCGATTGTCACCGACTATCTCGTTGAGTCTGCTCCATTCGGGTCGAAGGGATGCACTTTATAGATACGATTTCACGAAACTTCAATGACATTAAGTCATTACTCGGTTGTCAGGAAACTCCCAACCTTTGCCTGACTGCAGTCTTGTCGATGGACATACAATGCCAGCTGCCAGACTATAGCCGACTGTAATCAAGCTGCTTCGTCACTGTTGGCGCACATTCCCTTTTATAATATGCACTTATTCTTATACTGAATAGTGGTGGACACACAGGCGATAGCAATGTTGAAGACCGTTTCCCGATATCGTAATGAAAGTATTTGGGATGGAAAGTTATTCAGCTTTGCATTGTTTTCTACGGTGACGCCTAACCTGGTCCGTGGTGGCGGCCCGCAGATCACAGTCGGCATGCAGGACAAGCATACCATCCATCGACAATTATATAGCCCGAGTCGTTTAGAGTATCTTTATGTATCGCTGAAACATCGTGGATATCTTCCGCTCTTAGCGACCTGATTTCAGCGTGAGACTAACGATACGTGTCCTTGAAGTGCTACTCAGCCCTGGTAATTCCAGGAAGACTATCATAATTTCTGTTACATTTCATGATATTTCTATTATACATCGATTTGCATGTTTACAAGTCCCTTTGTTTGCGGTTTCTTATCGGGAGTCTAGATACTTACGAAAATTCATATGGAAGAGCTCACTTTAAGCGAGCTAAATGTACATGCTTACGGCATTTAGATTTCCTGTGACTGGATTTTTGTGGTGCCGATCATGACTAAATATTACGGTGTCTGGGGAATCGTTAAAGCTATTGAGATATGAATTATATGAACTGAATTCTGTGGATTCACACCCACTATTATTTGAACTGAATTTTGTGGATTCACACCCACGATATTATTTTCATCGAACGCCAATCAAATACTTTAGTTTGATGAAATATAGTTTGATCTTACTACGCGGAGACGCTTTATATAATACACGGGTGACATTAGGTAAATTGATTTTGACGCACGCTGTATTTCTCTTATATTAAGACACTGATAAATTGCAACATTCATTTGAAATTAACATTTCATGGTGTGATGATGTGGCAGGTATCCTTTAAGTATGGACAATTATGGTAACTCATTTTGTGTGGCGTGGCCTCTACTTGTGTTGTATTGCACACGGTCTCCGTGATAATTTGTAAACATCTCCGTGCGAATGCAAGTCCTCAGCAGTATTAACATAAGGGGACGATGAAATCGCCATTTGACATGCTGTAAATAGGACGTGATGTGACTATGGCATCATATATGGAAATAAACAATTGAAAAACAAATGTTTATTAGATTGAATGTATTTTGAAATGTAGCATTTTTGCTATTACGATTGTAAGATACACATGTATTGAGAAAAAATGTATGATTGACGTTTTGTCCTAACAAATCCAAAGTATTTGTCCACAGCCCTAGTGCCATAACTCGCACTTACAAAAGAGTAGTCATTATTCGTTTGATTTTGTAAACTTGTCATGCGTAGATATTGTTTGTAATTTCTCTTTTTGTTTAGTATATTCCAGTACTGAGGCAATAGGATGCATAGTTCTTTCTGTCTGCATATAGACAAGTAATTGAATAAAAGTATTAAGAACAAATGAATTTCAAATTTACTAGAAACTGCACTGTCTCAACAATCTGTTCTCAAAGTTATAATGACTGCTTGCAATATAATTAACAAATAACGAGTCATTCCTTATGTATGGAGATATTTCCCATCTACTGAATTCATTTTGGTACTTTACTTAGGTTCTTTTATTACTTATCCAGACGTGTTGAGTTAAAATGTAAAATTAGATCCATTCATGAATATGTAAATTGGTATAACTGGGACTATAAATATTTTCGTTTTGACTTGTAAAGACAAGTCTTTTACGAGTAAGGTATTAATTGATAGATCGTGGTCTTGGTGGTTGAGGGGAGAATACTGTATCAAGCCAGGAGGACCTGTTCTTCTATCACAAAGTTAAAACTGGATTTGATTAAAACTTGCCAAATAAAACGACCATATATTACATTTATCAACTTTCTCTGAATTATTTTTCATTTGGACATCATGACTAGAGTTTGTAGTCATCCCAGCTACAAAAGAATCTGACGATATAAGAGAAAAGATGAGTTGATAGACTTAGATTGATTTGATACTTCTGTTTTTTATCCAGTTTACTTTCGCGTGTCTCCCACTAGAAACTACGTTTGTAAGTTACCTGAAGGCGGACTTAAAACATGAAGATAACAAACCATAGTGACCTTTAGTCAATTGTTACTTAACCATCCCCCTGCCGTCCAAGAAATAAAAGCACTACCGTCCAATTCTACCCGGCAGAGGTTTGGTTAAGACCTGAAACCCACCGGGCTTCCGAAGCACACCAACGCGCCTCAAATTGTATGCGCGTCGGCGTGCACCGAGATTTATGAATTTTGCACGTTGGTGGGTTTCAGGCCTTGGGCTTCGTACCGCTCTCCTACACTCACATTGGCCCTAACCTATTTGAGAACGATTTCTCTCGGAGTTCTTTTGCGATTATATCGCGAAATATCTTCAAAGAAAGTACCAGATTTCCTATACAGCGCGGATATATAAAATGGCAAGTTTTACACTTTGAAAGTGGAGGAGAAAGTACAATTATTTCTATAAACTTCACTGACATGGCCTGGTGTGTCAAAAAAACCAACACGAGAACTGTCATTTGAAATATAAAGGGACGAAGCAGAACATCTACGTTTTTTACCTTTATCAATCAGGCATGGGACGGAAATTCCTCAAAATCCGATATAATTGGCAAGAAGTTGAGGGCCACCTACGAGGGACCAGGGACAGTGTCCCGAGTGGAGGCTCAGGTGGAACGAAGCCCCCGGCAGCTTCTGTATTTAGGTACTTACCTAATTTTTAAGACTTAGTTCTATGCACTCTAGCTAGTGATCTATGGAAAGATCTTGCAAAACTCATTGATTTTGCTTTTTGAAAGAAGTCTTTATGCCAATTTAAAGCAAAGTTATGGCCATTCAAAGACCTGGAATTCAGCCTATCGTTCTGCCACAATTAACCATAGTTAAGAGTTTAATTGTGATCTAAATTTTGTGATCCACCAAGCTGGTATCAAGAGTCATTTAATCACTTAAAATGCCTATTTCTCATAAACTATTGAAGCGAGAAATATGATTTAAAAAGTGGATTGAAGGTCATGACAAGGCAAATGTGACCATGCACAATATGACCTTTTCCAAGGTCAAGGTCATTTTAAGGACAAAGGTCAATGTTGGTATATATATGTGAGGATGTTGGGGTTGCTTATAGAACATAGTGGTCCCTGTCTAAATGGAAATGTTAAGGCATATTCTATACCATTTTTAACCATAGAACATGTGCAAACTAGTTATTTTTATGAGCAACTTCATCTTCAGTTGAAGATAGGTGAGGTAAAAAGTGTTCCTCAAAAGGTTAATCACACTATGAGCGGCAGAGCCGCGAACTGGAGTTATGTAAGTGCCTACTGTATTGTCAGCTATAAGTGAATTCCTGGCCTCAGCTGGAAATTAAAACTGCCAGGATTGCGCAAATATCACTTATCTCATATTTCTGGATTGCGCAAATATCACTTATCTCATCTTTCAGGTTTTCATTCTGAACCATCATCCCCATCCCTCCACAAAGAGGTTTTTTCTCCTCGGATACACAGTGTCTCAAGGAGGACTCTGAGTGAAAAAATCGCATGCCTGATAAATGCTATCTAAGATGTCGGAATCTTGGCCCGATACTTCTAGGGTGGGCTGTCACCAAAGATAAAAGACACCTAAATCAATGGGGAACAAAAGACTTAAGGGGCAACTGACCTACTCCAGAAATAATGTCCCTAGACCCATTATCGCTCCTTAAAACAGTTTTCCAGGGATGTCAGTTGGGGCTAAGAAAAAAGTGGAAATATTTTTCATATAGAGTTTACAACATCAGAGATACGGAGAAAACTTGGAGATGACATCAATGTTGGCCATGGAATTTGGCTGGGAGTGTGTGGGGAGGTTTGAAACAGTTTTAATGGTGTGAATGCTGCTCAATTTATATCTTTATTTCAAACCAGATATAATTTCATAAATCAAAAATGAAAACAAACATCTCCATAGAAAGGTGGAAAACTGCACGGTACTGTCGTTGGGGGTGGGGGCGGTAACAGAATGAGCTGTCATATAGTTTCACATCATAGAATACCATAACCTCGCTAAAGGGGACCCGGCTTAAGGGGGCAGTTTGCTGGGAACAGAAATTCTTATTTAGTTTATTTTAACCCCGCATAAGGGGGCACTTTGCTTGGAACGGAGGGTGCCCCCTTAAGCGGGGTTTACTGTATATTATATGAAGATTAGAGGTAGAATCCAATTGTTAATCTTTAACAAAACCAAATCAGTTATTTGAATAGATACTTGGCCTAAACTAGGTAGTACAAAAGTTCCACATCAGGACTTTAACCTATGTGAGTTCATATGGGGAATGGGGATTATGAAGGAATTCAACACAGTACTAGATGGTGATTATTGATGAGGAAAATGGAGGTGCAAAACGGCTACGTTAGTACCTCTTTTTAGCTTCTGAAACTAACTCCACAGTGCTATGCCATTGCTTACCACATTCTATACCGAGTTATATGCGACAAAAGGGACAATAGTTTGTTTCCTGATATCTCTATTACATTATACTCGCTATTGAGGTTTGCATGGATAACGTATTGCGAATATCTGGGACGATCTGGCTGGAAGCAACCTCAAGCTTCCACCAGGTCGACGGTAAAGCCCTCTGCAATGCAAAGCTCTTCTACAATAAATTTCTGTGAAAAAACTCTTCTTTTTTTAAAAAATTTATATAACAGAAATATTTATTGACAAAAGATTATTTACAGTATAATGGCAGGTTGATAGCTCCATTAACTAAACGTTCATCTCTATGAATGGCTTGCCAAAACATTAAAAAAGTGGAACACCTCATCTCTATCAAAGACACCAACTTCTGTTGTGCACTGGGAACATTTGACCGGGTGGTAAAATTCCCCGTCTTCTGTGGCAGATGCAGCCGTGGTTTCTGTCATGTCTCTAGCCTGCTTCTTTTTCTTTTTACCCTGTTGCCTCTGTTTGGGGAATTTCAGTCTTTGTTCATAATTCACGGAGCAGTTCATTACAAACATCGCTCTGTATTGGTTGTTGTATGTTTCATGTCTGAAAGAAACAAAAGGTAAATTCATTAAAAGAGAGGTTACACGAATGGTAAATCTCAGATTTCCACAAATTTTCTCCCATAATTCCGGAAATCATATTTAATGTACGGTCTAGATGCACCATATTTTGATTATTTATTTCTAAACGATGGGGACATTGCAGACCCTAGAGTTTATGTGTACTACACTACCGATATCAGCTTAATGAGACAGATATTTGTAAAGGTAAAACACCTAGACATACCTCTGGCAGTCTAAACACAGTTGTACCATGCACGCCGGACAGTTCAGAACGGCGTCACTGTTAGGCAGCCGCTCAGGTCTGTTGGGTGGTTTCTGTCCTGCTGGCTCCCGTTGTTTCAATTTCTTTGGTTGGTATAAACGTCTTTGTGAATCAACCCACCGTTGGTCATCATTATCAGCATTCGGGTCGTACAATAGATCGTCATTACTTAATACAGGCCGCTTCCTCGTCTTCTTTTCTGTAAAAAGTCATAGATGTATTGGGTGGACGTTTGATCTGCGTAGCGACTGTTGGTATGTCAGAAAAAAATAATTTAAATGAGGTAAATTTTCTCATGAATATTTTCCACACGAAGTCATAGATGTTTGAATTGGTTATGTTACTCTTTGATGCAGTGTCCTAAAATAATGAGAATAGTGAATTTAATTAATACAATAGTATTTGTTTGTGGTTTTACGTCGCAGGAGACCGTAAACGTATATATAGGGACCATTAAATATGTATCTACTATCTTTGTTTTGTACAGAGAAAAAATTATAATCTGAAAATGAAAACAAGTATTTCCATGGAAAAGTAAAAAAACTATCATCCTTGATTTGGCTTGATGGATAAATAAAGTTCTAAATATCCCGACCATTGCACATCTCTTTTAAAATCTATGAGATTGAACATAGATCTAATATGCGCCTCACCTTCAGCGGTGCCTTCATCATCCGAGTCCGAATCAAAGTAGGAATTATCGTAGAAACCTGGTGCTTCGTTTGAGCGTTTTTCATTCTGTGGCCTGACAGTACTGTTTCCCGGAATGGCGACTGTGACCGAGAACAAAATAATCAATGAGGTTCGAGTTATAATAGACGGCGTTATTTTCTACTATCATATACCTGTGCACGAATAGCTCATACTTAAATACTGGTCAGCTGTATGGATATTATTTTTTACTGAGTGACGGGCGAATATAATGTATCCCTCTGTACCATGTCACTCACTTTTAATCAAAATTGGACTTCATAAAATCGCGTTTTAATGACTTTCAGGTATACAACAATAATGAGATTGGGTTAGGGTACCCGAATGAAATCTGTTCCGAGTTATTTTGGTGCGTACCTTCATTTGAATCAACCCTGCCATTTTCCTCTGGTAATCAAGTCATTTATAAGTATAACGATAATACAAGTCTACTAACAGAATATCTCAATTCAGTAACAACAGGCAATATGGCATGAGGGGTAATCAATCTACTTACTTGTTTTATGTTCCTGTTCTATTGCCGACATGGTTGTGTCGAGATCAGCTGTCATTTCCTTTTCAAATTCGTCCTCGCTTGATTCATCTCCCTTGCCTGATTTTTTTCTCTTCAACTTAGGTGACTTGGTTCTTTGCATGTCAAACTGCTTTTCCAGTTTTCGGCGTTGTTCAGGTGTTCCATGTAGAACAATTTCGATTTCATCGTCTGAGCTGAAAGGTCACATTAACACAGTTCATCAACTAGCGCGGTGAATTTATGAGCTGTGTATTGGATATTGCTACCTTAGACCACGTACTAGTTACACACTCGAACAAGGGTAAATAGTTGACCAAGCACAATATAAGTTGTCAAAGCTGAAATCTAATTTACTGCCTCACGTGTAAGCGTTGTGGCAAGCAGTATGTGGGCAAAATGAAGCGACGACTCATGGATTACTTCCAAGACCACTACTACAAAATCATCAAAGTCCGCTTAGATACCGACATAGGGGCTCACTACAACACCATATGGACCTTGATGATGTAGCCATAATAATTGTAGATTTTATTCACCTGGCCGAGGGCGAGACAACTAGCTAAATCTCAACTCGCTCAAGACAAGTGGCCTACATGAAAACAGTATGCTAGTTGTCTCACTGGTCAGTTGTCTCACCTTGTTACCCTTGACTTGGAAAATGGCAATTAATCACATTTCCATGATTTCGCCTATCCTGAATCAAAATAAACACATGCCGACTGCTTTCTGCATGTTCTTTTCAAGATGTCAGATACTTTATAGTTTACAGTTAGTTTATAGGGTGGATTCGAAACGGCCGTTTTCACACTCGCGGCAAACCGTGTAACGGGAAATGACAAATACAGTAGAGCCCCATGCCAGCAGACACTCTCCGTTCCGGACCAATGGGCCCGCTTACGCGTGGTGTCTGCTTACAGGGTGACCGCTTACACAGGGTTAAAATAAACATCTAATATAGGGAACCGTTCCGACCATAGGTGTCAGTTAACGGAATCGGAGGGTATCTTAAACTAGAAGTCACCAGATGACTCAGAGAATCCCCCCATTTGCCCTTTCCACAAAATTTTCATCTCACTGGGGACGCCCACCCAACGAACCACATGTCAATCTACTAAGAGAATCCATGTACAACCTATTCTCGGGAGCGGTGCCGACGTCACGAAGATACACTGCGTTGCTCGATTTGCTCACTCTGCAGTTTATTTTCCCGAAAGCGGTGCAGTGTACTCTCGCACGCACGAAGGGTTAAACAACTTTTCACCCCATTGAAACCAATGTTAAATTCACTGTTTGTCTCTGGTAATATCTCAGTAAATATCTAACTTAGATACACCAAACAAAAAATGGTATAGAGGTGGAGAATAGGAGAAGATGTTTGGTGTGTTTTTTTGTATCAATTCGTTTTGAAAAGATTGTTTTATTTGGTGTTTTCTCCAGCAAACTGCCGAAATTACAGATGCCAGGCTGCTACAATTGTCAAAATAAAAACTTGCTCAAAAGTACATAAATTTGCATATTCGAACATTCAAACTTGTATCCCACAATGTTTATTGATATATCTTGTTAGAAGCACATCAAAATACCTTTAATTATGTATATTAATCATGTACAGTGAGTTCAAACATCTATTTACGTTTTGTCGATCAAGCGAAAATAACAGAAAGCTAGGGTGATCGAAACTGACAATACCCTTTGCCCCAAGCGGTATTGAAAGGAACTAAACGTTCCGCTCCCGAGAATGGCTTGAACCTCATGGGTACATCTGGACGCCCCGCTTCGTAGCCAGCACGCCTCGGTTTGGTACTTGGACCATACGCTTGGTAGCCTTTACGCTTGGGACAATAAGCTTCGTGAATTGGACGATACGATTTGTTTCCGGGGGTTGACGCAGTGGCCACCTCGGACGATACGCTTTGTTTTCGAATATCGGCAGATTGGAACGGCCGATTTTCTTCATATTTGATGTGATTATAGATTATTTGTTTCCCTAAGTTGTGTTAAAGTTTCATGGCTTAGTTCTTATGGAAAGTGAGTGAAATCACCCTGAGAGTTGCGGTCATTGACAGGACCGCACATGAAGGATAATAGGTGCACATAGCGATCGGGTGGCGCCAAAAACTAAACACGGCAAATAAACTAAAGTTCTCTTTCGAGAATCACACTATAAGCTAACCCATCGTTTCCTGAATTTATTTTGACATCTATTAGTCTTTACCTGGTGTTTCTACGCCAATTATTCACAGAGTTATGACCTGAGATATACAAAGTGGCTTCAGCATTAATGTAGCGATTCCAGCCGTCAGCTTCCTGTCTATGTCGCTATACTAACCAGCTCATGAGAAATGTCCCCTGTTAAATATACAAGTAGTTTATAGCGATTTGTCGGGGAGACAGAGGCGATTACAGATCCGAAACCCGTTTTCCGATATCTGAAATAGTATAGAAGTTATCAAATTTTGCATTATTCATTTATTGTCTATGAAGGCCTGTCATGTCACACGCCCAGGGGCCCAGCTGATAGGGGAACGTACTGTTTGGGTCGCCCACGACTATCATATTCATAAAACTGGCTAAACCAAACTGGCAATAGATTTACGTTTCCAACCCTCTTAGGTACAGGTCCGTCTTTAATTGCAGTCCCTAATTCAATTTTGTACAGAGTTCTGACACAAATTCGGGAAAAAAAATCGTATCGTCCACCCGCGAAAAGGCGTATGGTCCGTCGCTCACGCGCTGAAAACCGAGGCGTGCCGGTCCCGAAGCTTATCGTCCAGCATTCCTCGGTTTCAGTGGGTGACGGACGGACTCTAAGCCTTTTTTTTTAGAATTTATGTCAGAACTTTGTCAATAATTCATTAATTGACGTAGGAACTTCGAATAAACATCAATAGATAGCTTAAGATGCGCGGAAAATATTTTGATTCACGTTAGGCAAAATATGATTATTTGCCGTTGTTTGTTTCGCGGTTCGCCGCGAGTGCGAGAATGTCTCCTCCCAAAAACCAAGCGGGGCGTCCAAAGCGTGCTGGATACCGAGCGGAGCGTTCAGTATTCGGTGGCTATATAGCCACCCCCTGAATATATTTTCAGAGGAGTCAGATACACATTTTTGTATGGCGCACGATGAGCTGCTGTGCAGAGAAACCATGCACACACCCCACAAACAAGAATCCCATGCCATTAATGTCCAGAAACAGTAAACATCAGGTTATTCATGCGGTGAAGCCCCTATTATCGCTCATGGGGATCTCAACGCTCGTATACCAAGGGCCACTTGTTACGCATACCTGTCTGCAGCTTCCTCCTGATCACTCTCAAGATCCACAATATAATCATCGTCGCTGTCGAAGTCCATCCCTTTCTTAGAAATAGCTTTGCAAAACAGTGAACTGGACGTGCAGTTTGTGTTGTAACCTACGCTTGTACAGGAAATGGAGCCGATCACTGAAAACCAGTTAACTACGATTGTGAAATATAGAGTATGCTCGAACCCGATGCAATTACAGTTTATTTCAAAATCAGAGCAGAGTAGCTATTCATTATACACTTTTGATGAATGAAAGTCAATATATATAATATAGAACTAATGGGAAGGCATACGGTAATAATATATCTGAATTATATGAGCTGAATAAGTACATATGCCATACATAAATATCCATTTTGTCATGTAGGCTACAAGCACTAGATAGCGCCACTGGTCCAACTCTAGTTTCACTTTTGCCTCAGAGGAGGTGTGAAGCGTAGCGCCCCCTATCGTTTTGGCATGGTCTTAAATGACAGCTGAATGCGGATTCCTATATTAAAATAGGCTAACTAGTAACAGCTACTACATACAAACTGTTAGAGCTCTATCAAAAATCTTTTCAGATATTGATAGAGTGATATCTAATGTACTCCAAACCACAATAGAGCTCAATAGAGCTCCACGTTTTATGGCTGTTTGGTCTTGTGGAATACAACGTTATTTCTCATAGGCTATGGCTTACAAGCCTCACACAGTCCTTTCTCAAGAGCTCCTTCCCCTCTGCTGGCAGGTTTGAAAGTGGCGCCTTGAACCCTGCCGCTATCGCATATATGAGTTGGGTGCCTATAGGGGGCGCTACGCTTCACACCACCTCTGCTTTTGCCTGTAGTGCGGTCAGCACTCACCAAACGGCGTCGTTCATGCCTCCTTGTCAAGGATCTTAGTAATACGGGGCCCAGGCCTTCGTGCCTCTAGCAGTTGTGATAGAGACTATTTACTTTATTTTAGAGCGACCCAATCGTCGCCCTTAGTTACAAAGAGAATAGTTCAAAAGAGTCACTTCAAAATCCGCGATACCGTATGATTAATCAATTATCAAATTCCTCTTTTTTCCTTAAGCTAAGGGAGCATTAAATAATCACCCCCGGTATGGCCTTTTTTTTTGTGTGTGTGTGGGGGGGGGGGGGGGGGGGGGGCATCGTTTTTAGGGGAGGGGGGGGGGGGGGGGGTTCTGGGTATTCCAAAAAGGGGAAGGTCAGTATTCCCATCGTGGGTAGGGGGCAACTTTTTCACTATTTCTGCAGGGGGTTGATGTTTTTGGCTAAACAATGAGGCATACCGGTACTCCCATATCTGTGTTCAATGGCAAGAATCAATATTTGTAATCAAATTCAATCATATAATATCACAAGAAATCAGCTTAGTTGTATACATGCCAACTCAACAAAATACCTAGTGATTAGGCCTACCTAGTGCAACACTACCAACCATGCATTTCAATGATCTCCCACTCCCCCCAAGAGACAATGAACACTCTATCCTAAACAATCCAATCTCACTGCAAGAAATACAGAAATTTGTTAACAAAATCAACTGTAAAGTTCAAATCATCGGCAATCCCAAATTTCCGAACATTTATCTTTGAAATAGCCTTCAGATCCGCCCCAGAAAAACTTTTCACTGCTAAATTCTTCACTATTTCACTCTTCATTTCCAGAATCTTGGAAATCTGCGACAATTACCTCCATCCAAAAAAGGCAACCTCCATAATATTAACAATTAACGACCCATAAGTATACTCCCCCTTCCCGGAAAATTAATAGAAAAAAATTGTCAATGCCAGATTAAAATCCTTCTTAGAAACAAATCATATCCTCCACGATGCGCAGCATGGTTCTTGAGAGAAACGCTCAACTATTTCAGCTATAACTTCTTATCTCTCTTATATTTACAATAATACCTCCAAAGATACTATCATCACCTCCCTATTTTTAGACTTCAAGAAAATGTTTGATACCGGCTCTCAACTGCACCGTTTTGATTATACTAATGTAATATTACTGTTGTGGAAATTAGCATATTTAGTAGAAAAAATATCATATGTGGTCTTAGAGATAAACTCCTTAAACAATTAGAATATAATACAAACCGTGGAAACAAGCTGTAAGAATACACAGATATATTATGTTGTGCTGGTAACTAAAGAGCTATTATTCTTGAATATAGTTATAGAATAGTTACCCTGAAGGAGTAAGTATTTGTATTGTAATTTCTAACTGTTCAGTCTTATACAAAGTGGAACAAGGTAAGCAAAAGAAAGATGTAGTTCCTAAAAGATTTGCCAGGTTGCATTACAACTGAGCATTGCCTAGCTTGAGAGGTACTCTAAGTTTTGGGTCTTCCGGTATGTCTTACCAGAATGGGTTGATATGATCCTAATGTATGAACAAAAACGTATACCCATGAGAGACTTGTAAACTTGTCAAATTGTTTTGGTGCTGTTTCTAACAAAACCTCATCTCCTCACATCTCAATAGTATACTAAGGTCATCTGGAGATAGCTGTAACAAAAATAACAATGACAATTGTAAGTTAATCACGTCACGACACGACGTGACTCTTTTTCAAACGCCAGTCTGCCTACTGACTTTCCAGCTCTCGGACGCTAACCTTTTTCTCCCCACCCACCCACACCTAAAAGACTTTATTATCGGGGTGACCAACAATGACTCTTAAAATCCTCATCTACTCATTATCAGATGTGATCTATGTATCTTTTATGTGATCTCTGTATCTTTTATATGATCTCTGTATCTATAATTTTAACAGTGTCTCATACACACTCTTATTTAATTAATCGAGTCTTGTAGACTTCACATCTTAATGTTTTATCATAAAATTTTAGTTAAGGTTAGTTTGGTCCAAGTCGTTGTTCTCCAACTCGTTTGAACGCTATGTGATATTCACTAAGCTATCGCCTTGTTCATGAATATCACTCCGCATCAAACTCATGGAGGATGAAAACTTTGACTAAAACTTGTTGGTTTCTTCTTTAGTAGGTGATAGGTCAGCTTAGTGGCACGTGAGGGAGATGGGCCGTCAGATGGGCCGTCAGGAACGTGGGCCGTTGTGTGAGTGGGCATTCAGGTGGGTGGTCACTGATGTAAATGACGATTCTAGTATATTTTTCACTTGCCAGAATTACGGATCGTGATGTATGCAAAAACGTCTGTTTTAAGGCCCGGCGTCCACCTATTACGATATGGCACCGATATAGTTTACGATGTACCTGCCGATACAAAATCAAAATCGCGTTGGAAGGTCACCTAATATCGGGGCAGCTGACCACGTTTCTGCGATTAGACTACGATAGAAAACCCATACAATTCGTGGTGGATTGGCATGTCTAGACATATGTCTACGATTTTTCACCTTCCCGATATGTCTCCGATATTTGCTTTTTTGTATCGGTGCCATATCGGTAGGTCTAAATTTTTATCGTAGTAGGTGGACGCCAGGCCTAACACATATTTTACATTTGAGCAAGAAGAAATTGAAGTTTGTAGCGTTATTTGATACCTCATACATATTTTTACTGTTTCTACTATTTTACTATATGTACCTGTGTAAATTGAGAAAGAAAATGAAGATATAGAATTGAATTGAGGTATTACTGAACCTGCAACAATTATCTGATCGGAATCCTAAATGATAGCGGTGGCTCCCATTTCCTATGTGGAGGTGAACACGGGACAAACGGCGGTTTGCTTTCACCTTAAATGTCAGCCTCACCCCCACCCCAACCGCCACACACACGCCACTATCTCACACGTCCTGCCTCCGTTGGAGACCATCAAATAGAGAGCCATTCATGAGCTCTCCGGGAATAATCAGTTTCACTTTCAGCTTTGCACTAAAAGCAACATGTGGATGCCGGAACTTAGAACGTGCAGGGCGGCTGCCACAATGCATCCTTGCATGTGAGACTGGGCCCTTTAGTTAGGTGCTAAAGTCTTTCCACTCTAAGAGAAAAACACGTTGATACATTTATAATACTTGACTGAATGGTTTATATTTTGTTTCAATTTTACGTGTGTCTGCAACAAAACAATGGATATTGCTAGGTAGAGGTAGATTATGGAGATGCATACCGATAAATGGGACCAGTTGATTAAAGCTTTAGCTAATTCTGGCGACCAGATCGTTGTGAAGTTTGCTAATCTAGTAATCGAGCAACCATTTTAAAGTTCAGTTCCCCAAATAGTACTTGCTCTTGGCTTGTTAAATGGGATGTCCCTGTGATGCGAAGAAAAGGGGTAACTTTGCTACCTACTCAAACTGTCTCTTGGCATATTTAATTCTACCAGGAAATGTCATTTTGGTTTCGAGAAGGGATCGAAATATAAATCCCTGGAAACGACTTTATAATTTGAATCATGTCCGATAAGTTAATGCATAGATTGTACAATTTAGCATACATTGTACATTCTTTTACTTTCTTTGAGGATTCACCTGCGAAACAGTGCCGGTCAATACTGGGGTAACCATGTGGTTCTTACTCAGTACCAAACCCATTCTTCTCTAGCAAACTGGTGTCTCTCAGTGAACACGAAAGGGTTGCCTTCTTTTAAAACAAATGTTGCAGTACACTCAATAATCTGGTTTATCTTTTTTCTAACATTTGAAACATGGTAGGTACGTGAACTGAACATTCGAATTTCGAATGATGTTTCAATTGTCTTCAGCCTTACATAAAATCAAAGTGAAATCAAGACACTTGGCATACTGAAGATTACAGGTCACAAGAAGATGATGCGGACTGGTTTCTCGAGTATCTTATAAAATGAAAGAATAATTGTACAAATTTGATTTGATACATTATTGTCATATACCTACATCCAACGCTTATAATAACATTTTGTAAGTATAGGCTCACTGGAGCTTTAGGGTGAAGAAATACTCGTTGTCATAAATACCTACGAAAGAATGATCAGTTTTATTCAATATGGAGAAGCTAACTACCTAACTATGAAAAATACAAATGTGAATGAAATTATTAAATTGGTTAAAGCATTAAGTAATGAAATGAAGACAGAAATAACATTAGTGAAATCAAAACTATTGGAATGGTTCACTGGCAAAGCAGCAATAATAGTGTATCTCGTAAATTTGACTTTAGATGAGATATATTTTCGAAATTCCTTAAAATTAAAGAAAGCGAGATATAGATAGTACAACTACCAAAGTTGCCGTAGCTTGATGACCGATCACGATATTAACTATGGTATCAAAGGTATATGAAAATAATATTACATGATAGAATTCTTTGACAATGAATGGGAAAATTTAAACCTTTATGATAGACGTGCAATGTGGAACCCGACCTAGCCCAAGCAATTATACTGTACGTTTTTATTCTTCTTGTTCTGGGCAAACAGGTTATTCAATCAGTTGGTGTACAGAGCTCTCGTAGACATACTATAGTTTCTGTTTTGAAAATTCTAAGAAACATTAGAGTTCAGTGCTTTTGTGATCAAGCCACGTTGCTCCATTTTTTATTTGATAGAGGAACTAGACTAATTAACTAGACTAGTTGACAGGTGGCTGTGAAATAGCCTGGGTGGATTGTTGTCCTTGTCTTACACTTAAAGAAAACGTTTGAGTTCATTCGCTGAAGAAGCTCATTATGACATACAGTCTGACAGGCAGGTCAGGATAGATTCTGATAGTCCTGTGTGACATTGTACATGATTCACTGGAATAGAATAGATCTTAGTCGTAATATGTAGCACACCATGATAAATGTATAATTCCGAGTAGAGAGATCACAATCAGAGTGAAGCAAGATGAAGCGGTAATCATGAATTGACTTGGCTGTGTCAAGAGAATTAGCTAGAGTACACATTTCCCCTTTATTTACCTTAACATATTGACACTATGAAATGCAGATTTTAGCTAGGAGTGTGCAGAAGAAATTGAGAGTCAGCCAATATAGTCAGCATATTTCAGAAAAGCTAACAAACATGAGCATGTTAAGCATAATGAAGGGAGCTAGACAACAAACCACATGTGAACCCGAGTTCTTGGTTCAGACATTTATTGTTAATAAACCGTTTGTTCATCAACCAATTGTTTCATTTTTTGTTTAGTGGTCCGTTCTTGCCTACGTTTCGGCCTCTGATGTGGCCTTCGTCGGGGCTTGGACTCTAATGACTTAGTTATTAAGAAGAGAATGCTATATTAATGTGGGAGGCCTGTTACCTTAGTGATCGAGTTGCTAGGTGAGCTAGGAGAGCATCAAGGGAAATTTCAGGATGGAACGTGTTTATTTGAAAAAATTTAAAGGTTAAATATAGCCCCTGGTGGCGGTAGGTAGTACTATAGAGAAACAGGCTTACTGTCTCCGTACAGATAAAATACGCGGTAAAATCGGCGATCAGATGAACCGATGCCGAAGGCAGAGGTTCATCTGATCGCCGACTTTACCAAGTATTTTATCCGTATGGAGACAGTCAGCCTGTTTCTCTTTTATCATATACCTTAAAATATCCAATTTTTAACCTTGCTTCTGGGGGAGTTTTTTTATTTTGCCGCCGTACATGCCCCGTACGCTACATACATACCCCGTACGTCACCTAGGTGTCGTACGGATATAGATACGACATGAGTAGGAGCGGGCCGTATGTGTAGGATATACTACCACAGGTATATAATAATAACTCTAGTTTGATAGTTTTTGCTATAATTAGTCTATTAAGATATTATAGTTGACTCTATGAAATTACTTATTGATATAACACCTGTACATGTATCTCGATAAGAAATTGGTTTGAAGGAAAGGTTACTTATAAGCTCCGTCAGGTGTTTCTCTTCAGCTATGAGCGTTCTATGCATGTTTACATCCGATTAAATTGATACTCAATAGAGCCGAACTATGTCTCTTGGAGATTCTTCCCCTTAGAGACTTTCCTAAGTCTTGTTGAACCTTCCCGGCTGTTGGACAAACTGGACACTCTACAGAACTCATATATGACATCATACAAAGGGGCAGCTTGTCGATATAACAGGAAAATATAAATTAAAAAACTTTCCAGTTTTTCTGGTTTTATTTAAGCGCTCTTCTTTACATTCTAGAGTGCATATAGACCTTTCTACTGATCACTCTAAGTTCTCTTAAAAAGTCTTAATCTACCAATGGTAAGAACCGAAAGGTATCATTAGTCACCAATGAATAAAGGTAGCGATCATTGGGACAGATTACCGACAGAATCGGAACTGGTACCTATGGGAGATACCTTTGTGATTAGAAACAAAAGGTATTATCAGCAGTACTAAAACCCGAGGATATAGAGTGAATGGTCATAGGATCAGCTCTCAATAATGGATCATAACATCACGAAATTATTTAGTAGAATTTGTTATTGTAACATTGTATTTTTGAAATTCATTGTCCACTGTATCGTACTTACTGTGTCGTATGTATAGTATGTGACCTCATTATGGAAGATCGCCATACCTAATGGCGAATACTGTTATCGTTAATGTGTTACTTGAATAGAAAACATAGAACCATACCATGGGAGTAGATACCAGAGGGGAAATGTGTGGTGAGGTGTGCGGGCCAAAATGTCCCTAAACTGTAAACAACTGTTCAAGGCGTTTGTTTAGTCTGAGGTCACAACCGGGTTTGCTATTCCACCAAGCAGATTTTCCCCGGCGAAGAAACCCGATTCTAGGTTTGGGCCGCTAACTGCCGCCGGACAACAGGCAAACGCAGGCGAACACAAGGCGCCCGGCCGGGGTTATCCCATTCTTGGTGGAATAGCCACTTAGATATGCAATAAAACTGTACATCGTGCTTATGATCAATTAATGGAATTCTACATCTTGCACAGAGCTGGACATTACTGATCGCATTTGATTGGGGGAGGGGGGGATGCAGTGTACATATTCCAAGCCACAGTCCGGAATGAAATGACAGATTTCTAATCACGCATAAATCATAGCATTTACTCTAGTTTTCGGCCACGTCTTCACGTGTTCCGTCATTTGTCCTGTTTGTCTGCCACGAATATGATACCAAGGTACAGGATAAAGCGTCGCATAAAGTTGATCCATTAAGTCACTTAGTAGCTGACTATCCTCGTTTATAGTAACGATAATCTCCTTTTTTGGCCAGCCTTCATCGAAATCCTATTGGATCATATCGACTACACTGACATGGTTCTCACGTCTTGCATAATTACACGTAGGTATCAGTGCTCTCATTTTACGCAAGGCCGCCGAGGGGAGGCTCTGGGCGAGGCCGGATTGTATATCCAGAAATACGCCAATTGATTCATGTTTACTGCAAGGAATAAAAAACGAAGAAACTTTCAAAGCAGGAGACAATGTATCGGAGATGAGAGAATACAGATATAATGTGAAATAATATAGAGAAACAGGCTTACTGTCTCCGTACGGATAAAATACGCGGTAAAATCGGCGATCATATGAACCGATGCCGGAGGCAGAGGTTCATCTGATCGCCGATTTTACCAAGTATTTTATCCGTACGGAGACAGTAAGCCTGTTTCTCTATTATTATAAACCTTAAAATATCCAATTTTTAACCTTGCTTCTGGGGGAGTTTTTAGATTTTGCCGCCGTACATGCCCCGTACGCCACATACATACCCCGTACGTCACCTAGGTGTCGTACGGATATAAATACGACATGGTAGGAACGGGCCGTATGTGTAGGATATACAACCACAGGTTTATAATAATAGCGATAATCCATCCCAACATGCCAATCACTCACACCAGCTTTTTACACGTGACTTTTTATTGCCTAATGTTGAATATAAACCTGTGAGATTAGGGAAAGTCAATGCCTCCAGCTGGTACTGTATCTATAAGGTGCCAAATGGGCGGATTTCCAGTTGAGATTAAAAGTCCCAGGGTGGTGTTACATAGGTTCACAATCGGAAGCGAAAGGCCAAAGAACGACTATGTATCATGGCGTTGTTCGATCGTTAGACTCGGTGGTGATAGGAAATTTCGTGAAGTTTTCTTGTTGAAAAAGGACAAATAATCGTCAGTTTTCGTTGGTGTTTCATAACCTGAAGTTAAGCTGACCTATGGAGATATGTTTGAAGACGGGGCCTAGCTGTAACTTCCTTCATCCACCTAAATTCTTTTTATCCAACTCTGGAGTTGTGCAGTAATATCCGACGGAACAAAAAAATAAAATAAAAACCTACCTATGAGGTATGAGGTATCCACTTGTAGATATATTTTTCATCGTCATTCTTGAGGATTTGCTCACTTGTCAAATTGGTATGTGGCGACCATTCACAGGAATCCCTCACCCGGAAGTGACAACACATTAGCTGTATTTACAAACTGCCTTATTTGCGAATGAGTAGAGCGAGGAGCAAGCAATACAACCTAGAAATGTATCTTTCGAATAGAAATCGAAATTCCCTACCTTGTTTCTATTGAATATAAATATTAAACTCGCCCTACCAGCTCGATTAATATCGTCATGGAAAGAAACGCGGTAAGAGAGGACGTCCAAGCAAGGTGAATAGGTGTTACTAGAGTACTCGTATGTAACTTGTAACTTATGTAACACAAGACTGCGTTGATCTTTATTATTACATGTTTTTATTTATTGATATGTTGCACACATAGCAGTTGTTCCCTTCCCAAAAACCATACCATTTTGGGAAGGGAATCCTCTTCAAGATTCCTATTGCAAATAGTGTAACATTAGTGTACCATTGTTCGGTTCACTCTTATAATATACGAGACAAGAACCAATATTTAAACAATCTTATATTACATCGAAATTATGATTTTATCAAGCTGAATAAGTGATAAGAAATAGTGCATTACGTATATTCCTTATTGTCTGTCTTCATTGCTTTTAGTAGTTCGGTAGCCCTTTGTATGTTTTCCCACCTTTTATATGCCCTCGGCATACATGTGTCACCAAATATCAAACTTAATTTTAGGACATAACAGCACGAAGTGAAAAATATCTTCCTGCTCAAGTACGATAAAGACATTGAAAAGTTTGAACAATTCCTTTCGTCTTCATTTATTACGTTTTATTATTTGATACATGTCACAATATCATTTACAATAAGAAAATGAAAGGATTGCAGCTTTGTATCTCTCATAGAGTTGTAAAGATCCATAAACATGTAGTGCCACCCAAGTATTATGGTCATCTACCAACATTTTTAACAAGGTCATCGGGGGTCCAGTAGCGAAGCTCTTGGAACCACCTGGATTTTTATAGATTATATACAAACTGTATCCAACATTTTGCTTCAGGGAGGGCAGGGGGGGGGGGGGGAAGGGGTCCACACCTGAGGCTATCAGAATATGTTTGAGAATATCGTTAGAGGTGTAGCAGCAAAGCCCCTCCTAGGGGTCCAGGTGATTCTTTTTCTAGATTATACAAGTTGTATCTAGGTTTATTTTTAGAGAGCGAGTGATTACCACCGGATACCGGGGAAATTGCAAGGGGCCCGGGAGCAAAGTGGCTCCTTGGGGGTCCAGGTGTAAAGCCTTTTTAAGTGCTTGGTTTCATAGATTAGAAAGTCTTCTTAGGGGAAGTAGTTGCTTTGCTGAATGAAACTAACAAGGGATTATAGAGGAATCTGTCTTTTTCTAGGAAACACACCTAAATTTGTGTCCCCTGTACCCCCCCCCCCCCCGATAGGTGTCAATGTCCATGGCAATAGGTATATATCCTCATTACTCTTAACTATGAAAGAATTGAGAAAAATTTTCTGCTGAAACAGACCATCCACGGGAAAACTGGGAGGGGGGGGGGCATGTGCCCCCGTGCCCCCCCCCCGAGTAGGCCCCTAAAGCTGGACACCCTTTGAAAAAGACAGTGTTTGTCCTCGGTAAACGGAACAGGGTGAAATTATGTAAACTTGTTCTAATATTTAAACCACGCTCAGATTCGATTTCGACACTTTGTTTAATGTCATTCTGTTCACTATTAATCGTTTGGACTAAATTAGTTCGTTATAATTTTCTTGAGCCTCAACTCTCATGACGCCTTATTTCCTTCTGTAGGTTATCAGTAATCCATCTCCATTTCTGTTTAACATAGTAAACCTATGCTCTTTTATATAAACATATCCCCTGTTTGTAGTTTTTGAAGCCTTTGTTGGAAATAGATTTGTAAAGCATTGATGCATAATCTAGGAGGGATAATGATTTATTTACATTTTTATAGCAGCTGGCCTACCTGACTGCCTATTTTGAGATAAGAGGAACTCTATTCGATTCAACGTTTTCATTTTGTTTTTGATGTTTTCTCAAAAGTCAGTAACTCATCTATTATCACTGTTATGTAATTTTATCCTACCCCTAATAAAAAACGCCATAGGTTTAACATTGACTCAATGTATTTGACGGAGCGTTGGATAAAGTGTTATTTATGCACCGAGGTGAATAAAAAACCGGACCAATCAGGGACGAGATAACGAAAGTAGATCCGGCAGCATTGATAACTACTAACATGGATAATTACAAATATTCTCTGTATATCGGTGAGATGGGGTAGGATAAATACGAAACTGAACTCGAGTTAGCCTTGTCAATGTTCATACCACTCTGGTCAGGTCTGCTACTCACTAAACTCGGCTAACGCCTCGTGTAGTAATACACAACCTGCCCATCGTGGCATAAACATTGACAAGGCTAACTCTAGTTTGGTTTCTACTAAATATTACATGTCGCTTTATTCATATTCTCTGAGCCATACCATAGCCATTTGTTTTTGCTAGTATTAATTGTTAATAGATTGCACTTAGACAACTCGTTCGATATGTCCAATCCTGTTTGTTGGTTTTCTGCGGCCTTGACTGCTATGGTGTCTGAGAGGGAATGGAGTAAGTCACATAAAATATAGAATTGAGTTGACCATAGTTCATTTGCAATATCATTTATATATCACATAAATCATAAACGGTACCCCATATAACACATGTGTAACTTCAATTGGACCGCGCATAAATGATCTCATGCAGCAGGAGGAAGAGGGGAGGAGGGGCGTTCCAGTCTCCACAGTTATATGGGTTCTATGAAAAACATGACCCGGGGGGAGGGGGTGTTAAAATGGTCAAAAATAGCATGACGTCATTTATGGACAGCCTCTATTGTGTCACAATGCGTAACCCTTAACGCCAAGGTCAACATTTGAAAAACGTCATAGATATACATTTCCTAGTGTCAATAACGATGTGTTTGCCTAACTTTCAATAGCCTTATGGCGAGGATTAATATTTTCACAACTAGCCAGTGCGAACTTTAAGTTTTGTGTAATGTTCTTGTTGATCTAATACCCTTCAGCGAATCGTGCTGCCCTTTTGACTGTCACCCACTCTCTAGTGCTGCCATGGTAGCATAAACTCAATATGGATCCTGAGGCCAACAGTGTTTATCTGCTGTTATAGTTCGCAATGAGACATTAATAAAAGTGGTCATACAGGCAATGATCTCACTCTCTGATGTTTACTTTATTTTCAATTACCGGTTAATCCCATAGAATACATGTATGGAACATAGAACTATTGCTTTAGATATTATAAATTCAAATGGGCAATGTATATCATGAAGGATTTTAGCAAACGTGAATGTGTACACATGTATGCATGCATAGATAATGCAGTTTGTAAACGCACTATCAACATCCTCTGCTGGGAGTGCAAGGTGCCAGCCTGGTAGTGGTACCCAATTACTCACCACCCCAAGCATTCAGCCATTTAATATAATAGCCGTTTTCTTCGTTATTTATAGACTAAACAGACGTGAGTACACACATCGCACGCCTAAATACCTTGCGCCAATACCAACAAGAGCGCAATACCCAACAAGAGGTGCTCTAGGATTTGGTGTTGAACCGAGATAAGCCAGGTTTATGTTTGCCGCAAGCCTGGCCGCTGCCAGGAGTGAAGGTTCGAGCTCTACAAAGGAGAATGTATCAAACCGAGAGCTACGTAACTGGTCCCGCTTGAGAAATTCAACCCGAGGGGCGACCTCAACAGATTTATAGAGGTTCTCCTTCCGGCAACAACGGCCAAGTCCTCTCTATGTGCTTTTAAGTGTAAAACTCTGCTGCAAATATATCCTGATAATCGACAACCATGGTTACTTTACGAGGCATCATATATGTTTTTTGTTTATTAACCACATGTTGGAAAGTGGGTAAGTTGAATTATTTTTCTCTTTAACAGTTAATTCCTATAGATTTAATGCATTCATTAACATTTTCTAATTGATGAACAATCACATTTAGCTGATGATGGATAGCGGTGACGTCTCAAACCAACTGCTGCACTTAAACCCCACCCACCCCCTGTTCGATACCTAGCACCACTAAAGCCATTAGTCCATTACCCGTCCTCACCGGTGCTTTACCTCCTTGACCTTTGGGCCCCTTGTCCTCGGGAGGACTTCCACATTTTCTTTTGAGACAGAAAATAATTTAATACAGAAATTCCCTATTTTGATATGGCTGATATGGAGAATTTTGGCTTAAAGCCCCGTATCCACTGCCGCCGACTAAACATTCAGAGGCCCACATAAAAATTGGTGCTTCGCAGCCGTGTCGTGAGCGGGTGTTAGTGTGTGTCCGAGTGCGTCGTATGATATAAAAAAAGGTGTCAAAGCTCTCGACGCACATCATAATGGACACAGCATCCCGAAGCAAATGTCAGTCAGCACTTCAATATAAAATAGACAATAACTGAGGAAATGTTGCACGGATGTAGGTAATTTTTTTCACCACTATACAGAACAATACTATTTTTCCAGGCACTAAAACACCATCAAATTGAAAGAAACTTTTAATCAGACTGTCAGCATTATGATTCCACTTTGAAATTATTTATCTGAGATAGACCTAATCAGATGAAAACGTATTTACAGCGCAGGATTTTCTGTATGCGTTCCACGTAACGCAAAACTCAAAACTATGGCGGAATTATGGCACAAATTGTGCCGTTCATCAGCTTTCTACGACACGCCCTACGATACACGCCGACGCTTTACAACGCAAAAGCCCAAGTCGTAGGATGGCTACGCTTTTTAAACATGTTTCGATATTGTAGTGCATGGATGTGCATCGGCGACATTTTCATTTCAAAAGATGAAATACTCAACTGAGAATTACGAGATTTACGGATTGATTGTATGCCATTGT
Organism: Alentia gelatinosa; assembly: GCA_950022655.1. NCBI lineage: Eukaryota > Metazoa > Annelida > Polychaeta > Phyllodocida > Polynoidae > Alentia > Alentia gelatinosa. The sequence continues at coordinate 107,472,448 of OX465581.1, forward strand.
CTGTCATTGTGTGTCAGAAGCGTTCTCTGCTATGTCAAAGCTATCCCACCACCCCGAAAAAAGACAGTAAATGTATCACGGATATGTTACCAATATTCGTCAAAAAGCTTTTAATCATCAGATATATTTTTCTGAATTTATATAGAAGGTGTGCTGCGAAGTATGGTTTTCTTTATTTCATTGGAAAAAAAACCAATTGATACAATTGCTATAAACCAGTGGGAACCCAGTGCTCAGTTTCTGCACATAACCAGTGAGGCCAAGCAGGTGTATATAAGAAGCCTGCTCAGCCCAGCTGGACACACTGGGGTGGAGGGACGACATGCAGTCCCTCTACTGGACTCTATTATTCTCTGTCAAGGGTTGGTAGACCTTCGGGTTTCCCCTTGGGGTGGGGTTAGAGAGTTCCGGTTTTCTGCCACAGGTTGGTAGACCTTCGGGTGGAGTCTGGGATCCCGGATATCGGCAGGGTTGTAGACCTTACCCGGCGTTTACACTAGACGATTCTGGCCGGCGATTCTGGCATTTTGCAGCTCCTGACGACTTTCAGCGGTAAAAGCAGAGAAATCGTCTAATGTAAACGCCAAGCGCGTGGCGACTGTAGATCGTCTGATTACATTTGATTACGCAATATGGCACCACCTCACGACTATTAGACACGGTCTGACGCTGGCGACTATTTTAAGCCGGCTTGAAATAGTCGTCTAGAGGGGCGGCGATTCTGTGAAAACAGAAGTCGTCGACCCCCTATACCTTTGACACAATACATGTGCTTTGCTTCAAGATACCAGAGGGTGGGTGGGGTGGGGGGATGAGTGGGGGTACGGGGTGGGTGGGTGTTGGGGGGTTGGGGGTGTTGGGGTGTGGGGTGGGGATGGGGATGGGGGAGCTTCTGTTTTGGGGTAGGGAGTGATTTTTTAGCATTATTTGGGTTGGGATTTATAGGGGGAATTGGGTGTGTGTGTGCTTATTTTATCTTTATTTCTTGGGATGGGGGGGGGGGGGGGGCTTTTCTTTTTAAAATCATGGGATGGTGCTAATCTTTTTGGACATATGTCGGGGGGGGGGGGGTAAAAATTGGGGGGGGGGTGAAATTTTATTCAGATGTAAGGGGTGCATATAATGGGGACAGGGGACTGATTTTGGTAAATCTGGGGGGAGGGGGATAAATTCTACCTAAATGTTTCCTTGGAGGATTCAAACAAAAATGCTTAATATTTTTTTGGAGGGGGGGGGGGGGGGGTAGGGCAAATATTTCAGGTGCTCTTGTGTTGGGCAGGGGGTGGTTGTTTTTGTACTTTCATCGGGACAGGGGTAACTCTGTGAGGGGGGGGGGGGGGGGGCTTGCTTCATCTTTATTTTTCTATGGGGACCTTTTTATGTTTTTGTTTTTTTCAAATAATGGAATTGTGCTATTAGTTCATATATATCCTGGGGAGGGGGCTTTAATAAAAGAAATCATGGGGTGGGCATTTTTTTTAGGTGCAACTGTGGAGGGGGTGTGTGATTTTTTTATATTATATATATATATTTTTTTTTTATGGGAGGCAGGGAACTTAATCTTAGTACATCTGTGGGGGCAAATTCTAGTTCACATGATGGTCCTAATATATTTTTATTGGTGGGGGCCCTTTTTGAAGAAAAGAATTTGGGGGAGGGTTAAGCACATTTTTTTCTGTCGTGCCAACATATACACACAGAGAGTTAACTACAGGGGAAAATTTCAGGGGGGGGGGGGGGGGGCAGGAACCCCTATGTCCCTATAGACAGGTAACCCACGGTTAACTCAATGAATCGCCTACGTCCGTTTCTACTGAAAGTCGTCAGTGTAAACGCTCAAGGAAATTCTGTGCTCGACGACTTTTGCGGTGGACATTGCCACCAGCTGACGACTATTGGCTGACGATCTACAGTCGCCACGTATTTAGCTGGGTAGTTGTGGTAAATCACAGCTGCGGGTTTGAGGGTGGGACCAGCACCGGGATCGGATTCTGGACCAAAACTGTGGTGACACCCAACCACTACATAACCAAAATCTACTAGTCCATATGTATAGATACACATTAACTAGATTTAAAAAAAATATATATAGGGGCTCTAAAAATTATATTCTTGAAAATAGAGAGATTGTAGGGTGAATTCCTTCCTGATACATGCGTCTGAATGCTTCTTGTGTTGTAGCCTACATTGGGGCCATCTATGTGTAGTGGTCGCCGGCTTGTGGCCTTATGGAAGAATGCCTATCCTTGGAAAGATTGTATATTCCCTTCCCGGCGATATGCCACCCTATGAGCAATTACACAGGTCGGTTCAGTATTTTCGGTATGTATGGACAAACCTAGTCACACAAAACAATGGATGTTTATTGCCAACTTCCCAAAATGACCCTAGTTAAATCACAACCAAAGTACAGTACCTTGGCACAGACATGCCAAGTAAAGCTGGGGAGGTTAATCCAGATACCGGAGTATTGGACTCGCCTAACCACCGAGAGGGTTTGGAAATTGCTTTCCTTCTGACATGCTCTATGACACAGAACATCTGCATCGTAGTGTCGGTGTACTGCAGAAGGTCTGAATTCTGCATTGGTGTTGGTGCGTGTGTGGCTATACGATTATCAAACAAGCTCGAAAATTGTATGATTTTTCGTAGCCTGTCTTAGTCAATTGGCGTGTATCGGGAGCATTCTCTACTATGAATACTCGCAAGGCATTGGTGGCGGATTCGACCAGGAAAATGTCCCTCACATGTAAAATACTCAAAAGAAAGAAAAAAAAAAATTGGAATCAGATAAAACAAAAGTGAGTGATTCTTCACCGCAAATATGGTGCTATTTGATGTTGAACTGTCCCAAATGTCATGGTATGCTACATTTGCAACAGTTTGACTTGTAATAGGGCATTTAGTATGATAACAGTGTTTGGTACATTATTTACTGGGGAAATATCATTCAAATCCATGTGATATTTTCTAAATTAAAGCGAATTATTTATCTGAATATATAGTTGCGTTGGTATTGTGGTCTTACTGCCAAAACGTACGCCGATAGCCTACGATTAGAGTTGTTATCGTGCTCCCGATACACAACGATTTTTGGCAATTATTCATCGTAGTGTACCAGGAGGGTTATCGTAGTGCATCGAGGGCTGTGGATACTGGGTATAAGTGCTCCATTCAATCATTGATATCGGAATTATGATACTGTCATGGTTTGATTTGGAAGCAAGCCTGGAAAAATAGTTTCGTATATTTCTGGTAAAAGATCATTTATATCCACGAAATACTTCATGAATTATTATATCTAGTCGTAGAGGAATTGATCAACGCTGTTTATGCGTACCTAGTCACTGAACAATAGATTGTGCATAGAGTGATAGTTTTCGATAGTTGTGATGATGTAAGACTAGAGTAAACATAAGAGTCTGAATAGAGGCGACCGCTGCACCTGTACACACAAGAAATATCCTGAGTCATGGTTCCTTTATGCACAGGTTATTGTATTTCATATTTTAGTGGCAATATGATACTTAATAACAATGTGGATTTTTTATTGCATATTCCAATAAAGCATCTTTTTACAGTTCTCCACCTGTTGACATAGTGAACATTGTAAAGTGTTGTCGATATATTTCATGTTTTCTACTTTCAGAAAGCCTCAGTTATGAACGCCAAATCTACAACACGATTTTCACCGGATACTCAACTGAACTTAGACCCCTGCAAAACTCTTCCGAGTCGCTGAGAATAGAATTGAAATTTGAACTTACCAAGATTAATCAAATTGTAAGTATTTTAGAAATACCAACAGGATTTTTGCTGTAGAACCAATTTCCTTTCATTTACTACTTCATAATACTTCTTTAGTCACACATCTGAGTATCAAGGTATGACCTTAGAATAGTGGTGGACCACCTCTATTGAAAATTAATACCTAGTGGACCACTGTGAATCTAATATTTTACTGATTATATCTTTGCAAATCGTCTTTCATGAAATAATCAATTGCACAATTGGATGTCTCCATAGAATTGTAGGGGACAACAAAATCTATCCAAATACTTTTCTCTGTGCGTTACAATTCAATAAAACATTTAAAAACGATTCATAACAAATTGTAATTTTTTAGACAATCAATATTATAGATATAGGATTAGGAAATCATGAATGTTGATATTGAAATATAAACCCAAACTTTTATTGAATTGTGGGTTGAATGCTGATAATTACATCACAGTCCCTCCTGACGTCAATCCTCCAGAAGGACATACCAAGGTGAAAGCCATCCTATGATTGGTTGTTATATGTGTCTGTCCCAGAAGCTATGGGGGTGCCCAGTTAGAATCAGTGGTAATCAGAAGGTCCTGTATTCAAACCCCGGAACAGGCTCACTTCTGTTTCTGTTCTGAAGGATACTAGTCTAGTGTGCACTTTGATTATATTGTGGTTTGTTAGGCTACCAGCATCAGGGAGGACACCAATGGAGATGTCTTTCCAAAAGGAGATATTTAGGATCGAGGTCAGGACAATGAAATATTTATCAAACAGCCTGTATGGACTATTCAAATCTCCATCCTTTCCCTGTCCTTTATTCAACGCGGTTCCTCCTATGACAGTGTTAGACTGTCATATGACCGTTCTAAGATCATAAGAACTCAGACTGATGGGTGCAGCTAGCTTATATAACTGGCAATTACCCCATATCGCTGCACGAAAAAAGAGAAGGCCGTAGTTGGGCAAATAAAATTGATTAGAATTTTGTAAATGAAATAAGGATTTTAATTGACCTTATGAATATTGATTATTAATTATGAGTCGTATATATGAATAATTAATAATATATGAAATAATAATTGACTAATAGAGTAATGAGTCAATTATAGTGAATATATAATATGATAAAATATAAGAGAAAAGTCTTACAGAGTAGGTGAAGTAGAAGAGGTGTTGGTGGGTGGGAGAAGAAATGCGTGTGTGGTGTGGACGCTGAAAGGAGAATGAGGAGGGATGCTGGAAAACGGAATGGAGGTGGAGAGTGTGGTGCACCATTGGGGAGGCGCACAAGTGGTGCGCAGTGTTGAGGGGAGACACCAGGGGGGGGGGGGCAGTGACCACCCCTGACCAAATAGTCTAGTCAATTTAGGGTTTGACCCACCACAAATTGCAATACAATTTTTTTCTTCACAATACATTTCAGACAGGTCCCCAAATCAACATACTCAAAATTCGCCAAAATCCCCCTTGGGGAAATATGCTAAATTTGCAAAAATCAAAAATGCCCTTCAAAACACCTACAGCTGTGGACAAATAGACATAAAACAACTTCTAGATGGTATTTTCAAGTAATTCAAAAAGATAAACTATTTATTTTCAGGTGCACAGTCTCATAGAATAAGTATTTACATGATTTAACTGCTCATCAAATTATGAAAAATTACATTGGTAGTTATTTACTATTTTCTAATAGGCTGTTCCCGATGTATTATAGTTTCAATGCATATTGCTTGGTTTCTAGTGCAGGCTATCACATTACATTTTCAACCAATATTCAAAAATGGTTTTTAAAAGTATTAATCTTTTGGTCAAATATGGAAGGGTTCAACATCATATATTATTGAAGATATCTTAAGATGTTCTCAATTTCAAATTCAATCTCAAATTCCTATCAGATTTGGCGTATTTGTGATTTTCTATGGAATTTAACTTGACCTTTGACCTTGTTCTCACTTAATGATGCATGTTGGTAAAACTATTTCACAACATTGTGAGGTCCTGATATCATTTTTAGAAATATGTGATGCAAGGTATTTTGAGTCAATTTATAGAAACTACTACAATTTGTAATTGGATATTTGGTCAAATTTTGATGAAAACATTCCTTTTAGTGACTTGACCTTGAAAGAATATTTGATTGTTGTAGAATATTAGAGTATCATGGAATATTAATCTTTCAAATATCTAAGAGATCAGTGAAATATTCTTAACCCTTTCCCTGCAGCACCCAGTTCCCCTACTTAGCATTACACGGCAGACATTGTCTGCATAAATGACCCTGCAACAGCAGGCACCTTTTTTTTGGAAAATAGCAATGTCACATGATGTGTCATGTGATTTGAGTAATTTACCTTGGTAGCTGATGATATATTGTTGTACCAAATCAAAGGTCAATATGGCGTTTTTACTATGTCAAAATTTCTTTCAACTCAAACAATTATTTTTTTATTCATCAAATTTCGTATATAAGTACCAATGATGCCTTTATGATGCCTGGAGGCATCATGTTGTGGTAGCCTGGGGAATGCCTGGAGGCATCATGCTGCAGTTAAAGGGTTAAAGATATGCCAAAATATGTTTCAATATCAGTGGCCTATGTATGAACAGATACCATGACCTTTGACCTGACTGTGCCTTATTGGTGCATGTTGGGGAGACATGCTTTAGGGCATTGCTAGGGTATGGAGCTGGGTATCCAAATATATTATTAAAGTCGAAATACATCTATGTTAGAACAAGTTATAGAAACTATTGTAAATCCTTATAGGAAATATTGTGAAATTTTGGAAGGAAATATTCTATTTGGTGACCTTGACCTTGAAAAAAATCAAGATGGAGACACAGGCTAATAGCTCTATGGTGTCCCAATGGTTTTGCCAAATATCTAAGGAATCCACCAAATACCTTTTGAGAAATGAAAAAATATATCTCAATTTCAGTGGCCTATGTTCGTCTTTTGTATGAACATATCTGTTGACCTTTGACCTCGCTGTGGCTTAATGGTGGAATTCTATCTTTAGGTATTTACTAGGGTATGGTGTCTGGTATCTAAATATATCATTCAAGTTGAAATACAGGCATATTAGAACAAGTTATAGAAATTATTGTAAGTCCTCATAGGAAATTGGGTGAAATTCTGGGTGGCAACATTCCATTTGGTGACCTTGACATTGATCAAAATCAAGATGGTGACAAAAGCTGATGACTCTATGGTGTCTCAATATATTTTCCAAATATCTAAGAAATCAACTTAATACTCTTGGAGAAATGACAAAATACGTCTCAATTTCAAAACTCTCTGAAATTTGATGACCTCTGACATTTGACCTCTAATAAAAGGTCAGAGAAAAGGCTACCATATCTGAAATGGCCAAAGTCTTAGCTTTCATTTGATATAAGAAAATTGCTGCTATACTTCCATGGAACAAAAAGCCACTTTTTCAGGAGCTGGCCACCTGACTAGTGCAAGTGAAAACCTTCTACAATAGGCATTTTGAGTGATTCTAATGGGCATGTTGGATTTATGCAGATTAGACATATTTCCCCAAGGAGGATTTTGGTCGATTTTTAATATGGTGTTCTGGGGACCTTCCTGAGATGTATTGTGAAGAAAAAAAATTGTATTGCAATTTGTGGTGGGTTAGGCCCAAAAATGTCATAGATTGACTAGACTAAAAGGCCATGAGTAACCATTGAGGTTGCATGCATTGGTTCGGCAGAGGTTGGTGGCCTCTGGCGGGTCATTGAGCTCCGCAGTACGAAATACTCATTAACCAACACGCACTACACCACATACACATGGCCCACACCAACACCGCTTACTCTCGCTTCGCTGCTCATACAACACACACTGCACATATTTACTCGCTCATCGCATTTTATTACAAATATTTAGTTTTAATCAATCATCTTATCAATACACCATTTTAATAATCTCATACATCTATGAGTATCAAAATGTATCTCGTAAAATTTTATACACAAAAATAAATTTTTATTTTCCCAACTCAACATCTCCTCCTTAATTCGCGCCGCGTGTAGATCAATGACAGTGTCAAGACCCCGGTCCAAAATGAGGTTTTATATGAGATACACCTATACTTCTGCTATACACCAGATAACATTCTCGCCCATACATTCCTTTTATATGTCATTATTTGTGCATGCATCTGCAGTATGATAAGTTAAAGATCATCATCAATTTTCTGACGTAGGATATCATTTTAGTATGCAGGACAATCTTGGTAGATCGCTTACCAAAACAAGCAAATAACGATTAGAAAATAATGAGAAAGTTTTATTTGTCCCTAAAAAGCCCAATGAAGCCAGATAATATCTATAGATATTGCGTGGAGCCATATGACGCAATATCACCTACGGTCTTGCAATGTACTTGTACATTCCACCTGGAATGAAGGCAAAGCTGTAATCAAAATGCAGAGCGTGGTTTTATGTGAAATTTCTGCCTCAGTTGTTTCAAGAATTGTCATTTAATAAGGGATTTTGGATTATACATTCATCTTTTGCTGATATTCCAATTTTTTTCTAATCTAATCAGCAGCACGTATCATTGGTAATGCTACTTACTGACCAGTAAAATAAATTCTTAAACACATTTTCAGGATGATGTCAATCAACGGATGGAAGTTGTAGGTTTCATGATTGCTGTGAGTACAATAAGTAGAAAATACTTTTGAAAGCTTCAAATCGATCAAAGGTATACATAAAGATGAATAAAGAAGTCCTACTTGAGAATAGCATTAATAGCTCAACCCCGGCCAGTCATTCTTCAATTTAGAATATTTCTTTAAGCCTGTTTTTATTGGCCGATTATTTATCACTAATTTGCAGTCCAGTATCAATGAATCAGTGGTGGCGTAGTTTATGCATTGTTTCTACTGTATTTCCCAGGTCCACACCGATTTAATTTTCACATTAAACATTGAGGATCATTGATGTAATCAAAGCACTTTGATTCTGTGTGTCTTTGGGAAAATCTGTCCATAGTGGCCCAACTGCATAATGGATACAAAATTAGTTGGGGAGCATTCCTCTGTTTCCATTCACCGATATGGCGTCTGTATACAACTTAGGAGTGAATTAGTGTTTCCTGAATAAAGATGGGTGTCGAACAATCGGCTAATGGAAACGGGCTTGTAGCAAGCTATAAGTCTGTTGTTAAATTACTGTGAACTGTAGGGTATATCCCTGACATATTTTCTAGATCTTTAAGATCATAATTCAGTTTGTTTACCTCTCTCTCACTCTCAATGACGGCATCTCACGCTCCATATGCAGGAATGGAAGGACGAATACTTAGTTTGGAACGCCTCTGACTACGGAGATACCGACAGGCTGGTGGTTCCGGCTACCAAAGTCTGGCTGCCAGACTTTGCCATAGTCAATAGGTGCGTGCATTTCTATCTTTTTAATCAACCTAATACATAGTGTCCATAGAAAACACAGGGGCAGCCTGATCTACATACCCGGAGCATATAGATATGTTAGTTGCTCTGGCAAGCTGCAAATCCCGGCGCGTACAGAAAAATAATGCCTATGGAAAAATAGTACGTACATAAAATGAACTAATATGGATACTCCACTTGTCAGGAAAAGGTGGATGATAAATACAGTATAGACTGGTTTCAGATAAAAGCGGTTGTATGCTCCTCCGAGTTGCCTCTGCGCAATATCCTCGCATGTGCTCGTATATTACTACGGGTCAACTCACTACGACCGCCTTTATCTGAAACGAGTTAATGCTGTGTATGTATGTGGGGTCCCACATTTCTCTGCAATTCTTGTGATATGCGAAATGTCCGTGTAGCATGTTAGACATTTGTACAATATAAAGCGCTAACTCTCAGACATATATTGTTCTGGTTCATACAAACATAAAAGTAGCACCACACTGCAGTTTCCGAATGTGCAATGTTAATCAATTTCCTTTCTCTATTCTATAAGTTCCTCTTCACTATTTATAGCGCTGACACATTTTATCAAGAGTCGTTCGTTGACGACTTCCGAGTGCTCATTAGGAGCACCGGTGAAGTCATTTGGTCATTTGGCGGGAATTTCGTGGTCAGCTGTGAATTGGATCTCACATACTATCCCTTTGACGAACAGATGTGCTTCATACTAATAGAAAACTGGCAATACGACCAAACAGAGGTAAGTCATAATGCAGTTGTCGTATTACCAATTATCGAAATTCAGTGAGGGGCATTTAGAATCCAACATTGCAAAGAACTACTGCATCCAAAATCAATCGCCCTAACCTTCTTCGGTATTCCCTTATATATCTAAATAGAGAAGTGGACAAACCAACATCACTTTATTATATCGTCATCCTATAGTCTGAATGACCATATGGATTAGTGTCGAAGCACCAACATTGCTTTCTATTATTGTCATTATCATGAAGATAGATGATTTCGCCATTTTTTTGTTATATGTACATCATTGGCAATGATGCCAAGGAATCTTCTCCTCGAAATTCCTACGAGGGCCTAACCGTAATAACATCAATGAAAAATCACTCATTATTTTACACAGGTTGAATTGGTGAACTCAACTAGTGAGGTCGAGAAGGATGAATACCATAAGAACGGCATGTGGACACTTGTCAAGACTGTGGCCCATGGTGGACTCATCTACCATGCTGCTTTTCCTGGTGTTGCATATCCTATAGTGAAGTTTGAACTCTTTATGATGCGCAAATCTGGTTATTTCGTCCTGAACATTGTGTGCCCCTGTCTCCTGTTGGCAATTCTTGGTGAGTTTTTGAACACATGCTATCCCCTCTCATGCCTGTTTTCACAATATCAGAATGTTTCAGAGACATTTAGAACTCCATATTCCTATATACCTATGGCCGAACATTCCGTAGTTACACCACGCTACGTGGGGGGATAACTTACGTTTACTAACCAAGGCCGACGTTTACTACACAAGGCTGACGTGCAGATGAGCAATTATAAATGAATAACAATTAAAAGGTCTGAGTTACATTCAGCCTGTGGATCGTTTTCTGTAAATCAACTTACCATTCAGAATCCAAACATATCAACTACCAGTAATGTATTTCGAGTAATTGGTCATGGTCAGCTAGGTATGCCTCTAAGACCATGAGACACTGGCACCCTGCTCTTTTCACACTATCACAGTGAATAGCATGAAGATAGTGAAGGGATAGTCTTTTGACAGCACGGTGAAAGCCCATATGTGATCTCTCTAACCTTTAGGCAACGTATCTAACGTGAGAGCACGCTCTAAAATCCATGGCAGGATGATATGGGATTCAGCTACACGTGGCAAATACAGAATTTCTTGCATTTCTATACTCTATTAAAGGAAGATTTCTTTCATAATCCATTTGAATAGCAAATCTTTTATCTCTCTTACAGCGCTGCTTGTGTTCTTGTTGCCGCCGGACTCGGGAGAAAAAGTGGGTCTGGGAATTACCATCATCCTAGCCTTTAGTGTCTTTGCCCTCCTCATCGCGCAAAGTACTCCCCAGACATCGGATTCTTTTCCTTTAATAAGTAAGTCTTAGTCCTCTTTTGCACAATGGAGTGGACTCCTACCACTTTTTCCAAGCATATCATTGCAATGTGTGTTTTATAGAGCACAGAGTAATTGCTTGTTTTGCCATCAGCCACCGGGAAATTGCAAGATAGCACCATTGTAGTCGGGGGACAACCATGAGTATCTGCTATTACAATCTTTAGATACTCGAGGATGAAACCCATTTATGGCCAGCCTCCAAAAGTATTTTTGATGAAATTCATTGACAACTGGACCTGCTGGCTGGTGCTTTGTTTGACATCGGGGGCAAGATGGCCGCCTCCATAAGACAATAGCTATGTGCCCTATAGAATCTGGGGAAATCAGGTAACGATAAAATAATCTACTTTTAATGTTATGGCTTCATCTGCACAAGCCACCTTTCATGCCTACGGAGTTATGTAAGATACTTGCAGTTTTGCAGTGGTAAGAGGCCTCATCTAAAGAACACATTAGGGCAATATGATATCATAGTAGAAAGCAATAAGAGTGGTTAGGACTGACTAATATGCTATAAGTTTGATCGCGTAATAATTACACGAGACGAAGCCGAGTGAAATCACGTAAATGACGTTCTTTATTAGACTGCAGGGGAAAGATTAAATCAAAGTGCCATTCCACTAGGACAATATGCATAATTTCATTCTACTTTACCTTGTGATATATTACTACACTCATCAAACGAATGGCATATTGTCCAAGTCTACCCGCCCTCATTTACATGTGGCTGACATTTCTCAATATTGAATTAGAAATTTTGTTTAATGCCTAATTCAAGTATAATGTTCTTTAAGTAATTGGATAGATGGATTATTCCCATACCTGGGTCATTTCTGCAATTTCTTAAAAGACAGTTTAGGTTATACACTTTGATTATTGAACATCTAGATCAAGTGGCAGTGCATTCTCTTTTGACTGGAAATAGTCCTGTGGTATCATATATATGTCGCCGCTCGCCCAGGCATATTGGTTATATCACACACTTCTCTTCACAGGTGTTTGGGTATGCGTCTTGATCATCATATCCTCGTTGAACACAGTGGTGACGATTGCTGTCCTTCACTTCCATCACCATTTACCGGCAACCATGCCTAGGTTTGTCAGAGCTCTCTTCCTTGGTACCATAGCACGTTTACTCTGCATGTCTAGCGACATGCCTCAAATACCCAGCGACGATGACGTAGAAGAAATTGATACAGTGAGTATCGAGAGCGATATCGAGAGCCTCAAGAAGCAAAGTCTGGCTATCGAGAATAGAAAGGGGAACATTGCATATGATGTGCTAGTGGATAGAGTGGACACGATCATGAAACTCCTAGCAGGTATGACTAGGTCGATAAAGGAAAAGGAAAAAGATTCAACTCTCACAGATCAATGGATGGCACTTGCACGTGTTATCGACCGAATCTGTTTCTGGCTTAACTTTATCATAATATTGGTTTCCACCATTTTGTGCCTTAGTTTGCGTGGCAGTACACCATCAGAGTGAACATTTTACTGTTATGTACTTCTTCTTTTATTTATAGAAACAGTGATTTGATTGTGTTTATATGTTCCCAGAACCATTTTTGTTCCTTTCATTTCAGAATATTATGTAACTTGTATGTATGTACGTATGTATGCAGATAAATATATATATATATATATATATATATATATATATATATATATATATATATATATATATATATATATATATATATATATACACATACACACACATATATACACACACATACACATATGCCTGTTTATACATGTATAATCATAGAAGTTAAGGAAACCAGTCACGGGACCAGGCGGGATCTTAGTTTATTGCATCGGATGTCAATAGTTCTATTTGACCTTTACCTCCGCGTTCCTAACCAGTAGAACTGCAACAATTTGAATTCGTACAAAGTGGACCGGAAGATTCATATAAATCGTAATAATACAGAAATTTCCACGATGTGCCTAATAGAGATAGTTTGATAAGAAAGGAACTATGCCGAATTTAGAAATGTAAATGGTATTACATTTGTCATCATTGTTTTGCCCTCATGACTTGCTCACAATCTATGTTTGAGACACATAACATTGTATTGAAGGCGCCAGACGGTAAATCTGCTCAGAGAGCAGATCACGCTATTTTCAACATCTAACTGCACCTGTACACATGTTATTTTGAGCTGTTGTATGTTTGAGAGCGCCATGTTAACAATGTCAAAAACATAACTCTACACAGAATAAAATCCTGTTTATCTTTAAATTTGAAGGGACTGATTAGGATACTAGACTGGTTCTAGTTGGCTCAGGCATGATTAAGTTCTTAGGCCCGGCGTCCACCTACTACGATATGGCACCGATATGCCCTACGATGCACCTCCCGATGCAAAATCAAAATCGCGTAGGAAGGTCACCTACTATCCGGGCAGTTGACCACGTTTCTGCGATTAGACACCGATAAAAACCCATTGGGATGCATGGTGGATTGGCATGTCTAGACATATGTCTACGATTTTGCGCCTTCCCGATATGGCACCGATTTTGACATTTTGTATCGGTGCCATATCGGGAGGTCTACGATTCTATCGTAGTAGGTGGACGCCGGGCCTTACGACTACTCTCGCTGACTTTCATCCGGTGAGATACCATGATAATCAACAACATTAATGTTCATTAAACAAAGAATCAAATGCGGTGAAATCCTAATTATGGCATTTCGGGAATAAACATAGCAGATCCTTGTAAACTAGGTAGAAATATGCTCTAGTTTGTGCCTTATAAAACTATGAAGTGCTTGAATTGAAATAAACTGGGCTTATAGATGTTCGCTCTTTTGTATAGTAGTTAGCCTTTCTCCAGATTCGTGGCATTGTGTGCCTTTTTTTTTTTTTTTTTAAATGGGTTTTTATTAGGGTCTAACTTATACATTAATCACCGAACTCGGTTTAGAGCCGATCTTCCTCTCGGGCCCCCTTAATCAGCAGTGAGTACAGACTGAATCATTTTATTGTGATACAAAGTAAGCCAAACATATCATATTTTTCATAGCCATTTGGCCTGGTGATGATGGGATGGTTGATGGTGATTGAAATTATAAGTTACACACGCTTGACCTGTATAGGTTATCTGCCATCGTCAGTTACAACTGCAATCTGGCGAATTTTCAAGACAATAATAACAGAGTACAGTAAAGTATCATACATCAGTGTTTAACATGTGGCTCGTCATGATCATGTGGGTAGATGCGGACATTCCCATACATACAGTGGAAGCCAATGATTATACATACCATCTTAATTAATGCCTATTTCATTTGGACGGTTATACAGGCATTATTGGTAATCTTTCTTAATTATTAGTTTGAAATGTTTCCTTACAGGGATTGGTGTATAGTCTGGTTTTAGGTCATTATCCTACCCCTAATAAAAACGGCCCATAGGCATAACATAGGCAAATTTTATGCGGCATGCCATGACATAAAGTGCGATTTTTGCCTCTAGGGGCCTAAAAAAATTGACCAATCAGCGACCAGATTGTCAGCTACTCCAAAAAAAGTTCCGGTTGGCCTCACAAGTTCCGGTTGGACTTCAGTTGGTCATTCAATCGATATTTGTCTTTTAGTAATCCAAAAGCATAGAGACGGGGTAGGATAAATACGAAACCAAACTCGAGTTAGACTTGTCAGTGTCTATGCTACTCTTGTCAGGTCTGTTCCTCACTACGCTCAGCTAACGCTTCGCGTAGTAATACACGACCTTCCCGTCGTGGCATAAACACTGACAAGTCTAAATCTCGTTCAGTTTCTACTAATTCCGTATTCTCACCCCTTTCAGATAAAATGAGTTTTAGTACATCGCATGTGGTGCCCTTATAATTAGCTGATAGATATTGATAGATTGCTGAAAGACTTCCTTATATGGTATGGGCGGACTTTGTTAGCGAATGAGAGAACATACCACATATTGTCATCCGGTAAATGATTATTCTTTCATAAGAGACAATTGAAATCCAGCTGTGTCTTCTGTCACAGGCACATCTCTTGCGATGAATGCTCTGCCATGCTTCCTCAATTTAATCCTTGTAGGTAATAGACATAGTGACCATATCTTGATCTGGCCCTTTGAAGAGAAAAGGTTTGAGTTACCTGACAAGATATTTTGTAATCGTGAATCAAAAACGGAAAGATAATGTAATCTGTACAGTATATAAATATAAATGGAATGGATACTATACTGTTATCCAACCATAGGAGATGCTAGAATAACTACATACATGTTTTAGTGTAGTTGTATATGGTTACTTGTACAACTGATGTTTAGGCCTGTCATTAGTTGGATGGCAGGAAGTGACCTGATCTGACCTACCTTGACCACTGACAGTATCAAGGTAGTCCAAATGTGGTCGTATTTATCCTAAAATTTTATGAAATCTTTTAGACTTCAATACACTATTTTTAGGTTAGACTTTAGACATCTTGATCTAAAATCTTGTGAAAAAAGTGATTTAGATATGAGTTGATATATTTGAAACAATAATTTCTAAAGTGAGATTAGAAAAAATGTACGGAAATATGTTTCAGTAAAGAACTAAAGTCATGTTATTAAAAAAAACTGAATACAAGTGTGCAAAATTAAGTCTTCATTACAGTATGTATGGAGTGATGTTAAAACAAAGTATATTTGCTCCGAAAGGTTTACATAAAGAGATAGATGTTTGTATTGGCAGCACTGCAAATATGTGTGGTGTGCATATCTCCCATCAAGTAGAACTGTCCTCTTTAATACGGGCACATATTCCCTTTAACAATTGATATAAGGAGAAAATTGATGAACATCTAGGGTAGCATTGTTTACATACGTCGATTAAACCAAGTAATTTCCTTTCGACATCCTGAAAGACTTTACTATCATTGAGCAACGTGAGTTCCTAAAGGTCAAATTGATTTCAGAGACATGCACATCTTTTTGCTTTGTTATCATTGGATTATGTAACTTTGGAGGGTCGTTGCTATGCCACTAATGCCCCCTACTGGCGTATACAAAGTCAAAGTGCTTCATCAATTCCACTTATGTTGTCCTCATAGGCTGCATTATTTTTGCCCCTCACCTTCTCTTTGTACGCCACTTGTTTATTGACATAGTGAAGGCCCGAACCCACCTGGATTCCGACTGCATTGAATTGAATGGGCGTCGCGGTTTATCAGGAGGTCTGAATTTATGTGTCGGAACAGTACTTGCATAAAGCCATTATGTTTGCGTCCAGGTACCTAGTAGAAAAAGATGAATTTGTAGTTAATTGAAACACCTCTGTTTCATTCTAAAGCTTTCTTCACATTCTGTATGGTACAGGTATTGCAGTGAATTTCAGTTGAACATTATCTGTATGATATCATCCAGGATAATTCGTGAAAGGAGATGGTAAATAATTGCATTCACTACATCCCTTTCTGTCCGTTGCAATACAGGTTTGAGGAGCCACTAACTGACAGTACCTAACAAGTACTCGTTAATATTTTTCTTAAAGGCCCTCTAATTTTCTTCGCGGTGAAGGCAAAGGCTCAATTCATTCCAGAGCTTTGTTCCGGGATATAGGCCGATTTGTTTGTAAAACATGCACTTAAACTAATACTCCTTCAACCCAACTTTGTGATCGCCTCTCGTGCCCCGATCATCAAGGGATGAGCGTTTTTAGACAACTTGTACAGGAAGCTCAGGAGGTGTAGGTCTCTTCTTATGTGTTGTGAATCAAGCCCACACTATGCACGCAGACGTCTCATTGAGAAGCTCTAGCCGTGTCTTTGGAGGACAACTGAAACTGCTCAAACTGCCCTATTCTCAATTGCTGGAGTCTTGCTTGCTCACTGACGTTAGCCCCGAATCAGCCCCCCCCCCCTCCCCCACACACACAACACCCAAAAAGGAAGGAGCTGAACTCCAGGATGCATCACCGATGTGTAAATTGTTTTGGATACATCCTTGTGAACATATATATGAAATTATCTTGCTACGTTTGAATAGACCGCATTAGTGTGACGTCATTTGACTGGGGTTTCCCTACGTTCTGGTACCAAACATTGGGATATCCCAGGGGATATCCCTTCATAAGTGCAGCAGTCGGCATCTAGATATCTCAATTTTTTTAATTCTACAGTATATTTTACTCCACAATTTCATGATGCTACGTCTATGCAATGTTTCTCGGAGTTTGGATTGGTTTGGCACCAAAATGACGTCAGGACTAATGCGGTCTATATGCGTGGGTTGGCGGACTTTCTACTGCCTTCGCGTGCTCATTGAACGTGCTGTCGAGTTGCACTCCAACCTGTAGGTGGTGGTATGGCGTATTATTGTCTTACAGTACTCAATCACAAGAGGCGATAGCCGAGCCGGTGATGTGAACCAGTTTGTTTTCGGTTTTTGGAGCTCTTTTTGTGCTTATGCTCTATCCTCTTGGATGTCAATATCATTTATTGGACAGCTAGTATGTTATGGAGGCCCCAACACCAAACAACCTTTTTTTCGGCTTGCGATACGGGGATTTTAGCCTCGGCTCGCGATTCGACTCCGTGTCCTGTAGGTCATGAGGTCAACCACGTGCTGAATGTACGTACACTCTGCTCATATCTTCAACATAGAAGTTAAATAACATGTGATCCAACACTGAGCTCTGTGGAACCCCAACGTCCGTCACTAGAGGTGACCCATTAACCTGTACAACCTGTACCCGACCACTTGAATAGGTTTCTAGCCACACATGCTTTTGATTTGCCAGTAGTAATCCCCGAGGCAGACTATCGAACGCACTTTTGGCGTCAAAGAAATATATAGCTGTTACATGGGCCTGTTATATGTCCAGGGTTAACTTCAAGAGGGTATCAGCAGTGCCACACCCGCATGGAAACCAAATTAATTGATATCTAGCTGCATACCAATTTCACAAAATACATGTAAGTGGTTCTGCATGACCATTTCAAGCACCTTAGGTAAAGCTACCGATTTAAGGGATGTTACGCCAGTCACACGCTCCTATGCTGCATTGCATTCGTAAAATCACCTGATCAAGTACTATATCTGTTGGATCTATTATTACAACGGACTCTGTATTTTTATTTCTCCTTATTATATGAACCATTCAAAGTTATGAATAACGTGATTACAACGTGTTGATTCTTGTTCTGCTGTACTTAATTTGTTGAATTATAGATTGAACATCTGCAACGATGTGTGACTATATTAGCTGTGCAGTACATGGTAGAGAGCAGCGTGTAGTAATAACGTCACTTACGGCAGTAGGTATATAGTAAAGACTGGTTTCAGATAAAAGCGGTTGTATGCTCCTCGGAGTTGCCTCTACGCTTTATCCTCGCATGCGCGCCGCTGTTACTACGCGCCAACCCCTCGGAGCATACGACCGCTTGTATCCAAAACCAGTCAATATTGTGTACGCATACATTATGTGTATAGATGTGTTTGTATGATTTGAGAGACTATGAAGAGAATTGGAGGCGTTTGCAGTCTGATATAACTAAGGCATTTCGGCTGAGTCAGCTAAATCAGCCGTTAGATGCATTTTCCAATGGAAGTCACATAACACCACTGAACCACTACATTTCGCCTGCCAAACTTGTTACTATTCCCATTAGTTTTTCATGCCTTCTAGGGACGTCGAACATCAGTTTGACCCTCTTCAGAGATTTTCGTTTCAAATGATCTGACATGCTATCTAGAATTAGGTGGCTCTGATATCCAATATGCACAGGTATTACTGATGCGGATGGCGGCTGCTATTTGTATGATTTAGGATGAGCAGTGACAACATTCATAGCTGCTACCCGGCTGCCTAGCGAGTTATGAGATGGTGCTGGGGGCTGACTAAGTATGGAAGCATCATTGTAGACTTTATCTCACCCCAGATATTTTTTCTCCATAGACTTAACATTGGGAACTCGTATCTAATGCCCATGAGATATTTAGGAAAAATATCCAATGGGGGATATGTCACAAATGTTAGCTCATTAGTCAATGTAAAGGGTGAGATAAATTCAGAAACCCATTCAAGTTTAGGGGAAGAGCTCAATCCCATCTCGTTTGAATCGCTACATAATTCACGCGGCTTCGCCTTGTGAATTACTACGCGATTCAAACTCGATGGGATACAAGCTCTGACCCTAAACTTTCATAGGTTTCCTCTATAGTATTTGTCAGCATCTATCACTAGTCAGCAGATCTGTATAGACCAGCGCTAATACGAAAACCAGCGCCAAATACGAAAAGCCCAGAACCAGGCAAAGCAATGTGTATGGAGAAGACGATTTGATGATGAGACATTTTTTATGTGAGAACGGATTCCGAAACATCAATAAGAGCAACACGTGTTGAAATTTGCATTATTTCCATAGAACAGTTCTGCAAGCACGGCCCCTCAGCAGGTGGATTTCGACTTTAACACCCGCTAGTGTGAGATACCTGCCAGGAGACGGATTGGCTGCAGTCCAAACTATTTCAAACTGTTATAACGAGCACCTGAGGATTTGACGGATCATAAGATCCTCATTACGGCGGTCTTATACTAAGCCTAAATCAGCCTGTGGTTCAAGGGGAGTATGATAGTTATCCTTCAGTAGAGACCGCTCTCCATAGAGTGAAGTGTAGGTGTACTATTCACCAATAGCTGCGTGTGTGTGTGGGGGGGGGGGGGGGGTCATATATACCTAAATACTTAGAGAAAGGTTAGAATCCTCAAGGAAATAGCTAAGCATATAGGCCCGATTCCATTGGCCGACGAAAAGGGTGTAGATTTTTTTGTGTTTTCCTAATAGCATATTTCCATTCTGCGTCAGTAGTGCTGAAGGTCCGTCGGTCGTCTCTGACTATATATTGGTGATGACCAATGGAAATGGGCTATTAGGAGAACACAAAAAACAAAAATCTACACCCTTTTGTTCGGCCAATGGAAACGGGCCTTAAAATGGAAGTTATGAGGGAGATGCGTAGTCATGGCTAATGGCACAGTGGTAGAACACACGAATGTGGGTCGAGGCATCCAAGGTATTTTGGCGCTTCATTTTATATCTAGAATCTTGCCGGGTAATACCCTGTTTCTACCGCGAAAAAATGCCAGTAGTAAACATTAAATCATCTTTATGCGTTTGTTGTACCAAATGGAGCTACTTAATATCTAAAAGTAGGGCTCACAGTTCCTCTTTTTGGCTTGTATCAAAGGAGTCTGAACAAAAGGCGGCCATCTTTTGAAAATAGGATCAGAGATTTAATAGCGATGTTGGCATGAAACTGTGGAGCGATGTTTATCATTTATTTGCGAATGTACAGACATGCATACAGTCAATGAGGAAATCTGAGAAACCGTATTTGAATGAATGCACTCTAAATGTAAGGCTTGACGACATCAGGTTATATGATCAGATGATTCATTTATCCACTTTGTATCTAGTTTCAACCATTTCTATATTGTATCCACCTCGCGATACTGACTAAAGTCGCTGACTAAAATCATATATATTGCTTACTTTACCATTTCATCCCATTGTGGCTAATGTGATTGGTTGTAATGCGAGAGCGGGAGAGAAGAAGGGTATCCAGGGACGCCAGCTGGTCACGTGGGGACGCGCACTCCGTTTCCACGTGACCACTCACCACGCATTCATCACTCTCCTAGACCAGCAGCAGAAGAGAATACCGACCACCCACCCTACAAAAAGACTCAGTTGTCCCTCACCCTCTACGTAGGGCTCTCTTCAACTTCGTGACGGCCCTAATTACCTCCCTAATTACTTTCTACAATAAATCAAAGACTTGCCCTATAGTACAGTACAGTAAATAACAGCCTAAGATACAGTCGGACGAACGGCAATGCCCATCCTGCACAACATTGATTGTTTAACCTTAATAAAATAAATAAGAAATGTACATGAGCTGGGTAGGACGACCACATCTTATCAAGGTGTACGAAAGTAGAGGATAAGGAAAACTTACTTGAGATCTATCAATAAATGCCATGAAACTATCAAATCCAATGAAGAGTTTTCTCGTGAGGGAGTTTTATTTCCAAGATACAAAGGAGAAGTTGGACACGAAGGGTATTTAATGAAAGACCGGTCTATTTATAAAACCCACTGACAGCCCACCCAATCCTGCCTCTTATCACGGCGTCGTTTCTACGAACTAAACGAGGTTACGTGTGGGGAGACCGAAGGTTCCATACTTGGGCCACTATTTTTTCTAGTATATATCAATGATCTATTTGAGTATGTTATTGGTAAAAATATAAGCAGACGACACGGTTGTTTTTGTACAAGGTAGATCATATGAAGATCTTTGTGAAATGATGAACCAAACACTTGAAGCTCCCACCGGCGGGCGGGAAGGCTACTTACATGCCTGTAGAATACCTAGCTCCTGCTATATTTGCTTTAATAAGTGATATCTTGCAGGATAGACAGTGCCATCAATGTGAAATGAATTACCTGCCAAATGGAATTTGCCAATGATAAACTAATGATGGATTCACCCAATGGTAGGATCGACCCATGCCATTTACACGTGTATAGCTGGATATTTTATTAATCAATAGAAATAGTAATTTAACTGTAAGAGAACCTGTAAAATATCCCTTTCTCACTTTACAACTAGCATTGCGATCTAGATCAGTATCGCCATTCACAGTGACATCCACCTTCCTTAATGAACACCTCCCCAGTGTGGTTTTCATCAGTTATCTCCACAAACATCAGATTCTATTAGTTTTCAGTAACATGGTAACACTGTCCACCCACCCCATGCTGAATTAATTACACATTTCGGGAAGACTGTCAGGAAAAATTTAGATTCGCCAAAATGAAACGAGAAGATATTATCGTCAGCTGGATCACAGTGCATGTCTGGCATCAATTTACACAAATCCCGGCCAAGTAGAAACACTCTGAATCCATTCCCGAGCGTTCGCTTTAATCATGGAGACAAATTGTGTGGATGTTGGAAATGGGGCACGCCTCATCACTTTCCTCAAATTAAAGGTATTTGCTCTCAGTATGATACTAATATAGATCTACGACCTCCATTGTATCGGACCTCTAGCATTCCCTGTGAGCATTACAGAAGTCCTTCTAGCCCATGCGAATCATGAAGTTGTTGCTGTCATCTATTGATAAATAATGGTCGTAACTGTAAAATATTTATGCTGCTCATCCGTTCTCACACATAAGTGTACAGCATCCTCTTTTTCCTGTGTCCTTGTCATTCCATTTGACTCACGAAAGACGGTTGCTTTCACCACCTGCGCCGTCTAAATATTGCAACTGCCTAAATATAGCTATGTCGTCAAGAAAACCTGAATCCGAATGAGCGTGTTGGGCGTGGAACGGGTGTGTCATGGCAGTGTCCCGTCATTTCCGATCCGCTGCATCGTAGCTCTCAGCTATATCACTGCCCTCTGATCTCCATCTAAACGAGCCGCAATGAGGCACCATCAGACGATCTATGCTTCGTCGTTGACAGTCGATCACCCTGTTATCGTGACGTCGCGTTGTTCGTGACGTATTCATGACGTCTCTGTGACGTCTCTCTCCAAAACCTTTTTTTATCGCGTTCATGGGCAGTACGATTAAGAAACCGACCACAAAGCCAATGCAGTTGTGGTAATCGTAGCGCCTGTCAGATACGCTTCTTTCTCGGTACTACTAACGGGGTGTCAGGCGCGCCTTCGCCATACTAGCACCATCAAGCCCACCACCACTTCTTCCCCTACAACCGCCCCATCCACGCCCTCGCCGAAACACCCCGAAGGCTATATCCAACGATTTTCTACAAGCTTTCAAAGACTCGAGGCCAGCGGTTTTATCGGCAGGCCTTTCAGCCTGATTTGTCTTAATGTAGAGCCGTTGCCAAAATGGTACGAAAATGAGTTTCTTTTTTCCTTATGATTTCTTAGATGGTAGCGGTCCTGTGGTGGCGGCAGAGGGGTTCCCATAGCAGATAAGATATAGAGGGAACATTACCTCTTTTTGGTGTGACCTGAAGGTCTAGTTTCAGTTGAAATTCAAACCCCCAGGGGCATTTAAGACTGACGAAAACATACCCATTGATCGAACGTGGCGCGATGAGGAAAGATGACCTAGAAATAGGGCCCTTCAAAGAGGGACAGGGTAAGGAAAGGTATGATTATTTCCCAAACGAGAAGTGAAAGGAATTAAAAGATCTGGCATATGGCATGTATGGATAGTAAATGTGGGGAGTAGGTGTTCGGCGGGGCAAGGTGATAGTGGGGACAAGTACCTGTCACTCGATCGTTATTTATAGCTCATGCCAAGGAATCACCACGATGGATGGTAGGAGTAAAGAGTAGGGTAAGAAAGATAGCCGGGGGACATGAAACGGTCATTCTCCGTATAGCCTTGGTTCATCATTTTAGATCAGGAAGGTGTGAAAATGGGGGAAACATAGCAATAGATAATAGGGGCGCGCATGCGAAGCCCTCACAGGAGGGAAGCAGGGGTTGGGGGCTGGGGTGCATGTTGTGGGGAAGACTGCTGCTGCAGGTAAAGCTGGCGACGCGGAGGGCCCTCTGCTGCCAGGGCGGCTGACATGGGCGGGTGGGCGGGGGGGCGTGTGCGGCTGCAGAGGCAGCGTGGCGGTGTTGGCGTCGGCGTCGGCAGCGGCAGCGGCAGCGGGCAGGCTGGCAGTGCGCGCCCGGGGAGAGCCGTGTGAGGGGCCCGTGCGGCGCCGTGAACGGACGAAAGGACGTGCAGACGCACAGGGTGGCCGGACAGCGTCAACCCCACCCGAGATAGTCGTATTGGTCACATCACACCCTGTACTAACTCCAAGGAGGTCGGTCTCTCCTTCTATGGGCGGAACAGATGGTGTCGTCCTGAGGTCATAAGGACATAAAGGGAATTTCATTATCTGGGACGAACGGCAACGAAGAGGTAGTGCTTGCCCCTTTGCACACCCCCCACGCGAACCATCGTCAGGTCGCCTACTACTCCATGTGGCGCATCAGGAGGATGACCGTCCCGTAGCCGACCATATACCCATCATGGACTCACTTCTTACTCATCCAGTTTTCTCCTGGATACCTCTGGCCCAGTGAGATCACGAGTCGATACCCATGGAATCCAAACGTGTGGAACGTAAGAGGTAAGTCCCTAACTACCCCAATTAATGCCTTCTCTATGTGTGTTTGTGTATATATATCGGCCTTTCAACTTTATGCGTATATTTGCATTGTCTCACTGTTCCCAATCCTTCCCAGAAATGACCATATTTGGATTGGAAGAGTAGGATTGGCACCATCTCCAGCTGCGACTAAGCTGCTAAGTAATGAATGCTTAGACTCGGACCTCCTCCGTCCAAGACCTCATATTCAAATTAAGGCTTCACTTCCCCGTCTCCCTTCCGAGTTGCTCTTTCCTCCTATCACAAATCACCACACCATGCTCACAGCTAATGACTAGGCTATCACCTGCCGATGAGAGTTAGTACCAGATGGTGCACAAACACAAGGCGCTCCTGATTGCGGCAGCAGAGCGACCGCCGGCCAGGCTGCAGCTCGTGCCGCGCGCAACACGTGATTTGCAACGAGGTCAGCTCGAGCAACTCAGAGCCCCTCTTATTGTTGTGTCTTTGTATCTCCCGCCGTCCCTGACACGTATACCGACCTCTTCCCACCATCAATATCCCTACCTCCTATCGACCGGCCAAATGACGAATTCAGAATACCCAAGATAGCTCGTAAATCGGGAATTTGCCCTTCACCGGAATCCCTACCCATCTCGTCCCAGCAGGCAGTCCGAAAGTCGAAAAAAGGGAGCCATCCCCATTGCTAGGATGCGACTGAATCGCATCTTTAATTCTAATCCTTTCCCTCTCTCTATCTCTCTCCCCTTTCTAATCTGTCATCCACCTCTCGTTGTATGTCCTTCTGTTCCTCCACCCCTCTCTAGACCTATTTGGTACAGCCCTTCCGTATCCTTCTTCATTAGATTTAGGCCCTATTAAATTATCTTCCCCACCCACCCATTGGGGGTATGGAAGTTGCAGTGCCCTGTCAAATACTCCCTTCACCTTCCACACCTGGATTCCTGCCACTCTTATCCCCTCGCCCCTCCCACATCATTGGCCTTGATGAGCGATTTGCTGGGTACAAGTAGATCGCGTTTCAGACGTCCATGTTATCTCCCGGACACGGTTCCCACTTAACGCGCCGTCACAATGCAATCAGCAGGCAGCCTAATGAAAGCTTCTGACGACGGACTTTGATGTACGGGTAAAACGAGAAGCGCTGTCTCTCTGATTTCTTTCATATTTCCAGAAATGGGACGCAGTACGCAGAGGTTATATATGTCTTTATTGTGTGGCTGTGTGAGCGCGAGTCGTTTATAATGCAGCCAGCCATCTTTTAACGGCTGAAACCCGCGCGCAAGCTACATGAATACTTCTATCATTGCTGTATCTCACCTGTGGTTTATACTGGCTTAGTATTGATAGCATACTGCTTCAACTAGCCCTATCCTCAACTCTTTCCATTATTGCTCATAGCATCTAGAAGGATTCATCGAAATAGCCCTTCTCTCACGTCCTGCACAGGTTGCTGGGATAATACTTATATCATAGGATGCCACATTCTGCATCAGTATCAACGCGTACTATTCAGTATATCGTTTCAACTGTTACCTTATTCCGCCAATCCTCAGATATGTACAATTTAAAGCGATTACTCATATTTCCTAAAAATGGAACGCATGGATAGCTTTACTAGACCTAGATAGATATGCCGGATATTTTACAGCCCTCCATCTTGCTCTCTTTTCTTTAATCGCCTATATATGTGCCCTCCATCGACCGCAATTACACTCTGTATTGTCCATCTCAGCTCCAACATGCATTTGCTTATAGGCTCCATTTACTTAATTAAACTTCCCTCCCCCCCCCCTCTTGGGCCCATGGTAATTCCCAAACGTATTCTCCGACTTCCTGCACTTCGTATGCCTTCTCATTTTCTATACTAATATCTATCTGCCCTGCTTCATGTTTTCCACTCCACTAACACTGCTTGCTTTTTAATTAACTGATACGTTTTTCTTCATGTTATTCATTTCCCTCGACTTTGGCTTTTGTATCTCCTCCCTCAGTTCTCCATCCGATTCGTTATTATAACTGCACCACGTTCTTTGCTTGCAACATCTTCCTTTTATCATACGCTATAATGCCACCTATTTCCCTCTCTTCCTTTTTACCTTCCTTATTTCCCTCTCTTCCTTTTTACCTTCCTTTTCATCTGTAGATGTGATCCACTCCCATTTTAACTAACACTGCTCATCTATGCATCTGGTTTACTACCAGGTTCCCTCCATTTGCCAATCCCTCTAGACACCCGTCAAGGCAACAGGTTTTACGGCGTCGCCTGCCTCTTTTTGCTACGTGATTAGGTGGTTTATTTTCACCTAAATATAGGTGAGACCGTCGACGTGGAAAGGTCACAGGGTCGTTATTCACTGACCTTCCATTCGGCTGTTATGATCCCCGTGTCCTGTACCATCTCCATGTATACCCAGTGTTTCCTCTGATATCATACCCATTTCCTGGGGGTATGAACACAACCTCTCATCTATATCACATTGTAT
The DNA here is from genome assembly GCA_950022655.1 of Alentia gelatinosa. Classification (NCBI taxonomy): domain Eukaryota; kingdom Metazoa; phylum Annelida; class Polychaeta; order Phyllodocida; family Polynoidae; genus Alentia; species Alentia gelatinosa. The sequence continues at coordinate 107,499,410 of OX465581.1, forward strand.
TAAAGGTGGTCCTTTACAGCGAGGATACAGTGCCAGTATAATAGAAAAACCTTTTTTCCTTTTACAGTTTTTCAGAATTTGATGGCAATGAATATTGCTTCCAATAACTTGACTTTCACCAAATTTGGGGAAATCTTTCCATAGCAGAAAAAATTCTCAGGACCTCACGAAAACATATCTTTGTAGCGATATCATTGAGAATATTCCTAATAACTCAATTTACACCCTGGGTTTGACGTCAGATTATCAAAGAACGTATGTGGACCGTCGATTTCCATAATGAATTGTGCAATACGTCCATTGGGCCAGTGGCTATTATGACAGTTAGTTGATACAAAAATCCTAAAATTGTGCATTAAGAACTTGGAAATAGTTGCTAATAGCAGAAGGAGTCTGGACTTGAGTCTCCCGAGTGTTCCTGTTTTTGCAGGCAGTTGGAGGTATATGAGGATGGATGGTTGCTCGCGTAGCACGCGCCATTTGTCAAGCCGTGATCCTATACAGGGTGCAGAAGCAGCACAGTGTAGGTGTCAGGTGTCGGCGGCGCTATATTTAAAATTTAATGCCATGAGCGTCAGCCCGCGGCGTGGGAGAAATACGCATTGGCGTAACGTCACCGGGTGTTTTAAAATGTGCGGAGGAAAGACGTTAATGTGCTTCATAGTACACCCTCCGGCATGTACACCTAAAACATAGGCACACACATACACAAACAGAAATACCGCAATAGCTGAGAGAGAGAGAGAGAGAGAGAGAGAGAGAGAGAGAGAGAGAGAGAGAGGTGGGTGGGTGGGTCATGGGATTCCTATGTGCCACAGGTGGGCCCCACCATAGACACAGAGAAAGAACCAGTCATATTCTTAAAGGGAATCCTCAGGACGGGACCGAACTGCCACCTGTCCCCATCGCCTACCCACAGCACATACTCCTTTGGGGATAACCCAGCAACTCTTGGGCGACAACTGTTTCGGTTTTGCTCATGGGAATTGGAGGAAGGAGAGTGGAGGCGGTAGGGGGAGCATCTCGTCTTGTGTGCGGTGGCTGATTAGCGACGGTGTTGGCACAGTTTTCTCTTCACCTGATTAAACCAGACCTCGGGCTCGCCCCTGATTGGCGTCGGAAACTTCCAAAACCAGGGGCCACGTTTCCTGGATCATGATCAGCGCTGGCCATTGTTCCTAGCGCCAGTCATTTGGGAGAAAGGGAAGCTGCGAGCGTGATCAGAGACACAGGTACCAGGGGCTTCCATTAACTCGGTTTTTAATCATCGACGCGGACCATGTCGTTGTAAGTGCGGGGTTACCACACAGAGACACATTAGGGCCTACCTCTCCCCAGATCCCTTCTTCCCTTCAACCCTGCTCTGTGGCCTTACAGATGCTCATAGCACAGAAGCTTAGACCCGAACACATTCTTCTGCTCGGTTTGCTTCAGTATCCAAGCCCCATGCTGACTATAACCACCTGGACTGCAATAGTCCTCCCCTCTACTCCCACCATTCGATTTCACTTAATGTATTAGGGGTCTGCTGTCTGCCTCTCCGAGACTTCCGTTGAGGCCTGGCTTGGCCTTTCCTTCTCCGCCAGAGGTAACCCCGTTTTGCCTTTCACGTCTCTGGCCAGTAGTACTTACAGAGAAAGCCCATGCTGTCAGAGGATGGGTGGGTGTGCGTGCCTGCCAGCCGTCCCCGTCCGAGCTGGTTAGTGTGATACATGAATGGCCTTTCGGTCCGTTCTACAGTCCGCCACCCCGTCCTCAAAGCCTACACTCAATATACTACACCCACCTGGACAAATCCCGTGACGGACAGTCCAGGAACTCCTCCAAGCCAGGGATCAATGAATGATTCTGCTCGGTGATTGGCTCTAGGTCCGTGTTTTGCCGTGACAGAACTGATTGTCATCTGTCAGTGATAGTACTTGTAGAAAAGGGCGCAGATCTGCCTCCATCCAAAAGGACAGTTCTATCAGGTTCCTGGGTCGGGGCTGGTCGAAGCTCACTGCTCTGTTGTACTCTGCCGGTATGCCCTATTTGCACTAACTCGATGTGCACCAGGGAGCATGGCTTCATGTCTGTCAGTATGAATTCCCTCGGCTTAAATACTGTTTCTGTTGGTAAAAACAGCTCGCCATGTGTCAGTCAAAGAAGGGATTTATTAGCCTTGGCTTTCACATAAGAGCAGAAAAATAGGGTTCAATAATAGGAGGGTTTTTAAAATCTCACATTAGAAATAGCTTTATCAAATATTGAATATTGCTGTCTTTCTGTAACAATAGCACTCTCCGGCTAAAGTCAAATAAAGTTTAAAGTGCTAGTCTAGTATGTATGTTTTTATTATCTGTTATTAGGCGGAGTTGTCATTGAAGATAGATTAGTGCCTGGGGGCATGAACAATATCTGTCAGTGTGAATAGTTGGCCATCTATCAGTGAGAAAAGATTCGCTTATGGGAACACGAATAATGTCTGTCAGCGTGAGCAAACATCTGACAATGTGAAGTGCTGGGAATCTGTTAGTGTGGTGTCTAGCCTGAGGAATAGAATCTGCGAGCATGGCCACCCTGTGAGGAATGCGACCAACTCGCCGTTATTACAGTACACGTACCTCGGCTGGTGCTAATAGTGGGGTGTTTTTGATTTAGCACATCCTGAACGTTCATCAGTAAGAGCAGCTCGATGTGGCGAGTTACAGACCCTTCTCCCGTCACATCCAAGGCAAATGTGAGGCTGGAGTAGCATGAATACCTGTAGGGCATTGTAGACGGGCGTAGCGAGATGGACAGCTACTATCGGGGTTCTTCCGTAAACACGCTAGCTGGATAGCACATTTCCAACGTAAATCAAAGAACATTAGTACGTGATATCTGAGATTATCATTTATCTTAGGCTGGTATCGATACGTCCATAGGCTTACCATATGGAGCTCGTTCTCAGCGGGCTTGCGAGAACGGCAACTTATACTCAATGGGAGATGGCCAGATAAATATTTCAAGGCTAAGATCAAATCAGAAACATATTCGTGTTTGGTCTGAGTCCCCGTTCGCCATCTTGTTTGGAGTACATCAGAATATTCAATCGGCTATCGCCTTGTTCATTTTACTGCGCACTCCAAACTAGATGGTGAATAAGGGCAAAGACCAAACACTCATCAATTTCTTTTTTTGCACCTCATTGAACACTTGAACAGGAAAAGAGGTGGATGAAACATGAATACAAAGAATCAGTTGCTACTATCCAGCGGGCAAGTAGCAGCTACATATTTACCTGCTGCAATGTGAGATTTCGTGGATGGGCCCACAGGGTATGTCCCATCTCCATAATATTTCATGACATGAATATTGGAGTGGGGCTCGTTCACTGATTACCTCCTAAAGTGAACCCGTGAGAGGCAGCCAAGCCCTAGGGAACACCCCCTAATATACCACGCCCAAATGTAATACGTCGCGGTATCTCCTTGGCCAACGCCCCAAGGCGGCACTCCGCGTTTAATCGGATTCCCAAAGTACCCAGTCTATGCTACATCTTCGCCGCCCCCCTATACTATCGTACTGACCACTGTCCTGGTAGCGGGTGCCGGTAGGGGTTGTGGGATATCTGGAATCATGAGGATTGCTCCATGAAGCCTCTGAATTGGGTATATATACCCATTATGTATGTATAAAGTCTTCACTCTATGTACGATTAGACAAACTGATTCGTTTAAGTACTTTATTCGCCTGGTAAGTACATCGTTATATATTTGAGCGTACCTGCCAGCATGGGGTTTATCAAATACTTTTTAAAGATACGGCAATGTTCTTTAGATCAGATAGCACAGTAGAAACCCGCTTAAAAGGGGGGCACCCTCCGTTCTGAGCAAATTGCCCGCTTGCGGGGGGTGACCCTTACACGGGGTCAAATCGAACATCTAATGAAGGGATCCGTTCTGAAGAAGATGGCTCCTTACACGGGGTGACCCCTTACATGGGTTGAACCCTTACACGGGGTGCCTCTTTAGCGGGGTTCTACTGTAGTTAGTGACCAAGGAATAAAGTTAAGGTTGTTCGTCTTTATTCTTTAAATAATTACATAGTAATCGTTATCATATTAACTCACATGTTCCGAGAAATTATCTGCTACCAGTTTTTCATGGTAAGGAACACAATCCACAAACATACATATTGGATCAATAGTAAAATAGTATGTACATGACCACATTTGGAAGTAATTAGAGATATAAATGATATAGTTATTTTTTTATACCCGTGGTAGACTAAAATTTTGCCCAGTGCCAATTTTCTTATGGATAAGATTAAAAATACTCTGATTGTTGCAAAGATGGTTAAAACTATCATAAAACTATGCAAGTCAGATTATTTACCCATCCCTGATGGTGAATTAAGAACTGCATCGAGATCCACTGATACTGAAAATATGCCAGGAGTTTTAGTTGCGGGGTAATCTCATGAGGGAAAGCCGAATGAGATTATGAAGCATACCAAACTGAATGGCATGTTTTCAGTGGATCTAGTGCGGTTAAGATTTTATCTCAGCCCCATCATTGACTAATTGGCTAACATTTGTGACATCATCCCCCATTAAGTTTATTCAAATACTCCATGAGCATTGAATACCAGGTATGAAATAAAAGGTATATCCCTATCAAAGACATTGGCAAAAGAAGTAATCCTTTCTCGCTACTTTTAATTTTAAGATTTAATTAAGACCATATCTCCCAGATCTGCTTTTATCGTTCGGTACATAATTTTCATTCTAATCATTCGAGAACCAGCTTTTGCTGGTATTTAACTGTGTCAAAGACTGTTTTGATCTGGACAAAAACTGTACATTGTATAATTGGATTCCGTCAACAATATCTTCGTCCTGTCAAGACAAGCTTTTGATTCGGCCAATATATTGTCCTTTTGTCATGGAACATCCCAATTGACACGTAGATTTGTTGATTATGAATAGAGGGGCGTCCTTGCAGTAGAAATTGTCATTTTGATTTCATAAAAGTCAAATGAGAGACCTGTATCCAATGTCTGTGTCTTAAGGGTGTACTCCACCAGGCCGACTTCTCACCCGATCAATTGTTCCTGGGCCATGTAGAGGAAGCTCACGTATTGTAATTTATTTAATTCTGATAATAATAGTTTAATAAATGACCATTTTCAAAGATTTGAGAAATTCTAGGGCATCCGATAATGATCGGCGATTGTCTGGCAACAGAATCGGCTACCGTCGGTTCAGTGGAACACCCCTTTTATGCCTGTTGTGGCTTGTTTCTATTTGGCCTAAATTCTGATTGCTTGAATACCGAAGCCATAGTTTCGGTAGTAATCTGAAGACTTCTTAACAATATTCCGTATTCAGATGCCAGTGGTTTGACTGAAGCAATAAAGAACTCTGACCCTATTGAAATTACTTCATGGTCATCCGTAATGATTCCGAAAACGAATGAAAGGCTCACATCGGTCTTGTTAGTCAATTCATTCTTTCTGGCGGCGATATCCAATTCATTTACTTTGTGCACAAAACACAGTGCCTTTCCCATTTTCCTATCTGAAAAATTTCAGAAAAAACCCCAGAAAATACAGAGGATAATACTAATGGGAGGTACGAGGGCAAGGTGACTCGATGAAGTGGGTAATCTAAAGGATTTTAGGAGGTGGCGAAAAGACGATGAACGGTGATGTAACATCCAAGAATGAATAGTGACAGAATGAAGGGGCATAAGGTGCAGGTGATAGCATCTGAAGTACTCAAACGAAAAGTGCGACGAGAGAGGATTATGGAACGTCAAGGGATGTGTCAGACTCCCTTGACTATTGCAGGCCCTCAAATGACATTGGGCCCAGCATAATGGAAGAGATTAAAATCAAGGCACATTTTGAGGAAATTATCAGAGAGGCATGTCCTGGTTGCACTCCACTATCCCTTCTCAGACACCGCTATGAGAGATATAGTAGTTGTCATTAGTGGGAATAGATTAGGATAACCATTGTAAGTACACGCCTAAAAGATGTCGGGATATTGGACGAGAGGTTTCAGGAGGGATGAGATCAGGTGAGGAAGATGGGGCGGTGGCATGTCAGATAGCCATAGCGGACATGGTTAATCCCAGCCATTCATCTGTGTGTAATCGGTCATGGCTGCCACCAGCCGCCTAAAGGTCGCACCGTCTATTCTTTACTCCACTGAGTAAAACCGCTGGGAATATTTTATTCTAGTACTTATTTTGTTACAAAATATCACCAGGTCATGAGGCATCTCGAAGCCATACTAATAGTAGATGGGTGTTTGAAATTCCAATATAATGCTGCCTGTCTATGCCAATATGCGATATCTATACTAATAAGATATATGCAAATCCTGATATTATGATACAATATAAAGATACCATCGGTAGGTGTGCCTGCTTTAGGCATTTACGTTACAACCGAAATCAATGGTAATAGAGGGTTGTCTGAATATCATGATTGATACGGAAGTTTGATAAATCAGAATTCAACTGTCTTCAACCATCTACCAGACGATAAGGAAATTGCTAAGAAATGTAAGATACATTTTGAAAAGTCATACACTGATCGTTCATGTTACCTGGGGCAATTCTACACTAAAAGAGAATTTCGAAGACACGGTAGAGAAAGGAATTTAAAGAGAGTGCACACGAGGGTATCATAAAATGGCGGGAGGCGCTATCCAAGGCCGTTTCTGATACGGTATACGCCCAGCATCCCAGAGGGCGGTCATTCATGACATCCTACGTTGGAAAGGGGAGGGGATGCAATAGAACCCCATATGGCCCCTCTCCTGCCTGCCTTTAGACGTGCTCCTCGAACACCAGTCACCCTTTGAGGGGAACGAGCCCGGACAGTGGATGGGTGTGCATCCATTCACCGCGCTCCATACTATGCCATGCATCATGCTAGACGCCTTCATCCCCGTCCCCATACTATGTGACCTCCAATAGGTATCAACAACACACTTAATACAGGAATATGCCAAAACAACAAAAAAAGAGGGGTTATTTTTCTAATTTCTAATTCAAAATTATAAAGGAAATGCAGCAGTCGTTCCGCAGTCACCACAGTTACTTGATATACTTATACAAGCTGTCCTATGATGATGTACCTAACCTGGATATTAACAAATATATATCCGCCTAAGTCTCTTTCTTCCTTAAGGTTGGAAAGAAAGTTTGTCACCCTAAGTTATGTCAAGATGAAAACTTATTCACCCCATCTCATTACCATCTTTTCACCATTAGCCTACATATATAAGCTCTGGCATACTTGAAGTACCAAAAACCATATATGTAAGAATGTTTGGAAAATCTACGACGAAAAGACCCGCCTGTCAAAGGGCCCGAGCGGAAGAACGGCACCTATGCCGAACTCGGTGAATGTAAATAATACAGTACCCTAATAAAAATTTTCCAAAAAAAAAGAAGAAAAAAGATATAATCATTAGAGAGTGAATGAAGACGGTGGAGCAGCAGTGACGTGAAGGAGGTGTTAGATGACATGATGCATCCTCCCACAGATGGAGCATTACAGGAGTGCACCACCAGGGGTCAGCACGTCCGCGCGCCACGCTTATGCCATGACAGATCGCGCCACCTAGCCGCAGGTGGATGCTGGGTAATTGGTGAGCCTAGACAGCTTAGGGGCTTCCTTATCCCCTCCTCCTGGGGATCAGTGCTATGTAATCCGTGGATGCTTCGGCTCGTGCAGAATTCATATACCACCCCACCCTCGCCTACAGCACGTGATATGTCAAATCTGTTCTGAAAGCTTAGCATAGGCTATTTATGTTTTGAAAGCATCGTATACATAGCCTAAACCAAAGGGAACACGACATTGACTGAAAATTCTTCTTACATCTGTCTTTTCATAATGTGGAAACACCACAGAGATAATTCGCGTTTTGCTTTACAGTAACGTTTTTCTTGCATTTTTGGAAGGTTAAAACTGTGACGTCATACCTAAAATCCACAAGCGATGTCGGGAGGAATGTATGACATGTTTTGTCAACCTACAACCTGAGTTAAAATATGATCCAACGGAGGCGACATTGCTATGGTGAAAAGATATGGCAGGCAGAACTCTAGGACTAGACGAATAGTACCATCGTTTGAAGATGGCGTTTACCACCATGTCAATAATATAGTTTGAGATAATGCAATAGAATGGTTCTTGACTCATGATACATGCACGGAACAGACTTACGAAACGTGAATGGCAGACAATTTGTGGGAAATTCAGATAACTTACAACAAGTGAGAATCTATCTATATGGTGGACGGCTGTGCTATACTTCCATAATATCTACGCACAACTGAGAACTAGCGAGGTGCATCTGTTATGTGGACAACAGAGCCTATGGATAGACCTCTATAACACGGATAACTGACAACTTGTCTGGCAGTGGCTTACAGCACTGCAGGATGAACCCAGCTCAGCTCATTCTGACTAATTAGTACCGTATGTCTTAATCCCTTGTCATAGGTAGTTCTCGTCCTGTTTAATGTACTGACGCAGTATTGAGTTGGACAACGTGAGCGGTGACGCCAGACTAATTAGAAGCCACGATATATGCCCGGAATAAACTGGGCACTCTAATGAACTTATACTTAGGTATAAAGAAAGCTGACGTTCCAACCGTTTGCAATGATCACATTTGTACATACGAGTACATGTATATCTGTAATGGCGTCAATGTTATTTGTAAAGGACAATGTTGATATATATATATATATATATATATATATATATATATATATATATATATATATATATATATATATATATATATATATTCTGCATTGTTTCTATGTTGTTCTGTATGGATCCTGTATGATATTGGTTACCAAGTGTGGAATACTGATGGATAATTCACGATCTAATATTCTCCAAGAACATAATGAGAGATAAATTACGAAAAAAAACCCTAAACACAGTCATATGTAAAAGAAAAGGGGCCCTAACTGATGACGATTAATGTCTAACGTGATTATATTAATATAATCAATTAAATGTAAGTCTGCAAGGAGTGGACACCATGGATTGTACAGAACCGTGGCTGGATATACTAGATTCAAACTAAACTAAGACATTATCTGCCAAATGAATGACATGTATAACAAGTGAATCAAATTATCATGTCAGAATTTAGCGATTCTATTTATGACTTTCTTCAAGGAACACAATCTAAAAAACTACAAGTATCATAACACAATAGATTGAAAATAGAGTTCAACATAAGGAACTCGAGGGATGCAAAAGTAGACGATTTATTACGTAAAGCCTAATGCCCTTTATAAACTGGTGGGTCCACGAACCAATGCAATTGGAAATTACCAACGCGATGCACCATACACGAAACCACTATACAGGTAGTACTTTACCGATATAAGATAGCACAGAGGTACAGAATGTGACTAAAGAGGAACTATTTAAGTGAACTGTTACCGCTAGGTGAATTACAAAGATATTCATTCACCTTCACAAAAGGCATACTAAAAGGAAAAAATAAGACTAACTGTAAGACTTAAATGCCAAATTTTATTGATAGAACCTTAGATGGTTAATTGGTTTTCACGTCGATGTTCTTTTGCTTTAAAGTGACCTATGGCAAGTGTTATTCAAGGACTTTTGCGACGATGATATCGCGAGTGCTGGACCAACAGGTTGTCTTAGCAGTCACGAACGAGAGAGAAACAGGACGGGAATGTGGGATGAACATGCTATGAATATGATCGCCGCTAAATCGTGTAAATTGAATTGCAATATTAACGGTTTATTTTCATGAATTCATGTCTCAGGCTCCAGGAGGCCTTTGCTTTTGAATATTTAGACGCATCTGGCATTTTAAAAGATATAATTGCGACAATGGAGACTTCAATAAAAATACAGAGTTCATGAAGCCTAAGTATGACATCGGCGCACTTAATCAAAATCCCGTCGCACCAGTGGAACCAGGGCTTAAAGCAATATCCTACAATTCACCTAGTGATATCTAAATATTGTCAATTATCAATCAAAACCCATTCGGTTTGATTCATTCTGATGCCAATTGACTAAATCTAACGTCTTACCCAGTTCATCTTATCCTCATTGGCTAGGTTATAGCATCTGAAGTACTCAAACGAAAAGTGCGACCAGAGGTAGGCCAATTAACAATTTATTACATAGGACATGTACTGGAAAATATGGTTTTCTTTAATTCTCTCAAAAACAAAGATAGTGACCTATGAATTCTAAAACTAAAATGTGCAGTACTAGATACATCTACTATATTCTGTGAATGTTTGAGGAAAATTACATGGGTTATACAATGTGAAAAGCAATTTTCTATATATTCCTTTGTAAGATGATCATGTAATATTGATCTCAAAATCAAAAACGAGCATGGACACCCTCGATTCTTAAGTAAGATATGTGTTCTTCAACAAATAGAGATCGTCATATTCAAGTTTCAGGAAAAACGACATGGGTTTTAATTTTCAAGCCAAAATGTCCGACATGCCTTTAACAAATACAGCAAACACATATTTAAAGTTTCCCGCTACCTTAATCGGATTTAAAACTATCTAACTATGCTGAGAGGAATTGGTAGAAACAGATTCTAAGCTTCCAGAAGCTTCTGACGGATCAGTATCGGCAAATAACAATAACTATTACATAGATCAGCTTGATATACCATAGAACCATCCTATATTGTAGATCTACAGGCGAGCAATGTCCATCGTCACTGATGAATTGTGGCTTGCTTCTGGCTGGTGCCTATTTTAGCTCCTTTCAATTACAGAGTGCTGACGCGATTCTTTTTCAAACATTATACTTCAATATTAAGATTGATAATAACTCTTGGCTGTCGGCGGGTGATATGTTCAAACAGCCATTAAGACATTACCGTGGGTTGGATTATAGAGGCTCTCTCTCTCTACCTCACCTGCCACTTCATCTCATTTAGATTTGATTTCATCGCCGTGATATTACACCAGCTAACATTAAGTCTACAGATGTCATTGTCATTTTCGTCAGCGTCATCATAATTAACATCTACAGACACATGTATAACCGACATGCATAGATTGCTGGATAGCACAGCTGTTCCACTAAACACATCACGGAGTTCCGTAAAGAGATGAATATTTAGGGCCTAATTAGGATAGGAGAACATTGTCTGCCAAATGTAATTAATAGGAAATTCCACAACAAGCTAATGTGGACATGCCCAGACGTAGTGGCAACTTGCATTATTCATTTACACTGGCCTTTATCTAATTCGCCCGTCTCAGCAGTTTATTATGGCCTCGGGCAACACCTTGCCGCTGCCTACGATCCAACTCACGGCTTATCAGGTTAGAAAGCGCATCTCGTTATCACCCTTATCAAGGTTGACAAGGCGCGGCCCTACTATTGAGCACCTCCCGGCTGATACTGACACTCCCTGCCGTTAGCAGTGACGACTGCATCTTAATTACCACTGCGGTGTGCAGGAAAAACTCCAGCTGTTTGATCCATTGCAGGCTTTCTCGCCTCCTTCATATGAACAGAAGGGCGCGTAAATTGATACGCACATATATATCACTGGCGGCCTTTTTCAGAACTTGGATGTTTTTTTTAATACTTTATCTGGCACTAACTGATACTGATTGCAATAGGCAGCACACGGAACCTCGATTACAGTAAACACAATTCCGATACACTTTGACAACATCAGTCAACTAGGTTTTCCTGTCGGAGGGTGGAAAATGTGCCAAGAATATCACAAAGAAAGCAACCCAGTTTTGATTAAAACCCCAGAACAGCATAGGGAAAATGAGAACCAACAGATACAGGTGGAATCCAGAAGATGGTGTTCTCTTCATGTTGATGGTAGCGATAAGTATACTCATTGATGGTAGCTGCTTTGACCAAAGTTGTAAATAATTATAGTCGGCTGGAAACACCTTTGACAGAAACCCATTAATGAGCTTTGATGATGGACGGACGGGCAAAAAAGTTGTTAGTTTGGTTTCAAGCTTATCAGATGTTAAATACATGCGGTGTTGTATTTGTGTTGAGGCACCTTTCACCGCAATGGTGTCATATTCCACACAACCTGGCGACATCGGTATCAGTGCACACATCCTCCAGGCATGCGGGAAACCTGCCTCGATTAACAGGTCCAAAGCAGCGCATTGGCGGCCAATGAAATAAATAGTTTTGCTCGAAGGACTGCAATAAGATGATTTCCGCAGAGCTGAATGACCGGAATAAAGTTATCAGGAATTCCGCTGCCGCCCCCGCTCCAATCCAAACCATCCCTGGCATCGAAAAGAAGGGGAAAACGAGTTAATCAAATTTGGTCCCTGGCTGTCAGACCTGTCAAGGGAATAATGATGAATAGTTGGGAACGATGGCATGAAATCCTAGAAATGGACTCAATCATGGTACCGCTAGGCATTTGTTTCCATGCACAAATAACTGGTAAAGGCAACATTTAAAAAGATATCGTCCATGGCTAAATATTTAGAAAGGAAGGTATTTTCTTTACGTCTGCCGTGAACTTCTCCGTTCTTCTTATGTAGATATCTAAATCAAAGAAGCTAGATCAAATATTGCCAAATGATCACTAGAATTATGTTATTTGCTTTATACACTAAGGAAAGGCAATTTTGATGAAATATTCTGGTTGTGCTGATGAAGTGAAAAAGTAATTAAACAAACTAAATGTAACTGGTCAATTATCACGAAACTGCTGGCAACTTTCTAAAACAACCCGCACTAAAAATGCAAATTTGGATTAATCGGTTGCCCATGGCCTATGGTCAGGGGTGGTCATTGCCCCCCCCTGGTGAAACCACTCTGCACTCGCGCACCCCTGCGCCACCTCTCCACACTCGGCCGCACTAGACATCAAAGTGCGCGAGTAAGACACTGTCCTCTGTCTCATTCGCTTCACTGGTCTCCTACGCTCAACACCTATTTTTTCTACACTCCTTGGCCATATCGCCCTCCGTGCCTTCGGTCTCCATATTCCCCTGAATATCGGCAGACGAGGTCAGCGATACCAAGCGATTCAGTGTTTCAGGAATTATAGTATAGTTATGTTGACCAGAAGCGCTGTGGCGGCATCCGCACCCGCGGAGGCCGAGACGGACTCGGAAATAACGATACGCCAGCCGGCGGCCGAGAGCGACCACGTGGACTCGGTGTCTCAACAAGGGACGAGTACAAGCGCGCGGACCCGGGCATCGCGTATCACAGCCCTAGAGGCCAACCTCGGAGGGGTCAGGACGGATGTGAACGAGGTGAAGACGGATGTCGGGGAAGTAAGGACGGATATGACGAAGATATCGCGCCAGATGGACGGCATGATGGACGCCATCATGCAAATCTCCAGGCCGGCCTCGCGCCGGGCGGGCTCACGGGCTTCCTCAGCGGCCGAACGGACAAGGGACTGGGCCCAGGACCAAAACGAACGCCTACTCCCCGCACCCAGGGCTCTCCGAGAGACCTACACAAGCGAGGAACACCTCCAGCGCGAATTCGGCCGTGAGGCCATGCGACACGACCGAACAACGGGTAAGAGCCTACTTTCTGATATTAATGCCCGGAGGCCGACGGCGAAGCCGTACATGTTCATGGACAGGGATGGGGTGTACACGCTGCACCAGAAACTGGACCTACGGGCGAGCCTCGGGCCTCTGGAGTATATTTCATGTTTTGTGGCCTTATTAAATGATGAACGCGCATTGCACCCCGAGGACAAGGACCACATGTTCAAACACTTGTACCAGGTGACGGTTGACGCGCAGGCACGGCCGTGGGCCGGCGTCAGACGCTGGTCAAACTACGTTTTCGACCAGGTCGAGTCCGGCAGGATGCGGTGGTCGGATCACGGCCGGATACAGGAAGAACGTGTCCGGCTCGCGATGACCACTGCCCACACGTCTAACAGCAGTCAAAACACGGAGACCGGACGTGCCCGGGGGAGCGAGGCCCCGTGCCGGGACTTCAATGGAGAGAGGGGGTGCCGCCACCGCAGCGACCACACAGAGGGGGGCATCCGGTGGTTGCACGTGTGCACTTTTTGCGACTCAGTCGGCAGGAAGTGCGGTCACTCGGTGCACGCCTGCAACCGAAAGCTCACCTACGGCCACGGTTATGAAAACACGGCGGCTCCCCCTGTACCAACACCACGGCGGGTACCACAGGCCGGGTACCAACTCCAGCCGACTACGCGGCCGGCGGCAGCCCAGAGCGTGGTACACCAACCTCAGGCGACTTCAAAAAACGGGCAGGCCGCGCCCCGCCAGTAGACGAGGCGCGAAGGAAAGATGAAAGGGGGGCCGGCGGCCCGGAGTGTTATGTAACGAAGCCGGCTCCCCCACGTGACGTCAACGATCACGTGACCCCCTCGGCACGTGGCCGAGGGGTAGTGATAAACAACAACAAGGACGGGGGGAATACACTCCCGGAGGAGGAACGCCCCTTTCCCCCGGCGGCGGTCGCCCCCGGCCCGGTGAAGGACGATGGCCTCAGTCGCTTGCCGGGTGTTAGTGTTAGTGCGCCGGAATCTAACACTCCCGATTTCGAGGCCCTTAGGGACGTTTGCGAAACAGGTGTCCACCGGGAGGGAGTGAGGACAGACCCGTTAGCATTCAGAGAACATCGCCGGGAGACATGGCCGGACTTCACGGCCGTGGGGCCCGCCGGGCACGCGGAGATATACCGGGCCGTGCGCGACACGGGAATCCCAAACGCACTCGGCGCTAGGGTCGAGGTGCCTTCCGACCTTAACCTACCTGCGTGGGAGCGTTACCTGGGGAAAGTAGAGGAGGCGCAGGAGCTCCTAGGCTTCCTGCGATACGGCTTCCCCCTGGGGTACCTGGGACCGGAGAGTGATACCAGGGGGGTGGCCAACCACCCCAGCGCAACCTCTCATCCCGTGCAGGTAGAGAAGTTTCTCGCAAAGGAGGCAGGCTTCACCAATATGATGGGCCCGTTCGCCGAACCGCCTTTTAGCCCGTGGTGTCACGTGTCGCCGCTCATGACACGGGAAAAGCGAGGGACGGACGACCGGCGCATCATTACAGATATGACTTTCCCGCGGGAGTGCAGCGTGAACTCGTTCATCATTAAGAACTCGGTCTACGGACTGGAGCGAGAACACGGCCTCCCAACGGTGGACGAGTTTGTGGCCAAACTCGTCAGGGCAGGCACGTCGGCCTACATGTCGTCCATCGACGTGTCGCGTGCCTACAAGAACTTTAGGTGCGATCCCCTCGATTGGCCTCTGTTATGTTTCACGTGGGAGGGCGGGCACTACTGCGACACTGCAATGCCTTTCGGTGCCCGCGCCTCCTCCTACCACATGCAGTGTGTGGCGGAGGCAATCGTGGGGATACTGTCATCGAAGGGAGTCACGGCCGCCATGTACCTCGACGACCTCATCATCCTCTCCGAGGACCGAGGTAAGGCGGCCGAGGACTTCAGGATCGCGCGAGAGCTGTTTTCGGAGCTGGGCCTCCCCGAGGCACGTGATAAAGCTCAGGAGCCAAGCCAGTGCGTCACGTGGTTGGGGATCGAGATAGACGCCCGTACTATGACTCTATCCATCCCCACGGCCAAGCTCGAGGACATCCGTGCTCACGTGTCGGCCGTAGCGAGGCGCCGGACGTTGACGAAACGACAGCTCCAGTCGGTGCTCGGGAGGATATTGCACGTCGCCCGGTGTGTCCGCCCGGCCCGGGCATTCGTCTCGAAGTTGCTCGAGGCCCTTAGGGGGATGAGAGGATTCTACATGAACATCAATTCTGAGATGCGCCAGGACCTGGACTGGTTCGTGCAGTTTGCTCAAGGCTGGAACGGCCGCGCTCTCATCCCTCGAGGTCCCCCGACGCGGAGGATCACAGTGGATGCCTGCCTGTCGGGCGTAGGAGGCACAGACGGCCGCTTCTCGTACTCCGGCCAGGTCTGCCCCGTCCTCGATCCCGTGGAGTGCATCTCGGAGCTCGAGGCCCTGAATACCATATACGCACTCCACACATTCATCACCGATAGGGATCGGGGATCACGGATTGAGGTGTTCTGTGATAACCTCGGCACAGTGCAGACCCTCAATAGTGGGCGTGCCCGTAACCCAGTCCTGGCGGAGTGTGCCCGCCAGGCATGGATGGTGCAGGCACGTCTGCAGGTGGAACTGGTCTTCAGCCATATCCCCGGGGTGCAAAACGTCATCGCAGATGCCCTGAGCAGAGCCCATCTGTCGAGGACGGAATACGATAAGGCCACTTCCCTCATTCACCTTCATGAGTTGTACCCTATCGTACCATGTACCCATGCATCATTTGTACCCGTCCTCCGTCTCTTCTGCAGATCGGGCGCTTCTCTTACTCCAGGCGAAGGCATCTGCGAGGCAGTCAGAGGCGCGTGCCCCAGGTACGCTCGCCAACCAGCGATCCGCAGTCACCACCTACCTGGCGTTCTGCAACCGGATGAGAACGGACCCCCGGGCACCGACCGTGAGCCTGATCACGTCTTACCTGGAATACGTGGCCGACCACGCCCCCTCGCCGGCCACGGTCGCCAACCAGTTATCGCACGTCCGGGCACACCTCCGACTGACGGGGGGGGACGTGCGGCCAACAGAGGATCACCGGGTGAAGCGTGCCCTCGAGGGCATGAGGAGAAACAAGCTTTACGTCCCAAATGTGAAGGCCCCTATACCAATGGATGTGTTCCGGGCGGTTCTCGATGCCCTAACGGGATCGCCCCTCCATACGGCGATGAGAGCGGGCATGCTGCTCATCTTCTACGCGGCCCTACGGCAGGGGGAGGTGGCGCCGCAGTCGGCTCGGGCATTCGACCCGGCTCGGAATCTCACTCGGGGGGACGTGGTCCTCGGCCGCCGGCACGTGACTATCACCATCAAGGCGGCCAAAAATCTACAATACGTGGGGCAACAGAAAGTGATGCGCCTCGAGGCCGCGGACGATATCCGGGTGTGCCCGGTAGACGCGGTCCGAGGCCTACTACGGGCGGCCCCTACGGCTTCACTGCGGGACCCTTTTTTGACTCTGCCCGACGGGACGACCATCACATCACGGGTCATGACAAACGAATGGGACCGCCTCCTACAGGCCACAGGCCAAACTGTGAAGAAGTACACCCTCCACAGCCTCAGGAAGGCCGCCGCTACTCAGGCCTTTGAGGCCGGGATACCTGAACTTAACATCCAAAGGTATGGAGGGTGGAGGTCCCAGGCTCACAGGGACTACATCAAAGTCTCAGACCGGGAGACTGTCAACAAGTCTCTCATTGAGTCTCTCTCCCTCAAAAAGTGACTATAACAAACTTTCCCACCCTCCTCTTCCCTTAACTATTGGCTTCTTGGCTATTTCTATTATTTTATTATTACATGTTATGTTTAACTATGTAATATCACATAATCTTCATTTATCTTATCTCAAATATTATCATAATTGACAAACACATATCTATGTCAATTTCAATATTTGTCATGTTATCACAAATCTTATCACAATTGACAAACACATATCTATGTCAATTTCTATATTTGTCTTATTATTGATACTCATGTATTCCTCTTATTCATATCAATAAGACTCATAAAATTAAATAAAATTTTATAAGCCCACTACGGCCTCCTTTCTGTTTCATTGGGGATCTGGGGTAATGGGTTGCCCATGGCCTATGGTCAGGGGTGGTCATTGCCCCCCCCTGGTGAAACCACTCTGCACTCGCGCACCCCTGCGCCACCTCTCCACACTCGGCCGCACTAGACATCAAAGTGCGCGAGTAAGACACTGTCCTCTGTCTCATTCGCTTCACTGGTCTCCTACGCTCAACACCTATTTTTTCTACCCACCCACCCACTCCTTTTTCTCTCCTACTCCTTACACTCGTAGGGCTATTTCTATTATTTTATTATTACATGTTATGTTTAACTATGTAATATCACATAATCTTCATTTATCTTATCTCAAATATTATCATAATTGACAAACACATATCTATGTCAATTTCAATATTTGTCATGTTATCACAAATCTTATCACAATTGACAAACACATATCTATGTCAATTTCTATATTTGTCTTATTATTGATACTCATGTATTCCTCTTATTCATATCAATAAGACTCATAAAATTAAATAAAATTTTATAAGCCCACTACGGCCTCCTTTCTGTTTCATTGGGGATCTGGGGTAATGCTTTGGCACTAACAGTGATCACACCATGCTTTTTTTTATATCACAGGCAACGAGTGGCAACGTCGACTTTCAGTACTTTTGATGTTAAAGGCATATCGGATAATTAGGCTTGAAGATTAAAACCCATGTTATTTTCCTGAAAATTGAATATGATGATCTCTAAGTGTTGAAGTGCATATATTCAACTTAAAATCAGGGGTCACCATGCTAGTTTTTCATTTAGAGATAAATATTGTGATAACATTATATAAGGATATATAGAAAGTCTAAGAAGTTGTTTTTCACATGGTAAAACACATGTCATTTTCCTCAAACTTTCACAGAATATAGTAGATACATAGTACTACACATTTACGTTTTCAAATTCACAGGTCACCGTCCTTGTTGGGTTTTTTTTAAGAATTTAAAAAAAACCCATATTTTTCAGTACATTTCGTATGGAAATCGAGAAAAGGTTAATTAGCCTATTTTACCTATTAAGATAGGATAAACTGGGCAAATGGTTGAATTTACTCATTTGGAATTAGAATGAATAAAACAAAACTAGTTTCTGCTGATAATTGATAACATTTGAAAATCACCAAGTGGCGCCACCATGAATTGTAGGACATGCCTTTAATGGTTGCGTGTTTGCACAACTAATAGCACATCGTTAACAATTTAAAGTTACCATGTTTTATCGAATTAACTGGTAATTGATCAGTTTCCGGCAAATCCTAATACTAGCCATTTGTTTCCTTATGCTTGGTCAATAATTCTGACTGTGAAATTTTTCCGATCCTTAACGAGTAATTTTGAAGTCTTTTTCACCGGGACTTGGTTTCCCTATTCTTAGATGCCTACAAATATTGATAAAAATGGATATTTGTTTACCTCCAATTAAAGGCGAAGCAAGGTTCAACCTTATCAGGTAACTCTGACACATAGGTTTTCATCCCGACGGTTTCCCACGGTTTACCTAGCAACTACGAGTGCATGTTGTAATGAGACAACATCACGTCAACAATATAGCCTTATCCATATACATGTAGTATGTTTACATTTTGCGGGCTTCGGAATCAAGGTGATTGCGACTACGGCGAGCATTCCTATTGATATTTTCCCAGAGAAAATATGCCAGTTAGGCCTGGCGTCCACCTACCACGACAGAAATTTAGACCTACCGATGTGGCACCGATAAAGGAAAGCAAATATCGGAGACATATCGGGAAGGTGCAAAATCGTAGACATCTGTCTAGACATGCCAATCCACCATGCATCGTAATGGGTTTTATTCGGTGTCTAATTGCAGAAACGTGGTCAACTGCCCTCATATTAGGTGACCTTTCGACGCGATTTTGACTTTTTATCGGGAGGTGCATCGTAGACAATATCGGAGCCATATCATAGTAGGTGGACGCCGGGCCTTACTCGTTAGGATCGAAGTTTGAAGAAAAAAATTTGATCCTTACCTCGTAACTTTGTTTTGACCCTCTTCACACTGGCGCCATCTTGTAATGGCTGCCTATGGACGTCAATCGAAAACGAGGCGAGCCCTCTCCACTCAGTCCTGAGCAATGATAAAAATACTAGTGTTTCTCTAACATGAAAGATGGAAATCGCTGTCACATCTACACTAATCGGCCGATTTGTATAAACAATACATTTTTAGAAAGCTGAGACTTGGGCCTGTCTGTTGGGATATACATGATATACCTGTGTTATGGATAAAATTTCCTGTCATAGAAGAAAAATCGAAATATGTTACTTTCCTGTTTTCACAGCGATTTAATGAAAAATCTTATCAAATTTATTTCCTTGTATATTTCATTTTCTTAATTTTTCTTCTGTAACAGGTTTACTATTTCAGTATAATTTTTATTATACTTAAAAGACACCGCACCACAAAACAAAACAAAATAATTGAAGGTAGGTCTTATGTTAGATACTCCAGTGTTAAATTGAAGAATCATCTTCATGAGTCTGATTGGACTATATTCTATAATACCCACAGCACTGAAGAAAAATGGGGTTTGGTCCTAAGCACTATCTGTGCATACCTTGATCGTGACTGTAAAATGAGGAAATTTACAGTTATTGATACAGTCCTACATGCTCGAGCAGGTCTCCCATTACTATGTCATAGAAGAGTGGCCCATCTAAAGAACTTTATGTTCAAACGTGCACAAGTCTCGACAAATCTAGTCCAAAACCCATTACCAACAAGAGCACATGATGCTCCCTTAATACATGTTAACAGACCAAATTGTCTAGCCTACATGAAGTCGATAGAATTCCATGGTCTCTGTACCTGGAATGAACTTCCGTCACTAGCTCGCAACATTCCAACCTATAAATACTTTAAAAGTATCGCTAAAAAATTGTTATTGGAAACCATACCTCAACTTGTCTAGCGCCATTTTATTTACTTGATCTGATTCTGTGTGTTAACGTCTTCTTCCTATTACTATGTTGTACTACAGGTGAGAAATGATGTATATTCCTTAGACCTTGGAAATCTTAACACTATTTAACAGAGTTCCATCCATTGCTATTTTTACGGTAGGCCTGGTAATGAAAACCAGTTGCCATGATAGCAGCTGATACCGTGGCCGCTTTATTGACTCCATGTTCAAGTATTGTCAAATTCTCTTGAAGTTGTAAACTACCTCAGTCAATAAAGAAATCTCATAAAAAAAAATATATATACAGTGATTAATTGTGCATACGTTATGCAATACGGAAATTACTGACTAACTTGGTCAACGACCGACAGAATCAAGGGCGGGGATTGAAATTGTCGGTGATGGGCAACGAGTTTGGAGGACTCCGTCGGTATCATAATTTTTGAGAAAAAAAAAGATTAAAAAAAGTCCCCAGTGGGTGAACGGAGCTGATCTGTGGCGATCTGAACTGTGTGGATCAACAAGAGTGAAAGTTTAAAACTCAATCAAGGTAATGAGATCAGAAAGCCACAGAATTCTGTTTCTGTTTCGTCAAGGTTAGAAACATATCATAAGATAAATAAACTCATATGAATAGAGAAGTACGAAAATGAATAACAGGTCTTAGTTTTCTTTCCACGAGATTCTCACTCACGTGGCATTTCACTCTACTTACAACGTTGGTAGGTAAACATAACTGATCAATGGCGATCAATAGGATTAATAAAGATAAAGATACAACTAAAGAAATAGGAACAGTACATTTCAAGAATGTATACATAGCCCTACGCATCGCCTACTATTGTCATATCACCTATATAACTATACCCATAGGTGTACCAAGGGTGACGTTTCCTTACCTAGGCTGTCGTTTTCTTACCTAGGCTAACGTTTTTGTACTTAGGGTGACAACGTGAATGTTAGTGACGATATGATTTGTTGACGCATTTTAATGACTTAAAGTATGGAGGTATTTTACATAAGGCATTAATGTAAAATAGTATAGACAGCTTAAATATGTGAAATTAATCAATGACATTAAGACGAATCGCCGAAATCTGCAGCATTGGAAAACATAGAGAGGCTCGAGGAACGCCACGACCACGTTAGCGGCTGTCTCTACTATGTGACGAAAACATACAAGTTGAAGTTACTCGATAAGGGTGGACATGACTTACCAATTGATTGGAGGTAGACTAACTGCCATTCTTATCAATATTTTAAGGTATATATAGTACTAGGGAAACAAATCCTCGGTGCTGTATCTCATATGGCAATCGGAGAAAGAAATTAATCGGTCCTCAGATCGTTACTCGGATAAAAAAGATTACTTCCGATCTTTTCCATGTATCTTTGACTTTCTTTCACCCGTTCGTAGTTTTTCTCCATTATTATGTACCTATCTGTAGATGTCTCACTTTTACTTACCAAAAGTACGGGTTCCATTCGTCACTGAGTGACGAATGATATTAATTTGTCCCTCTGTACCACGTGACTACTGGACAAGTAAAAAACACATCACAGGGTGAGGATTGATAGGCGATTTGAAAGAATGCTTCACATTAAAATCAAAATGGTTATTTGTCAACTCACAAAAAACACCAGGATCTACCCCTTATTGCCTCTTGAGTGTAATCCTGTGGTCAAGGTACAGTGACCGCTGTCATTCTCGAAAAAGTGAGTTGGAAAATGGTATTCTTAATGATTCTGAGGTGTGTCATAATAAGTAAACATAATGAGTGTACTTGAATTCCATCTGTTCCTCGATATATACTAACCATGTCTCCATATATTACGTTTGCTCTTCTAAGGGAGAATGCTATGCATAACGATAGAACCTACTTTTATTTCTACTTAAGACAGAATATGTATTTAGTGGATACTGGCCCCACTCTCTGACGATATTACGCGGTGGCAACGTCAACAGACCAAGGATATTGCCTTTCAAGAAGGCAGCTATTCCGATCACAGCAATTATTCCCATATGAAACTATTTAGAATACGCTGTTTTCTCCATCTGTTCAGAGGTGGTTGGTACATTGCCATTTAAATCACTTAGAAATTGCCCTCTAAGAATGGAACGAAGGGCATTTTAGCGGTTGCTGAATCAGATTGATGAGGAATAAAAAGCAGACGAGTTGTGTAAAAACGTATCTCCTTATTTAACAGAGATGGAAAGGCACAACCATTAAATGTATTTCTAATTCAATCTTTTTGAGTCAAACGTATGGTGGGAGGGAGGCACATATATATACATGTATAGCCAGGAAAGACTGATTTCTAATAGCAATTACAAGGATACAAATAACCTTGCTCGTACATAGATATGTAGAAGTGTTATTCAGGTACTATACTTGTCATCATATCTCTATTTTGTGTTTTGTATTAACATGTAGTTCTACAACATTTTTTGCTTTTAAGATACTTTATACACGACACATAGCGGTACACCCAATGGGTATAAGCAAAAAGAGATCAGTCATTGAAGACTTCTCTTGCAGATAATCTCATTAGAAAACTGTACAGCGCAGTCATTTAGAAGTTTTCTGTCGGGCTGATCACTTACACAACTGCGTCTCCATACATAACCCGGACCATAAATTACCCTCCAGCCTACTGGGAACCAACCAAAGCCTTTTTCCACCTCCTTCCACGATCTGGGTGGGAATAAGAAGGAGGGGAGTTCCGCAGGCTGGCACATGTGATGATGCATGCCACCATGGCGTAATTGTGCTGCGTCACGTTGCGTTAATGGCTGACCGTCCTCGCAGACATCATCACGAGGGCCTAGGGCCCAAGTCCTCACCGGCCGTCTCCTGGTAGTCGTCGACCAGGCTTTGGCCGTCCTCAGCAATCCCTCAGCCGTCCCACCCTGCCGTATCCCCCGGCCGTTCCCCGAGGTCTTAATAGCCGGCGGTGATTGGGACTTTAATTAGGCGCACACCTCATTGCGTTGCCGTGTGGTGATGATGAACTGAGAGCGACCATGGAGGGCCTAGCGGAGAATCACTTAGGCCGGCCCTGACCTCATACAATATGGTGGTGCAGACTATTCTGGTACTCTCCGTAAATACTATTAACGATAATTAACTTCGTCTCGGCGATACAGTGTTGACAGTGTAGTCAGATATAATATATATAAGAACATTTTTGTTATTCACATTGAACTATTTCGGTGCAGTTATTCATATACAACAACATGAATCTCCTAGATACGCATGTATTCACGGTATTTTACGAGCTATTGACCATTATCTACCAAATAAGTACGATATGATGATATAACAAGCATGCCAACGCGATAGGCGGATACCTATGGGCGTAAGTAGTATATGAAGAAGCAAATGACCAATATAATATGTGTAAACTACATTATCCCATGGCTACTCCTGGTATCTTTTCCCATAGATTGTAGTATCGTAAAACTGGATGAGTTTTAATCTTGGCCACCGTATACCACGACTGGAGTTTGGCATAGTGATTTCACGAGGCGAAGCCGAGTGAAGTCCGGAGCCAAAACTCCAGGAGTGGAATGCGGCGGCCAAGATTAAAACGAATCAGGTTTTGATTTTATCCTACCCCGTCGCCTCGATTTTGGAATATTACGTGATAACAACTCTGTGTGCCACTAGTGGCATATAAAACTCTGTATGTCAGTCAGCATGGCATACGGAAACCCAATGTTAAGCCTATGGGATTTTATATTAGGGGTGGGATAAAAGCACGTACCCAACCCTCTTTCAAGTACTGTAGCAAAAAGACCAACGGCTATAGGGAACGATGGCTTCTTAAAACTAGAATTCAGGGTTGGGGTAAAATCTGAAACCAATGAGTGCGGTTTTCCATCGGCTCCGCCTCGTGAAGTTACGACACGATCAAACTCATGGCATATTAGTTAATCCGAACCACTCTCGTTGGTTTCTTCATTTGTCTAAGATATCTTTGGTGTTCTATACGCTCAAACATCTTTAAACTGCCGTAGTTATTGCATGCAATTATTTCATAGAGGCTCTCGTTTACTGTATAACGTAATTGATTTTATGACTACTTAACAATAGAGTGTATCCTTTAGGGACGAATATTAGTATTTGAGAATGTGGGTGTACCAATAAGGAGTGGGAAGGAAGAAGTACTGATGTACTGCATCCAAACCGGAAAAATTGGGAAAGGGAAAGGGGAATAGTTAGCGTACGACCACCTGAACCAAAGAGTACCCAGATATGCATCACAAAAGTTACTGGAAAGATGAATCTAAGCAAAGGGATGGAATGTTCACTTCAGACAGCCATATTCAAATCTATCATCTTGAAAGGCTTTCTATCCTATTTCATATCAGGAAATATGAACGTTTTCAAGCTCAACGGAAAAAAAGAAAAGAAACAGTCGATGTTGAATTTCTTGCGGGACTTCCCCCGAGTAGTTTCCAAGACAAAAACCAGAGGGCGGCAGCAGGCAGGCCAGCGATCCAAGCTCGGCTGCTAGTATGTATCATAAGTATCTGAAGGCGTATAGAAGTACAGTGCTGTAGCATTACCCTACTATCCATAGATTCCATGCATTGATGTCCAATTCCTGACAGTTCGATGCGCTACGATGATTTATAGCTATGCTCATCTTATGAGATCGGGGGTTATATTACACTGTATGTAACGCAAACAAGAAATACCAATACAACGCAGGATATCAGATTAGGACACTAATAATGACCCTGAGCTGATAGCAATGGAGTGCTAGCAGTGCCATGGGACTTACCTTCCCAGATATAGATGACTTCCCCTCAAAGAGGACGGGAGTGAGGGACCCGACTAATCACGGGAAGCTACAGGGATGGCTGATAGGACCCGAGATTGCCGACGAGATGTCAAAAGCAGGTCAATATCATTTATCTAACGAGAAAATACCATGAGGCCGGGAGTACAACCTACATTAAAGATGATTACATATATATGCACGGTGTCCTGTTCCCGATTGTTTTCAATATAAGTGGTCTAAAGTCTGGGTTAGACTGAGACTATACAGCAGTTTGTTTCAAATAAATTACAACAATTGCTAAATAGAAATAAACGCTTCTATTTAAAAAAAGAGAAAAAAAAGTCTGGGCTTCTTCTTGTAAATCGTCCTGAAATAATATTTATCTGTCGCCTTGGAGAGAGTTGAATCGCGTCCCACCTCGAAAAGGCTGTCGTGTTAACAGGAACGATGTTTACACTATTGCTTTGAGTTTGAGACTATCGAGTGAAGGAGAGTGTTTACAAGCTCTACATGGATGGAATGCGGTGTTACTGACACGCTCAGAAGTTCAGATCAACTATGAAATGCAGCACAGATTTCTTTTCAAAGCTATACTGATCGCAGGTCCATTTACGACCCAAGGCTTCATTTCAATAGGCTCTCCTACGCGGTGGCATTCTGATCATTACGTCTGTGATGGATGCTACAACCCACACGGATCATCCCTATTACTGAACGACAAGTTATACTACCGGTCATAAACGCATGGATGTTCTCAGAAAGGGTGTCCAATAAATATCACCCTCCAAAGGGCTTGATTAATCTCAGAAGAGAACGCTTCTTACCAAAGGGCGGAGGGACCTTTCAGTGAGTATTCCTGGGCCTGGGGAATGACGTACGGCACGCTGGAGGCCATTAACCAAACTCATAACGACCCAAACAAATGGGGGCAATGGACGTGGCAGGGCAACCTAATGCGCACCAGTAGGGCTTTGAAAAACGGTGAGTCAGCAGGCACGATATGCTAAATAAAGGACCAGTGGTAATTGTGTTATATTGGCCATAGTTCCTCAGGCCTCTCTATGATTACATGACCACCCAGCACACACATACATTAAAGTGAAGTCACGATGCCCACAGGCTCGTTTGTAACAATAATGTTACACCCAGCGCTACAAAAATATAATCATTTCCGGATGGGTGATTTGTCATCAATTTTACACACCATTACATTCTTCTTAAATCCATCCATCATCGCCTTCTGTTATGAGCCTGTATTTTCGATATAAAACACTCACATGTGCACCAGATTGTATTTCCCCGCTCTCGGTTATGTGTCTTGTGTAAGACATCTGAATTTCCAGAGAGCACCCTGACACAATGGAATTAACCAACAAAATTAGAACACAAGATTGAGTACAATGGATGCAAATTGATGCCAGTAAAAACAACTTTATCTCTACGTTAATAGGCAATAACATTTGATAAGATAAATACAAATCTATCAACACAATTATCACTTCAATATAAAATCTCTTTAGAATAGCCGAAGTGCGCTGGAAGTGTGCCTAATGTGTCCTGAGTTCGTTACGTGTTGTGTTAGGAGTCGATATCAAAGGGACAACTCAGTGCGTGTTGTACATAGAATGCCAAAGGTGCCGGGATCTCCAAACTGAAATCTAATGTGCGTTCAATTAAAGAGCTTTCGTTATCACGTTAAGAATATAAAATCTGTTTCCTTTAAATGTAATTAAAATAAATGCAAGTTATACAAGGCAGTACGCATGATGTCCCACGTGTCCGTCATATAGATCAACCCAAAACTTTGGTATAGTCTATTAAAGAAACATGTGCGATTAAAACCAAACAATGACTAATCTTGAAAGTATTTAGAAAAAGGGATTTAAAGAATCGCTATAGGATCACTTGTTTTATTCTACCCTGCTACGCGATGTATACCGTTTACAAGAACAGAGGGTAAACAACATGGTAAACACCATGTAATCTTAGAATGCAACTCTTCTTTGAAGTATCTGTGTTATTTGTGCAGTGAATTCTGTCTTTGATATTGATATCTTCATTTCTATTTCATACCAATCATGGGTCAACACATAAATGGAGATAAAAGATTTATTTCATTCTCAATTTGTCTCGGTGTACATGTATATATCAAAAGCGAGACGGTGACCATATGTAGCGAGTCACTTCTTACAACTAGGCCTACGAAAGGTAGTTATACAATAAAGGCGCTTTTATTTTTACATAAGGTGATTTTGGGGTTGCAGGGCGGCATTCTCAGCAGGCTGTTTCTGTCAAATAGAATACACGGTGAATACCAGAAACGGAATGTTGGATTTATATATGCAAGTATAAATAGAGTGACAGACCAGTGTGAATTGAAATAGTATGGTTGACTCCAAAATTTAATGATTTTACAATTTTTCACAATTCCCTCACTATATGTCACTGCAGAATTGATAATTATCTGCTCTTCTTTTAATTCACAGGATTTACACAGGATAGCCATTATTGTGTATATTGCTCTTTCTTTACAGAATGACCACCCGACAACTGAGAACATTCGTGCTTGTAAACACAGTTTGGAAATATACATCCGTCCTTTTTGTTATATTTTTAACACTCTCCATAAGATTTCCCTGACGAATTACCTTTCTTTTCTAATCCCGTCTTATCCTTTTCCAAAAGATCTCTGATTAAAAAATAAATTTGGTTCAATAGTGCAAAGGTTGTCTCAAGATTTAACTACTTCCCTTTTAACAAGCTGTCCACATATCCGAACCTCTGCAGCACTAGCCTATCACATTTCTCCGGTAAAACCTGAACATACATGTACTCCCCTGTGTGTGGGGGTTTCCTATCAATCAGATGCTATATGATATGAATAACTGGCAGTATCAACTCCTGCTCGCATCATACTGTGCATCATACCCATACTCGCGCTCAACATTTTATCAAATGATGGTATCTCGATATTTGGTGGAAGGAATGCTTCGAAAAAATAATACTGTGACCTACGTTTTGACTTATGATCGTGACAATGGTGACCATGTTCATAGTCGTTTTTGAGTGTGAATTGAAAAAGTATTGTACTCTATAATTCAATTATTCTACGATTAAGAAATCCATTTCTATATGTCACTGTAGGGCTGGTAAATATCTTCTCTTTTTTTTGTGTTCACAGGATTTACACAGAATAAACATTATTGTGTATCTTGCTCCTTTCTTTGAGCACATTTATATCAAAAATGAATCCTCGGTTGAAAACAAATCATACTTTCTTATTGGCATCATATTTTATGCTTGTTCCGAACAAATCTTTAGAGCGATGAGTCTGGAATTTCTTTTTTTAATTTTCAAAGTTTGCGAAAAGAAAACGTTCTCCTATTTAGTTTCATTTCCTTGGGCAAACAGTTGGATAAATGAGGGTTTTTCCTGCAGTTCTTAACAGCCTAGTTGCCGTATCATCGATCCCCTGTGTCTGACATAAGGCATGGATTTGTGCCCTTAAGAGGAAGCACTTGGGAGAATCTTCATTTCCATTCTTGTTACCTGCCCCATAACAGATGAACATTATTTATAAAGGTTACATCGGCAAGAACGCTTTGTTTCATCACGAGAGATTAATCCGTCTGAGTTGGTTTAAGAATGAGTGACGTTTCCTTGGATAAGGCCTGAGAATGATGCATTGCTCATTGATGAATAGGAGCCTCGTCACACATCAACAGGTAAATGTGTCGCAATCCTGAAAATCTAATTTTGGCCATGGTTAACTTATAGGATATAACAGTCTATATATATATATATATGTATATGGGCGGGTTAACTTCAGCTCCCACCCGGAAGTTATCCAGGTAAATACTGGCACTGCACATGCTCAAGACCACTGACTCACAACACCCAGGTGATTACACAGACGCCATTCCTCTACCAGGACAAAGACTCAAATTTATATATATATATATATATATATATATATATATATATATATATATATATATATGTATGTATGTATATATATATATATATATATATATATATATATATATATATATATATTTATATATATACATATATATATATAAACATATATATATATAAACATTTCTTTATTTTGAAATACCGAATTGCAACGAGTCAGTAGGCCTACATAGAAGGCATTAGACCAAACTAAAGATTTCAGCAAAAAGCACAGAAATGATGCTATACAAGGTGCAACCTCAACACAATTATGCACCACCACGCGGAAAATAGTTTCGCATATATGAGGGAGGACGACGAGGCAATGATCATTGTGCAAACCCTGCATATATATGCCAGGAGAAGAGAAAGGGGACATTGTTATAGAAGAAACAATGAAGGAGTATTTGTGTTGAACGTGCCGCCCACCTCGTTACATTAAGACACCTCCAGTCCACATTACCTCTTCTTGAAAGGTGAGTGTCTAAACATAGGGCAAGTGCGATGGAGGATGTAGATGGGGATAGAATAATATTTGCATGCCCAACATTGTATTCAAAAGCATCATTTCCTTGCAGGGCTTGTATGTGCAGGAGGATACCTAAGTAGACTATTAATAATGTGCGGTTTCATCAGACTCTTCATAAGATGATTTTAACTTCTAATGTAACTATACAATTGGTAAAGAGTTATCATTGTGTATCATTGGCATGTATTCCTCACTGTTGATCTTATCAAGTAGTCATTGACATTAAATCTCCTCCAATACCGAGACTATTGGCTGAATCGTTATGAAACACGATTTTATGAAATGGTAATATACGCACATCCATATCTTAAGGAATTACTGATACATCTCAGATACTGAACATTGCTAATAAACTTTTTGAACTATGAAGCTGTTATCACCGATTATGTATGTTACAGCTCATCCAATGAATTTTGCTTTTCACATTCTTTGTATAGATTCACCACGGACCAATCACTACACACTATACTGAAAGCCCTTTTAGTCTCTCCATTGATCAGCAGTCCTCAATTGTACCGTATATGAGTTGATGTACTTGGTCACGTACTGCTACTCCTTGTACTACATGTATCATGTACGGTTAATGAGGTTGTCGTTAATCACGGAACATGGCCTCATGGTCTCGTGCCGTAAATACCGCCAAACCTTATCTCGTCTTACATAATATAAGACCATAAAGTTTGGTTCATCTATGTCTGTAACGATAAATACTAATTCTTTACGACGTACATTCAAAGTATATTTACAGCAAACTTCACCTCATTGTTCGGCACTCCCTATTTTTCAACTGGAACCATCCTTCAGCAGTGCATCAAGCTCAGCTCTGCTATCACACACCAACTGGAGCTGCACTTTATACATGATCCAATTTTGACAGAATCGCTAACCTAGATAACTAATTCAAGCCAGCTTGTAAAGGTCGTCGGCCGACAAGTGGTCTACATAATCTCAGGGTGGTGCCAAATTGCATAATCTGACATAACCAGACGATCTGTAGTTGCCACGCACTAAGCGTTTACACTGAACGATACTTTTGCATTTTACGGCTGAAAGTCGTCTGATGGTGCTAAATTCAACAAACGCCGCATATATACGATCGTCGAGTGTAAACGCAGAGTGAGGATACAGTTATTGTCACCGCATTACAATCACAACAGCTTTCTGTTTCATTCATTCCTCCCTGTTGTTAGTATCCGTTTTATCTCCCGGAT
The DNA here is from genome assembly GCA_950022655.1 of Alentia gelatinosa. Classification (NCBI taxonomy): domain Eukaryota; kingdom Metazoa; phylum Annelida; class Polychaeta; order Phyllodocida; family Polynoidae; genus Alentia; species Alentia gelatinosa. Next base: position 107,530,495 of record OX465581.1, read on the forward strand.
ATTGTGCAAGATCATCATTTAACATACCACCCAGATATAGCGTCAGCAAGACCCGAGTTAATCTATAACCATTTGCATATTACTAAAGCCAGGCACCAAAAATGTTTACATCGAGAAGCGCCATTTTTAATTGAAGAGGTAAGCACCAGTTACACTTTGCCTTTATTCTGCTGAATATCCTTCACTAGAATTATGCACTGGCCGTTTCAAGTCCTGCAGGAGACCATGAACGCGCTATTGCAACTTCTTAAATTCTAGAGAAGCCAACAGGTACAGGAAACTCAAGTTCTTTCAAAATATCATGGGAGTTTTTAAAGCTCCAGGTTGATGCCTCAGTAAGCAACCCAGAACAACGTGTGAAAGATGAAATCAATTCAATGTACGAAAGAACCGTACATAAAGAATTTATTACAATAAGCAGAAAACAAAACGAACCTCTAGAACGAAACTCCTCAAGATATAAATCATGCAACTACCTGATAAGCACTGATAAGACCAAAACTGCGACTATATAAATTTGATAACCTATTTTCCCCATTGCTTGAATTGATAAAAGGGCTACGTGACCAAATGTTAGACGACAAACCATTAAGGCCTGAACCCAATGAATTCCTCACTACGACACGCATGCTTGTCCTTCTGACCTCCTTCTTTAAAAGAAGCCCATTGTACAGAAACAAAGACTCATGGATCGAGCTCCCCTTGACGATCCAAGATGGTTCTTTATACACTTATAAAAAATTATTAAGCTGAAATCATTAACTAACTAAATCTCAGTACTAGTATATAAACTGAATAGCGTATATAGGGCTAGAGTAGTTATATTATAACTAAGGGCCGAGTTTCTGTTTTAACCTAAAGGGAACCTGAACAAAACACCTTCCGTTTCTATTACCGATGCCTCATAAACTCATCCCACTGTACATATTGTATCATAATCTACACAGACAAATACTGTTCCTGTCCAATGTATAGTCTGTTCACAGGATGACCAGAATACCTGCATCGGTAGACCTCTAGGTCATTTATTGTACTTCGTTATGTGCAAATAGACAACAACAACAAAATGCGAACACACTTCTGACACACTACGACACAGAAGATTCAGCCTTTTGACATGGCTACATGTGGGAATTTAGTATCGTACTCTGACACCCTACGACACAGAATTTTTCAACTTTCCGACACTGCTACGATGGATGCATTTTGATTTGTAGCCATGTTGGAGTGTGTTGGAGCTCACTGGGTTCAGGTCTTTACTAATGTGTTTTAAGGGGGTGCACGGGGATGGTCCAAAGCCTCTGAAAGGAGAACAGGGTTGTGCTTTCCATAAAAACTATTCAGCAGCTGCCTGGAACACGAGGAACGTAAAACAAGACACATCCTGAACAGGATAGAAGAGGACCAAACGGACGAACAAGGGGCCCGTTTCATAACCCAGGATCGTACATGTAGACCCTTTTCTGTACGCCATAGAGACCCAGGGACAATGCGGGTCAATTTCATTCAACATTCATGGACGACCTTATGGACGGCCAATATTGTCTTAGCCAACAGACTTAAATATTATTAGAGATAACCCTTGTACAAGGTACAGAAAAGGTTCTTCATGTACGATCCTAGATTATGAAACAACCCCAAGGTCCCATGATGAGCATGAACAATTAAAACATCTTAACGGATTTGTTTTTACTCCACAAGATCTATTATTTTTATTTTGGACCAATTATCACCCTACCTAAGTCTGGGGATGCTGTATCACGTGATTTGATATTTGATGCTAATATATCTGTGATAAGGAATTCGTAATACCACATGGTCTGGTAATAAGAAACAGAGTGTACCATAGTTCCCCGGAAACTCCGCCAGAAGAGATGGGCAGTTCCAGTGCGACCCGTGTACGTGAGAATGGCGCCACTGTAGTCTGGGGCCAAACGCTATCATAATCCATTGATAACCGCACTCGCCTTCTAGTAGTTTGTTTAGGATAGGGGCAAAATAGCCGCCCCCATAACTGGATCCCCATATGTATCAACTGGTGAGACTACGGAGATTTGATATATCTGGGCAATGATTACGGCAATACACAACACTTGTTGTTTAATTATAATTATTAGGCAACAACAGAATATGCAGGTAAAAGGAATCTTTATCATTTCAGACAACCTTTTTAAACATACCGCATGTACAACTGAAAAATCATCGAGTAATAAAATCATAATATGAAGAATAGAAATTAGAGTTCCTTATGCAATAGGGATGGTGGGTGGGTAACGCTCGTGCTGCATGGTCCGTGATTGAGTGTAGACTGGTGACGCTTATAGGTGCGGGTTGACGCTTTGTTTGCATCATACTTGGCAGCGTTGGGCCAATCCTTGGTGGTCTCAGCTCTAGGGTCCAGTGTGGAGAATTGAGAATGTAGTGGCTGGGTGTTGGGTACAGCCGAAGCTCCTCCCAAGCACCAATATGGTTTTGGTCCAGAATACCATCCCGATGCTGGTTCTACCCGCGAACCCGCAGCCGTATTCCCAGCACCGTGAGGGGTACAGGGAGAGCCCCAAAGGCGTCATCATCTGCTCTCATCTCAGGATCCCAGAACTCCATCCAGAAAGGGGGCCAGATGGTCAGCCCTCTTCTTCTAGAGAACCAGGACTCTCTGACCTGACCACGAGGGGACCCGAAGGTCAAGCTACCCTTGGCAGAGAACAGAGACATGTCTGTGACACCATACAGACATTGGCGTTGTCTAGTTTTGTGACAACACAAGTAGCTACCCTTAGGTAAAGACAGATCCCAAACATAAGAATTAGACAAATCTACACATCATAGACCTGTTCCACTAGTTTCATGACAAGCGGCACCAACAGTGCAAGCAAGAATGGACAAAACGAAGTCTGATGTCTAGTTTTCATGAAACCGGACACACCATCTAAACGCCATCTAGACATGTCACAAAACTAGTGAAACAGGTCCCTGCTGGGTCTCACTGAGCATGTGCAGAACCCTGCTGGGTCCCCACTGGTGGTCTGGTATAGGTCTGGTACCCAGCTGACCAGTCATTTCTGCTGGGACCTTCCTTACTGCTACAGAACCAGCTAATAATATAGGTACCTGCCAGGTGGCCAGATAACCCATTTAGACTGGTTCCAACACGGTGCCAGAAATAGCAAGTGGCTTGTAGCCTCACAGGTGGCTTGTAGCAGGTCGCTACAGACCGCCACGCAGCACCTACTTAGCATGGCCGCTGCTACACAGGGCGGCATGAATATACGACTTTGAGTCCCCTACAGAAATATAGTTTATAAAAAAAAACCAGCATATGGCGCCAATCGTAGTGATTAAAAATCTTTGTTCAAAGTGTCCACAAGCCAACCTCATCGGTGTGTTTTGCCTTATCCGCTTAAACGAGACTATGAACGAGGATTTCTCTAAAGCAAATATTCTACCTTCACCCTATGCATCGTCCCTCGCTTGAGCGTTCACCACTACGTATACACTGTCGTCTTCAAGGAGCATGGTTGTTAAACAAGGCCATGGTTTATGGCTGGTTGGAGGCTTGACGTTCCAGCTCAATCATTGATCTATCCCCTCAGTGTATGTGACTGACACACACTGACTCATTTAATCAAAGTACTTACTCAGCTATGCAAAGACCTACTCACTGCCTTGTTAAACATATTTTGAGTAAATGTCACACGCATTACAGCTACTTCATTACTGCTCTAATGACCCACTACTGTTCTTTTGAAGCATATTGCCTGATCTGATGTGACAACAATGTGAGGGGGGAAAGGAAGCTGATTATCCCGCCGGTTTCCCATCTCACGTTGCAATTATTGTATTTCATATGTACTCTCAAGTGTGAATATATTGTTTGTGCCGTGTCCCTGGAAAAATTCTGACAGTCTTACGTAGACTAGTCTGTATCATTATTCTAAATCACACTTAGGTAGATATTATGATTGTACAGTTCAGGTGTGCAGTCAATACATCGTCTGAAGCAGACCAGGTGGTACCACCATTGATTTCTTGGTCAGATTGTGGCACTTTCCTTTATAATGTGATGTTTATCGATATCTTGATTATGAAGCATCAAGCAATGTAAATATCTTGCTGTTGCCTGACAAGCAAACACTGTCATAATCAACAAAATATGAATGAATGATTTGACTAACAATCACCAACTTACTCTATAAAATCTATTTATGTACACAAATAGTGAGAGTTTGAATCGCGTAGTAATTCACAAGGCGATTCCGCGTGAATTACGGAGCGATTCAAACACCCTTCTCATTTACTAATGGGCTAACCTTTGTTACATAATCCCCATTTAGTATTTTTTTGAATACTCAATAGGCTTTGGATACGAGTTCCCAGTGCTAAGTCTATGGCGAAGGAATGCCAGGGGTGAGATAAAGATAGAGAAACATCGTTGACATGAAGAGGATTTGCTCCCAGACTATCGCTTCAGACTATCCTCAATCTTCGTTTAGGCATGATTAATAAAAATAATTCCCTAATGTTTCTTTATATCTCGGTGAACATCCCGATAACCAACATAATGCATACAATCATACATGTGTGATGATATTCTGTGAGGTTATATACAACATATACCCAATGCAACTCAAGCTAGATTTAGTCTGTATATCTGTTCAACTAGGGCTTACGTACATCTACATCACCAGCAGAACCATCAGCACAAAAGAACCTCTTGCTTAAAGGCGAAGTTAAAAAAGAACAAGGCTAATTTCATACCGAAAAGTTAAAAGAGGATAAATATATGTTTTTCATTTGATGGTTACCTTTCCCGAAGCACCTGTCCGTCACTTTCTAAAAGTGACTGATAGTATAAACACGCTTACCATAATGACGTTGTCAAAGCCACCTCTCTGTCTCATTTCATATTATATTAAACTGGCTTATGTTTTATACTGCAGTAAGAGATAGATCTATGGCATAATGTCATAGAAAGCCTTATATGTTGACGAGGTATGTATACTAAATACAAAGAGTTAGGTTGTGTTTAAGGTTTCAATAGTGAATCCAATTACCTGGTGATTAAAAGATTTGTACATGAAATTACTTAAGTATGGAATGTATTATAGTTCAAATGCCCACGGCTCTTTACCTTACATAGTCAATTAGTAAGACAGTGGAATAAAATATCAACAGTGGACAAGTTTTGGACAGAATATGTTAGATGACTCTTGAACAGGGGAATAGATAGTAGTGCATGACATTGCTGTCTGCCATGGCTACTTAATTTGATATTAACATTCATTCTAGCATAGAAATTATCGACATCATTCAAGTCGGTATTCGCTAATAGAAATGTTGTAGTCCAGATGAAAAAGATAACCGAATACTTTGAATCTAGATAAACAAATGACCAGTTTGCTGGTTTATATGATACAGAAACTCCTCCACAACGGGGGTTCCACTAGGTGTAAATGCTTGGTATGACAAAGGATATGGGTTGATTGATTATTCCAAGTACGAATCACTTCCTGGTATATGGTAGCATGTGTTAATGCTGGGCTGATTTCGACTGTAAACTAAAACAATTCCTTGGTAGCAACCAAGATGCAGCGCCACATCTCTGAAAAATAACTCTACTATCTTGAACATGAAGCGACGGATCTGGCACACAACACCCTCTTGCAGGCAGGTGCAAGCCCATCAACAATGGTGCAACTCTGTGTAGCGATGCCACTTTTACGACACATAACCCCCGTTCATAACCTTACCACAACCTAGTAACAGCAGTGTGTCCTATGATAACAGGGCAAATACGCCAAACACCTCATAGCCCACTGACAAAATATCCAGACTTTGACAGAAAAGTCGACTATTTTATCTCGAGATTCGTAGGAATTGAAGCCACACTAAAAAACAATAATCGGTGATCCTACCACTTGTAGATCATCCTCATGTATTAGATTCAATCTGGCCCTGAAATAACCCTGGCAGTTACTATGGCGTTTTTCTACAAGTGTTATTTTATTCATGAACATTTTTGAGACGCGCAACATTCATTCGATTTGGACGTGTTGGGGTCTTAAGATGTAAGACAATACATGTGCATTAGATTACTGAACAATACATAGTAGGCCTACATATTATCCTACCCCTAATAAAAAAACTCCATAGGCTTAACATTGGGTCACTGTATTCGGTCTGGAGTTCAGAAAAATGAAAAATATCGCTCTAGTGGGATACACTTGACAAATAACGTCATTTGTTAATGTAGAAGTAATTTAGACTGGCAGGGTAGGATAAATTCTAAACCAAACTCGAGTTAGTCGTGTTATTGTTAATCGCACTCCGGCAAGATTGCGTATTACTGCTCTCGGCTTTGACTCGCGCAGTAATATGCGATCTTGCCGTCGTGCAATAGACAACAACACGACTAACTCTTGTTTGGTTTCTCCATAGTACATTACAGAACAAGACATATTACATTCATTCACACATTCACCCCCAATTGAAGATAGATCCACTGATCTTTCAAACTAGATTTTGTATTTTCAACTTTTTTTCTCCCTTTTTTGTATTAAAGAGTGTCATCTCACTGAGGTGAGTTTTTCCAGATCGCTCGAGGATACAGGTATACATCTGTCCAAATGACATTCCGCGAGACACAACAATTTGGTAAGAAACAGAAGTAATACAAGAAAATTTGAGATGTAATGACATTATGGGGAGTGACTCGACTCATTAATACATATGTCAGACCTGTAATAATACATCATGACTTGTTACTCTATCAAGATTCATTAAAGATACATTTTTAAGTCATCCTTTGTTTTACACTGATGTACTTCAGAAGACAAGTCGTTCCACATTCTCGCCCCTCGTAAGTAAGGGCTATTCATAACTAGACTATTTTCAGTATGATAAATTTTGAATAAAATCTTATCACTACTTCTGGTTCTTCTCCCCATTATATCTAGCCAATCACTTCGAAAGCGGTATTTGAACATCAGACAACATACTTGTTTCTTTTTACGTTTCCAAAGGGATTCAATGCTACACTCGCTTTCCATTTTGACAATAGAAATCCTATTATTTCTAAAACCCAACGCACACCTGATACCCTGACTATGTAATTTTTCTAATTTACTGATATCTGTCTTTCTGAAACTATCATTAAAGAAACAGCAATACTCAATAATTGGAAGGAGACTATTAACATAAACGTTAAAAGCTGCATCTTGTGTTAAACAATAGCGGAATTTCCGAAATTTAGATAAACGCGCACTAGCTGTTTTTATCTATTTGTTAACAAAGGGTATCTAGGTGAGACAACTGTCGATATCCACTCCTAAGTAATTGTATCTACTACATCCATTCAATGTTACATCTTTTAGCTTCAAATTCATGGGTGGTGCACACCGCTGCGGGGTTTGATTACAGATCGCAATTACATTCCCGCTATATCTGGCTTCATACAGGTTCTTGACAAATATAAAGATAGCATCAGCTGTACATATATGTGGTCTAAATTCATACTGATTATCGTTTAGCATTTCCGATTCCACAAATATATCATAAATAATTTTGTGCATAAGTTTTTCTAATATTTTACTCGGGATGCACAACAGTGAAATCGGGCTCCAATTATCGACTATTTTAGGATTTCCATTTTTCGGAATAGTACAGCTGTAGCCACCTTCCATGATTCTGGAAAGATACTGGTTTCAATAGAACAATTTAAGAGTTCCACAAATTGTAATATATGGGTACGTAAGCTTTCTATCAATATCGGTGTTGGTATATACTTCAGCCCACTACTTTTTGATTCATTGATTTCTTGATTACATTCTCTACGCTTGCAGTGTCACACTTTAGATAGACATCGAGATTCAGATCACTTTCCAACCTTTTTAACCATCAAAATACTTTTCAAATTTCTCTGACTTTAGTTCTTCAAATAATTTCTGCCCATTATAGTAAAAAAACACACATTAAATACAGATGACACATTCTCTCCCCTAACAAGGTTACCTTCATACTCAAGCTCGCAATTATTTATAGCTTCGTCCGGACTCAGAAGCTCTTTAATAACAGACCAAAACCTTTTTGGGCATCCTATCGATTCATTAAGTTTTTCTATACAATAATTACTTCTTTCCTTTTTAGCGTTTATCTCACTACTCTAAATATTCTGCGCATTTCTTTTAAAACCTCATTATTCTTTGAAAGGGAATAGTTTCTGATAAGATCTCGTCTGTGTTTGATCATATTAAGCAGTTCCTTGCTCATCCACATAGGCTTTTTATCATTAAAGGTAAATGGACAATATGTATCTAAGAAATCATTAATTACTTTCTGTATGATATCCCTGTTGGACTGGTGGCATTGAAGTTAATGTTAACATCCCCCAGTATCCAAATTTCCCTATTACCAATACGATTCGACTCAATTATTTGAACTAATGCATCAAAGAATTTTTTGGCCGGTTTAGGTGGTGGTTTACACACAGTAATTACACACATCTTCCTACTGTTGGGTTATCTACAAAAAGTACCATTATCTCGAAATCTTCATTAGTAATACTCAGTTCTTTACTATAAGTTACGTACATGGAAAATATATGTGAAACATAACAAGCTAACCCACCCCAACTACCATTAACCTAGTCGAAAAAGCTTATATCCCTCCCAATGTAGCATTTGATCATGTAGAAGTATTTCACAAAGACAGACAAAGGTCGCGCCATTGAAGGCGCGAACAGGTTTATTTTACAATAAAGAATACGTACATTCTGACCTACGAAACTGATACCCTCTCAACTACTACTCCTGTTATCGCTGCTCTGAAATTTAGCGGGCTCATGGCTTGAATTTCTCTGCTAAGTGTATTCCAGAGGTTTACTCCTATATAGAATACACTTTATTTAAACGTTCGGTTCTTGGCCATTTCATATTTCTGTATTATACATATGTGTAGAATACCAGGAACCTATCATGAGGCGAGTATCTGATTCACAATGTAGAATCAGGGACTTTGTGGTCTAAAGTCAGCGTAGATTGTATAAACAAACTAGAACGGTATCACGGAGAAATTCTAGCCGACATATATGGCACTGCAAGGACTTTTTCCACAGTTCATACATAGGCAACGGTGATGTCCCACAGAATGTGATGAAATATGTTCCAGGGGATAAATATGTGTATTATCACGAAACATGAGATGATTTGCATAAAGGATTCATTGCTGATATCAATTATGGCGAGGCCACAGTTACAGATCTTATGATTAAACTTATAACACATCAACCGTTACATGTACATTCAACCTTTAATTCACAGACTACAAAGACGGCCCCGGTATTATTGGTGTAGCAGAGAGCATAGCAAAATAGCTACTATATTTAGATGGTAAATGTCGAAGCAATCGGAAACGAAACCGTGTTACTGGGAACATATGACAGCACATGTAATAGTAATTTCTGCCTTGGCAATCTGCTTACCCATGAAGGTTGCTCTGATTGCAGCTACCGACACTCGAGTCAGCTATGGCTGTTTCGACAAAACAACTTTTCCTCTTGTATAAATAAACATATCTCCTCAGTGTTGGAATTATCATTGATATAAAACATATATGAAAATAAAGGTAAAATCTACAAAGTGAACTGAACTCATGTATACATGATGAATCCTATCATAAAGTGCGAGTTATTGGTAATTAATCCATGGATCGTGGTTTCTTTTGGGGCTACATGAAATAGGCACTATACCTTGCAGTGCATATAAACAATTTATATATCCTAATCACGGTACGACAGACCAGGATTTATAGTATGTGATATAAAGCTCTGGTCAAGCAAGGGAAAACACACACATATACGTCATCTAGAGATTAGAATGCTCACACAGGCTTCCAGCTTACTGCAGAGAATCTACCATTCACTATAAATGTCCCAGCTATAAAGGCCTGGTTAAATGAGCAGGGGTCCAGTATCCAGCCTTACCATACCCCCTGTCCCACTAATGACTTGGTTCCTAAAAATAGACATTTTTCTTTCTAGTCTTTCGTAAGACAAAAGGTTTCACTATGTCATTCCCTTCATGAAATGATAAAAACTTAGTTATGAATACTGTAATCTGCTACTAGAAAAGATAACTATTAGATGGTAATATTGACTAAATATGGTATCTACATTTTCAAATCTGATGGGACAGACCTAAATACACTGTATTCAGAGTTTTATATCTGATGGAACAGATCTAAATACACTGTATTCGGACCCACTTTGTGCAGACCTGACAAACCAGTTTTACACCCTTCAATCCTGTCACCAAGCCTTGTGCCTGAAACTTGACCATAGACTTGCTAAAACCCTTGATCATGGACATTCAAGAAGACAGAGAGGGAGACACAGAGAGACAGATAATGATTTTGTTTTAAGTGGCTTATTGACAGATGGTTCATATAAACAGATACATGATCTTCAACCAAGCAGTCATTAGAGAAAAGGAGACAAACGGAGATCTATTCTAATTCTGAAGCAATATTGTAGTGCATTATCAAGGCATACCTGGAGCTTAGCTCTCTGCATTTCAAAGCAGGTTGTATCAGAATTGCATTATTCTAGCTTGTTTTAAAACATAGTCTTGACAAAGGCAACAGCAGTATTACTGTCTATTAAATAACATAATTTTATTAGTTTGAAAAGTCATTGATTGAAGTCGTTTTTTATTTTTTCCATGTAAGGGTTTAAAGTCAGTCACTAATCGATAATAATTTCTTTCACACGATGAATTTGCTGGTCAAATACATCGAAAGAATTTCACTCCACTAATCGATAATAATACCAAGGTAGCTAAACATCAAATTATGCAGATGATGAAACAGAAGGGAGACTCATATGGGGACAGGTAGACAGACAGAGAGTCAGACATATACAGACAGGGACAGAGACAATGAGACATTGATGCAGAAAGACACATACAAAGAGAAATAGTCAAACATATGCCAACCAACAGGGACAGAGACAATGATATAGTATGACATACATATGGACAGACAGGGACAGAGACAAAGATTTAAACAGAGAGAGTTATACATACAGTATATAGACAGGGATAGTGCCAGGGAGACAGACAGATAAGCAGTCAGCTGGAGACAGACATAAACAAAGAGAAATAGACATATTTACTGCTAGCTACATTCAAGAGCCTGTCTGTTCTGGCTCACTGCTCTCCTAACACTTTACAATGCATGTACATTTCAAATCTGTTGGGACATACCTGACTGTATAGCATTGGAACTTCCACATCTGGTGGGACAGACCATTCAATATGCTCTTCAAAGAGACACAGACCCAGTAAGGAGGTATGGGGCCGATGGAAGGGTAGGCACATGACTATCTGAACCCAGTCACTCTATATTAGAACTTCCCCCTACTCCCACAAACACATGCCTTACCTTCATCCACTGACCAGGTTATTGAATCTGTCATACTCAGACCCATTATAGGACTTGATTCAGAGACATTTTATTGCATTGGGATGTATACACTGATTTTGATACTGGAAATTAGTTTCATTAATAATCAGTTTCCATTTGTTTAAAGATATATAGATTTCTAAAACTTGATTGATATTCCTGTTCATGACACTTAAGAACAACTATCAAATCAATTCTCTAGGTTTATTTAAACATTCGTGATACTTGATTCTCGATCATATACAGATGGCTCAAATAAATAATTTCTTATAATATTCTCTTACTTTTTTTCATGAAGTAATTTAGGTATACCGTGCTCTTCCACTGTAAATGGAAATAATATTAACTCCTAGTTTTATTAAAGCGTGCTCGCACGCTTTATATACGTTGTCTATGAAAGGTTAGAGGGGTCACATACACTTTCAGGCTGATGAGAAAAATCTATCCCTTCACTATCCGCGTGCTATTCACTGTGATATTGGATAGGGAGCAGGGTGCCAGTGTCTGAGGGTCTGAAAGGCATGACCAACTGACCATGACCAATCACTCAATACCGAAATACCTCATTGACCTACTGTTTGGAACCTATAGATAGACTCAGGCAGTTACAGACTTGGCAAGTTTACTGGGTGCAATCCATATACTTAATGTAACCTACACCTTTTAGTTGTTATACATTTAAAATTGCACGCTCATTCATCAATGATGAACATTCTATTTGCTCCTAGTTGGGTACTACTAGCTTGTATATTTATCATCGGTAGCTGTGACTTGGGACATAGAGGATCTATCAATACCTAGTGACCTGTAGTAAGTGCCTAATGTTTATGAGGACGTAGTTCAGATCTATTATCACTCCGCAATTTACCTGCATAGCAATATCATTCGTCTCTTCTTCAGAGACTAAGAATGGAACAATCAATTAAATGTTTCTACTTATAAGTGTTTGTAGTTAAATATAGCTAAATATTGATAGGAATGGATCATTCGTCTGGCAGATAGCTGTGCACACGTGTGACCCCTGTAACATTGTCTAAATAGGCAAATGTATACAGAACCAAGTGTTTAGAGCGTGCTCGCACGTCTTATATACATTGCCTATAAATGGTGAGAGGGGTTCCACAGAGGCCTCCAGCGTACGGCCAGAAATTATCCCTTTGCTATCAGTGTGCTATTCATTGGGAAAGGAGCACGTTGCCAGTGTCTCAGGGTCTTAGAGGCATGCCCAGCTGACCATGACCAATCACTCAAGACCAAAATACCTCGAGACCCACTGGTGCTTGATAAGTTTGGATCCTAGACTCTTGCAGTTGCGTAAATGGCAAGTTAACTGTGTGCAATTGGGTTACAGAAATGATCCTTAAACTGACTGTAGCACAAACCTATCAATTGTTGTTCATTTATAATTGCACGTCATTCTTATATGATGAACATACCATTTGCTTTTAGTTTCCCCCTGGTGTTGTCATAGTGTTGCGTGGCACGATCGCTATGGTGGTAGGTTTCCTAGACCGCTGCCAACCCGACCCTGGAGAAGACTCCAGCATAGGCATGTGGTCTGGTGTACATTATTATTACTATCATTATGAATCTGCCAAACACTCTCTCCCCTCCGCCTGCCATCATGTATTACCTGGAGGTAGCGGGGTTGTGGTCGAGCCAATCCCGGGGGCTGATGGGGTGTGTATATATAGTAGAGGGATGGTCGTTGGGGAAGGTGCCATTCCCTCCTGGTCAGGTGGGCAGCCGTCTCCCCTCTCCTAGATTGGATCCCTCACCTACTGGAGGAGTGGGAACGCCCGAGGGCAAGAACTCCTCTTTTTTATCTGATGGTACGGATAGATGCTGGAGGGTCTGTGTCCGTGGGTAAAGGAGGGGGAGAGGTGGGGTGTTGGAGGCAGAGTCTGTGGCGGAAGTTGCAAGGCTGGAAGGTGTGTGTGTCGTGGGAGGGTGGAGGGAGGGGGTATGCGTGTGGAGGAGGGGGCGGCAGGAGGAGACACAGGAGGAGGGTAGGTGACTGCGCCGCGCGACTGCTCAGATCACCGCTTGTCGGATCAATGTGGCGACGTCGGGGAGGGGGGTCTTAGTGGTCTCAGGGAGCCTGGAGTAGTTACTACAGAGACACATACCAGTCGAGACACACAGACCCCACTGTATTTCGTCAACTGTGGAGTTACAAAGCGGTGGTTAACGGAGGACCCCCACACCCCAAATATAAATGCCTGGATGTGCCGTGGCTGTCTCTCACCATTGTCACCATCACCCAGGAGGAGGAGGAGGACAAAATCGGGCGGAACCCAAGGAAGGACGGAGATGGCGGAGATGAGGAAAGGGGAACATGTCGGTGCGGAGGAGTAAGTCTCTGCCCTCCAGGGTCCACAGGTCGCAGGAGGAGCCGGAGGACCGAATGACCGCCATGCGCAGGTTAAGGCATAGCTTCAGGTGAGCAGCAAACCCACCTGGTCAGCACAGTAGTATCCATTAAGCACGTACTGGTAGCAGTGTGGGGGTAGGGGCAAGCGGTGGCGGGTCCCGGCTGAATAGTATCTCCTATTAGACCACATGAGAAAAATGAGAAAAATGAGCGCCTCTCAGACACTTAGAGTGGTTCAATTAGGTAGCGCGCCTTAGTCACCTTGCGCACCTTAGTCAGCGCTTGACGCTCACAGAGTAGCTCCAAGATGTAGGGGAAGATATTCAGGTGGAGTGGACTCTTATTGCCTGGATATTATGACACTTCCTTGTATCTTATAGATAGACAACTGTCACTAGCCTTACCTGTTTCCAGCATCCCACAGTCACGGTGTAACCTTAGTAGATTACCCTTCTTATAGGTGGGATCTCCCCATAGCACACCTGCGTATTGTTACCAGGCGGGAAGAGCTTCTCATTATCATACAAATGCAGCTCTAACCACATCCGCCACACACTCGATATTTTGCCCTAGTTACTTTTTTGTACTACACCTGCAGTAATGACGTCGCTGGAATAAGCTGAATCCGAATTAATTGTTAACCCAATATGAGGTGATTAGGTCTCGCATGCCCTACTCCTAAATTAAGCTTATTTGATTAAGCTATCAGGTTACTGGTTCATACCTAGCCCTGCCTCTGGACATGTGGTTAGGCTACAAGCACAACTTGACGCCATTGCAAGGTCAATCCATGCCAGACGCTTCGTATGGCTTGACCTTGCCACGGCCAAAGGAACTGGTGACGGGTATCCCTAAAAACACCTGTTGATTGACAACCTTTAGTTCCAGTATGATGGTTTATTAATAATTTTTTCTTTTCACTTTCTATAGCTAGGATTGAATTTACAGAACAAGTCACTGCCGTTTCCCAATGTGCTTTGCGTATTCGGTACATACAGAACAACTTTCATTTACCTACCAAACACAATTTCACACATTGCAACATACTACATCTTGCCATATACTGAGTCTAAATATGCCTATAGATACAAAATGTATTTGTCTATATGCAGCTCTGTTTGACATATTGCATTGGACTAGTTCAGAAATGAAATCCTGTATCAAATTTGTAAATTATCTGTTCATTACCTTTTGCGAGAAATGACCTATATTATTAGGAAAATCAAGAAATGCCATTTTAAAAAGAAAAATATAGAAATTCATACATTAGATAAAGGTCAGTGCTGAAAGGTGATGTGACTACATTACAAGAAATGTCCCTTTAAAAGGGAAAATAAAGAAATTCAAACATATACTTTAGATAAAGGTCAGTGCTAAAAGGTGAAGTGACTACATTACAAGAAATACCCTTTTAAAAAGAAAAATAAAGAAATTCAAACATATACATTAGACAAAGGTCAGTGCTGAAAGGTGAAGTGACTACATTATCTATTTACTTCTTAATTCGGTTGCCTGATTGGTTATTGGCCGAGTAGCAGTAACCCCAATTCATTGTATTCCCCCTATGGCAATGTCATTCGTAACTTTAAACACGATACTCACTAAAAACTCGACATCTATGTAATAGTTCGTGTTTTAGTTCCTCTTCTGGGCTTCTGCATAAGACTGATTGCGAAATTTCTTCGTCAGTCCGGAATATTATTCCAGCCCTTGGAAAAAAAAGAGTCTTATCCCACTACACACATGGATCCTCTTTTACAATACTGAAAAATGTGACTGACGATAGCGACTTTTGACGATGAACGTCTGTTTGTTTGAAGCTATACCGCCAGTACCTGTTCTGAGGCCAGGATTAGACCTGGTACACCGTCTGTTCCTGTGCCTGTGCCTGTGCCTAAGCAGCTGGTGTGGCTCCAGTGCCCTTGTGGACGGGCCAAGGCCTGGCTCATACGTCAGCATTAGTGTTTCCTTACATGTGCATCTGAACACAGGCGCCTCTGACAAACACCTAATGTTTGCCGGGGCCTTTCAACATTCCATTTTTCTGTGTATATACAGTAATCGCTTTCATACAGTACTTGTCTTCATCATTTCTTCCTTTTCCCCGACGGGTGGAGATTCTGCTCTTATCCTATGGAGGTGGCAGCCATTCCGCAAAAGAGAGAACCACCGACCACTTGTAAACAGAACTTCCCCTGGCCGACCTCCATCGCAGCCATCACAACCAATGGCCAGCACCATGAGCACTCAAATGATGGAGCTGCCTCGGGCACTGACGTTCCCATCAGAGAGTGTCAAAATTGTGTTTTCCCAGCGCGCAACGAGTCCCGGTGGATGGCCACCAGGAGGAGGGTGGGAGGGTGGGGGTGACGAGGGGCGCAGGTGGGCTGGAGGAGGTAGGGATGCGTCTGTAGGAGAAGGGGGCGGTGTAAAGACAGAGAGGAATCGCAAAATGACGAGGGAAAGAGATGCAGAATAAAGAATGGGGATTGAATGCAAGGGCAGCAAGTATGATGGTGCAGGACTATAAATAGCAAGTAGTGAATGCATACACACAGTGCGAAAGGAGCTAGGAGTTTAGGTGTTTTCCTTTTGGTTTTTTAAACTTTTATTTCAGCTGGGAACGTACGGTGTCAGTGACGCCCAAACATATAGCGTACAATCATCCGTCTTTGTGTTTTTAGTGGCATAGCAGCAACTTATATACAGACATTATCATAATAAATGACATAGTATGGTGGTTTGGGAGTGCACTTGTAAATCGTAACATGTATGTGTATGATTGATGGGTGATGACTCATTATATATATATATATATGTTGTCGGGCCGCTTTACTTAAATTCCTCACGCTTTTGTAAATGCCATTAAGACGCCATTGACGGTCTTGAATATGGCATTACATTAAACTCTCTATTCTTTACCTTCAGGAGCTTAATTCAGTTTAAACAGTAATTATGTGTGGTTTGATGTACCGACACCATCAGCGAAAAGGCTTGTGGGCAACCACAACGTTAATGTTATACTCTGAAGCCTGCGTGGCTTTTCATTACCTGCAGAGAAGCCCATTGGCGGAGTTTACCTGCGCACGACACAAACAATGTCACCTTCACCCTTCACCCAGCATGTATCGACCGCCCGTGCCGCCCAAGATGCTATTCATACGAAATCGATCTTTTTTTCTTCGTAATAAGCAAGTAAGGGTATTGTGGGTTATGTGAAAGCAAGGTAATCATACATCTGTGGTTCACGTGGACAGGCAGGTAGAGGCAGGCGTGGCTCGACCTTCGTGGTTGTCAGCTGTACAAAACAGCCACAGAATCACGAGGTGTTCATTCCTGAGGTTCTGGATTGACTGACGGTGCCAATCTCATCGGCGCTGGGTGTGTCGGGTACGTTGCACAGCTCAAAGGCTTGGCCCTCTCAAGAGAATTTCACCATATACAGCAAGCTCCATGCCCATATGTATCTATACAGGTGATAGTGCCGCTATCTGATTGAAGCAGGAACCAATGTACCTGAGTCCCTACATCAATGCTTGAAATATAGGTCAGAGATTTATAACTGCCATTCGTGGTTATCAAGTGCGACATTGGCAACATTCTCTTACATAATTGTGGTAGCGATACAACAAATACCCATATTCTTTTCCTAAAAGAATCAAATAAAAAAAGGAAGGCATCTATACTTTTTGCCTGTGGAAAAAAATGGTTTTCCATGAATCCCACGAATACAATGGCTAGCAGGTGGCGGTACAGAAGTTTGTAGTTAAAGGTTGAAAGTGAGCAGCTCAACCGAGGTCAAAGAGGCCAGACTAGAGCAATTCATTTAAAGTAGCTGGACAATCCAGTTATCGTGAGGGGCTTACGCCTAAGTGGGCCTTTTTGCCCGCACCCTGGGAACGGCTGGGCCAGCGGGTGGCCTGGTCACGGCGGCACGGCCGGCCTTGGCTTTGATCCTATTTATGGCCCTGTGAGCAGCTCCCGCCGCCAACGTGATGGCCGTCGCCATTGTGGCTGCGTGTGGTGTGTCCCTGTGTGTCAGTGTATGCAGACTCTGTTTGCCTCTGCCGTTGGCGCTAGCTGTTGCAGCGTGGTCTGCCACGGCCCACCATTTTCTATATGCGCGCTTATCTGCCATCTATCCTCTGCATCACCCATATGGCCTTTCAGCGTGGCAATATGGAAGGTGACCTGGTGGCTGTAAGGCGCCATAGGGTGTTCCACTGACCTTTCGTTTGGGTATCCCCGAGCTGGATATCCCGAAGGCATCATTAAATGAATTGTTTTTGAACTGGTTATGTTTTATAACAATTCAACAACTATGAATAATAAGCAGCTTATTTTTCAGATGGCAGTAGAGTGGCAAGTCGTTTAAATGATTTAAACTGTAAGATTTATTAGTTTCCTTTTCAGTTTACTTAAATGCATCTAGTATCCATAAAATAAATAAGCCTAAAGGAGTAATAGAATTATATATAGGTTTTATTCTGTGTATTTAAAAATAATAGCACAATGGAAGAATTAATCTATATGGTTTTCTTGGCGGAGCAATGAAGGTGACAGTGGAGTGCTAGAAGTCGTGGAGCTGGAATATCGTGTTAGGGATAAGGAGTGATTGAGTACTAGTCTTTCTTAAACCCTTCACTCTGCTTAAAGACTGAAGGGAATTCCTGAGAAACCTATCTTGCTCATTGATCGCCCTACAGGCCAACTGATATGGACATTGAATATTCTAGTAAAGACAGATATTCAAACCGCATGGAAATTGGCAGACTCGAAGATAAATTTCGTTAATAAAAGACAAAAAGGCTCTAGATTCAATAAAGGGTTTGCGTTACCAGTTTAGATTGTGCAACCTTAATTTTAGATACCAACAGAAATGTTATCGCGGTATTACATGGATTGCAAAAAGAGTAGACATTGGCTTCATATACAGCATTAAAAGCACAGAGAAAAGAAGAAACAATAGGAAACATTGAACATTGAGTATTCAAAGAATACGCTGACAACATGGGAACATTGTTCTTGACGTGTGTCAATTAGCTCCTCATGATGTATTGTTATGGCCACTCAGTTCTGAAAGACGCCGCCTCCCCTTTCACGAAGTATCCCCAATATAGAATGCCACTTTGTAGAATATAAAACAAGGAGAACAATTCGCACACATGTAAAGAACTCCTCCACTTTAAAAGCCTGCACCATTATGTTTGTTGACTACGATTGGAAATTTGGCACTTAATTATGAGGCATTTCTTAACACACCTAGTATTCAATGCTGCACCAACAATACATTACAATTTCTCAAATTTCCCTCCTTCCATTAAATCCATATCGGCGAATCCTGCATAGGCATTTCTCACTTTGAAAAATAACATCGACAGCCTATCTTGCCCAGCCGTTCTTTTAAATATTGCCATATTAAAAGTATCCCATCAAGGGTTCGTTTACTGTTGACAGAGCCGGCAAAGGTTAAGATTCCCTTGGAGGCAGATTTTATTTATTGAATTCAGATGTAGGGTGAATGTATTTATGTCGGAGCATATTTTACATTGTCCTCCCTCGGTATTCAACTTTCTGAAATCTTTTTGCATAGATACCGCTGCAGATGAATGGACTATATTCTCTTCTTGAACCCGTTGGTATTCTTCAGAGTTTTATAGACAGGTTGATCTGACAAATAACCTGCAAATCTAGATCTATATAAAAGCCTACCTAAAAGAAGTCTATTCCGGAACATGTAAATTGAATTCTTATACGTGTATATTATATTGCTTATGCAAGTCTCTCCTACAGAATGTGTATCCTCTCTGTCTTCTCTGTTTTAGCTTAATAAATCCATGTGATAGCTTAATTGGGTTTCTAAATAGTGTAATTTGGTATTAAGTATTGTAGTCTACATGCAATGGTCGATGCCACTTCAGTTCTATAATTCACCTATCGCAAAGTCTCCATTGGTAATGTAAAGGGCCACGTGAACCACTAACCATTGTTCCTTACCTGTCATAACATTCAACCATTGCTTACGAGCCTCAAAACCATTGATTACGTCAACATACACTCCCAAATGACGTAATATACTGGCTATCGCTCGGGTGTTACTAGGCGTCAACCACACATGCTTTACGGACGCATGGTCACAAAACCTTCGATTATTGTGTATGGGAAATATGGGAAATAATCATAACATGTGATGAGCTTATTTGCCTCTACCTCAAATGGTCGACTGGACCAAGAATAGAAGCTTTAAATACGAAGACGAGCCCAAGCGTTTTTACCTGGCTAAGGTTGGAAAAGCTGATTATGGGGTTTTCTGCTATAATCATCTACCCGAAATCCATGAACATGATCTGGATAGTATGTTGCATTAATTCAGGGTCGCCATACTTCATGCCAACATTACAATAGCCCGATTCGAAACCTAATTTATTTTCAAAATACTGACAGCAACTTGACTGTGGCCACTGCTTTAGTCTACATGGAACCCCTGCCATTTGTTTAAGTAATGCACACTACATTAAGAGAATAGATAAAGGTTTGCTTTGGGACTTGCGGCATGTCACACGATAGGAGCAGGGAATCGCGTGCTTCCGATGAAAGGAGTTTCGCTTTCGTTTACTGTTTCCATGGTGATTGTGCACCACTTCACAATCAACAAAAAAACGATGAACAAGCACAAGCACCAACTAGCTTGTCATTCACGACTGTTAAATATGCGGTATCCAGATACATACAGTAGTTAGTGGAAACCAATAAGTCTTTACCCATCAACTATACAATATTTCAAGAGTTATTCAGCGAATGGTTACCTACGGAGTAACACAAGGGTCTACGCTGGACCCACTAGGGTTCATGTTTTATTACAGAACTCATTTCAAACTACAAACACCTTGGAATACTACTTGATGCCTCACAACACTTGACGAAAGTCTGACAACACTTGACGAAAGTCCAAAACGCAAATGATTGACCGAGTTTGCTAACAAAATTGGCTTAAGCCATTTGTCACATTTCTGTTTGTCATTGATATATCCAAAGCAATGACATTGTGCTATATGAAATGTGGCGAACAATATATGCTGCCTCTTCTCAACACATTCTAAATAAAGCGCAACTAGCCCTAAACAAATGCATATGAACTTGTTACTCGATAACACCCAAAAATATCTTTTATAAACATGTTTTAAAATGAAAGACCAGATATCAGTGATACAGACTTTTACAAGCAAGCTTATGACTAGTCCTTATTGAACTTCAAAGGATTGATGAATATAAAGGGGAAAAAACAAAGTGACAGCAACCGTAGATTTAAGTGCCGTGCCATTCCAGAACTCGGTAGTTTTGCAGACTTTAAACGTTGTTAGAGCGTCCTTGCACGTCCTAAATATGTCACAGAACCTAGAATCACTACGATGAACAGAATTAATTTAGAAAAAGGTTTAATGGCCGCTTATATTCCCACCCCAGTGTGTGAATATTAAGAGATACATTTTCTGTCCTATTGATTTAAGGGAACGGAAACCTGAAGCCTAGAGCGATTTGTGTAATATCGGCCTACAATCAACTGCCTAGACCTGCTGCAGTCTATGTATTCTATGCCTACCTCTCCACCTACCCTACCCTCCTCGCTGGGATACCGGTTGATTCTTGAGGCTGTCAGAGGAAGGGTATATTGTAATGCATTTTATAATGATTAAGTCCAATTTATTGAATGTTTATAAGCACCCTCTTGACCGATCAGGCTCATTCTGGATACTTGACAGCCTCTAGGACCCAATTTGGTCGACCAGAGACAGCGATTAGTCATTACCGACCTTTCGCAATGAATGACCGCCTTTAGGCCCGGCGTCCACCTACTACGATATGGCACCGATATGGTCTACGATGCACCTCCCGATAAAAGAATCAAAATCGCGTCGGAAGGGGGCAGTTGACCACGTTTCTGCGATTAGACACCGATAAAAACCCCATACAATGCGTGGTGGATTGGCATGTCTAGACATATGTCTACGATTTTGCACCTTCCCGATATGGCACCGATTTTGACATTTTGTATCGGTGCCATATCGGGAGGTCTACGATTCTATCGTAATAGGTGGACGCCAGGCCTTAATTCACCAACTGTGACCGACTATCTCAATTCATTCTATATTTCTTGGTGGATCAGGGAGTCCGGGGACTGAAAGATCACTGGCCTGCAGATCGGACATCACAGTGGTTCCGCTAGCTACATAGAGGAGGGTATCAAACCGTGACACTTGCGTAGCCGAGTCATTTGGATTGTAGAAATGATATAAATCAGTTGATATCTTCTCAGGCCCGGCACTCACCAACACGCCGATACACGCCGATAGACCTCCCGATACCATAGAGGACACCTATGAAAGTTTAGGGTCTGAGCCCGTATCCCATCGAGTTTGTATCACGTAGTAATTCACAAGGCGAAGCCGCGTGAATTACGTAGTGAAAGTTCCCAATGTTAAGTCCATGGAGATAAAATACCGGGGGTGAGATAAACGCCGATACAAAATTACCAAATCATAGCCTATCGGGAGTTCCATGTATCTATGTGCGTCGTAACGTGTAGAGGCAGTGGTGATGCCCCAGTCACACTGGCGTAAATTTCGGCGTTTCTTCTACGTATTATAATTGGTGGTGAGTACGTATTAGCTACGGATTTGGAACGCATCTGTTTGCATTGCTTTAACGTTTTAGTACGCTTCTCAACGTTCATCAACGTTTATTTACGCTTCTCTACGTATGGTGGCGTCTTTCGGCGCATTCCGACTTTCATTTACGCATCTCCTCGTTTTCCCGCGCATTACCGCGCATTTGTATATTTCAAAATGCGTAGAAGAACGTAGACGTGCGTACACGGAAAAACGGCGTTTTTTACGCCAGTGTGACTGGGGCATTATGTGTCGCACTTGGTAGACCTGATTATGAACTTTCAAAAACAATTGAACCAAATCAGTATAAAATGCATCACAATATTACGAGCGGTGGACAGTAATGTGGTCCTTAATTTATGGTGTATCAGCTTGAACTTTTCCCCACACAGGCAACGGTGATGCGAAATGCAGTCCGCCCTTAGTATTCAATTGCTTCAGGTACTTCATTTCATTTTGGCGTATGCAGATTGCAATTGAAATCTGTTGCACATCGTTTAATAATGCAGACGGTGTAGCCACCGTAGTGCATCCATTTTAATTTCACATCGGTAGGCGATGTCTCCCTACATCCGAATATCATCCTAAACACACTGCTCATTACATGTGAAACCCAGGCTGTCCGGCATTTTCTTATAGATATTTTCTGACTGGCCACTTGAAAATCCAATTTGAATATAGTGATTATTATGATTACAACGCATGAGGGCTCAACATCAATGTGAACATACTACTTTTTTTGTATGTACATGATTCATTAGAGAAGGTATGTTCTAGATGATGGGATGTGCAGTACATGGATATGTCCAACGAGTATAGCGAAAGCGGACAGAGAAGTACTATTGGAGATACATTATTGAAATATCATAATGGAAGGTGTGTAATATAGCGAGGTAATTGAAAGTAGTGCATAGTTGCCAGTGAGTAGAAAACCTTACTAAGAGGGCTGTGAGAGAATACTAGTTTGTTTTTGTAGGCTGGGTGGTGGTAATCGTTTTTGGTCCTTTGCCGGGTACGGGATGAAGAAGTAGCGATGTCACGTGGGGAAGGTATGCGCGTCCACACGTGACTTCTCCAGAATGTGTGAGGATGGAGTCTGTGGGAGGAGAGTGACATTCTCTACCGCTTCGCCTTAACACTAACACGTTAGCCATAATTATGAGGACTCCTGAAATGGAGTTAATAATGTTTATTATAGGTAAAACATTACTATAGAAGTGATTAGCTAGGATAATATAGTCATCTGTTGTTGAATAAATATTAAAAAGAACAACTACAGTGTGGTATAAAACATGGAATTGATAAGATTCAAATAAGTAGAAACTGAACGAGTGTTAGTAGTGTTAGTGTTTATTGCACGATGGGCAGGTCGCGTGTTACTGCGTGAGGCGTTAGCTGAGCGTAGTGAGATGCCGACCTGACCGGAGTGCAGTAAACACTAACAGTACTAACTCGAGTTCAGTTTAGTATCTATCCTATCCCGTCGACTAAAATTCATTTGTTACCTGCGTGCAATACATAACACTTTACTGCCCGCTAGCCCGAATATAGTCGGTCAAGGTTAAGCCTATGACGTTTTTTATTAGGGGTAGGATAAATGACAGTGTAACACTGATAAAATATGCGATGATTATAAATTATGTAGAATCCCTTAGATAATTTATGTAATGGAAGTGGTCGGGCGGGTAAAAATGTCCGTAGGCATTGGGAAATGTTGGAGAACTGGTGATAGTTTCAAACGGTCATGTGGTGGCTGATGACGTCAGTGGAGAGTTCGTGTAGTGACCAGAGTTCACCATAGAGAACCAATTTGTTCATTTCAGGTATCAAAGTTATGAAGATCAATTTGCAATTAATCTTCAATGTCATAGCTTACCTTTGGTAATAACTGTGATGACAGGTCCTACTTGCTGAGAACGCCTGACTTTAAATAATCGTTTCAAACGTGCCACTGAGGTGTGTCACTGCAGAAGACCATGCAATCCTTCTTCGGTCTGTTCCTTACATACCACTGCATGGGTAACTACATCCTCTATGATGCAATGGTACTGCTAAACTCCCCCATCACTGCGCCAATCGATCCTATTTGTTTATGAAGGCTTCGGAGACTTGCATGGTATGACGATATCTGGTAGAATGATTAGCGTCCTAATATTGAGTCATATCACATGCAGATGTGTGATCTAATCTTAGGTCATCATACAATTTTTAGGCCAGTAGCTGTAAAGGCATATGTCTGATAATCAACATTTCTTCTTGTCTAATAGAAACTAGAATACATCGTATCATACGCGATATATTTCAGGTATCGGGTTCAAAGTTGTGTCCGGAGGCTTTCGTTTGAATCCACATCACAGTTCACGCCCCTAGAAACACATATATGACTCTAGATTCCAAGAATACAATGAGGAGATGACATATTAATTTATACATTTGCAGCTCTTCTGGTTGTAATTGTAAATTGCCAGTTGACCTGAGAGGGAACGTTCTGCTTCGCAATAAGAATTCAGCACAGATTGATGCATGCAACATGCAATGCTAGAACGCATAGCTCTACACTGCACATTATGTTGCATGATTTTGCCGAAATTGAAAATGTATTGTTATGCTGGAAACTACCACCTGACGTGATTGATGCCGTTGCATATGACATAAACGGGGGTGAACATTAGGAAATGATATATGTGTATATTTTCTCCCTGTGAGTGGTTCAATCCCATGCGGGTTTACTTCATATTGGGATAACTTTCGGGGTTATCCTTGTTTGGGATTTTTTATTTGTAAGTACAGCCAAGGAAAACAAGAGAAACGGGTCACGTGACCCAACCAACCAATAGCGGTCTAATTCTGTGAAGAGTTAATGAATATTCGAGCCGGAGACGCCAGTCCCCGAGTAGGAGACAGTCACTTGATGACTTGCTCACTAGTCGCGTTGGCCGCCACGTCCAGATACCAATGAGCATTAGGAAATGCTTATTCATTATGGTCTTTCTGCATAATCATGAGGAGACAAGGTAAGGGACGTAAAAGTAAGTTAAGTAAACTCCAATCACTGATATCGTGTTAAACTATAGTGGAGCAATCTAAATATTGGCATCACACCTGGAGGACGCGGGGGAGGAGCAGGTTTCATAAGCTGAGCTGTAACTGCCAGATACCCAGGGGTCGTCAGTAAGCGAGGTTTCCAAACTCAAGACTTGATATCTGCCCAGCATCATGCCAACCCTGTCCCACGTGTACAATAATGTTGAAAACATCTTTAAGGTAAGTCCATGGACTCAAAAATGCCTACTACATGTGTAATATTTCTCCACGAAAGGTTAAGGTTATAATTTTATGTGAACAACACCATATTCCATTTCTCCTCATAATGATTATATATATATATACGTGTATATATATATATATATATATATATATATATATATATATATATATATATATATATATATATATATATATATACCTATATGATATGTATATACATACATGCATACACATATGGGTCTTTCTAAATGAAACATCTAGGATCTTTATGTTTATCCCAACAGAACGTGGAAGATCATATATGTAGAATGAAACCCATACATATCTATCGTGTTTCCTGCTGGAAGGGTGTGTTCTTTCGGATGCCACTTGTAGGAGTATTGACCCATCACGTTCTTCTTGCCTGAGGTAGAGAGAACTGCTCCTCCGTGTGATGTTACCCGCGCTCTGCTCCTAAATCCCATACACGACATAGCGGCGCCTTAAGATATTACGGATTTTGGTCATGACATTGCTTTGCGTTCATGTCTTGTGGGCAGGTAGGCAAAAGATTTGTTTCCCTGAAGGTAACTGGAGGAAGTGAGTGCATGCAGGGGAGACATAAGAGATATATGACTGAGAAATAATTATTTTCATCCGGACTTTTTCTATCATATATTCACGTCAATCTTAGTGCAAAAACAGCTCCTCCACCTAGTCGTATATTAATGATACTGTTGATTATAACTGCGCAGAGATTGAGGGGCAGCTGGATAACGTACCATACGTCAGACGCAGCACAAGTGTGTATTTGTCACACACATACATTATTAATACGGAGACGCCATGGCCCACATGACAACCTCTGAAAAGGTGGTAGGTCTTGGCATACTGTCATTCCTTGTCGACGTCTACTTTCCGCCCACCTGTTCCGTGAAAGGCTCCGTTATACGATGCATAACTCGCCACAGGGGAAATATTTCCAAACGCGATCACTCGTTAACAAAGAAGTTACCAAGCAAATGATATTATTCAATTGGTTTCTTATGAAAAAGTAGCACCTTTTAAAACCTTCTACACACTCGAAAGCAAGTCCTATTTCTTGTGGAGCTTAAATGATGCAATAACAAGCTAATAGGATGGGGGGGGGGGAGAGGCATGTGGATGAATAGACTTTATAGAGACAGCAAGACATAGCTTTTATATATAATATCATTTTGAGTGTCTTTTTGGTCAAACACCTAAAAGGTCAGACACCTAAATAAAGATAACATGCGGATATAGAACTAGGTATACAGGTCGAGTGAAGAGTCGCAATTGATTAATGTATTGTCTATAGATTAGTTCCACTTGGATACAGAGGTAAAAGAATTACCAAAAAGACGAAGGAATAAGACAAACTGTAATG
The DNA here is from genome assembly GCA_950022655.1 of Alentia gelatinosa. Taxonomy (NCBI): domain Eukaryota; kingdom Metazoa; phylum Annelida; class Polychaeta; order Phyllodocida; family Polynoidae; genus Alentia; species Alentia gelatinosa. Next base: position 107,557,646 of record OX465581.1, read on the forward strand.
CTGGCGCTACCTGTAGTTTCAATCACGTACTATGGTTTCTATTACTTCAGAGTCTGACCGATTGGGCAACTCCTTGGTGAGAGCTGCATGCACATGTCCCCGTTTTCTTCGTAAAACAATACTAACTTTCACTACCCGTTTATTCATCCTGCCCCTCTAAAATAGAAACATTAATGTTTTGGTGATAGCTATCAGAAAGTTCATTAGGAATGCCAGGCGCTGTATTTGCACATTCCCTTGTACTGTATCCAACAGATTGTATACCACACGTATATCAAACGATTACACGATCATACATGTATGGCCTATAACTTGTGGATCCTTCCCATCCTAATCATCTTCGCTTAGGTGTGACGAGACCTCCTTAGACGTATGAATCTGTTTGATCGGTCCGTGTTGCCCTCTGAGGCCCGGGGCTCTGAGCAGAGGCACGTGACGGCAAGGGAGGGTCTGTGAGCAGTGCGTGTTATCTACGCCTGGGACCTGTTTCACTAGTTTTGTGACATGTCTGTGACACCATACAGACATTGAGGTTGTCTAGTTTCATGACAACACAAGTAGCTGCCCTTAGGAAAAGACAGACCCCAAACATAAGAATTAGACAAATCTACACATCGGTTGCCCATGGCCTATGGTCAGGGGTGGTCATTGCCCCCCCTGGTGAAACCACTCTGCACTCGCGCACCCCTACGCCACCTCTCCACTCTCGGCCGTACTAAATATCAAAGTGCGCGAGTAAGACACTGTCCTCTGTCTCATTCGCTTCACAGGTCTCCTACGCTCAACACCTATTTTTTCTATCGCTCCTTGGCTTATCGCCCTTCGTACCTTCGGTCTCCGTATTCCCCTGAATATCGGCAGACGAGGACAGGGATACCAAGCGATTCAGTGGTTTAAGGAATTATAGTCTAGTTATGTTGACCAGAAGCGCTGTGGCGGCATCCGCATCCGCGGAGGCCGAGACGGACTCGGAGATAACGATACGGCAGCCGGCGGCCGAGAGCGACCACGTGGACTCGGTCTCTCAACAGGGTACGAGTGCCAGCGCACGGACTCGGGCTTCGCGCATCACAGCCCTGGAGGCCAACCTCGGAGGGGTCAGGACGGACGTGAACGAGGTAAAGACGGATGTCGGCGAAGTAAGGACGGATATGACGAAGATATCGCGCCAGATGGACGGCATGATGGACGCGATCATGCAAATCTCCAGGCCGGCATCGCGCCGGGCCGGCTCACGGGCTTCTTCAGCGGCCGAACGGACAAGGGACTGGGCCCAGGATCAAAACGAGCGCCTACTCCCCGCTCCCAGGGCACTCCGAGAGGCCTATATAAGCGAGGAACACCTCCAGCGTGAATTCGGCCGTGAGGCCATGCGACACGACCGCACAACGGGTAAGAGCCTACTTTCTGATCTTAATGCCCGGAGGCCGACGGCGAAGCCGTACATGTTCATGGACAGAGATGGGGTGTACACGCTGCACCAGAAACTGGACCTACGGTCGAGCCTCGGGCCTCTGGAGTATATTTCATGTTTTGTGGCTTTATTGAATGACGAACGCGCCTTGCACCCCGAGGACAAAGAGCACATGTTCAAGCACTTAAACCAGGTGACGGTTGACGTCAGACGCTGGTCAAACTATGTTTTCGACCAGGTCGAGTCCGGCAGGATGCGGTGGTCAGATCACGGCCGGATACAGGAAGAACGTGTCCGGCTCGCGATGACCACCGCCCACACATCTAACAGCAGTCAAAACACGGAGACCGGACGTGCCCGGACGTTAGTGTTAGTGCGCCGGGCCGAGGTCAGGAATCTAACACTCCCGACTTCAAAGCACTTAAGGACGTCTGCGAAACCGGAGTGCACCGGGAGGGAGTGAGGACAGACCCGTTCGCCTTCAAGGAACATCGCCGGGAGACATGGCTGGAGTTCACGGCCGTGGGGCCCGCCAGGCACGCGGAGATATACCGAGCCGTGCGTGACACGGGAATCCCCAACGCACTCGGCGCTAGGGTCGAGGTGCCTTCCGACCTTAACCTACCGGCGTGGGAGCATTACCTAGGACACGTGGAGGAGGCGCAGGAGCTCCTGGGCTTCCTGCGATACGGTTTCCCCCTAGGTTACCTGGGACCGGAGAGTGATACCAGGGGGGTGGCCAACCACCCCAGCGCAACCTCTCACCCCGTGCAGGTAGAGAAGTTTCTGACAAAGGAGGCAGCCTTTACCAATATGATGGGCCCGTTCGCCGAACCGCCTTTTAGCCCGTGGTGTCACGTGTCGCCACTCATGACACGGGAAAAGCGTGGGACGGACGACCGGCGCATCATTACCGATATGACTTTCCCGCGGGAGTGCAGCGTGAACTCGTTCGTCATTAAGAACTCGGTCTACGGACTTGAGCGAGAGCACGGCCTCCCAACGGTGGACGAGTTTGTGGCCAAACTCGTCAAGGCAGGCACGTCGGCCTACATGTCGTCCATCGACGTGTCGCGTGCCTACAAGAACTTTAGGTGCGATCCCCTCGATTGGCCTCTGTTATGTTTCACGTGGGAGGGCGGGCACTACTGCGATACTGCAATGCCGTTCGGTGCCCGTGCCTCCTCCTACCACATGCAGTGTGTGGCGGAGGCCATCGTGGGGATACTGTCATCGAAGGGAGTCACGGCCGCGATGTACCTCGACGACCTCATCATCCTCTCCGAGGACCGAGGTAAGGCGGCCGTGGACTTCAGGATCGCGCGAGAGCTTTTTTCGGAATTGGGCCTCCCCGAGGCACGCGATATAGCTCAGGAGCCCAGCCAGACCGTCACGTGGTTGGGGATAGAGATAGACGCCCGTACTATGACTCTATCGATCCCCACGGCCAAGCTGGAGGACATCCGTGGTCACGTGTCGGCCGTAGCGAGGCGCCGGACAAAACGGCAGCTCCAGTCGGTGCTCGGAAGGATATTACACGTGGCGAGGTGTATACGTCCGGCGCGGGCATTCGTCTCGAAGTTACTCGAGGCCCTTAGGGGGATGAGAGGTTTCTACATGAACATCAATTCTGAGATGCGCCAGGACCTGGATTGGTTCGTGCAGTTTGCCCAGGGCTGGAACGGCCGCGCTCTCATCCCTTGAGGTCCCCCGACGCGGAGGATCACAGTAGATGCGTGCCTGTCGGGCGTCGGAGGAACCGACGGCCGCTTCTCGTACTCCGGCCAGGTGTGCCCCGTCCTCGATCCCGTGGAGTGCATCTCGGAGCTCGAGGCCCTGAATACCATCTACGCACTCCACACATTCATCACAGACAGGGATCGGGGATCACGGATTGAGGTGTTCTGTGATAACCTCGGCACAGTGCAGACCCTCAATAGTGGGCGTGCCCGTAACCCAGTCCTGGCGGAGTGTGCCCGCCAGGCATGGATGGTGCAGGCACGTCTGCAGGTGGAACTCGTCTTCAGCCATATCCCCGGGGTGCAAAACGTGATCGCAGATGCCTTGAGCAGAGCCCATCTGTCGAGGACGGAATACGATAGGGCCACTTCCCTCATTCACATTCATGAGCTGTACCCTATCGTACCATGTACCCATGCCTCATTTGTACCCGTACTCCGTCTCTTCTGCAGATCGGGCGCTTCTCTTACTCCAGGCGAAGGCATCTGCGAGGCAGTCAGAGGCGCGTGCCCCCGGTACGCTCGCAAACCAGCGATCCGCAGTCACCACCTACCTGGCATTCTGCAACCGGATGAGGGCGGACCCCCGGGCACCGACCGTGAGCCTGATCACGTCTTACCTGGAATACGTGGCCGACCACGCCCCCTCGCCGGCTACGGTCGCCAACCAGCTATCGCACGTCCGTGCACATCTCCGACTGACGGGGGGGGACGTGCGACCAACAGAGGATTACCGGGTGAAGCGTGCCCTCGAGGGCATGAGGAGAAACAAGCTTTACGTCCCAAATGTGAAGGCCCCTATACCAATGGATGTGTTCAGGGCGGTTCTCGATGCCCTAACAGGATCGCCCCTCCACACGGCAATGAGAGCGGGCCTGCTGCTCATCTTCTACGCGGCCCTACGGCAGGGGGAGGTGGCGCCGCAGTCGGCTCGGGCATTCAATCCGGCTCGGAATCTCACTCGGGGGGACGTGGTCCTCGGCCGCCGGCACGTGACAATCACCATCAAGGCGGCAAAAAATCTACAATACGTGGGGCAACAGAAAGTAATGCGCCTCGAGGCCGCGGACGATATCCGGGTGTGCCCGGTAGACGCGGTTCGAGGTCTACTACGGGCGGCCCCTACGGCTTCACTGCGGGACCCGTTTCTGACACTGCCCGATTGGACAACCATCACATCACGGGTCATGACCAATGAATGGGAACGCCTCCTACAGGCCACAGGCCAAACTGTGAAGACGTACACCCTCCACAGCCTCAGGAAGGCCGCTGCCACTCAGGCCTTTGAGGCTGGCATACCTGAACTTAACATACAGAGGTATGGAGGGTGGAGGTCCCAGGCTCACAGGGACTACATCAGAGTCACGGACCAAGAGACTGTCAACAAGTCCCTCATTGAGTCTCTCTCCTTCAAAAAGTGACTATAACAAACTTTCCCACCCTCCTCTTCCCTTAACTATTGGCTTCTTGGCTATTTCTATTATTTTATTATTACATGTTATGTTTAACTATGTAATATTACATAATCTTCATTTATCCTATATCAAATATTATCACAATTGACAAACACATATCTATGTCAATTTCAATATTTGTCATATTGTCACAAATCTTATCACAATTGACAAACACATATCTATGTCAATTTCTATATTTGTCTTATTATTGATACTCATGTATTCCTCTTATTCATATCAATAAGACTCATAAAATTAAATAAAGTTTTATAAGCCCACTACGGCCTTCACTCTGTTTCATTGGGGATCTGGGGTAATGGGTTGCCCATGGCCTATGGTCAGGGGTGGTCATTGCCCCCCCTGGTGAAACCACTCTGCACTCGCGCTCCCCTGCGCCACCTCTCCACTCTCGGCCGCACTAAATATCAAAGTGCGCGAGTAAGACACTGTCCTCTGTCTCATTCGCTTCACAGGTCTCCTACGCTCAACACCTATTTTTTCTACCCACCCACCCACTCCTTTTTCTCTCCTACTCCTTACACTCGTAGGGCTATTTCTATTATTGTATTATTACATGTTATGTTTAACTATGTAATATTACATAATCTTCATTTATCCTATATCAAATATTATCACAATTGACAAACACATATCTATGTCAATTTCAATATTTGTCATATTGTCACAAATCTTATCACAATTGACAAACACATATCTATGTCAATTTCTATATTTGTCTTATTATTGATACTCATGTATTCCTCTTATTCATATCAATAAGACTCATAAAATTAAATATAATTTTATAAGCCCACTACGGCCTTCACTCTGTTTCATTGGGGATCTGGGGTTATGATGGACTTGTTTCACTAGTTTCGTGACAAAAGTCTTAGACAGACATGAAAAGCAGCACCAACAGTGCAAGCAAGAACGGAGAAAACGAAGTCTAATTTCTAGTTATTAAGAAACCGGACACACCATCTAGACGCCATATAGAAACTAGTGAAATAGGGACCTGTTTCAGTAGGCTCGTGACATTAGGCCTAGACAGACACCAACAGTGGCACCAACAGTGCAAGCAGCAGCGGGAAAAAACTAGCAAATATCAGAGCATCGGAGTGGCCAATCTTCTTCATATTTGGGACGATTTTAGGTTATATGTATCCCCTACTCATGTTAAAGTGTCATTGCTTAATTCCTACGAGAAGTGAGTGAAACTCGGCGTGTCATTGATTGCAATCTTGTGATCTGTCCGTATGGTGTCACAGACGCCATCTAGACATGTCACGAAACTACTGAAACAGGTCCCTGGTCCCAGCTCTGCGGACAAATATCACCACGCGCAGAGACACCATCAATAACCTATGGCTGAGTGCAGCGCAAGACCGTCAGATGTCACTCACGTCACCCGCACCTCTATTGTTGATGAGGAGGACGAGGACGGAGTATGTGAGTGTGTGTGGGAGAGAGGGGGGTTTCTCCAGTCGCCCACGCGTCCAGGCCGCCTATACCTGTACTGCACCACCTGTATCACGACGTTTCAATGGGGTTTTATTTGGCAGAGTACCTGCCAGGGTCATATCAGTAGGTATTGAATTTGGGATGAGGCGATAGAGAGACACTCTGGTGCAGTGATATGAAAGGAAAGGAAAATGCTGGGTATGATACCTCATAAATGCACGACTGCCTGTCAACGTAATTATTGTGCCGCCATTTGTTGTAGCATCGTCAATCTGTATCATTGTGATAGTGAATATGGATTATTTATCCGTAAGTCCTACCTTTTAATTCCCAGGAATCTTAGTTTCACCCTGTATGACATTACCTCTCAACACTCTTTCCCTCCTGCGTCCCTGTGAACGTTATATCCAATCATACATACCATGTAATATTGATAACTTGGCATCTCTATTTTTTCAAAGACATTATGCCTTGCGCTCTCCTTCTAATAAACCTCAAATTTCATACTTTTATTTCATAGTAGAAACATAAATGTTGTCTGTCCCTCTTTTTCTGCAGACGACCATATGCCATCTCTTATTCCCTGGCCTTATGACGTTTTGAATAGATTCCCATACAATACGAACCCCATATCCAATATAGATTGCTGTACTGTTGAATAGACTTCCAGGATCAGAGAAGGAAGCTGAATGCCGAGGACACACAAAGCGAGTCAAGGCGGTGATCTCTGTAATCGATAGAAAATAGCATATATGTGAGATATTTTTTCATGGAATATATCCTTTCGCTAATTTAGTATCGTGTAGGCAATAACCAGGTGAAATATAGAATAAAAGCTCACATACTTCACATTTTGTGTTAGATAATCCGGAAATCGCTGCATTTGCGTGTGTCTCTAGCTATAGGGTCATTTTCATGGAATTAGAACAATATGATATCAGGTGCCATGCAATTTAGTATAGTCAAGGGGAAGGGGAGTTTATTTCAATATTTCCAAGAGGACAACGTTTTCTGAGGTATTTCCAAGGTGGGGAGCTAAATGTAAGGGCCTAAATGGAAGGAACCCAAAAGTGTTTGCAACATGTGTGTGGGTGTAATATTAACATTGAGTGATCATATCATCATCCACTGATTTTGCCTGCCTCCTGTTCATAATTTCACAATCGCAGTGAACGTGTTCACCTCATATTATCAACGAACTACCGTTAACTAACAAGGACATATACATGTAGATGACCAATAAGATCCTGTTCCGAATGTTCGTTGAACTACTACTCATAGCAAAGCCATATCACACCAAATAAGAAATTCCATGGAACAAATAACACCCTGCCCACATCCCCGTCTAAATTTGCCATTTACTTGGGCAATAGAAAGGACTGACAGTCGGGGCGTGTCTCGCGCATGTCATGTGTGTGATCCAATGGATGGCGGGCTGGTAGGGTGGGCGTGGGCGAGGGCGAATCGAGGCGGTCATTAGCTGCCGAAAAGGGACCACAAAGGTGGAAAATGGACGACCTAGCGCCTGCCTAAATAGCCAGCGGCTGCTACAGAGAGCTGTGGGTCCACGAGCAATATCATATGGCTGTGGTTGACTACGGCTGACTGCTGATGGCTACTGGAGAATATCAGCATCATTACAATCATAATATATTTTTCCATACGTGGGATTGGGAACATCCATCAATAAATAGCTTGGAGAAGTGGTAAATGATCGCGGATATATGATGAGAGTATGAAAGTGGTTGTAGAAATAGCAGTATGTTATCAGCTACATGTAGCTGTAGATGGTCACTAATGGCTTTCTATTGCCCCCTGGCGGCTGAGGTCTACAGTTGACAGCTGCTTCCACCTGTAATTATCTCCAATGAATAGAGGATGTTATTGACATTGACAAAAGGCCGGAGGTAGGTCGTTAAAGTGGTTACCTAAATCCTATTGTATGTACCTAATAGATGTAAACCATCTGGATACCTCACGAGCAACTGTCTCGTAAAGACTTTCTAGCCACAATCTGTTTCAACAGGAGTTTAAGGGTATATATCTAGAATAAGATGAATAGAAATCTCTATTAAAACGAAATGTATTTGGTATGAAAGGGAAGCGTTCTACTAGATACACACTACCAAAAATGTTCCGCATGAAGACGTTAATAGTAAAACACAATATTATGTAGACCACGTTCCGATTCATCAGACTACCATAATTACCAGTACATGTAATTAATTATGACAACCTCCGACAAATGGTTATCGCCAATTAGAAAAACACATGTCATCAAGTTAATCAGTTCCCGGACGTGGGAACTGTTATATCATCAGATGCTGCTTCTTCTGTGTCACCAGTCTGTATACTAGTGGCCAGGTTTGAAACAATTTAAATGTCACTCCTCTCTCGACTTAATGCTAATGTACTGCTAACACATACTTGTATAGTCAAGTATCAAAACCTTCTCAGTTTATAGAAAACCTCCCTCTCTTCTGCACCGTCATTTCTACTCCGCACTCCTTTTCTCTGCGCTGCTTCTTTTCCCAATCCTTCATCCTCACTCGTTCATTTATTTCCTTCTCTGATCCCCTGTATCCTTTCATGATCTTTGTTCTCATGTTTAATGCCGGAGACACACCAAGCGAATAGCGACAGCGATCTTTAGAATCGCCGACAAAAATGTGCGTGTATTTGCGATGTTATTTCATAGTAATATCTCCCACCAATAAATTAGCATCTCTGACGCAATAATCAGGTGAAATATGAAAAAATAGCTCAGATATACGTCATTTTGTGTTGGCGATTCCGGAAATCGCCACGCTACTCGCTTTTTGTGTATCCAGCATTATGCCGGGAACACACCAAGCGAGTCAAGGCAGCCATCTCTGGAATCGCCAACACAAAATGGCATGTATGTGAGATATTATTTGATAGGCCTATCTCTCACCGATAGTTTAGCGTCTCAGAAGCAATAATCAGGTGAAATATGAAAAAATAGCTCAGATATAAGTCACTTTGCGTTGGCGATTACGGAAATCGCTGCAATACTCGCTTGGTGTGTCTCCGGCTTTAGGAACTTTTCCTGTTGATGTCTAGTGAGGATGTGACCCTTGCCTTTGCGATGGCGTATACAACATCAAATAACCAACCATATTCTCTATATAAAAAACATCTATAACGCTGTATTGATGTATACGAACCGCTAACCTTAGCGATTGCCAATGGCTGTTTTAACTGCAGCTAGAATGAATGACATGCGGATGAAAGTTGACTTTGGCAAGTTGCCGAAACGATATCAGCCAGATGTCTACCAGGTGAACCTTACCGTTCTTTCATTGCATGTCTGCACACGGACATACGTTAGTTTATAATCGTTAAGGGCTGAATTGATAATAAAAACATGCACATAAAATAAGAATCACGTCAGCATATTGACATGAGAGGAATCTACACCCATGGATTCAACTGTATGGGGTCTGGGAGATGCACGTTTGAAGGCAAGGAGGTAAATTTTCGAATATCAAAAGTATAAAGTATATAACCTGACTCTCATGGAGAGTTAGAGAACACGTTCGAGCAGCAGCATCGCACACCATGGGGACGGGGTCCCCGTCAGGTTCATCTTGAAAAGGTCAGACCTATTGGCCTTAATGGGAGGTTGCCAAAAGGTCAAAAATTGGTTAAGTGTGCTCCATTTAAAGCAACATATAACCATCTAATTAGAGCTAATCAACATGCACATACATAAGGGAGAGGGGGCATTGTATAGTAGTGTTCTTTATGTGTCTGTTCAAATGGTATACCTACTCTTCCATAGCCATGGCTACCTTACCTACTGTGTGAACCATTGATATAACAAACAGGGTGTATTCTTCAAGCTAGCATTGACCAACCGAAATGATGGTCTAGGAGATGAAGGCACCATAGTGTCGGTCCAAGCACATCGATGTCCCCATCACTAAACCATCTATACCTTGTTATCATACATAGATGAAATGGACAAACATTTCAAGTCTTCTTCCATGTTGTCATACCTCGTACTTTTTAATTTAAGCTGAATATAGGAAACATTCGTTTGGGCCAACTGCCAAGTTAATCCTTTTGTAGAAGAGCAACAGAGTTTAGGATACCTCAGAATAGAGATACATTAATTTCAAACCCGATTCATAATTGCAATGTTCAGTTCTATATAATTGCACTAACTAAAGTGCGTTTTAGTATTGTCATACTTAACACGTAGCCTACTGGAGTACTTCAAAGACTCTTCCTAATGACCCAAAATAACACTGAGCTTTGATGTCTATTGACAATGTCAGCTTTTCAGCCTTCGGCATCGCCTATACTATTACGGCATTGCATGTCTATGTATTCCCTTCGCCCAAAGAAACATATCTGCTTTGGGGTAAAATAGGATTAGTCGGGCTTGCGTGCCCATGAGCTAAAGGTGCTGGCAATAACATCTCTTCCAGACTATTATGTTACATAGTCTGGTAGAGATGCATGTACGTCCACAGGAATTATGATAATGAGAGCCCACCCTTTCAGGAATGCTGTGTTTCAAGCAGTTACAGGGCTGTCAGATTTTCTGGATATGTTGACTCTAGGTGTCTATAGAGTTAGCCTGTCAAACGTAAACAGGCCAAGAAGCTACATTTTCACCAAATACTACACCCGCCTATTCTGGGTTCTACTATTCAGTAATCATCAAGTTCTAAAGTGAATGAATGCATCAAAGTTCCTCATGGAAGCCGACGCATTGTACTCAACGTTATTTGCATATCTCAAATATTTTTTGCCATACATACTAAACTATTCTAAGCAATACATTGTCCTCTCGTTAAAGAGGCTTTCAGTATAGTCGTAATACACTATGATTCGAGAAATATTGCATGCATAAATATAATTATCTACCAGTATATACAAAGCAATGTTGTATCTTTTCGGACACAATCAAATTGAAGTCTTCAGTCACACTGGCAACATGACATTTCAGATAGAAAATCATCAACTTGGTCGAATAAAACTATATTTACAATGATGAATAAGCCATATGCGTTCTAACTAATTCCGAAAATCGGTAATTCTCCGTTGAGTATCTGACTTGTGAGCGACATCGTAGAGTGTGTCGGTAACCTTGGTCAGCTGCCCCGACACGGCCTATCCTTCTGACGCAAAATTCGACAGGGAAGCGCTTTCGGATTCATCGGGAACCCGGTGGACACCCAACATCCCACCCCAACCCCCACCTCCACACACATCCTTGCTGTAGATTGACCCATCTATATATAGTATAGACACATTATTGTTCTTCTGACTGCAGGTCTATCTTCATAAACTTTACATTTATAAGAGACAGTTCCATTCAAATCCACTCGCAAGACATGTCCCCAACAGGGAACAAGATTTGAACACATAGCTATCAAAAGTATATCGATCACATACAATCCAGCCCGGAAGGACTTGAAAATGAAAATTAACTTCTACCATGACCAAATCAATATGAACCCGATCTCCCGTTTGGGACCAATGTAAGAGAACCGTAGTTATATGGCTTCCTTAACATCGTTTTGCGGCACTGTATATATATGAAAATAGAGAACCATTACAGAAGTGATCCTCCTATTGAATCTGTCTTGTCATGCAACTACATTTTTTTGTATAATGATTATTTGGAGAAGTACCTTGGAGAGACTCTAGCGTATCCTGCCCTTGCATTTAAGCTATGCCATTTACAGTCCTAGGTAACAGCATAGACCTATGAGAGTTATAATACATGGGGCTCAGGTGCCACTCCATCAGAGAGGAGGGCGTGCGTAAGATAGTGAACACCTGAAGCCCTTCATCACCTTATGTCCTTACAGGCAGTCCAAAACAATGTGAAGGGCATTCAATTGCAGCTGAGGTTCATATTTGAATATTTCCATTTCTAATGTGCTCTGGTCCACCCCCTCTTATCAGGAAACAAATGCTTCAGGCGCCAAGTTTGAAACATCAGAATATATAGTGATAAAAACTAATAATTCTATACATTACTTTATACTGATCATGATACCTTTCTCAACACAAGAAAATAAGTGAAAATAGAATAATACAAAAGCTGGTTTCTTTGTGTTAGGCCTGGCGTCCACCTACTACGATAGAAATTTAGACCCACCGATATGGCACCGATACAAAAAACCAAATATCGGAGACATATCGGGAAGGTGCAAAATCGTAGACATATGTCTAGACATGCCAATCCACCACGCATTGTATGGGGTTTTTAGGTGTTCTTCCGACGCGATTTTGAATTTTGATCGGGAGGTGTATCGTAGACCACATCGGAGTCATATCGTAGTAGGTGGACGCCAGGCCTTATTGACTAAACTGCGCTCCGAACGCCACAATACTATTGATGTTCATGTCCTCGTGTGACTTTATTAAATGTTTTCTATACTCAGCACGTGCCACCTTCACATCAGTGCAGTGAACCACGACAAAGCCTCTCATTAAAAAGAAGTACGGATAAGTACTTTCCGTGGAGCCTGGGTTTAACCCCAATGCATACAACTTTGTGAAGGAGCATATTTCGGATGGTTTTGTTTGTTTCCTGGATTCTTAATCTCGTGACCGGACTAAGAACATAACAAAAATCCCTTCACGAAGTTATTATTGGGTGACTGATTTAGACATAGGACCTCAAAATAAAAATGTCTATTGTTGAATGTATATCGTCTAGAATTTAGACCATTCACACGGTCTGTATTCCGGATACCGATGAATCTGAAATACTCTCTAAACACTATCTAATACATTTACTCTAAAAACACACTCACCAACCATTCTCAATGTATCGGCTTATACCTGTTATATCGTTGGATGTTTGCATGCTAAATTAGGGTTCACATTACCTGTAGTCGAGTCTCTGGCATGCCATTTGTTTGCGCTCCTTGTTTGGACTGACGTTTCCATTGATTTTGTATTTTTTCCTTGATATAACGCTAGTTGTTCGTATAGCATAAAATACGGTAAAAACTCTTCAAGGGCTCTATCATCTAGCAGTTTATTTTGGTGAGTAAGTGTCCTTTAGCTGGACTAAGCTATGTTATATAGCGGTATCCATGATACTAAGTCCATATCAAAAACCTCTGTAATACTACTAAAAATCATAACATAAACACAGTGTTATTGATGTGTTAGATAGAAGGGCGTTTAGATGAGAGTACTTCAGATCTTTACGATTAATGCGCCTGTTAATTTGAAAGTGTTTTTTAATCAGTGTTGGATGGGCTACGTACTGGGGGTGTACTACGATAAATTGAAGGGTACATGCTGGGAGGGAAAATCAATCCTTTTTCGTAATTTAATAAAAATGAATTGAAGACCCATATATTTCAGTTAGTCTATAGCTCCTCCCACTCAAGAAAGTTGTTTATCATAGAGGTTTTTAGTCAGTGACTATGGTGCGTGAAAAACTATAGATTGTAGCGGCGTACTCCCAATAGAGGAACCAGTCCTGGATGGTCGTCATTAATCTAAATTAAGTCGCAAAAGGTGAACAAAAAGCAGACAAGCTGATTTGATATTCAAGTGAATTTATTTTTGGTTAATTATACATCGAGATAAGGGGCCATTTGAATTGATAATTTGCAACGTTTCGTCTACATTAAGCAGAATTCTTCATGTAATATGAATATTCATTTGAATGATGCAACATCAAGTTGTCAGAGGATAAAGGTTTATCAAGATACATTACTGTAACTGTATTACTCTCAAACCCCTCTGTTTCCCCTAGGGTATAGCTTTTTCTAGGCCCTTGCCTGGAGAGTGGTATCCCAGACTGAATACACATTTACAACCCTCGATTCTGCAGCATCTGATCTAAACTTTATTCATCAAAAATAGACGTGCCCTATTGATAAAGAACCTGGTAGTATTTGGTTCACTCTTTTTATTGTGTCACCAACAGATTTCTCCCGTGACAGCTTCGTATCTACGGTTGCCCCTAGATTTTAGTATGAGTCGTATTGGGTATTTTAATACTTTCACTAATAAATTTACATTGTTCATACCTCATACCTGTAGTGTGGAAAGACGCAGGTAGAACTTGTGATCTAATTAGCGTCATCAGCCAAACGATAGCACTTATTGAAGGAGTGATAGGCATGGTCATTTGCAAAGCCGTACCTGAAACCCATGAAATTAATTGGATCAACGCAAAATAGAAGTTCACCAAGGGTTAACTCTTCTGTGGATAGAGTAGCATTTTTTTTTCTGTGCGTATCGTCTATCACAAATGCTAGGATGAATTCTAATTTAAAAAAAACTCTTCTTTTCTATCTAAAACATTGAATAACATTGGTATTGCAATAAATATATCTGAATGAAGGCATGTATGGAGATAAGGTGATGTGAGACACGTATCTGTTGGAGGAACGGACTAGGTATTCGTGGTGAGAGGAATGCAACACCTCAGAAAAGCTGGAAAGGAAATACGTGTCCCGTCAGCTCGGTGCCGGACGAAATGTGTACTCAGCCCAGGAGCACCTCAATTAGCTGGCCATAATATAACACACGGCACGAGCAGCTCCCTGACCTGTTCACCAGCCATCTGCAGGTAGCCCAGAAAATATATATGTTGCAAACTGAAAAAAACCCACTAAGTGGTGCATATTCATGGATAGTAATGATGATATATTCTAATGTCAGACAGGGAATATCCTGTCCTAGATAATTCCCTTTTCAGTAAACTGAACAACAAAACTTCATGGGGAAATTACTGGAGCCTTTGTTACATATTCACTCTGGCATTAGGGTTACATAAGACATTGACAATAATAGGTTGCTATTTATAAAGGGTCATTTGCTGTACCTGTCAACATCAAGATCATCTAATTCCCAACATGATTAAGTTAATTATAGAGGTAATAAGCATCTTTGCAGATGTTAAAAGTGAGATATAAAACCTAGATTTTTGTTTTTATTTGTAATGGAGGGAGTTCATGTCCTCAAAATGTCATTATGTTTGTTACAGAATAGTCCGATTTCTAATCGCCGATATTCGGTACCGATACATATGTTATCGGGAACTAATGACCGACTATTATCCCTTTTCCTCAGAAATCCGAAGTGGAAATTGAAAGACCAAATAGTCGACGACCGATCTCTGTACCTCCTTTTTGTGGGTTTTTTGTAAGTTTCTCTGTAATATCAATATACTGCCTCCCAACAAATATCCAATAAGATATCACCCCTCAATGACTTGTTACCAGCATGCCAATTGCGATAAACTATGACATATAGGGCACAGAGTGATTGCTAGTTCCGCCATCATCCACCAGGCAATTATAAGATAGCGTCACTGTAGTCGGGGGACAACCACTATTTTCAGCCGTTACAATCTATAGATAATAGTGAGATGAGGCTAAAACCCTTTTATGGTACAACCAAATCCATCAATAACTGGACCCGCCAACTGATGTTTTGGATGGCGTCGGTGGGTCAAGATGGCTACCTCCATAACACAATAGCTACGTGCACTATAATTTGGCCTACAGCGCAGGAAAATTGTAATATCAATGTAGTGTCTAACCTCCTGTACAATGATGGTCTCCACAGACCTGATTATCTCCCCAGCCTCATTAAATCTCTATTGTCTGTCTTTCCCAATGTGAATTACCAATCAGCACAGGCAAGGTAACCTTTTGAAATTGATTTACCTCATCAGAAGAAGCATTACTCTGTCAACATTGCTGATGCCTGATGGTAAACATTCGTGGACGTTTATACTTGGTGGTATGCTAAAGCGACCATTGCTGCCTACCTTTAAGGGAGGCAGGCATGAGCAACTAATGAATGCAGTTTGGTTATGGACCTGAAAATCATATTACTACGACACTATTATCTGATGTTTTACGGGGTCCTCTATGTTTTGGATATCAACAATATAAGATTTATGAAAATGGAAATTCACACCTACAAAACTCTGGTAAGGCAATCAAGTCAAGGATCTAGTGCTTGGTTAGTCCGCGGGAATTTACAGTACACCGACTAACGGGTTAGTTGAGTAATTTAGTCTGGTACATGGGGACACTTTTCTGGACCTTGTACAAAGGTTATATAGTATTTAAGTTGTCATAAGACAGTCTTAGGCCCGGCGTCCACCTACTACGATATGGCACCGATATGGTCTACGATGCACTTCCCGATACAAAAATCAAAATCGCGTCGGAAGGTCACCTACTATCGGGGCAGTTGACCACGTTTCTGCGATTAGACACCGATAAAAACCCCATACAATGCGTGGTGGATTGGCATGTCTAGACATATGTCTACGATTTTGCACCTTCCCGATATGGCACCGATTTTGACATTTTGTGTCGGTGCCATATCGGGAGGTCTACGATTCTATCGTAGTAGGTGGACGCCAGGCCTAACGAGCAGGAATATTGACAGCGATTTGGTGTTTCCCTTGATGACCTATATCTAGAATGATGGGTAATACATGAATCATTCCATGATTCTGATCTGCATGGTCGTATTCTCCTTGTATTTGATACTACTACGCTACGTCCTAAATAGTATAAAATAGTTATCAATAACGGAGAATTGATACCTATTTCCCGTTTGTTTGTAATATTAGAATGTGATTAATTTTTGCTTATTTCTATTCTAGACGAAATATAATACAATTAACGAAGATACTGATATATATGTATGCTTTTATTATATAAGACCGACGTTTTGACTTAGTAATTGTCTTTTTCAAGGTTATACTATCTTTGTTGTGAGTAAGGTACTCTGTGAGTCGTTAAAGTTGCTTATTTCAGTTGACTGTAGATTGGCTTGTTCTTGTCAGATTTTGGGTTGCTTATTTCATTAATACATATGGATCGCCATGTCTGCCTAGACCGATCGTTTCTGAATTTGTGCATACGCAGCGTCTAGAAGCATCTTACTGAGTTATAATGGGATTGCCATCAGCCATATTGATGTTATTTAGAACTGATATATATCCGTCCTTCTACATAGATTCTATCCGAACCGTGGTTCAAAGAGAGGAAACACACCTGTTCCGCTGCAAGATGAAAGCTGACTCCAAGATTATTTACAGAAGTGAACAATAAAGAAATAGCCGAGAGTTGCTCTGACACAAGCACTGCTATATATTCAAAAGATTCAGTGTCTAATCAAGCGGCTACATCTGTCATAATTCTATAAGGCAGAGAGTTGACGGTAATGACGTCATTACCGGCTGGGGACCGTGCTGTTATGAACGCTTATCACTGCTGATTTGGCGCTATATTGCTTTATCACGGCAAACGTGGAAACGCCGGTGGTCTCGTGACTTCTCGTCTCACGAGAAACTGTGTATGACGTCACACTAGACATTACAGCGGGTTGGTCGCAATCACAGCAGCACCACCTAAGCCTTTCCACTGTAGAATTTGTGACTATGGCTACTTTGATGGCTTTGCTTACTCTTTCCCCCGGCTTAGATTCTCTTCATATCCGTGAAGGGTGTTTAGGCCAATGTTATTTTACTAACAAAGTATTCACAGAGAGTATTTCACTTTTGACTCCTATATATGAAACAACAGACAAAGACGAATAGTGATGCACTTTGTTTAAATAGTCGTACAAGCACTCATTCCTGTAGTATCAGGGGGGATCCCAGTGGGGGCACAGGAGCCCCGTGCCCCCCCCCCCCCCCCCCCCCAAATCTTCCCAGAATCACACCTATTGTGAGGGGGCAGGGAGTCACACACCCATCCCTAAAAAAGTGCATGATTCTGTACATTCTTTTGTCCAGTGTCATTCAACAAAGCAACTATGTCACATAAAAAGACTAAATGCAAAGCTCTTTGGGGGATCTTGCCTCCTGTACTGCTTCTAATCTTCTCAAGTAATCTCAGGTCTGTGACCGTCCCATTCCCTGAAAGAAAATCATGGGTAGAGATTGCACAATATATAAAGCCCACAGGAGGGGATTTGCCACTGGACCCCCACTGATCTCCCTAGGTAGTCTCAGGGTATGTACCACAACCTTCTTCCCTGAGACAAAATTTTGGGAACAGCTTGTATAATGTATAATGGGTGATGGGTTTTGTCTTCGATAGTTCTGGAGAATATTTATGAAGCATGGATGATGCCAGTCTTTATTTTAAAACGATACCATTCAAGACAGTAAAATCAAATCCACTTTGTCCTTTGCCGCTAGTATGATCATCCCTGTAGTACACGAGTACGGAATGGGTTTTCTCAGTTGTCCGCCTTAGCCTAACTAATGTGGTGGTGTTGATAGACATGGACATGTTTCCTTAATGCAGTATACACAGACCAGCCTTCTCCTGTTACAAATGCAGACCAGAATAACCAGTGAGAGAGTACCAATGACAGACAGACGGAGAGGCCACTTAATAAGACGATGGCAGTGGTAATATTCGTGGAGCGAATCATTTGTAATTAATGCAAATTTTCTGTCGTCTTCTTAGGCCGAATTTACACCTGCCGACGGTAAATGCACCGATAAATATTTGGGGAGATAAAGGTCGGTCGGTGGTGCTCCCCGATAAAATATCGGAATCGATTATCGTTGATACTCCAAGTATGCAATTTGTTTGGTTGTTTTTTTGTTTTTTGTTTTTTTATTTAATCTTTATTGACGTTTAGTTCATAATACATTTATACGATCTTCCACCAAGTCCGTCCAGAAACAATCCAATGGACGTTCATTGAGACATCCCTCCTCCTGAGTGTTATAATGTAACGATAGTAAGACAGAGAGTACAATACAGTGTTACAGAGACATAGCACAATTAGTAGTACAGGAACATAGTTAAGCTCATTCGTACCTACCAAACATCTAAGCCAATGAATAGGTGCACTAACTGGCAGTTGAGGGGTAGGGTAGCAGGTCCCTTCCCATGCTGATAAAATACACAGGAGGTTTTAGGTTGTCTTTTTTTAAAATAATTTATTGGTAACATTTCAACAATAAAGTTGGTTTTTAAGTGTGACCACCACTATATCTTAGGAGATTCAAAGTTTCACAATCCAAGGATTGACTAATATTTACATGGACAGCATGAGATGAGTATGATAAAATGTTAATAAATATGAGGTTCTGACAGCTTTTTGTATCATCATGCTAGTTACACTTGATGTGCTGACATATAAGTGGATCCAATTCAGACTGCGTGTTATTGTTCAGGCCATAAGGATTAGAGAGCGTTATCTGACTAATTATGATTTGGGTTTCCTGGGGAAGGCAGTTCCATGGCTGTACCTCAAAATAAAGTAATAAACAATGCCGTTTTGATAGTAAAAACTATTACAAAACTAAAGAAAAATGATGGTTTTATCATAAAGTAATTTATAATCAGAACTTCAAATATAAGATTTGAATTGCCATGGATTGACTAATGGCCACAGATTTAAAAATACATCAACAGTGATCTCCCCTATGTCCAGAAATCGGAATGAGCGGACAATCGTGTAAATAAATGAAATAAGCATTTGCGTTTACAGTCTACGCGTGTACAGAAGCAGGCATATATGAGCGTCCAAGATGCTGGATATTTCTAAGTCCGCGGTGTCTCACTTACGCGGAAACATTACGTATACATTATACGTCCTGTGCTAGTGTAAACGCCAGGTTTAGTGTCGCTGCCACTTTACCATCAGTAATCAGGGCACCATTTGAATAAATAGGCCATTGAATATATGGCGGAATATGCCTGTACGTGGATTTCAATATTTTTTTTAACTTGACAGATCTCCTGTAAACAATAGTCCCTTGTGTTATTTGGATGCTTTGTGCCAACATAATATGGGGGTGTCAACCTTTCAAACACAGGATACCAGATTCTCATTGTCCTGCGCCTCAAGGCCTCCCGGCCATCATTGCATCTCTCATGTTCCATAAAAGAAGTGTGCGGAATTGAGACACTGCTTTCACAAAAAAGTGTGAATTAATGGAACGTGACTGAATGAAATCTTGGGTAGTTTTCAAAATATTTATTGGAAGGATGTCCTTCTTCAGGAGGATATTACAGTTGTGAGATGTCAGCAGTTACTCTGGCATAAATAGCAATACAGGCCTAAACTATATATGATATAAGCGTATTACTTGTGAAGACCGTGCATCAAATACAGCATATACCTGTAATGACATCTTTCCTCGGCTTCTATGATGGTCGCAAGGACGGAGCATATATGTATACATGATAGATTATATATGATAGAGATTATTAATATTCAATTGCAATCATAATAGAGAATAAGGACGACTGATTTGTGATCAAGTCTAGATGGTAACTTGAGGAATGAGACGTTACGTTGCTGTTTGCCTGCACACTCAGTTTTTTTTATATTTTAAATACATCACAGAGGTCCCTAGGTCATATCTTTATCTAAATCAATATCAATCAAGTGTGGAATGTTATTTCAATAAAGGTGTAGCTTGTGAGAATGCTACTAGGCCATTACATATCATAGCGGCTTGACCATATCCCAGGCATAGTTGTAAGGGAAAATGATTGAAATGTCCTGCAGCTGCACACTCTACAACGTATTCTTTGGCATGTGTCCGTTTCTCTAGCTACTGTTTACCTTGAACCTGCCGTACACATCTGGCTAGACTACATCCGGCCATTTATCTGTCTCGCTCTCCTGCATCTGTATTCCTACCATGATTACTCCTCCTTCTGTAATCAATCTCAGCTCCTGAGGTAATGAATCTGAATAATTATATAATTATGTATCCGCTCATGTGAATACCTCTCTCCATATCTTGACAATCCTTATAGTCTCCCAACATTGCCACAATCATTGACCATCCTATTTTATAGTTGGCATACTAGGGATCATAGTGGTTTTTTTTTTATCTTTTATTTAAACTGGAGTTCATCGTAGGCATGAGTAATGCCTCTTTCCATGTGGTTCCTGTCCAGGAAATTCACATGCATTACTCTCTACGATAGTGCCAGGCAAGTCAGTATGCTCTCTTAGTCTGCGTTGTATATTTTGATATTATCAAGGCGATTTTTCTTATTAGTCTAGACTAAAACTGTCTTATGGACGAGTTATGACTGATATCTAGTTGTAGCAGGGTTTATGTCAAAGCACTGGCATTTTTGTGTACGGTGTTGGCTACGCACCTTTCCTTCAATGGCCGCTCCAGGTATTTAGATCCTATACTAATTAAAATGTCCGATATACACTCACAGACTAGCAGCCAGCAACAGATAAAACTGCATGGCCCTTTGTTACTCCCGCTGGATTCCATAGTTCCTTGACGAAACGCATCTATGTTTTTGAAGGAGTAACATCAATCCATTCGACACCTCAATATATGATGATTTGTATGAGGTACCTTTGGTGAAAAGGTTAGCTGGTGGAGTTATGGTGTCGAGGTTTAGGGGTTCAAAACTGCCAAATCGCAGATTGTCAATGTTATTTCTTCATTTAGATTCATAAACATTGGTATTTTCATACAAACGAAATAGCTAAATGGTGCTTAGTATACAATGAAAATACACTCCTGGCACATATGGACCATAATATGTTTTCTCACACGTTAAAATGTATGTATCCATGGCTGTACAAGGTAACACACTTCCTTTGAAGGAGATTATCAAGTAGAATCCTATTAAATGATAAAATAGTCTACTATATATCAATATGATCAAGTGGCCTGACACACCTTGCTGACAACTCTCGGGTGATACTTTTTATCGTTATCCCGAAGTGATACATATTTCTTGCAAATATACTTCAGTTTCTGCATTTGCCATTCCAACTTCAGAAATGGTATTTAATGCTGGATTAAAAAATGATAGGAGATATTGTTTTGTACGTGACCTGTCTCAGGCAAAGACATGCGGACTAATATAACCCTCTTGCAGAGTAATATTGGTTACTCATGGGCTTTGCTCAGGGGTAGTCATTGCTCCCCCCGGTGTCCCCCTCTACCGCGCCTCACGGGCGCCCCTCCTGCCCCCTCGCGGCTTTCACTCATACTACGCAGTCACGTGGTACAGCCCGGTCCAGACCCCGGTCTCACTTCTCCTTCACCCGCCCTGCAGTACGCACGTACTACAGTACCTTTTTCGTCTCTTGGCCACGTGCTTCGCCTCATACTCCCCGAGTACAGGCTAGCACCCCCATACACGCGATACGGTACAGCGAAAGGAGAAATGGGTCCCACGACGAGGAATACCCCGGTGCCCAGCACATCGAAGCCGACGGAATCCACGGCGGAATCGGAGGCCACTCTCCAGGAAACGACCGAGTCCAACGAGAACATCGAGTCGGTCTCGGACAGCGGGCGCACGGTAAAAACGGCCAGGATCTCGAAGCTCGAGTCCAATATGGAAAAGATGGGAAGGACGATGGATAGCATGTTTCAGACGATGCAGGCGATGGCACGACAACGGTCGCCGACCAGGGCTACACAACCGACGGTCCGAGAGGCACGCTCTACGGCCGAGGACCGGACAAGAGACTGGGCCCAGGACCAGACGTCGAGGCTGCCCGCACCCAGACAACTCAGGGAACGCTACCTGAGCGAGGAACTGCTCCAGCGAGAGATCGACCGCGAGGGCATTCGGCATGAGCGCACGGCCGGTAGGTTTTCATCTGACTTGACCGTACATAAACTCATTTCTAAGCCGTATATGTATGTGGAACGTGAGGGCCTGTATACCATGTCCCAAAAGCTCGAGGTTAGGGGAAGCCTGGCCCCCATGGAGTATGTGAGCGCATTCTTACTGATGATGGAGGACGAGCGGGCGATACCCGAGGGCGACCGTCGAGACATGTACAGGCACCTCTCGCAAGTAACGGTCGACGCCCAGACACGGCCGTGGCCCGCGGTTAGGAGGTGGTCTAACTACATATTCGATCAGGTAGAGGCCGGCCGTGTGTACTGGTCGGACCACGTGCGCATTCAAGACGAACGCGTACGCATAGCTATGACGGCCGCCACCAGCGCCCCTAACGGTCAAGACGGAGGAAGGGACGGAGCCCGAGAGCTCCCCTGCCGGGCGTACAACTCGGAGCGAGGTTGTCGCCTACGCAACGGACATCAGGACGGGCAGATCAAATGGGTTCATGTTTGTTCGTTCTGCGACTCGGTGGGGCGGATGTGCACGCACTCTATACACGCGTGCAACAGGAAACTCGTGTATGGTGCGGGTTATGACAACGCTGCACCAACATCCGCACCCGCCCCACGAAGGACGCCGCACGCCGGACACACGGTCCGCCCCACCGAACTAGGAGTGCAGAAACAACACGGCACGGCTTCAAAAAACGGACCGGACGCGCCCCGCGAGTGAGCGTGGCGCGAGACGCACCCCTCGGCCTCGGTACGAGTGCACTCGGCGAGGGGGACCCGATCAAAGAGTGCAGGAGTGATGACGTCACCCCCCACGTGACAACAACAGCGCGTGCCGCGCACGTGGGGGGAAGCACGGAGCGTGCAGCCCCGCCCACCGAGGAATACACTCCCGCCTGTGGTAGTGTTAGCGGGGAGGCGGAGCAATTGGCTCGGCAATTGCCCCGGGAGGACGGCCGCGAACTCAGTCCCATCGACTTCGCTGCCGTCAGAAAGTTCTGTGAGACCGGGATACCTGTCGCCGGAGTCCGGACCGACCCCGAGGCGTTCGCCGGACACAGGAGGACCAACTGGCCGCAGTTCGCGGCACACGGGCCGCCGGACCACGCCCACATCTACGATATTGTGAGGCGCACGGGCCTACCCAACGCCCTCGGGGCCCGTATCGAGATCCCCACGGACCTCAACATCCCGGTCTGGATCCGATACCTCTCCGGGATCCCCGGCAGCAAGGAACTGAGCGATTTCATCAGGTTCGGCTTCCCACTGGGTTACGCCGGGCCGATAAGCGATACCCGCGGGGTACCCAACCACCCCAGTGCTACAGGGTACCCGGAGCAGGTGGATAAGTTCATCAGGAAGGAGAAGGGGTACAGCAACCTCATGGGGCCGTTCGAGGCCCCCCCTTTCCTACCCTGGTGTCACGTGTCGCCTCTAATGACACGTGAGAAGAGAGGTACTACCGATCGCCGAGTGATAACCGATATGACGTACCCCAAGGAAGACAGCGTCAACGGCTATATCGTCAAGAACTCGGTTTACGGCGAGGAACGGGAGCATGGCCTCCCGACCGTGGATGGTTTCGTCGGCCGCCTGGTGGCCTCGGGGCCCGGGAGTTTCATGTCGACCATCGATATATCCCGGGCGTACAAGAACTTCCGCTGCGACCCCCTTGACTGGCCGTTGCTCTGTTTTGCGTGGGGGGAGGCATTCTACTGTGATACGGCGATGCCCTTTGGTGCCCGTGCCTCCTCCTACCACATGCAGTGTGTGGCAGAAGCAATAGTGAAGATCCTCAGCCAGAAAGGGGTCGAGGCCGCCATGTATCTGGACGACCTGATCATCCTCTCGCCCGACGAGGACAAGGCGGCCTCGGACTTCGCCATCGCACGAGCCCTCTTCGAGGAGCTGGGCCTCCCCGAGGCCCGGGAAAAGGCTCAGCCCCCCAGCCAGGTGGTCACGTGGCTCGGCATCGTGATCAATTCCATAGACATGTCGCTCTCCGTCCCCGAGGACAAACTACACGAGGTCCGAGAGCATGTCAGAGCGGTCGCACAGAAGCGGTCGCTGACGAAACGCCAGCTACAATCAATTCTGGGGCGCGTGTTACATGTAGCCAAGTGTATCCGGCCGGCACGCCCCTTTGTGAGTAAACTGCTCGAGGCCCTCCGGGGGATGGGCGGGTACTACATTAACATCAATTCCGAGATGCGGCAGGACTTCGAATGGTTCCTGCGCTTTGCCGACGGTTGGAACGGCCACGCCCTCATCCCCCGAGGCCCACCGACCAAGTGCCTGATCGTGGACGCGTGCTTGTCCGGCGTCGGGGGTACGGACGGGACCTACTCGTACTCCGGCCGCGTCTGTCCAGTGAACGACCCTGTTACCTGCATCGCGGAGCTCGAGGCCCTCAACACGGTATACGCGATGTGCACGTTCTTAACAGACCGTGACCGCGGCACCCGGGTGGAAGTCTACTGCGATAATATGGGCACCGTCCAGGCACTCCGGTCGGGACGCGCCCGGAACCCCGTCCTGGCCGAGTGTGCCCGTCAAGCCTGGATGGTGCAGGCTAGACTACAAGTAGACTTCGTGTACACACACGTCCCGGGTGCCCTCAATACCGTGGCCGACGCGCTCAGCCGGGCACACCTAACCTCGAGGGACTTTGATACGGCCTCTAGGTACATAAAATTCCACTCCCTAGTCGAGGTCATGCCATGTACTCATGTTTCGTTCAACCCTGTGTTACGTCTCACCTGCAGATCCGGCGCTACGATCGCTCCAGACGAGGGCATCTGCTCGGCAATGCGAGGCGCGTGCCCCCGGAACGGTCGCGAACCAGCGCTCCGCCGTCGCGACCTACCTCGCATTCTGCCGCCGGATGGGCGCCGACCCCCAGAAACCTACCGTCAGCTTTACCACGGCGTTCCTCGAATACGTCGCGGACCATGCCCCCTCGCCGGCGACGGTCGCGAACCAGCTATCACACGTGCGGTCGCACCTACGGCTGACGGGGGGCGACGTCGCGCCGACGGAGGATTTCAGGGTGAGACGTGCACTCGAGGCCATGAGACGCAACAAAACATACCAACCGAACGTCAAGCCGGCGGTGCCGATGGACGTCCTCCGGGCTGCCCTCGAGGCCCTCGACGAATCACCTCTACACATCATTCTGCGGGCCGCTATCCTGGTGATATTTTACGCGGCGCTGCGACAAAGCGAGGTCGCCCCTCCATCTGCGACCAAGTTCGATCCGACGCGACACCTGTCACGCCGAGACGTCGTGGTCACGCCCAGACAGGTCTCGATACGCGTCAAGGCGGCCAAGAACATGCAGATGGTGGGGGAGGAAAAGACAGTCACCCTGCAGGCGTCCTCCGACCCGTCCTCGTGTCCGGTGCGGGCGGTCAGGAAAATGATCGCGGCCGCCCCCACGGCCAGCCCCGAGGACCCGTTCTTACTCCTGGCAGACGGCCAGGTAATAACGACCAGAACTCTGAGCAAGGAGTGGAAAGCGCTGCTACTCACCGCTAATCAGCCTACCGACTACACCCTCCACAGCCTCCGCAAGGCTGCCGCCACTCAGGCATACCAGGCGGGTATGCCAGAGCTGTCCATCCAGCGCTATGGCGGCTGGAGGTCTAATTCTCACCGAGATTACATCAAGGACACTGATGCCAAGGCCGTTAACCTTGCTCTCATCCGGTCCCTAAACAAACTTTCATAATTTTCTCCCACCCCCCCTCACCTTTTACTGGCTTCTTGGCATTGTTATTATATTATACAATTACGTATGTATTGTCTATACAACTCTATTGTATATCTTACTTTCATATTTTTATAATTGACATACATCATACTGTCAATTATCATTTATCTACTTTTACTTACCTTCATATTCACATTACATTTTAATATGCCGTCCAGTAAGGTCGCCATAAATATTTTACTGCATTTTACTACATAAAATTAAATAAAATTTTATACTCCCAGCTACTGCTTCTCTACTTTCATCCGGGGTAAGGGTAATGGGTTACTCATGGGCTTTGCTCAGGGGTAGTCATTGCTCCCCCCGGTGTCCCCCTCTACCGCGCCTCACGGGCGCCCCTCCTGCCCCCTCGCGGCTTTCACTCATACTACGCAGTCACGTGGTACAGCCCGGTCCAGACCCCGGTCTCACTTCTCCTTCACCCGCCCTGCAGTACGCACGTACTACAGTACCTTTTTCGTCCCACCCACCCACAACCTCTCTCTCTTCACCTACTCACGTAGACCATTTTTATTATATTATACAATTACGTATGTATTGTCTATACAACTCTATTGTATATCTTACTTTCATATTTTTATAATTGACATACATCATACTGTCAATTATCATTTATCTACTTTTACTTACCTTCATATTCACATTACATTTTAATATGCCGTCCAGTAAGGTCGCCATAAATATTTTACTGCATTTTACTACATAAAATTAAATAAAATTTTATACTCCCAGCTACTGCTTCTCTACTTTCATCCGGGGTAAGGGTAATGATTCCGTATGAATTGCGTGAGCCAATTGCTCGAGGAAATCGTGCATTATCAAATACCTATGGCACATACTGCCCTCTCCTAGCCAGGCCATTTTTATATATGTACGCAATGTAGGTGGTATCCAGGGTACCTGGGGGGAGTTTAACAATGTGGTCCTACGAGAGTTATGCCTGTAAGAGAGGTCCTAGGACAGTTTGCGAAATGGCAGTGTTAGAGGGGAAACATCTTAAATATTCAGTTAGATTACAAATTATGAAATTAGTTACCACAACCCCCACTATGTGGCACTACCTGCAGATCTTAGGAATTCTCCTCCATAGGGATCCCACAGGTGTCTTACAGCCTGTTTTTGTCCTAGCCTGGGATCGAATTCAGTCCTGGGATACTAATTGTGTAGGATTTTCCTCTCTACGGGGGAAAGGTCTTTCGTCCTAAGATATGTCTTAGATTGCTGGCATGATCCTAGGAGGGTTCTTCTGCCAGGACCAAAACTTGTTAAACGGTGCCTGGCAAGATGGCGTAGCCGAACAATACGACCGAAGTCGAAGGTAGAAAATGGCTAATTTAAGGTATATAGTCATAGAAAAACTGGTTTACTGTCTCCGCATGGGTAAAATACTTGGTAAAATCTGAGAACATATTTTACCCTATGTTATACACGTACAGAGACAGTAGACCAGTTTCTGTATATGACACATATCTTTATTTTCTATGTGTCAGCTGGTATTCTTTTATTCCCGGGGGGGGGGGGGGCTGCTACCTTTGCTACGCTTGCAGATACTGTCGAAGCATAGTTTTCTATACCGTCAAACCAAATGACATATGGATACAGGCCCATGCTGATATGATAAATAACAGGTTATACACATTTAGCAGTGAACGTTATCGACTACAATTCATATACAAATATGATAACAAAATTCAGCGAGCAAATGACAGAAGGAGCTCAATATAGGAATCCATGATGTCCATTTCCACAAGATACATAACAATCAATAGTAGGTGATGTGGAAATAAATATCTTATCACCGTTGATGGGTAAGAAGGGAGGAAGGCCTGAAATGAATGAATTGTCTGAAGGAATGGAGTTTTTATTTGAAGCTGCCACGTAGGCCAGAGTGCTTGAACTTGGCTTACCATCCTTCTGCTTTCCTGCTCCTTCATTATCACCCACTTCCAGAATTGGGCCCTACTTCATATGCCATTTTATTTTACAATATCTCCCCCCTCCATGGGATTGTCTAGTTCTGTTCTTCCCCCAGGTTCACCTTTTAAATCTACGTGAAACTGCCGTCCACAGATGTCAACGTGAGAAATGCCGTATTTTTTCCCTCGCCCATCCCTGACACCTGACTGACTAGCACTTGGCCCCGGCTACCCTCGGAGACCATTCCCCGGCCACTGAGCAGCTCAGGCCTAGCTTAGAGAGCTGCTTTACCCGGCAGTTATCCTGTTAGCTCCGGCAGACTTTGATGACTACTGGGAATCCCTCTCTCGAGCAGCTCAACAGTTATCAGAAAATGCGCACCAATAGGCAATTGCGCTGCTTGTAGGCTGTCGGTTGCGCTGTGACCCTCTCTCTCTGCCATTATGTTATATGGATAAAATGTCCAATTGCACAATCACAAATATGACAGGTGGACATTCCCAATATTGCCAGATGCTCTGCATGACGCCGGGATGACACTGGCATAATTACAGTGCAATACAGAAAGGGGATATACGTTTGTATTCAAATATAAGGAAATACCAACAAGTTTGGAACAAATAAAGCATTATAACATTATGCTTGAACGAACAGGTCTAGTAGTAATTCTATTCAATATATCTGATTTATTCGTTTACCATTGATCACGATTCTTATATTGGTGATGGGTTCTTTTGTATCATCATACGTTGCTCATATTTTCTATATAAACAAATACAGTCTACCAATTATTATAAAACTCACACCACATAGGAAATGATATAATGATATGATGTAACAGATTATTTCGCGATTCACATGACGAATAATGGAAGACCACCCTTTTAGGCGAATCATTTGAGAACAAGAAAAAAGGCCAATATATGTCTTAAAATAATTTGGCTGGCCTAGTTGCTCTTTCTCGTGCTCACCCCGCACAAAAACCTAGATATATAGTACACAGGAAATCTATCAATGCTAACGTAGGGGGCAGGTGAGCCACACGTCAAGTTCTACTTGTGGTCCAAGGATACCTCAGACCGCATTAGACATACTCGTATTACTTCCAGGGAATTAATGTGGGGATTCCTAATCACGACGTCATTTCCCAACGATGCCCATGCCTTTGATCCTATAAATCTAGTAAGATTGGTAATAGATAGATGGGGATATCTAGAATTCAGTAAATATTGTTAACCAGCAGGCCACAACCAGACCTTCATTCAAAAAGGCAGTGAAAAGTGACATCTCTGTAACTTCATTATTGCCATATTCAAATGCGTCTTGATCGCTATAGCTTAAAGTACTGATATGTTGATTGTAATAGAAGTGTGTATATAGGTAAATTAGGAGCTAGCAGAATCACACGGTTAACTATTTGTGTAATAACGATCGGCCCATGTGCTCATTTATTAGGCCCGGCGTCCACTTACTACGATAGTTGTGATAGTTAGAGATAAGACTCTATGCTTTTTACTTACTTTCTGAATAACTGGAATGTTTAATTACCCGCTTCCCTAACTGATCTGTAGATCCTCTTATAATATCCGGAATTTCCCGTACGTGTATCTCCTAAATCACTGCCTCACATATCTATGGTTAACCACAAGTCGAACAAACGTCACCCTATAGATGGTTCACTCACAGTACACCAGATGGTGCTGAGGGGCGTTAGCACGGTGGAATGGCAGGCAGAGCTGGGGTCACCATGCCACGTAGATGTGAGTGCTCCCTTCTCTCTGTAGCCCATGCCCTTACATTGTACGGTGTTTGTATCGATTGGGGCTTCGCGTCCGCTTTTAGCGCCATATTTATGGCCAGGTGCGCGCGCAGAAGGTCAGCATGTAACGGGGCCCCGCGCGTCTGGTCCCCGCCACCAAATGGATGTTGTTAGAGAAAGGTCATTCGTCCTTTGTCACCGCCGAGGGCGCCACATAAGACGCCGCATACAGACAGCCGCGCCCTCAGGCGGAGGGATGGGGATCGACGAACGGACCCATACAACCTAAACCCACCCCCGAACACCCAGCCACTCCAGCAAGGTGCGCAGATCGTCCATTGTCAGCGTCAGTGTCATGGAAGACAGCCTTTGTGCATATGGGGAAAACCCCAAAGCATCCATCACCTATCATAGACTTTCCTCACGCTGCCATCTGTCTATTATCCTTACGCCAACAGCTATCATAAACAATCACCACCTGCGCTTCTATGACGAGACACCAGCGTCATAGTTCACCTCTCAACCTACTACAATTCATGCTTTACCATTCTGCGCCGCCTTGCGGTATATTGTTTCGTTAGGCACTGTCTTGGTGAGACACCGATCACTCTAGCGTTATGACAATGTAATTCAGAACGATTACACGTAGAACGTGGACGATAGGTGTTTGCACAAGTCTTTTGGCAAGACACGACTGCTGGGACAAAGTAGAGTGTTGTAATATCAAGTATGGCCTGTCTATATAAATCATTGTCTACGAGCCCCCAGGAAAAGACCAGTAAAGAAGGGTTGGGGAAATGATATTCGTTATTGAATTATTAAGATGATATGATAACATTAAAATTGATGGAGCAACATAAAAGTATGTCAGTATAAAAGTGTAAATATATATTATGATATTTGGTGAAATAATATAGATGTGGTTGTAAGCAGTGAATGATGAGCCAGAATTTATATGTTTATAGGGTGATGGTAGATAAGAATTAGATAAGATTGTTTGAGTGTGTTGGTAGGATGATGACATGAAGGGAAGTGTGATGCATGGCGCATGTGCTGATAGTGGTAGATAATAGGTGGCGTGTGTATGGATTTGTTGATGTGGGGGGAGGGGGAGAAAATGACCCATCTTCTTGATAGAAAAAAGGAGATAGCAACCAAATTGACTGACTTTCAGATAAAGATGCAGGTAGGTATAATGCTGGCTAGGTCGGCCAATGTGATAATCTACAGCAATATTTGTGTGTTTGTGTGTGACATATATATGCATCTAGACTAACACAGGGTGCTTCATAACAGGTCTTTGCTCCAGAGAGTGGTTAAGGCCTAACTGTCTGGAATGCCACCCCACCGTCTACTATCTTTATTTGCACTGACCCCCCTAAGACAGTTTATAAACAGCAGATGTCCACACAAGAATCACTTTTCACCCAGACACTGAGGCGTCAACAACTCCAGGCTGTTGAGCATTACTACCAGTACAGTGAGAAGGCTGGAACACCATAGGACTCTAGGCTTCAGAGCACAATACTGAGGGTAGGACAAGCACTAGCTTCCAAGCACTGGAGGAAACAAGGAACAGTGATTGATAATTGCTACCAGCATTTCCCACCGCTTTGGCTCATCTCTATGCACAAGTCAAGGAGACATTGGACAATAACTGAAATGAGTATTAGGAACACTGATAGACTGTGAGTACAGCTGCAACTGAGAGAAATTGTATCATTTGAGCTCCACAAAAGTAAATGTGGTCGTATGCTGTTGAGAATTGTTATGTAACTGTGCTATAATATATGTTATACATATACATCAGTGTATGGGTATCTGTCTTCTTCATTAAGAATAGAAGATATTCCAAGTTATCTTTTCTGCTCACTGTGTTAGCTAGTCTATAAGATTAGGTCGTAATTACTGTACATGCCAAGTGCTATTTAAACCATATTTTAGGAATCACTGAGCCGATGTGCATGTTTGATACCATAGAATAAAACCTCTGTATTTCATTTGAATATCATGTAGATTGGTATGGTTACAAAATACCAATTCCTCATATTCCCTCTTAGGTTATTTGGAACATTGTTCTGAAATATGTCCATAATGGCCTTTAAGAAAGGAGTTGACCAAGAACTTCCCAGTATCTTACATGTGCTTAATCAACAACAGTAGAACTACAACTGACTCGCTGACTTCAATTGACTCTGCTTATATACTAGGTTAAATCTCATTTTCATCATTAAACTCATCTGGTATCACTAGCACTACTATGTTCCTTGTTCTTTTTGCCACTTCACTATTGTATGTATTTACTATTAATTATATGAGTGTCGCCTGTTTCATGGAAGAACTGTTCTAAACAGAATGAAATAAAGGATATAAACAAAACAAAAACAACAACAAAAATGGCACTGCCTAATTTTGGTATAATAGCTCAGTTATCTCTTGTAAAGATTCTGGGCTTAGATTAAAAGACAAGTAGATTTATCTCATATCAACTCTTGTATTCCAGCATGACTGGATTTTACCACATGGAACCGGGCTTGTAACTGGTAGCAGTAGCAAACAACTTTCACACATCTTAGTTACAAGAAACGCCACCAGGGCACCACAATATCCATCTAGACTTGCCGAGCAGAAGTGCCCAGATCTCTCGGTGCAGATACTGTAAAGCGGGAACCACATGATGGGATCCATGTACCTCAAAGGGTTTTTCTGAGACAGCTCATGCTGAGATTCTGTACTCGAACACAATCTCTTCATCTAAATTGTAGGGCTCCGTTTTCTTGAAACATGATTTTCCCCTGTAATTGTTGGCGACATTTACCCCTATAAAGGAACAGAATCTCATGAGATTTTGAACCCTATGAGGTACATGAATCCCACTGTGTGGATTCCTTTAAAGCCCTGGTAGCGGACCACCCAAATAAATGGACCAACCCACAAGACGGACCAGTTTCGGTCCGGATGGAGGGTGGTCCATATAACGGGGTTCTAATGAAGTTAGTTCATTCAAAGTGATGACTGTCGTCACTATGACCTTGCAAAGCGCCTACGCGTTGTTGTCTAGTTGGCACATGTGTTGAGGTATATCAGACACCATAGGTCTGTATTGGCAGACACTGACAGGTGTGTGCCGAACCTCCTCCTTGACCCGCAGAGAGGAGTCAGTCCCCGTCATTATATGGTCTCTGTTTCTCCTCCCACGTTTACAATATACACTGTCATGGCGCTACCCGCTTCCTCTTAAAAATCAGGAAACTGGGAGAATAATCCCTCACGGGGTATGAGGTAAAAGTCTAAGATGTGGAATTACAAAACACAAACTTCGGTGACTATTTAAAATTATAGGGATAGGGAGGGTTTAAATGTTCTACGGTTTCCGTATTCATGCATCACATGGTCCTGGCTCAGACAACTCAATTAACATGACACTTGTAGTCTATTGAAACTGGATTTATACTGCACGCTGCGTTTTCCGTTTTTCCCTGGATGAAGAAAAATAATGACAGAAAAAAGGAAAGGTTGAAGATGAACATGTAAGACAAAGGAGACGAACGAATACGCCAATTGCAAATTGCTGGAAAAAGGTCAAGATTTTTATGAAAAATGGATTTCCTTCAAGGCATTTCACGTCAAACCTTTTTCATTGAAAGGAACCTCACATCCATACCATCATGGGATACCATAGTACGAAGGAATCTTTCTCCCATTTGACTAGAAGACCTAAACCGCTGGCAAGTTCATGTAATTTTAAAGCCGTTTTGGTTGAACAAATGGAGAGCATTGGTTAGTTATGCTGGGCTAAACAGATTAGCTTGAATTTGAACCACATAATATGTTTCTTTCGATATAGCCTGTGGCCAAGGTCCATATTGGGCAACAATACATGAAAGAAGCTGTTTGATGCTCAAATGGTTCATAGTTCTTATGCCCATCTTCTTTCTTTATTCCCCACATAATATAGAGTCTCCATACTAAGCCTATGGAGCCCTACAGATTGAGTAGAATACAGATAGCCGGATTCTCTTAGGAAAATACGGCTTTTTCGGCTCCCTGACGGGCATCATAGGAACTATTTTGTATAAATAATGCACGGCGCTTGCGTCGGATTTCTAATTATTTTCAAGATTTTTTCCCAATAATTAGTCGAATGGTGAGTAATAAATACACTACCATGATTTGGATCTGCTTGGTTGTATTCTCCTTGTAGTTGGCTCTACGCAATACTCTTCGCTATCGCTCGTAGTATCACTACGCGTCAACCACGCGAAGAATACGGCCACGCAGATCCAAAAAATGGTAAAATTGTGTATTTCCTCCCTCTTCTCTCTTGGGTTGAATTGATAGCCATGTCTTAATTTGGAAGCCTTAGCACAGAATACAGGTATGCTCCGATCAGGCATAAACTGCAATATCGTCACCCAGGACATTAAATACAGGTATGGTTTTATTAGACATAACCGGTAATTGGAGAATCGGTAGTATTAGATTAATGTAGAGTAATCCCTAGAAGCAATTTGAACGCATGAAGCGCACGCTACTTTAGGACATTCAGTATTGAGTTCAATTATTGAATGAATTTCTTTTTATCATTTGGAAAGAATATTCCAACACAGACTGCTGACAATGCTCCAAGAATAGGTGAGGTACAAAAGAAAAATAAATCACTACAGTTATGGAGTTTTGTTAGCGAACAATGGCAGTCAGTAGTATATGGCAGGTAGCATTTAGCCTCGTAATGCCATGAGCTATTATTGGGCAAATGAGAGCGAATCCTTTCACAGTTTACTAAACGTACGTGCGTGTATATATATATATATATATATATATATATATATATATATATATATATATATATATATATATATATATATATATATATACATACATACATACAATGCATGTAGTACAAAGTGGCCCCCTACAGGTGATTAGTAAGTTCTACGGCTATATCCTAGATGTCGCTTTATCATATCCGTATTGGTCAGTAGGCATTATATTTCGTTCGGCTGGATTGTAAATATCATAAGATAAGCCCAACTATTCAGAAGATAGCTGGAACTGCATGTTTCAAAAAGGCGATATCAACACTTGACATCTAAATAGATGATCTGTTTCATTAACCATTTCATCGAATTATCATTATCATTATTAGTATTATCATTATCATTATTATTATCGACTTCACTATTATTATAATTATTTGATATTAACTTGTTATTTACATATCATATATCTTAGAACTATGCACCTGGTCATCTTGATGTATTGGCTGAAAATGCCCATTGGAAGAACTTTTTGTACCGAGATGGACAGTAAACTTTAACAACAAAAAATTATATAACTTGTAGGGGCCGCTTAAACGCAATCCTCTTTTTCACAAAGGTAGCTTCGCCGGTCTTCGTCTTGGTTAACCCTTTCCTTACCGGACCTGGTAGCTCTTTCAAAACCATACACTTAACCCACGTTTTGAAACAGCTCCCTGGTCACAGGTGCACATCTTTAAAGGCTGCATGCCTGACACCAGACCACCTCTGCATTGCAGGCCTATGTTACAATTGTTGAGAAAACTGATACTTTACCAGCGTATTCAAAGTTGTCTGCCAATGTTTCCATGGCGATAACTATAAAACCATTTATCAATTATCACTATAAATGCATTTTACATAATTATGAAGATCTATCTAAGATGGATTACATTTTAACCAAAAAAATAAGGAAAATGATGGACTAGCTATGGGAGTCTCCTGAGGCATCCTTTGCACTAGCCACGGGAGTACCTTGAGGCATCATTGGTAAGGAAAGGGTTAAAGTTGTCACCCAGTCTTCAAGGTTCATGGTAACCGTTATACGTCATCAATGTGTTTGCCTAGCGACGGAGTCTATGACGTAACGTATATAGGTTCCTAATGGTTGATTGACCTCTCATTAGCTGCACCAGGCTTGTTTTGGTCTCAGCTATCTTTCTGCATTTTGCCTTGTTGTACATAATATTATTTTTTAGGTTTGTATTTTTACTGTCATAAACCCGGTTTTCATATTTATTGTCGTCGCTATAACATATATTCGTGTCTTAGATTTCTTGTCCGCCTATTATTTTCCATAGTATTCATATATATATATATATATATATATATATATATATATATATATATATATATATATATACTAAATGCTGTAATAAGAAAGCATCAACTATATCATCTCTCGAGGACTGCAACACATTTCAAGGCAACTGCTTGCTTTAAGATAAACATCAATATTCAACTACGCTCGTGTAAAACACGCCTAATTGGGTGAACTCGTACGGTAATGTAATACAATGATGTTTCTGTAAATGTAATAATCTGGATCCGAACACGTGATGCTGGACGTTTACATGGACGTGTTTACACCGAGCTGTAAACATCCGGGGACATGTGTGAGGACCCGGATTATTTCGTTTACAGGTCAAACGTTTAATTTTCACTATTTACTATACCCATGCACTGTAAATACGCCCGTTTCGCCATACAACGTAAAAATATAATGTACGGACCACTGGTCCGTACACTAAAATGCTGACTACCTTGCCAAATACTTTTATTAACAAATCGGTTGTTAATCAAATTAATGATTTTTTTTTAAATTTTGGGTATATAGTAAATATATAACGTCCAATCATGCGTGTACAAGTCACATCTCGAGATGGTAATTTAGGGTTTGTACGGAACAAGGCATTAATGCCGAGTTCCGTACAAACCGTAAATTATCATCGACGTTCTATATAAATACCTCCAAAGCATTCATATATTTACTTTATTTAGGATGTAGGAGCTAAATTCTAGACCGATTTGGGCACAGAACGGTCAACGCGAATCGTTGCTTTCGCCTCGACCGTTGAATGCAGCTGTGAGGTTGAACATTGCATAGCAACATGCATGGCAACACACATTGTGACTTTGAAACTGGCAGAAAACACGCAGGACAAAAACATAGCAGTTGTTATCCCATTGCACTCCCGTTTTGAGGTGAGCGCGATGCCTATTTACCCATTTATTCACTGTCCTTCGCTGTATTTTCGGAATTTAGGTGTATTTTTTATTTAATTGTAATTGGTTGCCCATGGCCTATGGTCAGGGGTGGTCATTGCCCCCCCTGGTGAAACCACTCTGCACTCGCGCACCCCTGCGCCACCTCTCCACTCTCGGCCGCACTAAACATCAAAGTGCGCGAGGCCGACACTGTCCTCTGTCTCATTCGCTTCTCAGGTCTCCTACACTCAACACGTATTTTTCTACCGCTCCTTGGCTTATCGCCCCTCGTACCTCTGGTCTCCATATTCCCCTGAATATCGGCAGACGAGGACAGGCATACCAAGCGATTCAGTAGTTTAAGTATATTTCGTGCAGTTATGTTGACCAGAAGCGCTATGGCAGCATCCGCATCCGCGGAAGCAGAAACGGACTCGGAGATAACCCTACGGCAGCAGCCTGCGGCCGAGAGCGACCACGTGGACTCGGTCTCTCAACAAGGTACGAGTGCGAGCGGCCGGACTCGGGCCTCCCGGATCACTGCCCTAGAGACAAACCTCGGGGGCGTGAGGACAGACGTCAACGAAGTCAAAACGGATGTTAACGAGGTCAGGACGGATGTCACGAAGATGTCCCGACAGATGGACGGCATGATGGACGCGATCATGCAAATTTCCCGGCCGGCATCGCGGAGGACCGGCTCACGGGCGTCGTCGGTGGCCGAACGGACGCGGGACTGGGCCCAGGAGCAAACGGATCGCCTTCTACCCCCACCCCGGGCTCTCAGGGAAGCCTACACGACTGAAGACCATCTACAGCGGGAATTCGGCCGTGAGGCCATGCGACACGATCGGACCACCGGTAAGAGTTCGTTACTTTCTGATCTGAATGCCCGCAGGCCGACCGCAAAGCCGTACATGTTCATGGACCGGGACGGCGTGTACACGTTGCATCAAAAATTGGACCTACGGTCGAGCCTCGGGCCTCTCGAGTACATTTCTTGTTTTGTGGCCCTATTGAGTGACGAACGCGCCTTGCACCCCGAGGATAAGGACCACATGTTCAAACACTTATACCAGGTAACGGTTGACGCGCAGGCACGGCCGTGGGCCGGCGTCAGACGTTGGTCAAACTACGTTTTCGACCAGGTCGAGTCCGGCAGGATGCGGTGGTCAGATCACGGCCGGATACAGGAGGAGCGCGTCCGGCTGGCCATGACCACTACACACACGGCTAACAGCAGTGCAAACAACGAGACCGGACGCGCTCGGGGAAGCGAGGCCCCGTGCCGGGAGTTCAATGGCGAGAGGGGGTGCCGCCACCGCAGCGACCACACAGAAGGGGGCATCCAGTGGTTGCACGTGTGTAGCTTCTTTGACTCTGTCGGCAGGAAGTGCGGTCACTCGGTGCACGCGTGCAACCGAAAGCTCACGTTTGGTCATGGATACGACAACACGGCCGCACCCCCTGCACCCACACCACGACGAGCACCCCAGGCGGGGTACCAGCTCCAGACCACCACCAAGCCGGCGGCACCACAGAGCATCCACCACCAGCAGCCGACTTAAAAAAACGGGCAGGCCGCGCCCCGCGACTAAGCAAGGCGCGACAGAAAGTTCAAAGGGAGCCCGGTGGCCCGGAGTGTGATGCAACAAAGCCGGCCCCCTCATGTGACGTCACGGCCCACGTGACCCCCTCGGCACGTGGCCGAGGGGTAGCGATAAACAACAACAAAGGCGGGGGGAATACACTCCCGGAGGAGATACGCCCCCTTTTCCCAGCGCCGGTTGTCCCCGGCCCTGTGGAGGACGATGGTCCCAGTCGCATGCCGGGTGTTAGTGTTAGTGCGCCCGGGGCGAGACCAGGAATCTAACACTCCCGACTTCAAAGCACTTAAGGATGTCTGCGAGACCGGAGTGCACCGGGAGGGAGTGAGGACAGACCCGTTCGCCTTCAAGGAACATCGCCGGGAGACATGGCCGGAGTTCACGGCCGTGGGGCCCGCCAGGCACGCGGAGATATACCGGGCCGTGCGTGACACGGGAATCCCCAACGCACTCGGCGCTAGGGTCGAGGTGCCTTCCGACCTTAACCTACCTGCGTGGGAGCATTATCTAGGGCACGTGGACGAGGCACAGGAGCTCCTGGGTTTCCTGCGCTACGGTTTCCGCCTAGGATACCTCGGACCGGAGAGTGATACCAGGGGGGTGGCCAACTACCCCAGCGCAACCGCTCACCCCGTGCAGGTAGAGAAGTTTCTGGTGAAGGAGGCAGCCTTCACCAATATGATGGGTCCGTTCGCCGAACCACCTTTTAGCCCGTGGTGTCACGTGTCGCCACTCATGACACGGGAAAAACGAGGGACGGACGACCGGCGCATTATTACGGATATGACTTTCCCGCGGGAGTGCAGCGTGAACTCGTTCGTCATTAAGAACTCAGTCTATGGACTGGAGCGAGATCACGGCCTCCCAACGGTTGACGAGTTTGTGGCCAAACTCGTCAAGGCAGGCACGTCGGCCTACATGTCGTCCATCGACGTGTCACGTGCCTACAAGAACTTTAGGTGCGATCCCCTCGATTGGCCTCTGTTATGTTTCACGTGGGAGGGCGGGCACTACTGCGATACGGCGATGCCATTCGGTGCCCGTGCATCCTCCTACCACATGCAGTGTGTGGCAGAGGCCATCGTGGGGATACTGTCATCGAAGGGAGTCACGGCCGCGATGTACCTCGACGACCTCATCATCCTCTCCGAGGACCGAGGTAAGGCGGCCGTGGACTTCAGGATCGCGCGAGAGCTTTTTGCGGAATTGGGCCTCCCCGAGGCACGCGATAAAGCTCAGGAACCCAGCCAGACCGTCACGTGGTTGGGGATCGAGATCGACGCCCATACTATGACTCTCTCGATCCCCACGGCCAAGCTGGAGGACATCCGTGGTCACGTGTCGGCCGTAGCGAAGCACCGGACGTTGACAAAACGGCAGCTCCAGTCGGTGCTGGGGAGGATATTACACTTGGCGAGGTGTATACGTCCGGCGCGGGCATTCGTCTCAAAGTTGCTCGAGGCCCTTAGAGGGATGAGAGGTTTCTACATGAACATCAATTCGGAGATGCGCCAGGATCTGGATTGGTTCGTGCAGTTTGCCGAAGGCTGGAACGGCCGCGCCCTCATCCCTCGAGGCCCCCCGACGAGGAGGATCACCGTAGATGCCTGCCTGTCGGGCGTGGGAGGAACCGACGGCCGCTTCTCCTACTCCGGCCAGGTGTGCCCCGTCCTCGACCCCGTGGAGTGCATCTCAGAGCTCGAGGCTCTGAATACCATATACGCACTCCACACATTCATCACAGACAGGGATCGGGGATCACGGATTGAGGTGTTCTGTGATAACCTCGGCACAGTACAGACCCTCAATAGTGGGCGTGCCCGTAACCGAGTCCTGGCGGAGTGTGCCCGCCAGGCATGGATGGTGCAGGCACGTCTGCAGGTGGAACTCGTCTTCAGCCATATCCCCGGGGTGCAAAACGTGATCGCAGATGCCTTGAGCAAAGCCCATCTGTCGAGGATGGAATACGATAGGGCCACCTCCCTCATTCACCTTCATGAGTTGTACCCTATCGTACCATGTACCCATGGTTCATTTGTACCCGTACTCCGTCTCTTCTGCAGATCGGGCGCTTCTCTTACTCCAGGCGAAGGCATCTGCGAGGCAGTCAGAGGCGCGTGCCCCAGGTACGCTCGCAAACCAGCGATCCGCAGTCACCACCTACCTGGCGTTCTGCAACCGGATGGGAGTGGACCCCCGGGCACCGACCGTGAGCCTGATCACGTCTTACCTGGAATACGTGGCCGACCACGCCCCCTCGCCGGCTATGGTCACCAACCAGCTATCGCACGTCCGTGCACATCTCCGACTGATGGGGGGGGACGTGCGACCAACAGAGGATTACCGGGTGAAGCGTGCCCTCGAGGGCATGAGGAGGAACAAGCTCTACGTCCCAAATGTGAAGGCCCCTATCCCAATGGACGTGTTCAGAGCGGTTCTCGATGGACTAACGGGATCCCCCCTCCATACGGCCATGAGAGCGGGCCTGCTACTCATCTTCTACACGGCCCTACGGCAGGGAGAGGTGGCGCCGCAATCCGCTCGGGCATTCGATCCGGCTCGGAATCTCACTCGGGGGGACGTGGTCCTCGGCCGCCAGCACGTGACAATCACCATCAAGGCGGCCAAAAATCTACAATACGTGGGGCAACAGAAAGTAATGCGCCTCGAGGCCGCGGACGATACCCGAGTGTGCCCGGTAGACGCGGTTCGAGGTCTACTACGGGCGGCCCCTAAGGGTTCACTGCGGGACCCGTTCCTGACACTGCCCGATGGAACGACCATCACATCACGGGTAATGACCAACGAATGGGACCGCCTCCTACAGGCCACAGGCCAAACTGTGAAGACGTACACCCTCCACAGCCTCAGGAAGGCCGCTGCCACTCAGGCCTTTGAGGCCGGCATACCTGAACTTAACATTCAGAGGTATGGGGGGTGGAGGTCGCAAGCCCACAGGGATTACATCAGAGTCACGGACCAAGAGACTGTCAACAAGTCTCTCATTGAATCTCTCTCCTTCAAAAAGTGACTATAACAAACTTTCCCACCCTCCTCTTCCCATAACTATTGGCTTTTTGGCTATTTCTATTATTTTATTATTACATGTTCTGTATAACTATGTAATATTACATAATCTTCATTTATCTTATCACAAATATTATCACAATTGACAAACACATATCTATGTCAATTTCAATATTTGTCATATTGTCACAAATCTTATCACAATTGACAAACACATATCTATGTCAATTTTAATATTTGTCTTATTATTGATATTCATGTATTTCTCTTATTCATATCAATAAGACTCATAAAATTAAATAAAATTTTATAAGCCCACTACGGCTTCCACTTTGTTTCATTGGGGATCTGGGGTAATGGGTTGCCCATGGCCTATGGTCAGGGGTGGTCATTGCCCCCCCTGGTGAAACCACTCTGCACTCGCGCACCCCTGCGCCACCTCTCCACTCTCGGCCGCACTAAACATCAAAGTGCGCGAGGCCGACACTGTCCTCTGTCTCATTCGCTTCTCAGGTCTCCTACACTCAACACGTATTTTTCTACCCACCCACCCACTCCTTTTTCTCTCCTACTCCTTACACTCGTAGGGCTATTTCTATTATTTTATTATTACATGTTCTGTATAACTATGTAATATTACATAATCTTCATTTATCTTATCACAAATATTATCACAATTGACAAACACATATCTATGTCAATTTCAATATTTGTCATATTGTCACAAATCTTATCACAATTGACAAACACATATTTATGTCAATTTTAATATTTGTCTTATTATTGATATTCATGTATTTCTCTTATTCATATCAATAAGACTCATAAAATTAAATAAAATTTTATAAGCCCACTACGGCTTCCACTTTGTTTCATTGGGGATCTGGGGTAATGGAGTATGTATTTTTTATGCACATCGATGCGCCTATACTGCTGTCTAAGCGATACATAACGTAGGCCACTTTGAAATAATAACGTTTATCCTACCCCTAATAAAAAACGCCATAGGCTTAACATGGGATTTGTTTATTTCACAGGTGTGACATAAAGTGTTGTTTATGCCACTACTTTCTGATACTAAAAAAATATGGAAAAGGGGTAGGATAAAATCTAGATGCCATTCGTTTGAGTTTGAGCTTATTTATGCCACGCATTTTGTTGGCTCCATAATTTCACGAGTCGAAGACGAGTGAAATTATGGAGCCAACAAAATGCGTGGCATAAATAAACTCAGACTCAAACTCGTGACGTCTCTTGATAATATCCAATTCGTTGACACCGCGAAGCATACCGTGAATTTGTGCACACCTGTGCAGTAATTGTAAATAGCAGCGTATAGTAATTACGCCACTTACGGCAGTAATGCCCCTGGAAACCTATTTAGGTGGTCTTTTTTTTTAAAGAGAGCTGATTATTAATCCAGAAAAAAGCAGGTACATATTCAAAGTAGTAACTTGTCTATTCTGCATAAACATGTGAACAATCCATCGATGCACAATTGTATATGCGATAGACTACACTTGCTCACTACAATGATGAACAATAACTGGAAAAGAAAACATACCAGAACCTCGCGCCAGAGAAATAAATATAGAATGTTTCCACATAGTTCTTGCACTAACGTGAAAAACTTGATAATAGATGCATAAAATTCAGCACCAAAAACATCTATCTACCTAGGCACAGGATGAACAGTACAGGTCTACATGGAAGTTGGATGTACACAGAAGAAATACATACTGTCTTCATACTTGCTCTATTTTTTTATTCTTTAATGTTATTTGATCCATCATCTACCCAGGAATATACCACCATCATCCCCCTTCCTTCAGTACCTAATCATTTACCCCCCCCCCCTTTCATTCACGAACATAGGAAGAGCATAATATTTTCACCACAAAAACAGTCATCTAGACCCCATGTAATTCAGTCATCCAGACAACGTATAAGTTTACATCCCAAACTACCATGTGAAAAAGTACCTCATATAATAATGTAATGTGTGACATAACCCCTAATATCGTAACCAACACATCTTAACATTAAAATCAAACCCCAATCCCCAAGAATTACCCAACAAAGCCCAATATGACAATACATACAGTAAAGACATACATAATAAATAAACAACACAAGACTGTAAACAGAAGACAAAGACAATTGTCAGGTTACCAGCCCCTATTTAAGTGGTCTTGATTCTAGTCTATAACCTTAGACCAATGCATTACCTGGCATATCGCTACTATCCCCTGGACCTCCTTTACGCATACAGTGCAGCTTTACCGTGTATCCATCAATCTATCGGGTTACTTCACTGCCCGACACTTTCTGCTATCCATATGTCACTCACTCGCACATCAAGCTGCATGTGTAGGCATTGATAGATGGTTTGGCGGAAACGGGTAGGAGCTTGGGGCTGCAATTTAATGGTGCAGCTAAGCATACTGTTGTGATGGAGTAGCCAATACCTGGGGATTAATGTGCACTCCAGGGGTTGGGTTTATCCCTATTCGATACGCTCATGCTGATACCAACATGGGAGTCAAGGGTTTAGAAGAAGGGAGGCCTTTTAACACCTAAGCCTTAAGGGAGCTTTTATTTAAGGTATATGTATATGGGGTCGATAGGTCTTTATTAGAGCATGCTTGCACGCGCTAAATACATCATTTAGAGTTTAAAGGGGTCGATATAGACTTTCAGGGTACTGCATACAAATTATCCCTTCACTATCTGTGTGCTATTCACTATGATATTGAGAACAGAGCAGGGAGCCAGCGTCACAGTCTCTTAGAGGCGTGCCCAGCTGACCATGACCAATCACTTAATACCAAAATACCTCAAGACCCACTGGTGCTTGATTTGTTTGGATCCTAGATAGGCAGTTGCAGAAGTTGACTGGGTGCAATTGGGTAACAGAAAACTATCCATAGGCTAAATCTAACTTATACCTTTTAATTGTTATTCATTTCTAATAGCACGCTCATTTATCTAGGATGAACATACTATTTGCCC
This sequence comes from Alentia gelatinosa, assembly GCA_950022655.1. NCBI lineage: Eukaryota > Metazoa > Annelida > Polychaeta > Phyllodocida > Polynoidae > Alentia > Alentia gelatinosa. The sequence continues at coordinate 107,602,406 of OX465581.1, forward strand.
CTAGTTAGAACATGCTTGGACGCGCTAAATACATCATCTAGAGGTTAGAGTGGTCACATTGAACCTTCAGTGTGCTTCCATCTCTTTACTATCTGCATGCTGTTCACTATTAGTGAAAACAGAGCAGGGAGCCAGTGTCTCAGGGTCTTAGATGTGTGTCCAGCTGACCATGACCAATCACTCAAGACCAAAATACCTCAAGACCCACTGGTGCTTGATATGTTTGGATCCTAGGCAGTTGCAAAAATGGCAAGTCGACTGGGTGCAAGTGTGTTACAGATAACTATCCATATTCTAAATTTAACTCAAACCTTTTAATTGTTATTCATTTATAATTGCATGCTCATTCATCTGTGATGGCTTTGTTGATTTGTGGCCGTAATTTTTTAGCACGGGCAATTGCACTCATATTTGTCATCTAGAGGTTAGAATGCTCACACAGGCTTTCAACTTACTACAAAGAATCTAACACTTCATTGTCCATACACCAATCATAAAGGCCTGGTGAAATGGACAGGTGTCCAGTATCATAGTCTGATCATACCCCTACCCCACTACTGACTTGGTTCCTAAAAATAGACTTTTTCATTTCTAGTCTTTTTGAAGACAAAAGGATTCACTATGTCAATCCTTTCATGAAATGATAAACACTTAGTTATGGCTAATGTAATCTGCTACTAGAAAAGGAAACTATTAGAGATATTATTGTGTAAATGTGGTATTTACATTTCAAATCTGATGGGACACATCTAAATACATTGTATGCAGAGAGTCAGATCTTGCACCAGACTTGCTGAAACCCTTGATCATCGATTTTCATGTAGACCAGGAAGGAGATACAGAGAGACAGATAATTAATGCAGATGATAACAGAGACAAAAGGGAGACTCACACAGGGACAGGTAAACAGACAGAGAGTCAGACATATACAGATAGGGACAGAGACAATGAGACAGAGATGCAGAAAGACATATACAAAGTGAAATAGTCAAACATACATGCCAAACAACAGGGACATAGATAAAGATATAGTATGACATACATATGGACAGACAGGGACAGAGGCAAAGATATAAACAGAGAGAGTTATACATACAGTATATAGACAGGGACAGTGCCAGGGAGACAGACAGAGAAGCAGACAGCTGGAGAAAACAGACATAAACAAAGAGAAATAGACATATTTACTAATAGATGGGGACAGATGAAGATTTAGGTATAACACACTGGACCTGAAGCCACTCTACAGTCATGCCAAAATAGCCCTCACCCCTTCCCCACCCACAACCACTCCATCTACTTTACTGACCAACTAGCTACATTCAAGAGCCTGTTTTTTCTGGCGCACTGCTCTCCTACCACTTTACAATGCATGTACATTTCAAATCTGATGGGACACACCTGACTGTATAGCATTGTAACTTCCACATCTGAAGGGACAGTCACTATGCTCTTCAAAGAAACACAGACCCAGTAAGGAGGTATGAGGCTGGTGGAAGGGTAGGCATATGACTCTCAATCCGGTCACTCCATATTAGCACTTCTCCCCTACTCTAATACACACACTCCTTAACTTCATCCACTGACCAGGTTATTGAACCTGTAATGTTCAGACCCATACAGAGACATTTTTAATGTAATAGGATGTATACACTGATTTCAATACCAGAAATCAATTTCATTAAGTAATCCTGTTCATGACACTTGAGAACGACTATCAAATTAATTATCTAGGTTTATTGAAACATTCTTGATACTTAATTTTCTATCAAATACAGATGGCCCAAATACATAATTTCTAATGATATTCTCTTACTTTTGTTCAATGAAGTAATTTCGGTATGCCACGCTCTTCTATTGTTAATGGAAATAACATTAGCTCTTAGTTCTAAGTGAGCTGCCACACGGGAAATAAGAGATGGAAAATGGAAGAACAATAGGTTAAGCTATAAGATTCACATTGCTACCAAACAGATAGGGCACGTGTATGGTGTACATTGTTTAAGTGCAAGACGTATATTGTTTGAGTATAAGAGAAGTAGCTCACACTATGCTGTTGATTTGCATGAAAATGACCATGTCCCCATGTTGATTCCATCCGTTTTTATAGAAAAGGAGGATAATAGTACCATCTGAGTGAAAGCGATCTCAGTTCCCTTCCGCTAATTTATGAAAGCTTTAAGACACAATCATGCAGGTCTTGGGAGAGCATAGAAATAGTCTTCCTAGAAAACGAACTACATGTATATTCACTGGATTCCCGTCAAAGATAGATCTGTAACTTGCACAGTAGTCGCTGGGCCAACGTCGTGTCACATCTATAATGATTGCAGGTAAGACAATATCTTTAATTTGTAAGATTTATTTGCCATAGGTAAGTAGCAGTAAGTAGTGTATTATGTAACTTCAACATTGACAAATAAGTCTAGAAGTCACCCTATAATGGTGCATTTGTTTTTATATGATATCATTTGCACAATAAAAGTGCCCCAAAACAGGCAAATATACCCGCCATTTGCCTTCTCGGTCGGTCTTTTAGTGGGAATACCGAGTGACTTCTTTACCTGTAAACGCCGAGGGCCAAATCTGGCTTATCTTTAATACCAGCACTTTGGAAATCTGCGAGAGAAATCTATTATGGTTATGATGCTTCGATCACGTCGACATGTATTTATGCTCATCCTGGCTCCTCGTGTATTCTATCACAGTGTTAATACCCTGAGGGGAGTCCATGTAGGGAGGCCCGGTGTGGTTATATAGATTCCCCTTTCTGCACTGAAGATGTGGTGGCGGGGATATCAGCCATAATCCCTTGCTGAACCACGCCCTACCTACCAGCTTGGTAACGAGGCAATGCCGTCTACATCTAATGATAATCCCCGCGCCCTTGGTGACCCCAGGCAGGTAGATTTTACTACCGGGCCAGCAGTGGGTTAGGAGATCCATTCTGTACCACCCTCTGCTTCTGTGTCCTGGATCAAGGTCTATTATTAGCTTGCACGGTGCTGCCCTCTGCCGGAAAGGGGCGGCCTTTTTGGTTCATTACGAGACGGGACTGAGGCGCTGTCTCCGAGACCGGAAATAGAAAGAGAGTAGGTACTTGATCTGGGATCTACTCTCCTCACTTCTCGCCCTAGCTGAACGAGTCTCAGTCACTGGAGCTGACAAACGTACCAAAATATTCTGTAATATAGGCCACAATAAAACTAAATGTATACCTTACTTTTAAGCTATGTCATCATTCCTTTGAATTTATTTCTTCATTTATTTCCTGTTTTACATCATGATATTCATTCCTGTTCATTACTCCTAGAGGGTTGGCTTTAAAAATACTCGTAGCGATACACAAGTGCTCAGAAAGTATTTAGAAGTTTAAAGCTAGTACATGATAATTGGATTTTGTTTGGGGAGGTAAGGGGGGCACGCATTGAATTACAGTACATGAGAAGATCGCCGGAGGTCCAAGGGATCAAAACCCGTTAATTGCTTGTATTTCATATATATTTAAGGTCATTTAAGTTGTCGTAATTGCTTTGTAGAATGAAACTGTAACAGGGGCGTATAGAATAATCCGCCGGAGATGTGAATGACGTCACTTCCATGTGGGAAATCCCAGTGAAAATTCATTACATACTATACTACAAATCTTGTATTGCTACATGACGAACAATGATCCTAACCTCAGATATTCGTTCTTTGGATTTATTTCTCACGGCCGTGTAAGTAACACCACCCATGTGTGGTATGAAAAGTTAGTCAGCAGACATTCAACCAGTGGAACTCAGCCGAGCAACATCAGCCTACTGTTGTTATGAGTCTGTGAACTTTTAAAGTACTTACACTGGAGCCTACCAGTGTGGCCAAGCAACCCACACGGACCACGTAGGTTAACCTAAGTTAAGATTGAATAGCCCAGTGGGATGTCACCAACCAAATAAAACGCAAGTAGAATAGCAATGCCATGGGAAGACAGCAAGAGAGATTGGAGATATAAGGTTTCGTCCATTGCCATATCGTTATAAGGACGAATAGTTGTAATTTGGAAAGAGAAAGTGCGGGTTTGGCGATATTTTTCTCCATCGTCTTAACGCTAAGAACTCATACGCCACGGCTGTAAAGGTAGTGTACCCAATAATCAATGGCTATGGCCATTTGGGTGAGTTGTTCTATTGATTAATAATGTTCCTGATCATGTACATGGGCTGAGATTAAAATCAGAAATCCACTCGATGAAAATAACTTGGTCCGTAATCCACCTCCTTTGACCGATATGGAATCCTCTCAGCTTCGCTTCGTGAATTATGTAGCGGTCAAACTCGGTGGAGTACGGATCAAGTTCCTTTCATCTCATGAGTTTCCTCCTAATTATTAGATGTTTATTAACCCCATGAAAGGGCTCACCCCGCGTCAGTGAACACCTTTAATCAGAGGGTCCCCTTACGCGGGGCTTCTATTGCACATAGGAAGGTACTAAGATGTCAGGTTGTAAGGCAAGTGTTACACGTGTATGACACAAATTCCATCATCTACCTGCTATATCCCCTAGAATAAATATTACAAAGAGCAACATAAAAGAAGTAGACTATTATGATGTCCATCTAACAGGTGGGAAGTATTTGATATGGATACAGAACTTCTGATATTTTATAACACGTATGATAATGGCTTTCGCATATTCCGCAAGTAGATATGATATGTTGTATTGTAGTCTCCAGGAGATTATCCCATTTTTTATATCTTTTTTTTCCACCATCTGTTGAGCTGCTCATCATTCTGACGTCTATTTCTAAGGCTTCAGGGCATATAGTTGCCATATATATATATATATATATATATATATATATATATATATATATATATATATATATATATATATATGATTGTCTCGTGGACAGCAGCCTTCTCTACGCGGGCCATAGGCGGAACTCTGGCATGACAGTTTAGATAAATTAAGTTTAATGCGGGACAACATTCTTGGATCATTAAACCTCATATTGAGCTGCAATACTGCAAACAAATTTGTGAAGATCACCCTTTTCAGAAAAGAGATACGGCCAGCCAGCAGGATAGAGGACTGCCTCACCCAGCCACTAAACGAAACTCCCATAGGCATAAAGTTAGTTCTCCGTCGGAAGTTAGTAACACATGGTAGCTCTCTTACCTGTTGATATATAGGAGTTATAGCAGACAAGGAAACCAGGTATAACAATAAGCCCGACTTACCGATATTGCATCAATGCTGACAACGAAATTATACATAGACTATGTAATATAATGTATATCCTATTTTGCAATATAATGATAATGAGTAAAATAATATAATTGTGGCACGGTTATGTATCGCTCCGTGTAACAAGGATTATTACCATATGTATATTATACTTTATAGTAACCATGTATCATGGCTTGGCCACAGAAAATCTATGTATTTCTACATAGTATCAACGAGTACTCTGCGCGAGTGATACGAGATTAATCCACATGGATCCATATGCCTCCTTATGTATCGAGGACGTCTTGTCCGGTTAGACTGGGGAGGCGTATCCATATTAGCCATTAATTATCACTTATCATGGGAAGAAAGAGCGATTCATATAACCTGATATCATCTAACAACCTGCTCGGAACTGCTCGTGAGTGTTGGTTCAGTGTCAGTGGGCAGTTGCGTCTCCTGCCGGCTATCTCATCCTCATGTCATCAGTGCACGACCGACGTCCCTTCAGATACATGCCGCGGGCACCGTCGTGCACGTACGACTGACGTCCATTTCACTGCCGAGCGCCGTCCTGTGTGCTGCCGACACTGCCCTCTCGCACGGCTCTGCCCAGACCCTCCAGTCCCTGCACACCTGAAGGAGAACTAAAGAAAGGACGAGGCAGACCTGCATGTACCACCGGCGCTATCACCCTGCTTCATGCCGCGACCGGGAGCCGGCGGACCGGGGCAGGTGCATGGTCGGCCTTCGGCACTCCCGCTGGTGGCAGGAGGACAGCTCCATGGAGGTAGATACGGATGACACCTGTTTGCCGGCGCACTGGTAGGAACCGTTCATCTTTAATACTGATCCATAGATAAACAACCAATCGTACTTGTGTAAGTCAGTCAATATGCATTGCTACAATGAGTTGCTCGTGTTTCCAATGAGCGGTTGTGCTTGTGATACATAAGACTTGCTGTTAAAGTAGGCATCTGATGACTATTAGCCACCTGTTGTTTGGCAACAGATGCATCCAGTCGTGTGCCCCTTACATGGGGCTGCGAAAATGACAATGCATTTATCATATATACATAACATTTACGTTAGATCTAGAGTAATCCACAAACACTTGCACAAACCAGTGCGTGTAGGAAAAGAGAGGGACACGCGATAAACTACAGAAGCACGATACCATATGAACTTTAACCTGATCTGGAATATCCATCAATGGATATGCAGTACCAACGTCTTCCCCCTGTCATCATCGACACACGACCTTTTATTCGTTAAGCGCCCTCTGCATGCGATACCCATGTTAGAGCTTGACTTTCCCTCTTAGAGAGAACACGACCGTGGCTGACACTGCGGGGAAGGTCACGTTTTGGTCGTACATACATGCACGCCAAACAGCATTTGACGCAAGGCGACTGATTGGTGAATCCATACACTAAGTATATGGTCATCTCGATCGGCCCACAAAAAGAACACAATGAGAATGCTCTTACAATAGTTACACATGGAAAGTATAGTTATTTCTAACCAGGTCAATCTGATCATGATATTGATCTTGTGGCATGAACAAACGCCTGGAAATAACAGTATATAGAATAGGAGAAGAGGCTTAGATTGAGTATCTGTGTTATTCTATTAACCGCTTTTCCGGGATTTAGTTATCAGACAGAATAAGGCGGAAGGACATGATTCCAGGTAAACCAGTTGACATTTACTTGTGCCGGAATTTACCATGGTGGACATTTCTCTACATGGAGATCCACCTATGAATACATTTCCACGCTGACATTTAAACATGTGAACCTTTACCTATGTGAACATTTACACGTGTACATATTTACCCATCCGCATATTTACCCATGTAACCATTAATCCATCGTCCTTTATTCCAAAATGGACTCATATGTATCAAGTGTTTTTATATCATGACTGATCTACTGTGCGCATATCTGTGTGCATTATGATTTTTGACAATTTCTCTTTTGCATTTACACGAGTAAGGCCCGGCGTCCACCTACTACGATATGGCTCCGATAGGGTCTACGATGCACCTCCCGATAGAAAATCAAAATCGCGTCGGAAGGTCACCTAATATGGGGGCAGTTGACCACGTTTCTGCGATTAGACACCGATAAAACACCCATACAATGCGTGGTGGATTGGCACGTCTAGACATATATCTACGATTTTGCACCTTCCCGATATGTCTCCGATATTTTCTTTTTGTATCGGTGCCGTATCGGGAGGTGTAAATTTCTATCGTAGTAGGTGGACGCCAGGCCTAAGGGTTCTGAAATGATAATACTCCTAGTATTTCCTTATTTACGATGTCCTATATATTACCTCTAAGATGAATTACAGCAAAGCAAGTAATCTAAATTAGTGATGAAACGGTGAGTTGAAGAACTGTATTCTGGTTTAATAGATATATTTTGCAGCAATATATAGCGTATGATAAATTGTGGAAATGAATAACATTAGGATGACATTTAATGCATAGTTTCAATATTTCAAAAATAAGTGCAGTGATAAGCATTCATATGTTAAGTATTTGGTAGGACTGAGGTAAGGATTAACATTAAGTAGTCAGACGGAATTCATAGTCATATCAGATTATTATGATGGTCACTAATATATAATGGTGTTTAATATTATTTTGGGTAAGGCCCGGCGTCCACCTACTACGATATGGCTCCGATATGGTCTGCGATACACCTCCCGATAAAAACTCAAAATCGCGTGGGACGGTCACCTAATATCGGGGCAGTTGACCACGTTTCTGCGATTAGACACCGATAAAAACCCAATACAATGCGTGGTGGATTGGCATGTCTAGACATATGTCTATGATATTGCACCTTCCCGATTTGTCTCCGATATTTGCTTTTTGTATCGGTGCCATATCGGTAAGTCTAAATTTCTATCGTAGTAGGTGGACGCCAGGCCTAAAGTTACATGTTTCATTTATCTTCTCCAAAACTCACAGTTTTACAATAAAGTTTCCTAGAAAAATGAAGAAAGAATTCCCATAGTAATGATCATACATTATTATATATCTATGTGTGAATTCATGTCTGACATTTACTGACCAAAAGTGCGGATTCCGTTTTACACTGTGTCACGAAAGAATATTCAAATATCCACCCGCCCGCGTGACTTGTTCAGACAGTGGAAAAATGAGTAGTAAAATGGCGTTTTTAATCATTTCCATGTGTATGATAAGGAGATAAAGTGAGGGTGCCTGTGTCGAACTCGGTGAATATTTCGGACCAAAACAACAAGGAACAGATTCCATTTAGTCACACTAACCATGTCGCCATGCATTTTTCCCATGGCCCACTTTCATATATATTCTTGTTTGGCTTTTTTATGAAGCAGAAAATCATGCCATCGAGGCTATGTGATGTTGGGCAAATGCTATAAAGATACACGTTTACAACTCAGATAATGCAGTTCTGGAGAAAGCTGTGGTTTCATTTTCAGTAATTTGGCCCATTTATAACCTCGGTCAACCCCACCTGACGTTATCCAGGTATAACCTAGCACCACCTGTTAGGTGTCTTATAGCGCCTCGGGTACTTGATACCTGGACTTTAAACCCACCTGACGCTTATGATCTCCTATTGTGTTGATGCACTACGCAAAGGTATGAATGAAACACCGTGTGTATTTCACTCTCTTTAACCCTACAGATTCTAATGAGGATCAAGTTAAAGGTTTAAGGTTGACACGGTGATTAAGGGCCATTTGCATCTAAACTTTCCTAGTTGGACGACTGCCCACATCACTCAGGTTTCGTGGTGAGCAATTCAGGCAACGTAAATGAGTATACTATACGAGCTAATAGTGATCACTTAGTGAGCAGCTTACCTGGAGCTGGGGAGGATAGCAACAATACGTCGTCTGTAACTTTACAGATATTGCACGAGGGCCACGGATATAGTAGCAACCTTCAACGTCTGTGTGTTCGATAAAAGGCAAGATACATCCGGCTTATTGACTTCAATTTAGCACGGTGTATTCCGCTACGCTGATCAAAATTAAATTTCTCCCTGGAATAGTGTATGGTTTACCAAAATCGGTAACTGACCCTTCCGATTCATTTAGTGGCTACCCCTCCCAATACACACACCGTACCTATTCATTATTACAATCTGGAGGAAAACAAAGAAAAGAATGCCTGTTCTTCTGTGCACACCTGTTATAGGAAAAGTGCCACCTCCCAAGGCAGCCCCGCCGGGCGATGCCGGGTAACGAGCGACAGCTCCCACGATGACGTCAATGCTGACAAGGGCAGTTCAGTTTGCCATGCTTGGCCAGAAAGCTATTTTTGGACTATACATGTCTTAGTGAAAGACAGGTATTGTAGAGTGGATCTCAATTGGGTTATAAGACGTGGACTTTGGTCAAAACTCACTCACTATTCCTGATATCACTTGGATGAAACTTTACTGAACTGAATTACGCCCCGTTGTCACCAGGGTCAGGGCGCTCAAGGAACGGTTCTGAGTGAAGTATTACTATTCATGAATTGATCTCGTTTCAGAAACGGAGTCTTAGTTAGACAAGAATTTAACAGGGGGAGTCTGCAAAGAGAGCGAGAGAGACAGAGAGCTAATCCAGTCTTGTCCAGTTCAGATATGTCCTGTAATGTCATTTTTGTTGCAGTTTGTGTTAAAAGGTGATTACGTAGATTCAATTTGATTAAGAGAAGGTTTTAGATAAAGCTCGGGTTTGTAGGCCTCAACTGTTAAGTTTGATGGTGTGGGCATTTGTTAGAAAGCTTCAACTACAATCTCCATAAATAACCAAACACTAGCACTTGGCTGTCCATCTACCAGACTGCCCTCCCATATTAGTCTCCATTCACCTCACTGCCCAACTGTCTGACTGTCCATCCATCTGACTGCACATCTATCTGACTGTCCTCCCATCTTACTTTCCATCCACCTGACTGCTCTCATATCTGACTGTCTGACTGCCCACCTGTTTGACTGTCCATCTACTTGACTTGATGAGGATATTTTCTAGTGTTGGAAAGCATGAGTGGATGTGGGTGTTTGTGTTTGTTGATTGTGTAGATAACAATTTTTTATTTTTCATGATTTCTATTCTGTAGATTCTCACTTAGCAGCCCTGTTTTCAGTAGGCTCCAGGGCCAGTATTTCAGTAGATCATAATTTCATTTAGACTGGAATCATATTACCTAAAAAAGCACTTCAAAAGCTTTCTAGGGGCATTTTTAGTATAATTTTGTAAGAAACAATTTTAGGGGTACAACTATATAGAATGAACATCAACACCAACCAACACCATCACACATTCCCACCAACACTAGAGCAAACACCCAAAATACCAACACTCACCAACACTACACCTACACCCACCAACCACAACACCTATACCCACAGGCACCCGTCAACCACAACAGCCACACCCATCAACATCCACACCCACAAACACAAACACTCACATCAACCAATACTAACAATCACATATACCAACACTCCAACCCTCACACCGACCAACACCTAGAAACTTCAACACCCACATCCACCATAAATAACACTCACACGCTCCAACCCACACACAAAAACACCTTGCACCCACCAACCCCATCACCTACACCAATCAACACCAACATCCATTAACCCCAACACCCATCAACACCCAAAGACATCATCAACAACACCAACCAACACTTGCATTCACAACTAAAAAACGCATACATCTACACCAACCAACACTCACACCCACCAATAATAACACTGACACCCACTAACCAACACCAACAAACAGCAACAAAACAACAACACCCATGTCCACCAACACTAAAACTCCAACATCCAACACCAACACATGCACCCACCAACCCCATCACCTACAGCAATCAACAATAACACTTGCACCCATCAACAGTAACACCCATACCCATCAACAACAGCAACACCAACCAACACCAACATTCACACCTATCAACCCCAAAATATACACCCAACAGCAACATCATTCACACCCACCAACCCACACCCGTCCAATCCCACCAAGAATAACGCCTACAACCACCAACACACTCCCACTTAAACCTACCAACAGCCACAAACATCGCCACCAACCAACACCAACTGCTTGCTCGCCTGGAAAGCGCATTCTGTGAAACAGGGTGGGGGCGGTGAGGTTAATTTCCCCCAAAAAAATAGCGTACATATTTTATGGATGGCCCCAAATGGAAATTCGACGTAAATATACATGTGAAATTACCGACATCTTCACCTCCAGTAATGAAGAGCAGGGAATTGACTTGACTTCGCTTGTGACCAGGGCCCAGCTTCCTCTATCCAGGGTGGTGCTGGATCCCAGTCATATGGCTTCCGAGGTTTGAGGCTGCAGGTTGTTATAGTGCCATGGCAAAACCATCCCTGAAAAGAGGCGGCATACTCTAGCAATGGCGAGCTTCTTCCGTTCGTTTCAAAAGTATATGTAGTCGGATTGGCGAACTGTCGACAGAAATTGCGGTACTTTTGTACAGAGGTGATTAAGATAGTCTGATAGAATTACCTTAATCGGATTTTATAGAATTATTTATTCATATACTTAGTGACAAGGATTAAAATCTCATACCTAGAACAACATTAGGTCGATATATGGATGTGACGAAGCTAGATGTGCTCTCAACAGCAGACCAAAAAAGAAAGTAGAGGTTTGACAACGCAGCAACACAATATTTATCTTCGTATAATGACGCCTTTCATACTTTTCTGTCCATTAATAGGAGCCTAAAGGCGTCCCTGAAGATGACGTCGGGCGCCCCCGGCCGCTCGGGAACGCCCTATGACCTCTCAAACCGCTTCCACAGCCAGGGTCTGGCGGCCGGCGGCTCGGCACTGCTCGACGCGATAAACAGAGGCAAGGTTCACCTTGCCAAGTTCATTCTCGATGCAGGCGAGCAGGACGTCGTCAACACCCGGGATTTCAAGGGCAAGACGCCGCTCATCCGGGCTTGTTATATCAAGGTGAGTAACTCTTGGAATTTGCATAGAGAACTTCATGTGTTGCGGATGGTTGCGGATGGGTATGCAACGGTGCTCGTTTGTTTTAATGAATATATTATGCTATACCATGTTATATGACTGTGTTCTATTATTCTATATCGTTGTTGTCGACATGCTATTCTTTCTCGTCTCATTCTACCTCTTCTTACTTGTGAACTATTCATTTTCGATCCTTCTCAATCTTCATAAATGAGGTCAACCAAGTCAACAAAATCTGGCTGGACACAGAAGGTGATGCACTTTTGCCCTTTGTGAAGTCTACCTATCCATTGAAGCCTATGTCGAAGGTAACGACATATTGATGATATTATAATGTGGACGTTTACCCTGAAAGCAACCTGACATACATATTCCAACTTCCTGCTGACGTACTGGGAATTGGCTCTAATGACAGTATAAATAGTTAAGCCTTGTAATGAACTCGACGTTAAAAACAAGTATATATAATGCCGAGTAGATGTATGTGTCTCGATTGACATCTGCACTGCTAATGTATAAGAGTCATCTGCATACACTAATTCCTACGCCATCGGCAACTAAAGCTAGCAGCAAAGGTATGGATTATTATAGGCCTGGTTCCGATATTTGCCCACGTTCCTATGGACCTCCGTATCTGACGTTCGTCGAGTCATTAGATGATTGATTGATGGTATTTTATCTTTAGCCTGCCCTTGGCAGGTATATGGAAACTTCTTACAAAGGAAATGGCTTCTCGTATCATATAGCCGATGTCTGTATTAGACGTATTGATTGTCCTTTGGCGACATAGAACAGTGATTCATTCCACTGAGTGAAAGCCAAATTTGCAAAGGTCTTTCCTGATTAATAAATGTTCATACATATGGACTTAAAACAAACTCATTGAACTTGGTTCGTACCAGACAATTAAATGATTTTGGTTTTTTCAAGTGCTATTTTCTTATATTTATTTACTATTCCTATCCGTCTTTATCAAATACAAAAATCATTCCATAAAAAACCAAATTTAAAATCCTGATTAATTGATATCACATTGGTTTGATAAGTAATATCCCTATTGTGTTTTCGTAGGACTATTTCCACCTACCAACAAATATATCGATTATTTCTCGGAGACATTCATTAAGATATGCAAACAAGAGAACGGTGGTGCTAGTTCTAAACGTCCAGCCCAAAATCGGGGATTTTGTTTTTCGATGGTCTGTTTCCAACTTGCGACCGACTTTTAATCCCTCTTGCTGAATTCACTATTCCTGTAAAAAAAAGTGAAACAGTGTTGAACTGATAGGCGAGAAATTTGTCAGAAAGTGGTGCCAGAAGACGCTTAAATCGAAACTTAGATCAGTCGCAGACTTTCATATATTGTTTCCACATGCCAATTTTTTTTTACAAAAATGATCCTTCTGTGGTGGTCGACAAATTCATCGGAGGTCAAAAGGTAGAAACAAACTTTATAGTATGTACTTTTTACACTGAGTATATTATGGCTCGATGAGTGTGGTTCTGCGTGCTCGCATTCTCCACGTAGTTAATGCATAGTAATAATATGTAGAGAGATAGCGAGGAGTAGTACTGCGTTGTGTCTACTACAAGGAGAACACGACCACACAGATCGAAACCATGGTAATGTTGTATGTATCTCTCACCTCTTGACTAATTATTAGGAAAAATCTTGTGAATAATTAGAAATTCAACACAAGCGCTGTGCATTTTTCAAATAAAATAGTTCATATAATATCCGTCAGGTGGCCGAAAAAGCCGTATTCTCCTAGGAGAATACGGCTTTCCAGAATCTACTCAGTAGCAATCTGTAGGATACATAGGCTTAGTATGGAGACTCCGTATTAGATGGATAGTAAATGATGTCGCTGCTTGAGTCTTGTCTTTTTTACATGAAATTCACGCTTGATACATGCCTATCACGTGCAGTAGACATTTATGGAACTCAATGGTTTCATGTTCCTTGGAAATTATGTACAGACACCCGTGACCTCCCCATTCATTTGGTTTAGGCCTTGGCACTATTGGCTCAGCCATAGTAATGAACAGTCTCAGGTATGTGTTCTGGCTAGTTGCATGATATAACTTCAGTATATTTGGCCTGCTATTGCCGTGAGACCTTCAACAAAGGCCGCAAACCATCTCCAGGAAGATGAAACCCTATCCTTCTATGATGCCCCTTTGGAATTTCCTTTCCGATCTCAGAATATTGAACTGGAAAGTACAGGAGTTTAAAACATATGCTTACTTCTCACAGCACAATAAATTACTCCTTTTCTCTCATTCCCCCTGGATTCCTCTGCCACAATGTGTTCCCTCTAATATCGAAAGATATGTATAGCTGATCTCTCAACTTGTGTGGAGTATTCTTTATCTCACCCCTTGTATTTTTCCCCATAGACTATACATGGAGAACTTGTAGTCAACGTATTGTAGAATATTGTAAAACAGTACTCGATGGGGCATGATGCCACAAACGTTAGCCAATTGATAGTGAGAGGGGTTAGATGAAAATCTGAACAGCACTGGAACCATAGTCTCTGAAAATACTTCATTCGTTTAGTTTTGCTATGCAATCTTACTCGGCTATGCCTCGTAAAATGACTCCGCAACCAAAACTCATGGCAAATTTTCAGTGGATATACGGATCTCGATGCAGTTCCTTTTTATCATCCCGTTTTTAATTTCAAATTTTCGCAATAAGGTTCCATGACTTGCTATCTCTCAGGACTGACTACAGATATGCCGCGTTTACCCAAATCACAACCCAACTGCAGACTGGTTGGCAGCCCTTTTGTTTTTCATTGGGTTGTTTAGATGGTCTAATGTTCGGCCCACAACCGTTGTCTCCTTCGCCTCTCAGCACCACCTCTGCTTGATGGACACCCACCTGTCTGCCACGGGCCTCAGATTCTGCATCATGTGGTCAAAGATGGATGAATTTTGCTCCCAGCATCTGTATCTAAAACTAGACAAACCTCTTAGGGTTTATTAAGTAACATATACCACCTATACTATGGAAATCGCACTCAGCACTTGGAGATGCTCTGGTGATTCGGTCGATGGTATCCACCACTCCACCTATCGGGGCATCTGAGAACTATCTTCTGCTGTTGATGTTATCACCGACCAGCAACCAGCTCACTGATCCCGCTACTCGAGTTCCCCACCCACCCACACCAAGGAGAACTTTGGTTTCTTTTTCATTTTCTGAATTCCTTTATTTCATCTGGATATGCTGTAAGCTCGTTGGCCTGTTTACAATACAAATAAGACAATGATGGTAGCTTTTCATCCGCAACATCGCAGGTACTACTACGATAGAAGTAATGTGACTTAGTCAAACGTTTGGGGACATCTAGTGAGTAAACATGGGTATATTGCCCAGTATTATACGGAAATAGGTAAATCACCGTGTCTTTATGTGATAAATACTCGGAAAGATTGAAGATCAGGTAAATTGATGCCAGAGGCAGAGGTCTATCTAATCATCCATTAATATTGTGCCAAGTATTTATCACCTATAGCGACAACATGCTTGTTTTCGTAATATAACCTTAATATAACCTTTGCCCACGCTTTTTCGGTGATTTTTAGCCTGTGTGCGAATCGCTGCATATTGAAGCATGTCATCTTGATGTTATCGATTCATTTTACATATTCTAGTAATTCAAACTGTTTCACATTGGTGTACATTATCAGATACATCTACTTTAATCGGTATGGACGTTTATGCTCTTGAGTGTACAATTGTCCGTAGATTGCATTTGATGCTGCGGCAATCTTGATTTCCCTTGTTAAAGTCCTGTGATAACATACACGGTAATCCATAAAGTACGCACGCAGAATTTCTGAAATTTTGGACCCCCCCCCCCCTCCCAATCTTGTACGCAATACAACAAAGAGGGAGCATATGCAGATTTTCCAAAATTTCTGACCCCCCCCCCCCCCCTCGGTGCGTACGTACTTTATGGATGGCCCCTAAGCCATTTACATGTTGTTACCTACTATATTTAAAACGGTAGAATTCCGTCGAATCCGCTTGAAGTTGCTCCCATACATAGAGACATAGTGAACCCGATCTAGGGTGGGAGATTGAAGCCCCACGGGAGTGAGATTCTCGTGTAGGGAAAAACTCGAACCTGTTCTTCTTTTTTGTATTTCTATACTCAGACAAACTTCTTCTCTTATAATTCATTTCAAGCCATGCCAAAATCAAAGTTTAGTATTATAGTTTTCTGATCTATTTTTCTCGTGAGAAACCAATGGGATCTTAACTTTCACTGGTACCCCTTTCGAAACTCCGCTGATACCCCTCCCCCCCACCACCACTCCAGCCACCACTTTAAGTATTTGACCCGTTTCAGACATCTAGCTCTGTGGAGCAGTCAGCAGAGTGTTCGGCTAGGGATGCGGGTGTAGGGAGTTCGGTTCCCGAATTGGTTTTTGACTTTTCTGGGTTTTTAAAAAATATTTTTCCCCCTAACTCGGACCCGACGAAGTCGCTAGTATGGCTATAAATGCTATGGGAAGCAGTGGGTGGTATGTGTATAAGATACGGCCGCAGGTATTCAATGGGTATATTAGGGTATTAGGAGAAAACGACCTTACTGTGGCCGAACTATGTCTTAGTTCGAGGTCACCTATCGCCGACGTTCGCCCAGACGCCGCAGGCGGAGGGGCGAACATTGGCGATAGGTGACCGAGGTGGGGTGGGGTGCTGGAGTTGGGTGGTCACGCGATCGGGACCACGTGACCGGAACCACGTGAGTGGGAGTCCATAGCAACTGTCTTCTGTTTACGCATTACCGCTAACTCTTCCAGTTAGTTCCATATTCTAGCTTGTCATTGCAAGACAACACACGATTATCCCACGTATATCTCCTTATAAACCTTCATGTTTTAGTCTTTTTAAAGCTGATGGGCTCTCTATGGCACATATTTGGGCTGGTAGGTCATTCTAAATAAGTGTCGTCTGGAAAATTACGCTATTGATATAGATGTTGCTATCAAGCTCTTCACCTCCTCGTTCTATTTGGTCATGGGCACGAGCATTTGATATTCTTTCTTTTATCTATATATTCATCTGTGTTCTTTATATATCATCTCTCATATCTCATATGATCATTACCTAGGCTACATGATATTTGTATCAATATTGATGATTTTCAGTTATCATTATGTAAATGTATAGATATCAGCAGCTAAGACAAAGGTTCCAGCATACATAAATCTAATGACAACTCACAACTTCTGTTGTCTATGTTGCATCTGTTGCTGCACAGTATTCAGTATTAAAAGAGATTTACTTTTTTACATGGGGGAAATCGTCTACCACGATTTAGCGAGTGAATCGTACAGAGGGTTCGAAAAAGAAACCAAGATGATGTATTCAGAATTTGACTGGCGACAGTTTCCAACTTGATTTACCCCATTTCATTTTCATTAACCTCATTCCTTTTGTTATATTTATGCTGAAATATATAGTGTATATTATGTGGAACCCTATTATGAAAACAAGATTGTAACCATCGCAGTAGAAGATCTAACGCTGTGTTAGAACTGCCTTTGAATAATAAAACAAACAAAATAATAAAAAACAAAACAAAAAAACCATAAGAGTGACACCTCCAATACACCATTGTGCTTCAGAAAGTAGTGAAATATATGCTAAACTTACTATCAATTCTGGCCTGATTATGAACAGACCAAAAATCAACAATTCCTTCCTAAAAAAACCGTGACTTTTAATCCAGAACCTGTGTTTTTACTGAAAAATACAATAATTACAATAGGATACATCCCCCGCTCTGGTTTAAAATCCAGGGTTGTTTCAGCTTAAAAAGCTCTCGAATTACTCCCCCCCAAGTTACCGTCACCAAGAACATGTTTTGGTGCTTGACGTCAGCAGGTAACCACAAATAACCCACCTAACTCAGGCCACGGCGTCGTTTCTCCCAACTGCGCAAGCAGCTCGGAGCAGCTCGGAGCAGCTCGGAGCCTCGTCTGGCAGGTGCGAATGGCGCAGTGTAGTCACAATGCAGAGGTGTCAAGCTCATCAGAGGCATGGGCCGGTTGGGTTATTTCTTCGGACCGGCAGTCTGTTCAATCTGTGTATACATAATGAAAAGCCTTTGGTAAGGGAGAAGCAGTCAGAGGCTGACCTATAAGGCCGCGTAGGGTGGCACCCGGGAGGTGGTGTGTTCCCCTCTCCCCTCCCACCTCACCTCGTACATCAGCCAGCCACAAGAGGGCCTGACCTTTTGGTGCTGGCGACGGCCATTCTGGCTGAGGGTGTAGGGGAGTGGTTCTGACGACACTTGTATGAGTGCGGGGAAGCTCCTTCTGGCACTGGTTAATACTATCCGGCCCGGTAGAGTAAGAGGCTAAGGCCGGCTGGCTCTCTCTTAGAACTCTACACCTTCTTCATAGATCTATCTATTGGGCCGCTGGTGACTCCCATCCAAGCAATCCCATGTCCATTACGGGGAAAGGATAGATGTTCACTTGCGGAAGGAAAATCATATTTTAATGCCACACTTCTCATTCAGTGACTCGTCTGTGTACGTTTGACGTAGGTACACATAAACAGGATCTAAGTTACATCACTATATTCAATTGGTGTTCCATTAACTTAAGCAATAGCATATAATATACTTGTAGTATTCCCACAGTGCGAAACTAACCACTTTATTCCTATATATACGCCATCGCGGAAGTGCATGTATCGGCATATTTCACACCAGCGTATGAGGCGTATACAAGACTGTTTCCTCTTGTATACGGATGCGTCTTGGCTGTATTTCACACCAGGCGTATATAAGAGGAAATATCCTCTGTGCACTATATATATATACGCCGGGTGTATACAAATCATATACTTTGACGTATATACATGTATGTATACTGATAAAAAAAATAAAAAAGGTTCCCCACCAGACCGCCCTGCCCCCGCCACCCTGTCCTCCCCTCCTTCAATTTCTCACCACTGACCAGTTGGTAGAGACCCAGTCCTCTCCTCCCCATGCTCCCCACTGCCTCCCCCCAGTGTGTGTGTGTGTTCCGATTCTGACTCCGACTCCGATCCCGCCGCCCCCACTCCCTACACTCTCAGAGTATAAGTATAGGTGTTCTCAGTGAGAAACCCTCCCCCGCCGCCGCCCGCCGCATGCTGCTTGCCGCTCCCACCCATTTGTGTTGGTAGAGGTATAGGTGGCCTCAGTGAGTAACCCTCCCCCCCATATATACGCCCCCGTTAGTACCCACTGAGGCCCAATTAGTACCCAGTACACAGGCGGAAGCCAGCCTACTTCAGAGCCTCCCGCCAGCGCCCCCCGCCTGCTCATTTGTGTTGGTAGAGGTATAGGTGGTCTCAGTGGGAAACCCTCGTACAACCACGTTCAAAGGAGAAAACCAGCCAAGGGTTAGGCAGGGGTTAGGCAGGGGGTAGGAGGGGGTAGCAGTTGGAGTCAGAGTTGGTATATGTTAGTTGGTTATACGTATTTAATGAAAAGATAATAAATAGAATTTTAGAACAATTTTATAAAAATTTATAATATAACATTGGATTTTCTACATACCAAGGACTTAATGACTAATGGCAATTGAGATATACTATAGTGGTGTCGAAAATGGCAGAGATTGGAACTATTCAATAGTGGTATAAATATCATTTATCTATAATTTATGTCATATTATTATATACCTATGTCTGAATGTCTATTAAATACTGCCCGCTGCTAGGGGTGCAGTAATAATAATGTTCGTGCCCGCGGTGACTGCGACTTTGTATGTCATCAAAATGGCGTTTTTTCACCAATTAAAGGTATATAATAATAAGCAAACGTCCTCACTGTAGACGAAATGGTTCTCGTTCTCGGTCAGTCTCCGTTTTCATACTGCCTTCCGCCTATGGCGTCAGTCAGTATGAAATCGATGACTGACCTCGAACAGGAACCGTTTCGTCTACAGAAAGGACGTTTCCTAATATTTTCGATATCATTACTGTTACCAATGGTCTTGTGGCCAGGAACTACGCAGGGGCGACAATGACTACCCCTACCCCACCCAATGTTGGAATGAGTTCACAATTGTTGTAAACTGGAGGTTCGTTGAAATTAGACTCCTCAGTCTTAATAAATGTCTTTAAAAAAGTAGTATAATTCAACTATTTACGACTGGGATATAAATTCGCTTATGATAACAGTATCTCGCTAGAAAGTAGTCTCCACCGCGTAAATCCGGTATTTCCCATGTACCTATTAATGTTGTTGACAGATATACACACGTTATACAATACCTGTTATACCATAAATACCGTGATATAGTAACGTACAATACAACATGAATATAACAATTTATACGACGGATGTAGTGAAACAACGTTAAAGGAACTTCTTTATTCCCTTCGAGTGAGTATCATTGAAAGCTGTCGGTGCCTATCCAGGGGAGGCAAGCATCAGCGCTGGAAGTCTGTTAGGCCATTAATTGGCCAAATTGTTATGGACGTTCTCTCTAATAGCATCACAAGTGGAGGGCCTTCTGGAATGGTCAACCAAAGGCCAAAGTGCACTATGTCAAGGGCATTATGATAAGGCAGTAAGTGATTAGTTATAGGTCCTACATCTTACAAAGCTAGGATGGAAGTCGGTATATCAACATCCATATATATTTTTTTTTAATCAAGACGTGTTTATTCCATACAAGATGAAAGGGGTGATTAGTGTTCGTCTAACTTAACAGGCGATCTTCCACACTAATACCGGTAGGACAATACAATGGACAATATATTCGACACCACAATACATATATCATAGCATCTGCTATCATTAATTTTTACTTGCAGATCCGATATTAAATATTCTCATACAATTCTTTATTGACAATCATGTACTCTTTTATATGCATTTTAAAATCATCCCCCGCTCTCTTCTCTTCCAGTTCTTTTGGTAATTTATCCCATATTCCATATGTCTGTATGTCTGTATGTATGTATGTATGTATGTATGTATGTATGTATGTATGTATGTATGTATGTATGTATGTATGTATGTATGTATGTATGTATGTATACATGTATGCAGACATGTATGTATGTATGTTTATCTCACCCCAGTACTTTTCTCCGTAGGCTTAACATTAGGAACTCGTACTCCACGGTCATGAAGTTCGTGTACCCAATACTCAATGGCTTATTGGGTGGTTCATTTTAACAATAAAGCATTTTATATTGGGTGAATTACTCTGCAGTCAAACTCGATGGAGTACGGACCAAGCTATTTTCATCTCGTGGGTTTCCTTCTAATTATATATATATATATATATATATATATATATATACGCACACACAGAGTTGTGCTCGTATTCGCCATCTGACTTGATTACAAGGATAAAGGAAAGTCTCTAAGTCAGTACCCCGCTTTAAATGTGCATATATCATCAGAAATGGTCACCAGTACAGAGTCGTCTATAGTCAAGAAGTAAAAGGTCTTAAGTAAATTCCAACAACCTCATTCAGAGACTTCGAGATGTAAAGAGTCTGTAACTTTCGATATTGTCATGTCAGGATTGTATATCAAAGATGCTTCTTGACGGGAGCAAGTTATAAAAGAAAACGAGTCAATAGGGCAAAGACAATCCTGGGAAATCCCACAGGTCATCGCAATCTCCGATGAGACATAAATATTCAGAATATTGAATATTTCATCACATGAGATCGAGCCCTGTTCCGACGTCACACATTCAAGGCCACTTCTAGTACATTTCATCTTGCTGCGCATGGCGATGTCGCCGCGTTTCTATTTTTGAGTAGGAAACTAAATGGAAATTAATGAGGTGCCCTCTCTATGATAGATTTGATCTTTGATGACACCCTATCTTGAAACCAAAGCATCTAACTGAAATAGGAAATAGCGTGAGCAACTCCCCACTTTCCGACGCAGGCTAATTTGGAAGCAGCAATTATTTCAAAGGTTAGACAGATAGGTTGAAATTTCAGAACGATTACAGTAGCTCTAGCCAGACATCACACTAGGGTTGCGTAGGAGTTGCCAATGTTATAGTCGGTATCTGATTATTTAATGTTTATTTGATGGTTAATTGATTTTAGAAAAAATGCATTCGGTATTCATACAGTCACATTACACATTACATACCCCAGAATCATGTGTTAACTATAGAGATGAACCATGGTTCGAGGCATTCGTATTAATCTTGTTTTTAATCTCATGAATTGGACGATGGAACCAAAGTGAGTAGTTCTGTTTTTCAAGAGCCATTTACCTGCCTTGAGTCTGTTATATTTTTGTTGTTGACAAGTAAATGCGTCATACACCGGGTCGTTTAAGCAGAATCCAAGCAAAAGAGGCTGTGTCCTTGCGATGAGATTTCGATGTGACAACGTTTTATGGACGCAGTTTTAGGTCCCTGAATGTTTTACATTTCCTTTTGTTTACCGATGAAAGGCTTTCATTTGCCTAACGCAATCAGAACAGTTTGATTTGTTTTATCTACAGTATTGATTCTGGACTTCAACGTACCTTTAAAAGAGATGAGAAACTTCTAAGACCGTTACCTTCAATCCACCCCCACTCCCATTTCGGGTGTAATCCTCCAGATTTTCACTTTTGGCTCAGTGACTCACTGGACGTGATTCCGAGCCGGCGAAAAGCCTGTTCCTTTGCAAATAGTTTAACATACCTGAAGCAGCTTTATTAAACTAGGAGTAAATGGTATTTTCATCATTGATGAATGAGTTTGCAATTATAGTTTTCTGTAACCAACTTTCACCAAGTCAACTTGCCATTTTTGCAAGTGCCTGAGTCAAAGATTCAAACATATCAAGCACCAGTAGGACTTGAGGTATTTTGAGCTTGAGTGATTGGTCATGGTCAGCTGAGCATGCCTCTAAGACCCTAAGACACTAGTACCCTGCTCCTTTCCCAATATCACAGTGAATAGCATGCAGATAGTGAAGTGGTCGTTTTTGCAGCATGCAGGAAGTATATATGTGATTAGTCCAGCCTTTATATAAGGCATACGAGCACTATAATGAAGCCTATCCCAAATAGTCGGGGTCAGTGTTTGATTTATTGGGCTTGATGGGGATTTTGTAACCACTATATTTTCGGAAATCTTAGAACCCCTAGATTTAAAATTTGTACAGCATTATCTGGTGGCCAGCTTGGATCTTTCCAAGATGCCTGACATTTTATTCCAGTTTCAACCAAAATGACTCGCTTTCTTTCACTATATATTTACTAAAACCACATGAAATTAGAATTTATGACTGAAAACCATCTGAACTACTCAACCATTAGCATTTTGTCATACGTCGGCCATTCTAGATTCCAAGATGACTGCCAACATGCCATGGGAGAGATACAAATCCCAAATTTCTACAATTATTGCCTGATTTGCAAATGTAATAATCTACTTTTAGAGTTTTAATGGGTGTGGAATGAACTGGAACGCTCAGAAATATGATCTAAACATTTTCTGTAAGGAATACTATGGTAACTAGTATTGAAAGGTTGCTGCAAAAATGAGCATCAAAGGCCTTCAAGTATATAGTTCCTGCAGTTATTATTGGGTGTACCACACAGAAATATGATTTCACTATTTTCTGTAAGGATAAAATATTATTATGGCAAGTAGGACTTATATTTTCACCAAAATCACCGACAAATTCCTGAAAATACAGAGTCAGCAGTTGATTTAAGAATTCCAAAGTAATACAGTAGACCTTATCACACTGGGTGCCCACAGAAGGGAAACTAGCATAGGATAATTGTTACACTTTGATTTCTTCATTATATTGTAAAGTCCAGAGGCCAACCTAAGCCAGGTTAGATCTGATATGGCAGGCTTGACATCTCTTAGCTTTGCACACTTAGTGGCTGTTGTGACAGCAGCCAATGGGATGACCAACTGTTTCAAAAGTCGAGTGAGGTCTCGGCAGCGGCAGGTCACATTTTGTAAGCGAGAGGCCGGCAACAGCGAGCGGCACCTCAAATCAAAGCGGCAGCAAAACTACTACCAATATCCCATAGAGAGCGGCACCTCCACCTCGACAGCGACGCCTCAAGTTCCATTGTTGGCCTCTCGCATTGGCGATGAGTACTCTCGTTTAGCACGCTCCCGACTTTTGAAACAGCTCCCTGGTCTATCACACAGGGCCTATGAGTATGCTCCTTACAATAACAACTCAGAGTGTCATTGCTAGGGTGCCCTGTCCCCATTTGGACAAGTTAGGAACTAGATATGAGTGTTAAAGTGGAGTAAATGTGTCATTCAAAGCATGGCAGCTGAACTATAGACATCAGGGAGGACGAGGAAAATCCAAAATGGTAACTGTTCCAATTTAGTCAATTTGTTCGCTAATAATTATGGACAATTTTGATTATTACTTTTTTCTCATAGAAACCAATATCACTTAGCCACAATAGGGATGTATAGACCTGAACCTTACAATGTGATACAAAATGTGATCTCTAACCCTTTCCCATTAGCACCCAAATACTGCAGAGCATTACACCACAGGCAGTGTCTGTAAATACACCCCCTATTTCAGTAACTTTATTTCGGAAACAGCAATGTCACATGATTTGTCATATGATTTGGTGGCCTTTAGGGAGTGTACAAGTCAGACTATGTCTACTTTAGGGGGCACCCTCTTGAGATGTCATACTGAACTACCCTTTTTTACAACCCATGGACACCCCCAACGCACACATGGGCTGTGGCACTCCATCGCCCCATCCGCCAGGACTGGAGCTTCAGGGAAATCCCCACCTTACCGGTAAAAATAATACATTGCGCTTCCAATGGGGATCTTGTCAACACTGATCATGACTTCTTTGTTCATGAACAATCACCACTCCCAGATTCCGTCAGCCCCAGGAATTGGCCCTCGCCATAGTTTCTTGTGGCCTTGTCCAATACCTCCTTTCCATCCCTCCTCAGGATGTAGAAGGGACAGCTGGGCACTGGTCTCCCGCCTTACATTATCTGATTTTGGCAGACCCTGGTGGAGGCCTGCACCAACAAATGGAGGTCCTAATCTGTCTGGTCCTCCTGCATCATTGCAACTAAGAGCCTCTCAATGGTGTGGTAGGCCCTCTCCACCATCTCACCAGGCTTTACTTGGGAGTGAGACCACCTGCCAAAACAGTTGAGCCTGGAAGTTGTAGCCCTGGTCAGAGTGGAGGGTCATCAGGGCTCCAAGCAGCACACAAAGTGCTCTACAAAGACCTGTGCTACTGTACTGCTTAATCACCCTCAGTCTCACCATGACTGCACTAGCAGCAAGGGATCTACCACAGGGCAACATTGCAATGAAGTCACTCTGGCTGGTGCTCAATCTGGTGCTTGTAACATCAAATCATTTATAACAACACTTGTCCCACCAGTTCTTTTATCCTTGTCAATCACCCACAGGGCAGCATGATTGGTCTTGAGTGGTCTGGTTTTGTGATCATACTGCTGGTGTCTCCACCAATGCAATCAGTGGCTGGGCCAGGCTAGCAAACTGTGGCACA
Source organism: Alentia gelatinosa (assembly GCA_950022655.1). NCBI lineage: Eukaryota > Metazoa > Annelida > Polychaeta > Phyllodocida > Polynoidae > Alentia > Alentia gelatinosa. The sequence goes on from OX465581.1 coordinate 107,628,184, forward strand.
AAGGAGCAGTAATAACTAGTCAGGCCCATGAAACTCTTGACCTCCATCACATTTTAGGGCTCCGGCCAGCTGTGCACTGCCTCCACCTTCGCCAGGTCTGTGCCTTCCCCATCACCACATGCCCCCGGAACTGCACCAATTGGCTGGCTAACCTCCACTTTCAGGGCTCCCAGACCACTTTCCGTCTTCTTATACTGGACAGCTTAATCTACATCCACCTGCCAATAACTGCTGACCAGGTTCAGGGTGCTAAGCCATCTGGATCTAGCCAGCATGTCCTCTACTGTGACTACATTGACCCTCTGGTAGTCGACATAGTAGGGGACAGAGTAGTTTTGATGTTTTTCAGTCATAGACACAAGTATTGGTTTCATGGGGTTTTAGTAAATATAAACAATAAAAGTGGTACTTGGTTGAAACAGATATGAAATGTTGGCCATCTTGGAAATAATCCAAGATAGCCACCAAAAATAGCGTGAAAATATATAAACATCAATTTTTGAAGTCTAGGGATTCTAAGCTTTCCGAAAATTTATAGGTTACAAAATCCCCATCGAACCCCAAGAAGCCGAAATTGTCTAAATAATGAACCTGACTAAAATCTGAAATGCCTGACATACGTCTTATTTGTGAATGTGATCTGTGCTTGCGTTCAAGAATGAACGTTTTTACATTATGTATATGACTTGATTCTTTTGTATCAGTTATCAGAGAAAATATTACCAAGGTGCATATGGAATATGGGGGTCAATCATTTCGTCAGGTATTATGGGTATCATTGCGTAAGTATTAACTACAACCTATGTACCTTGGTTTGTGGTAGATTTAGCTGTCCATCATCTTGATATACTTCTCAACAGATCTAAGCCGCCTAACGTTACTGAATAGAAATACCTGCAGATAAATAGACATGCTTCTTAGAATCCATTCTATGTTTCGGACATCGCATAAAGGGAATTTCGGAATGAATAAAGCCTGGCATATTTCGAATGATAGAGATTCACTGATATTTTTTATGTCGCTTATTTCGTATGTACACTGAATATAACCAATATTAGAATGCTATATTCCTTTGAGAAAGATGGAGGGACACGATCTGATATCAGACAATTCCAGCTCGTTCATATTATAACGTGAGAGTTGTCCTGGGTTACACTGTATGGCGACAAACTGCTGAAGACTGGCACTCAAGGACCGGACCGGAGCAGCTCCAGATAAGAAGGAAAAATCTGCTCTTGGAACCAATGTATAAGTTTGCACAACACTTGAGCAGCTTGGACCATATCCAGCGAAAAACAGGAAGCGATGAAAACGGCAAGTTCAAAACTGATGGGACCAAAGTCTGTGCGTATCAATGGTATCCATTAATGAGAGAGTGAACTATGGAATATTATAGATTAGCATGTGCAAAACGGTAGCTGTAAGAAAGCCCTGAAAGAGAAAACATGGGTTGCCCTTCATATACACGAACCTACTTATTATTAAATGTGCCATATCTAGAAAGAAATACTATTGACTTATGTTCATGCATTTGTTGATATCAGATTGAAAATTAGACTAAATGAACCAGATAGGAAATGTTTTTCTGTGTTTTTTTTTTAATGTTTTTATTCATATCTGGATAATACATCTCAGTTCATCCAACGGACAAACAGTTACAGCAGTATCTTAGCAATCGACGCAGATCCAACATGAGTTAGGAGAAGAAAATGTAAGTGATGAGATAGGTGCACCATGATTAAATGATGCGTCATATGCACGACATTATCAGTTGCAGCTTAGGTATAAAATCTTCCTTGTCCGCTGATCGCTGTACCGCTGCGGATAGCTCATTCCATAGGGCTATGTCCCGATGTGCTTATCATGTCAAAAACATTACCAAGGGCATAATAAATGATATCATCATGTTAACGTCGGCGTTTTCCACTTCATGGTTAAAAAGGAAAGATGGCAAATGGAGGAAAACAGGTCTAAATAAGGAATATAAAACACACAAATATGTATCTATAATACACGTAATGCCCTGCAACAAATCAACATGACCTTATAAGGGAAGGTCGATCCTGGCGTACATTAATTTGTAGTTGATGGAATTCAAGGCCCCAAAACAACCGTCACTGTAAAATGTATTATGCTTAGTCAGCAGTATTCCTGAGAACAACACATGAAATACAAAACAGAAGGTTGGAGAAGTTACATAGACTTTCCAATCGAACCCTTTACATCCACATGCCAACCATGAGGGCATCTTGGAAGAGTCAGGGTCCCAGTATGTAGCTCTACCATGCCCAATCCCCCTCTGACACTAAAAATAGAGGTTGGTCAGAATACGATTTTTTATTCTTAATCATGTCAATTTTATGTTTGCAGCTTATTGAAGACAAGGGAATAACTTTGACATGCCTCCTATCAAATAAGTTAGATATGGATATTGCACCCTGCTACTAGAAGTGGAAATTACTTGTCATTAAGATGTTGTGCATAGACCTTACTACACTATGCTCGGCCGGTCAAAAGTGATGTGACAGACTTAACTATATTATCCTCAAACCCACTTGGCACAGAGAGTCTGGACAGACAGACATACGAGTATACAGTATACAGTATACAGGCAAAGACAGAGAAACAGAGTCAGGCATATGTATATACACAGACAGACAGACAGGGTAAGAGACAAAGAGTCAGAAGGCAGGGACAGAAAGAGACATAGAGACAGACAGATCGACAAGGTCAGAGACAGAGAGAACGAGAGTACAAGGAAGCAGGAACAGAAACAGACAGACATAGAGTAAGGCATACAGACAGGGATAGATATACAGAAACAGAGAGATAGATATGGGGGTCATGCAGACAGAAAAAAAGATATAGAGTTGTTTTTATTCAAATAAACATTCATGATGACAAAAAGAAATAATTTCAGCATAGTAACATAGATAATATAGTAAAAGATAGATTGACAAAGAGTCAGACACGCATATATAGGGAGACAGGAATAGAAACCGGGACAGAGAAGGACAGACATACAGACCAGGAAGATATAGGGAAAGAGAAAGGGAGGTAGGTAGAGACACAGATTCAGAGGAACATAAGGGAAGACAGAGATAGAAAGGCAGGCAGACAAAGGTGGACAGGGGGAACATAGAGAGGGGGACAGATAGACAAAAATAGACATACTACAGACAAAAAAAGGTCGAGAGTCAGCCATACAAAGAGAGGCAGGAATATGTAAAAAGACTAGGATCCAATCTTATTTTCATTACAATGGAAGATCAAGGTACATCTTAAGTATTTCATCAAATGGAAGCAAGAGAATATCATGAGAAATTATCAATCAGTAAGCCATTTGTATTTGAAAGTATTGAGAATATTCCAATAAACCTAGAGAATGGATTTGATAGTTGTTCTCTTGTATCATCAACAGTAATGTTAATCAAGATATAGAAATTTACATGTGTGAATAGATGGGAACTGCTTACTTATTGAAATTAATTTATTTTCTTTTTTCTAATTTGAAGGGTTTCCTTCCATTTCATTTCATTACATGCACCATTTGGTATTATCAAGCAATTGTAAGTTCTTCCAAAGGATTGGTCAGTATTGATTGACTTACTACTAATCATATATAATGATCTCATATAACCCCTTGTTTTGTTTTTTAACACAATTCAGGTATTAAAACCAGTGAATCCTGATGCACTATGCTCTGGTGATCCTCGTCCGAGAGACTCTGTCTGTCTAGCGGTGCAGGGAGCTGTTTCAAAAGTCGGGAGGGTGCTAAACGAGGGTACTCATCGCCAATGCGAGAGGCTAACAATGGAACTTGAGGCGTCGCTGTCGAGGTGGAGGTGCCGCTCTCTATGGGATATTGGTAGTAGTTTTGCTGCCGCTTTGATTTGAGGTACCGCTCGCTGTTGCCGGCCTCTCGCTTTCAAAATGCGACTTTTGAAACAGTTCCCTGTTCTTCATATCAAGAGGTAAACATGGTGTGAACGGCGCCACGAATTGCATCGTAAAAGCAAGCTGACGGCCACTTTTTCTTGGGGGAGGGATATTTCGATGGCGGGGGGAGGGGGGAGGAAGGGTGAATTTTTTAATAAGTATTCCTCCTGGGCTGTGGTATGTGATCCTTGTTGCCGAAGGCGCTAGTATGATGATAATGACTGAATGTGGTATCTACATTTTCAAATCTAATGGGACAGGCCTAAATATGCTGTATATTGATGTATGACCGACCCAGAAGAACTTCGCAAGGAGAAAGGGAAATAAAAGCTTAAACAAAATAAAACAACAAAATTCCGACTGTCAAATCTGATGGAACAAGCTTAGTATTCAAAACACTTGGCCCAGACCTGGCAAACCAGTTCTATTCCCATCCACCCAATCATAAGACTCTGGGCCTGAAACCACTCTACTTCTTTACTGACATGGCAGTGGTGTCAATATAATATTTTAACAGTGAATGCTAATGAGACCAAAGTCTGCTGGTTTATGTTGGCAAATAAGAGGAAGATCACTGTCCGACCGGACATATGCAGGTCTTACCAAACTTGATGTGCTGGGCTCTAACTTATACCTTGGAATGGATATGGATTCTTGCCTGAATCTCGAGAAGCAGTCAAACACAATTATTAGACAGGCTAACCACAAGATTTTTTATCTGCAGGTCCCTATCAAAAAGCCAGGTCGCATTAAAATTCTGTAAGCAAGCCATCCTCCCTGTATTTGATTATACCGTGAATTTTATGGATGGTGTCAGTAGACAAAACCTAAAAAAAGATGCGGAGACTACAAAACTGGGCTCTCAGGATTTGTCCAAATAACTGTATCATGACAACTGTCGAAGAGCTGCACCGTCATACAAAAACAAAGCTTCCATTGCGCAAAAGAAAGGAGCTATTGTTATCTTTATAAGCAATATATATAAGGAAATTTGGTGACCACAGCATGGATCTAAAATGTAATACTTGATAGTAATGTACCTAATACCATTGTATTGAGTTCCAAATCCAAGCTGATATTCCAAAGAGGGAGTTTTTGAAAAAGAATCACCTGAGCAGGCTCAGACAGATAGACCATGGTTGCACCTCTTTGGTTGCTGGGTGGGAGGGGGCGGGTTATTTCTTATGAGACAGACTTAACTATGTAGTATCTAAAATGTCACGTCTGAAGGGACTGAATAGCATTTGAATTGTCATATCCGTTGGAACATACGTAACACTATGACATTTAAACCATCACATCGGATGGGACAGACATAACTTCACTAAAGGTTAGTTATAACAATGTTCTTGGGACCAGAGAAATTGCTTTGTACGGAGGTATGTTATATCCATGTTTGTCAGAGACAGCCATAAAAGACTGTTGAAACTCCATTAACTATATTAAAACGTAGTTTTCTCTCTCATAAAAGGTGAAATATGAGACAATAATTACTGATATTTGTTTTAATTTGATCTTGTATCTATTTTTTTCAATTCAAACAACATATACAATCGTTCATATCTCGGAACGCGCTCCCTTGCAAACAGGGGTAAAATTCCAAAGCTCTCCTACGTATTGGGACTACACTTCAAGTCACTGTAGGGCTAAAAACGGAAATTTGAGAAAATCAGTAAACCATCCAGAATCACCCCCTACTTTGTTTTTATACATAGATGTTGAAATAACCATTAGCATAATTTGATTGTTGATAACAGAGAGGCAGATAGAATGAAAGACGCAGACAGCTTGCAACATTCTTTTACATTTCCCATGATCTTCCATTATAAATGGGAATAATATTAGCATATCAGTATCACTAGTGAATAAGGCTACGGGGGTCTTAGACGTTCTACTCGCATGGCCCCTTTTATTCCAAACGCTATCAATCACCCCTCTCTTTCCCGGTCCACTAATTACTGCAGTTGCCATTCACAATGTACGAGCTCCGTCAGGAAATTGGCCCCGTAGTCTGCCTGGACATTTACTGAGAACAGCCGTCGTGTACAGGTATAGGGTCAAAACGTATTATATCCTGACTGATTGTTTTATATCATAAAGCCTCCGGATCAATAGACAATGCTGTCGAATACGGTTCAGATAATCGCCTTTGTAAAAATGGGTTATTATGGATTGTGTTGAAGCAAATAAATGATTATTTCCTATCAATTTGACTGTGTATATCTGATAATTGTATGTGTTAGATGGTTCTATGTTCTCAATGAAGGAGGTTGGATTGAAGTGTAGTGACATTTATCTTCCTTTTCAGAGATAATAGATATTGGTTACGCTAATGCTATTTTGGCTGTTATGCCGGTATAGAGCTCCCTACAACGTACAACAATATTGTTCTATGGAGTATCTGTCTCCTCATTGTAGTCGTATATGCATACACATAATGAATATGCATACTACCCTTCAAGTGTTTCATTAACTTATCGTTGAAAATAGATACTAAGCAGTACTGTGCGGTTAATGATAAGGTATTATCCATACATTCAATATTTCATATTTTCTGCTATTCTAATCTCACTGTAAAGGATTTCCCACAATTTCACGGTATTTCCCTGGCAAATGGGGTGCCAGGGAAATACCGCAAATTGTACGAGGGACCGTAATATATTTTTGACGGTAGGTTCTAACTGTATTATTTAGTTTGATAGCAGTTTAAATCCGTAATATATTTCAGACCATAAATCTAAACTGTGATAAACCATAGGTGGTAACGGTTCAGACCTGTATGTATGAAGTTGCAAAGCTGTATGAAATATATCATATGAATGGCCTTTCAATATGCATATGCCATAGACTTTGTTATTGAGGATCTTGAGAACTTTTTTTATGTAGGGGGCCATCCACAATGTATACATGCACCCCTCCTCCTCCTCCTCCCCCTCCTCCTCCTCCTCCTCCTCCTCCTCCTCCTCCTCCTGTGCAATAGAACAAAGAAGGAGCATACACAGAATTTCTTGACCCCCATTTCCTTCAGCGTGTATGTACTTTATGGATTGCCCCTTGGAGATATTCAAATTATGAATACGGTAGTGAATATCTTGTGATGGCTACCATCATGAATTCCCACGCAGCATATTGGCTCATGTTAGCTCAATATCATTAATACCTTAATCTTAACATCTAAATTCATAAACTCTAATGTTATCAGTGCAGACTATATCACAGGAATACTCATCAGATTTTGACAGGACAAGGCTGCATTTGATATGACAGGATGAAGCCAATCTTACTTATATTTTAAAAATGTCCTCTGAAAGTGGTGTTCAATCATCAGAATGATATTAATGTCATGGAAACTTGAGAATGTGCTTTAAATGGCAGAAACCTTACAGGTGATGAATATCTATTACACATTTTGATTAAGTTACCTGCCTTTTATTCATTATTTTGATTTGTTGCTGATATTGGAGTTATTCTAAGTGCATCTAATACATCTATATTTCATGATAATATATCGCATGTTTGGTATATATATTTATCCTACCCCTCATATAAATCTCCATAGACTTAACATGGTGTGACTGTTTGCCACGGTTATGCCATATAAGATTTATATGCCACAGTTGACATATGCAATTAAAAACATGTGACAGGGTAGGATAAAATCTAAACGTCACTCAATTTCATATGATTGTTTACATGGCGTTCATTGTCTTCTGCTACAGATATCACTCAGCTTCGCTTCGTGATATCATAACGCAAAGACAACTCACGCCATATAAACAATCATTTGAAATTACGTGACGTTTCTTGATAATACCCAGCCAAATGGCATTATTGACAAAAATCCTTGTATCTTATATTTCCCTCTACTTTCCTCTCGCTGTCTCTGGAGCTCCATCTGCCAGTCAGATAAATCCCGAGTGTGGTCTGCAATCAGCAGGTAAATGACGCACGTCAGGTATCTTCTTAATGTCCTCCAATTTCCCGTTTTTCCCTACAGGAGGAAAAGACAAGGGCCAAGGCTATTGACCTTTTGCTGAGCAAGGGTGCTGATGTGAACATCCAGGACGACTCGGGCCGCACTGCGCTCAGCTACGCGTGCGAGCTGCGTTGTAATGACGTCGTCAAGGTCCTCTTCAAGAACAACGTCGACCCTGACATCGCCGACAATAAGGGCAAGTTCCCATAGTCTCTTCGCTTTTATAGTTCCTTCGCTTTACCCTCTGTATACGAACATGCATTTGGTATGTTTTGCCTACCAATATCGCTTTTGTGGAGGTACTTTTGGTGTGAATATTTTATTCTACTGTTGTATATTTTTGGTAACGGAGGGGTTAGGCCCGCGAACCCACCGGGCTTCCGATGCACACCGACGCGCCTTACGACGCGCTCTATGACGCACAATTGCATTGAATTGAATGAGCGTCGGGGTGCATCGAGAGGTCTGAATTTCTGCGTCGGCGTTTGTGGGCCCCAGACCTTACGGTCTTGTGCAGAGGGCACCCATGCATAAAAGTAATTGAATATTATTGTTGATTATCAGTGAAGGAGACAATCTCCATCGGTAAAGATACATATATGTGATATAGAGTTATCAATGATATCTGAATTTGGCCCTTGAAAAGCTGTACGAACCACAAACTACTAATTACCTGCACGGAAGCGAGGGGGGGCTATTTATCATCTCCCACCTCGCTATGTTATGCCTATAGGCCTAGTCAACTGGATGCACAACATATAAACATATGAAGGTGCTTTTGTGAGGCCTTATAACTTGCATTTAATCTTTTGCCCTTTATAGATGAAAGTCTATCTGTATGAGGAATAGCTATGTGGCACAGTTTGCTCGCGATTATAGCGTCAATGGGTTGCATGAGTAATGATGTTAATTTTCACATTCACAGGGTTTCCTTGTGCTTACTTAATAGCATAATAATATATTCCACCCATGATGAGGGGAATTATAATTGTTACAATTTATTCTCTTCATACTAAATAACAGTATAAATACACATAATAGTTTAAAGCTGATATGATTGCCATGAGTTGTGTTTGATGCATCTGTTCCTGGTATTGAAATGATAAGAATAAAGATTGTAACATTATTATATATGACCTGCTTTGCTTCTTTTGAGGAGACAGTGAGTAGGCTCTCTCAATTGAAATGTTCGCATATTTATTCAATAACACCCACGAAAGCTGAGTATCTCAATTATTATGAAACAATGTGGAACATGATCTAATAGTTCTGTATCAATTACTAATTAAAACCTTTAATGCATCCCTCCACAGGTAACACGCCGCTCATATACAGCGCCATGGTGGGTAACGATACGGGAGTGGAGATCTTAATCCGGTCATTCCGACGGCTGGGGCTCAACGTCGATCACGTGAATAACGAAGGTCTGACGGCACTGCTCATCGCTTCCAAGCACGGGTTCATCGAGTGCGCCTCCATTCTGGCCCTGGAGGGGAAAGCATGCATCTCCTTCCGGGACCGCGAGAAAGGCATGAATGCGGAGGAATGGGCGCGCGCCCAGGGCTGCCTGACACCGGAGATCCTGGCCTTCTCCACACACACTGCGCTGCTCAATTACAAGCTGCCGCGCGACGGCCTGGATCCGCTAGATGACGACGCCGGGCGGTGCGAAGGGGCGGGCGCCGACGGCGGCCGGAAGATGAGTACAGTCTCGCGTGCCCGTTACCCGGTCTCACCGCCGACGATGAGCAATAAGCCACGACTGAGTAAGACCAACAAGGACCTGGACATCGACGAGCTCAACAAGAAGCTCAGCCAGCTGCACGCGCGCACGGGAGACGGAGCGGGGAAAGCGTCGAGCCGGCTGCAAGTCATGGAGTACGGCAACCGGGCGCGCGACAAGCGGAGCAGCCTGCCGAGCATCAAGTTCTTCGGAATGTTCTGGAACAACGAGTCGTCAACGGACACCAACAATCGGGAAGACGTGGCTCTGCCGCACCTAGAGAAAGGCGGCACAGCCCTGACGCCAGAGGGCACCCGCAAACACCGCCGGAAGTCAGCCAGCAAGCGTGGGCAAGCGTCCGACGCCGGGGAAGCCTCCCCCGCCCTCCCACCACCGAGTCCCAGTTCGGGCATGCGCTATGATTACTCGGACGCCTCCTCTCGCCGACAGAGCAGCGACCAGCGATCGCTTTCCCCGCGATCGCCCAAGTCGCCCAGGTCGCCGCGGTCACCCAAAAGTTCTAATGTTTCCCCGCAAGGGTCGCTTCAGTTCATCAAGGCCAACGAGAAAGAGGCAAGTCCGAGGAGTTCTACCCTGACCAGCGCCAGCAGTGTTCAGGTAACGCTGGAGAGAAACTCCATGGTCTCCCCGGAGCCTGTGAAGGTGGTTTGCAAACAGCCACCCAAAGCCAAGGAGTTAGGGGGGAAAACCGTAAAGTGAATATGCCATAATAGGTCATCATTACCCGAATCAAATGAGTCCCCTATCGATGGTGTGTCTGCCTCTATGATCAACCCCTCCAATCACACCTGTCGCCACCTGTCCTGCCCCAGTGACCCAATCACCCTTGTGATGCATATATATACGGATTGAGCTGCTCAGCACTTGCTACTTTGTTTACTCTAAATACGGTGTGCTTCATTGTCATGAATCGTACGTCAGTCTGACGTCACTAGGTGGCATAGCGTCTCTTAGGTGGTATGGCGTCAAAGAATAGACTCTCTGAAGTCTTACGGTAGTTGATCCTGTTGACCCTGGGCCATGTTGTGGATTACCTTATTTACGTTTAAGTCAATGACTACCCAACTATTTGAGTGACATTTTCACCCGATGTCAAACAGTATTCTCTGGCAGTGTATTGCAACATTGTGTGGACGTTAAGTCATGGATGTATAATGTTGACCCTAGCCATATCCCTTGATATCCTTTCAATGATAAGGCTATCCTCTACCCTGGATAAAGGAATCCTCAACATCTGCACTAGGAAGTACCATTTAATTCGGGTATATCCTGCACCTTATGAATTCAAGGCAACGATATGTGTAGTTTGAATCTTTCTGGATATACTATGACGTGAAGATAATGTATATAAAAGATATCTATATTAAAAACGAAGAACAATACATATTTTCACTGAGTCGTAGTTGGAGACACTTATTCGCTATCGATGTCTTTTTTTTTCATACACATTGTGATTGCATTGGGCAGTATTTTTCTGAAGAAGAACTTGATTTAATGGAAACAAGGATAATGTATTGTTGTAGGTAATCAGTCCTTTAATTGCTTCAAACAACCCTACATTAACTTATTATGCTTTGTCAGCTTAACATATGAATGTAGTATTTTGGTAGCAGAATTATGTGTCGATGTGCTACATGTGAAAATTGCGTTTTCGTGTTTTACGAGCCTCTGGTAACGTTAATTATTTAAGCGTAACATTTGTTTTAAAGTCGGCATAACCATTGCCTGATTTGCACTATTGTATTACAGCGTATAGTCTATGGAACATAAAAGATATCTTGGAATCCTAGCCTTCCAATCGAATGCCAGTGCTACAATAATACCATGAAGTGAACGAAGCGCCATTCCACATAGAAATGTATTGGATTATTTAGTGTCGATGGTTGATGGCAACCTGAAGTATTTGCTATGATAATTGTACATCGACATTTTGCATATTATACGTGCACCTTTCTTTATTAGATTTCCTGCCCCAAATAATGGTTTGTGTGATATCAAAAGAAATGAATTGCACCTTATTGGTATGCAGGTTGCTCTCTAACGAGATTGTCATGGACATATCTATGTTACTCTATAAGATGTTGATGGGGACAATTAGATAAGTTATATTATCTTCTTGGGACAAGTTGTCTTCTGCGAAAATCTGTAAACAGAAGATATATCACAATGGAAAATAGCAAGGCCAGTTTATGGTTTTAAAATACGATTATGAATCTGTACAAGCAAGGTGGGGGAAATTGCAATGAGCATTACGGAAGTGACTATTCTGAGCGCCTCCCATTTATCCTATTAGATTATATATATATATATATATATATATATATATATATATATATATGTAAGATACAAGGAAAGCCCCCTCCCCCCCCCCCCCCCCCCCAGTGAACCTCAATGTATAGTAAAACCCCCAATGTGTCATTGTGTTTAGCTTTGTTCATCGGGGAGGAAACGAAAAGTAACATTATAAATCGTGTAATGACATGGGAAAGTATATCAATCAGGGAAATGGTGTAATAAATGGGTTTCAGTAAAACATACATGAGTAAAACTGCGTTTTACAACATTGACGGTCAATTGTTTTCCTTGTGGAGAATTCTGGAGTTTAAATTGTAGTTTACAGCGTAATACAATGTCATTAGGATATATTCATGGGGAAAATCCGCAAAGAATAGATCACGATAGCCGGAGGTGTCGTTCAGCAGTGCTAAATGGCTGACCTCTTCTTACACCATGACCTGTGACAGTGTGATGTTGGGGCGATGTGCTTTGTATAAGGTCGTGAATGCCCCTTGCAGGCTCCTACAGTTATAAGACCCCTGCCAGGCCTGTGTCCTGACCGACGATGTTCTTCAGCACTCAGAAATATAAAGAGAACGAATGGACCATGTGACCTGGCCACTCCTGACCTACTCAGGAAGGGTGTCGTGCGATTCAAAGCTTTATCCTACCCCTAATAAAAAACTCCATAGGCTTAACATTGGGTCACTGTATTCAGTCTGGAGTTCAGAAAAATGAAAAATATCGCTCTAGTGGGATACACTTGACAAAAGACGTCATTTGTAGAAGTAATTTAGACGGGCGGGGTAGGATAAATTCTAAACCAAACTCGAGTCAGTCATGTCATTGTTCATAGCACTCCGGCAAAATCGTGTATTACTGCTCTTGGCTTCGCCTCGCACAGTAATACGCTATCTTGCCGTCGTGCGATAAACAACAACACGACTAACTCTTGTTTGGTTTCTCCATAGGATCATGGTTGAAATGGGATACATTATCTGTCAACTTGACATGGTTCAACAGGATTAAGACCATTTTCAGGGGTCACATGTATACGTGTTACTTGAAAGCTACGACTCATTTGTCAAGTCTGGTGGAGGTGTGTTATATCACATTGTGCGACCATCATGTTATACTGGTTTCCTACCTTTTGGTCGAATAACAGTCTGTAATTACTAAATTCAGCGAGAGTGGATTGTGTCATTATTGGCTGGTCATTGGCGATGTCACTATCTCCTCTTCAGTGGCAGTGCCCTCTGCAGGACCCTTGTTTTGTGGCATTAGTTGTGAGGGAGAGTCAGTCGAGCCCCGAGGTTCTCTTCAATACCTCTAAGGCCCGGCGTCCACCTACTACGATAGAATCGTAGACCTCCCGATATGGCACCGATACAAAATGTCAAAATCGGTGCCATATCGGGAAGGTGCAAAATCGTAGACATATGTCTAGACATGCCAATCCACCACGCATTGTATGGGGGTTTTATCGGTGTCTAATTGCAGAAACGTGGTCAACTACCCCGATATCAGGTAACCTTCCGACGCGATTTTGATTTTTTTATCGGGAGGTGCATCGTAGACCATATCGGTGCCATATCGTAGTAGGTGGACGCCGGGCCTAACAGTTGGAGTCATCTGGTGTGCCGGTGCTAAATGGGTGGTCTGATTCTTTGCTGTTGCCCTAAAGACGGACATAAGCGTGAGACTGAGTTCAGTTTTCCTTTTTTTTCCTGATCGGGGCGGGGGGCTGGTTTGTGTCCAGCTTAATGATTCCGTTTTCCTCAGCTTCTGTAGCTTCCTCGCTAAGGTTGAGGCAATCTTTTAAAGGGATGAAAGTACAATATTGGGTTATGAATTCTCAAGCGTCAAGAAGACAATATGGGTCTTTATATTTGTGAGTCTCTGTGCTCAAATTCACAGTCAGTAGTTCTGCAACCCTAAGGCATGGAAATCACTTGATGAAAATCAATTGATGATCCCACCAATCATCTAACCTGACTCAATATCATTGAAAGGACGTATAATCCAATTCCTAAATCATTCTGGTGATTTAGTCAAGTGTAAAAAACAGGATACTGTAACACAATACAATGATAAACACACATGCGATGTTGATCCACACATGTAAGATGAAAGTGTAATCACGCTAGAGACAGTTTCAATATCAGGCGCTCTCTAACATGTTCTTCCAGACGCGCAATACTAGTGGGGAAACCAAATATCGTCTCTCGTGTTTGTAACGCCAGGGTCAGAGAGGAGGACGCGTTTATTCCGTTAGGTATGAGATGAATTGCTAAACACACCCTTCTTCTGGATAACATGCAATGGTGAGGTATTTTATGTGCTGTCTCTGGCTTCACCATGACAGGGAGATAGGGTCTTTGTCAAATCAAGAACATGTGTGTACACAGATTATAATGTATACCACATGGAGTTAGGATTCTCGGTCCTCAAGGAGAAGTACTGCTATAGATGGTGTATAAAATCAACAACGTTTCACGTTTGTCCTGGCTGTTTGAATGTTTATAGAAGGAGGTGTGTCCTGTTACATTAGAATTAGACCAAATTATTCTTTGGTAGATTCTACCTGATGATGAGCACCTCTCGAAACTAGTTCAACCACTATTGGGAGGCTTACCCGGCTCCATTTGTGTCCTGAGATTTTACTGCCATTACGATTGTAAATGTTCAATGAACGCAATACTTGTACCCTTATGTGTATGTGTGGCTTACGCTCGTGAGTACTAAATGAATAACGACTATATATTTATAACGGTAAAGTTTAATGGTGATATGATATTGATATGCATTTCCTTCAAATATGAAAATTGCCCAGTTGAGAATATCATATTGTTTTTCTCCCCCCGAGATGTGCTATCCCTGAAGATATGCCCAAGATAGAATGGTATATAATGTATATCATCCTTTAAGTGTATAAGTTGTTCTTTTAAAACTAAACCCCGTAGATAAGACGTGTTACTACTATAAAGGTAGATTTACCCTGTTATGGAAATGGATTGCTTTGTCCTTTAACACAAAGTCAGTGTGATGGTCGATGATAATATGTCCGGTTTTCCATTGAATCCTCGTTCGGATTCAGCAATATATATTTGCTAGGGTTGACCTCTTTATGATCGCAGCTTTGCTATTCCCTTTTCTGGTTAATCAACCAGTCAGTGTGGAACCCAGATGATGGTATCATAATCGATTTTTCTTTTAATAGCAGAACTAATTGTGTTCATAGGATACTATTGTTAAATATGTCTCTGTAAAGGCAATTTGGTTCATGTTTCAATATGTTTCTTTATTATAGAAGTATCTACAGTGCACTACATGTCACAGATGAGTGTACAGGTAAACACCGGTAAGCGGTTCCTATCCATCTGATAGCAACAAGTTCAGTAAAAAGCCTTATTTGCAACACAGCTGTGCATTCACTAAGCCTTTTGTCTGTAATGCCAAACTCGAGATTTATGTAAAACATGCACTAATTTCTTCTGTATATCGTATCAATTGTGCATTCCTTGGATGCCATCTTCCTGATTTTGTTTGACCCGAACACCTCGCGATTAATAACTGTTCTCATTCCAAATAAGTCCTTTATTTTTAAATCTTTAAGCTTAATTGCGCTCTCCCGCCTATACTCCTCACGTGCATGAAATTAATGTATTTTCATACAGATGATGATGCAATCAGAGATGCACAAGACCCATATCGTTATTGTCTTTTAGTAAATAAATTTTCTGCAGACTACTTATCTAGCGTCTTTACTTCTTTCATCTATTTCATCATCAACAATGTAATAAAATACATTGAATATTCTGTAAAAAAAAAAATTTAAAAAAAAAGTTATTCAGTTCATGGTTTCCCAACAACACCTTAATGATGGGATGATAATGAAAATTGAAATGTAATTAACACTTATAAAATGTATTTCACACTTATGTCTCACACTTATGCGTCAGCTGTACGGATTCCGTTCGTGCACACTGTGGATTTTGTATCACGTGACTTGTAGTTAAATGGCGATTTAACTATTTCCAGGGATATAATGATAAGGAGACATGCATCCTAAGACTACATTACATCTGTTCCTTGCTGTTTTCGTGGGAAATATTCACCTGCTTCTTCGAACTCGCCGAATATTTCCGACACAATACGGAATATATTCCATTCAGGCACATTAAGTATGTCTCCCTATAAAATAAAAAATATGCCCGCAATGTCCGCAACCTAAGAGGTTATCTTATCACTCCAGACCGATTTAAAAGAGAATAGAAGGCAGGCATTAAAGTGACATGTATATGCCCAGAGAATGGTAATTTCTTGCTCCTCAGAGGACCAGCTCGTCTCAGATACTAAGAAAGAAACTGATGAGCGTTTGGTCTGTGTCCCCGTATGCCATCAAGTTTGGAGCGACCAGAGATATGAACGAGGCGATAGCCAAGTGAACATTCTGAAGCGCTTCAAATGAGATGGCTATTTGGGACACGGACCAAACATGAATATGTTTCTGATATTTAATATCTTAGCCTGGATATAGTTATCTGTTTATCACCCATTGAGTATGATTTACCGTACCCGCAAGCCTGTTGAGTACGAGTTCCTAATGTTAGGCGTATAGACGTTTATTCCAGGTTGAGATAAAACGCTACATCTAATATGGAACAAATGTCTTACAGCTCACGAAAATAGTTCTGTGTTAATATATGTACCTGACCCGTTCTCACGAGCCAGAAGGACGAGATGTTTTTCAGTCTTTTTTTAAATACATTCTAAACATCTTTCTCGATTGTCATCTGTAAGTGTACATATCAGGAAGAATTTGCTACAAAATATCTGATTTGGTTCTCATAGGAGAGTAATTCGAATTGGAACACCCCTTAGTTTTGTCTGTGCGTCAATAGATATTTTTTAGAATACGTGAAATGATATTTATGTTAATAAATATTGCCCTGTTATTTCAAATATAGGTGTTCTTTATATATGAGGCAAAAGAATCACTTAACTTCTTTGATTCTTTACCTGGAATAATCGGTAATGCATATAAGGGCTAAGTAGCTAATTCAACATATTTTCAATAAGGGTATATGTCAAATATTATCATATTAAGGAGAATACAGGGATCTTATCAAAAAGACATCTTTATGGCATACCCGAATATCATACCATTCTAAATAGGTAACTTTCAATTATTCATTTGAATATAACATTCCGTAATATTCAGTACAAAATGGACGACGTGAAGAAGAAAAAGGTTGACTTTATTTCACTCATGTCATATGAAGTGATAGCACCCAAGAAATAAAATTGAATTTAAAACACCCTCGACCTATGACATACCCTCACCCCCAGTCACAACTTCATTGCATCAATTAAATATAGCATATCATCACAAAACGGACGACGTAAAGACCTGAAAAGGTGGTCGTTACTTCGCCCATATTATCGATATTTCTAGCCAGAAAAATAAGCTGACTTTGATAAATACAGGCTCATAACACACCTTCAACATATGACAAACACTCAGTCTTTATGACACTTTTATTGCATCACCTGAAATAAGCAAATAATAAGTAATAAAATAGATAACGTAAGGACTAGAGAGATATTTTGCTAGCTATGAGACAGTTTGGTTGCGATCAACTTTTGAGGGGAAATTTGGTTCTTATTTATTTTCTTCTTTTGTACATGTTAATGGCAAAAGAAACCGGTGAAAAATGGGTGTTCTTTTTCATTAAAATCCTATTTTTTTTTGCATTAACCCAGGTAAAACTATGCATGTGTATAGCCGGATCCTCTCTATGTGGTCGTGACAATGGTATGTGAAAGATTGATGCTGACGCCGCGTGACTCGATCTATGCATGTGTATGGCGTTTTCGTTCTCAGTGAGATCTAACTGATGAAAAAAAAATTCAATTAGTTACAAGATGGTGAACTTAACACCCCCCCCCCCCCCTCCTCCCGATTCGGGAGAATGGGTCACCTATAGAAAGTAGATCCTTCAACAAATACGAAAAGGTTGTCCCAAGAAATTAATTATTGCCTCGAGCAATATCAGGTTTTAATCATTCATTATCATTCATTTCTATCATCAGCAAAGGGCAGTCTTCTCCAAGTCGCGATGAGTAATCAGACATAAGAGCTAGTTTGGTGATTTATATCTAAGTTGTTTTGGTTCCTAATTATCTAGCAAACCTCTGTCTCCAATATCAACAAATTTTTTATGCTGATTATCTGGCGACTGCACAGCCAGGTTATGGTGAATGCTCCCAAAGCCGAGTCGCACAGGAATTTGATGCGTATACTGATCGACGTGTGGATTGGCACCAGTCAGACGCTTTCGTCAGATCAGAGAAAATCTGTGAGAATCGGTATTGATTTAGGCGAATCACTGACACGATTATTAGACTCCCTGGTGGCAATTCCAGTCTACAGTTAAATCTGATCATGTTCCAGACCAGTCAAAGTTCCTTTTAAGAGGAAATGCGGGATATTGAAAAGCAATATGCGTAGTCGGTAACGTGGCTCTTTCCGGCCCTTATGCTCTACTGCAAATATGTTTCAAACATATAACCGCGTGTACAAGGCAACACCAACACCACTGAAGACTTTTCTATGACGTGATCATTTTGTTTGATCAATCAATTTCATAATCGAATGTACCAGGCTGAGACCACATTTCACTCAGTTTGGGACCAGTTGGTCTTCGGTACTGGACCCCGAATGGTGACAATAGTTTTTTTTTGTATTGTAAACTACAATTCAGTATTAAAGTATACTTCTATTGATGTACATAACAACAGCATTGTTTTATCTTCATGGAGGAAAATCATCGTCCTCATCATCAGCACCATCATGTCATCATAAGGCCACTCAAAAAAAAACTTGTTTCTCATCACCAAGCCATGAAAAATATGACGAGGGCGCTTTTTTATATATTTTTTGCTATATCAAAGAGGGCAGACATACAGTAAAACCCCGCATAAGCAGACACCCTCCGATCCGGGCCAAAGTGGCTGCTTACGTGGGGTGTCTGCTTATGCGGGGTTTCCAGATTTTTACTGGCTCTACATTTAATGCATCCCTGACATCAGGAGCTTTAATTTGATACTAAATACACATACCTTTCATAATTTCTATCAAGGTTCATCTATTTTTTTTTTTTAAATCTTCTAAAATCGTTTTTTCTGATGCGTGCGGTGATGAGAAACAAGTTGTTTTTTTGAGTGGCCTAACTTCTGTCCAAGATCATATGCATGTAATGGATGCAAATAGGAGCTAACAGGTAATGATGTAACTATTTGAGTACCTATTATATCTCATTACCCCTATCCCTGAACACAAAGAAGGAGTCGATAGTTGGGAATAATAAAATTTATTTTAATTTTATATACCTATACCGACATGAATATTAATATGTAAATATGAATATGACATAAGGTAGATAAAGTAATTGACAGAGGTATAAAGAGGTCAATTACGTATAATATACATAGTTGTAATTGACATGTATAATGGTATGTCAATTATGTATATGGTTGTATAACAGATCGTATGGTTATACAATATGAGGTATAATGGTTATACAATATGATGTATAAAAAACGCCCTACGGAGTAGGAGATAAGAAAGAGGTGAGGGTGGGTGGGAAAAGAAAATACGTGTGAACGTAGTGGAGTACAGGAGCAGAATGAGGCGGAGGTCAGATACGCGGTGGGCCACGTGACCGCGGGGTTCACGTGACCGACACCAGGGGGGAGTGCGCAGGGTGCGCGAGGGGGCGTGTCAGGGGGAGCAATGACCACCCCTGACCAACGGCCATGGGTTACCCATTACCCCTATCCCTGAACACAAAGAAGGAGTCGATAGTTGGGAATAATAAAATTTATTTTAATTTTATATACCTATACCGACATGAATATTAATATGTAAATATGAATATGACATAAGGTAGATAAAGTAATTGACAGAGGTATAAAGAGGTCAATTACGTATAATATACATAGTTGTAATTGACATGTATAATGGTATGTCAATTATGTATATGGTTGTATAACAGATCGTATGGTTATACAATATGAGGTATAATGGTTATACAATATGATGTATAAAAAACGCCAAGACCATAAAAATGAGGCGAGGTGGGGGGGAGAAAAGTTTGTGAGGGATGAGAGTCACTGGTTGAGGGACTGTATGAGGGACGCATTCACCTCTTGTGAGTTGGAGTCCCTAATGTATCCCCTGTGTGCATTAGAACGCCACCCCCCGTATCGTTGAATGGAGAGTTCAGCGACCCCGGCCTGGAAGGCCTGAGTGGCGGCGGCCTTTCTCAGGCTGTGTAGGGTGTAGGTCTTAGGGGGGTGGCCTGCTGTGGTGTTGAGCCGCTCCCACTCCTTTGACAGCGACCGCGTCGTTATTAGCGACCTGTCAGCGTTGAGCAGGAACGGATCCGTTGGTGTCAGCGTGGGGACCGCGGCGATCATATTCCTCACGGCCGTCACCGGGCACGACCTCGGGTCCGGGGAGGATTGGAGCCTCACGTGTTTTTCCTCCCCCACGCACTGGAGGTTCTTGGCGGCCTTGATGCGCACCTCCACGTGATTTCCCGTGAGGACCACGTCCCCACGTGAAAGGTGTCGCACCGGGTCGAATGCCCTGGCCGTAGGGGGGGCGACCTCGCTCTGCCGCAGTGCGGCGTAGTACAGGAGGAGGAACGCGGCCCGTAGGGTCAGGTCGAGGGGCGTGTCCGACAGTAGCTCGAGGATCCCCTGGAGGGCGGCCATGGGGATCGGAGGCTTGACGTTTGGTGTGTATGCCTTGTTCCTCCTCATGGCGTCGAGGGCCCTCCTGACCCTCACGTCCTCTGTGGCCGTTACGTCCCCGCCCGAGAGCCGTAGGTGTGTCCTCACGTGCGAGAGCTGGTTGGCCACGGTCGCCGGCGAGGGGGCGTGGTCCGCGAGGTACTCGAGGAAGGCCGTGATGAAACTCACGGACGGTGCCTGCGGGTCGGTCCTCGTCCGTCGGCAGAAGGCGAGGTAGGTGGACACGGCGCTCTTCTGGTTCGCGACCGTGCCTGGGGCACGTGCCTCGGCCTGCCGCGCAGATGCCTTCCGTTGGAGAGAGCGTAGCGCCGGATCTGCAGGACAGGCGAAGCACAGGCACGAATGAGGCATGAGTACAAGGCACCACGGACCACAGATCATGATATGTCATCAGGCATGCAGAATTGTTAAAATCCCTCGAGGACAGGTGGGCCCTACTGAGTGCGTCGGCGACCGTGTTGAGGACCCCGGGGACGTGTGTGTAGACCAGGTCGACTTGCAACTTGGCCTGGACCATCCAGGCCTGTCGGGCACACTCGGCGAGGACGCGGTTGCGTGCCCGCCCCGACGTGAGTGCCTGGACGGTCCCCATGTTGTCACAGAAGACTTCGATCCTGGTCCCACGATCACGGTCCCCGAGGAACGTGTGGAGAGCATATATTGTGTTCAGGGCCTCGAGCTCAGAAATGCAGTCCACGGGGTCATTGATGGGGCAAACCTGGCACGCGTAGGCCGCACGGCCGTCTGTTCCCCCCACGCCCGAGAGGCAGGCGTCGACCGTGATGCACTTTGTCGCCGGCCCTCGAGGGATGAGGGCGTGTCCATTCCACCCGACGGCAAACCGTAGGAACCACTGGAGGTCCTGCCGCATGTCCGAGCTCACGTTGATGTAGAACCCGTCCATCGACCGTAGGGCCTCCAGTAGTTTGCTGACGAACGGCCTCGCCGGGCGGATGCATTTCGCGACGTGCAGGATTTTGCCGAGGACGGATTGAAGCTGTCGCTTGGTCAGCGACCGCTTCCTGGCGACCGCCCCGACGTGCTCCCGCACGTCCTCCAACTTGTCCCGGGGGATGGTGAGGGACATCTCGGCGGCATTGATGTCGATGCCCAGCCAGCGCACGGTCTGACTAGGGGCCTGCGCCTTTTCCCGGGCCTCGGGGAGGCCGAGCTCGGCGAATAGGTCTCGGGCTATGGCAAAGTCCGAGGCAGCTTTCTCCCGTGAGGGCGACAGAATGATGAGGTCGTCCAGATACATGGCGGCCTCGACACCCTTACCGGCGAGTATCCCCACGATGGCCTCGGCAACACACTGCATGTGATACGAGGACGCGCGGGCGCCGAACGGCATGGCCGTATCACAATAATACCCGCCGTCCCACATGAAACACAGCAGAGGCCAGTCGAGGGGGTCGCACCTAAAGTTCTTATAGGCGCGCGAGATGTCGATGGTCGCCATGTAGCTCCCTGGCCCCGAGGCCACCAGGCGGGTGACGAAACCGTCGACCGTAGGGAGGCTGTGCTCACGCTCTTCTCCGTAGACCGCGTTCTTCATTACGTACGCGTTGACGCTACGGTCCCGGGGGAAGGTCATATCCGTTATGACGCGGCGGGCCTCGGACCCGCGCTTCTCCCGGGACATCAACGGCGAAACGTGGCACCACGGCTCGAAGGGGGCCTCCGTGAACGGCCCCATCAGGTTTGAGAATCCACTCTCCTTTCTGATAAAATCCCCGACTTGCTTCGGGAATCCGGTGGCGCTCGGATGGTTGGGGACGTCCCGAGTGTCGCTGGCCGGCCCGAGGTAGCCGAGGGGGAACCCGTATCTTATGAAGCCGAGGAGTTCCCCCTTGCCCTCCATTCCCGTCAGGTACCGCTCCCACGCCCGTAGTTTGAGGTCCGTCGGCAGTGTGATCTTTGTGCACAGGGCGTTGGGCAGGCCCGAGGCCCGGACCGCCTCGTAGATGTGACCGTGCGCCGGGGGGCCGGCCTCGGTGAAGCGGGGCCACTCGGCCCGCCTGTGCTCCATGAAGGCCTCCGGGTCCGTCCGGAGTCCGGGCGACGGAATTCCGGTCCGGCAGACTTCCTTTAGTCCGCCGAAATCCGGAGTGTTAGTTGGATCCTCAGCCGGCGCGGTAACACTAACACTCCTGCTACCGCTGTGGGTTGGCGGTGGCCGCGCGGTGAACCTGTCCTCCACGTGGCGGGTCCCGCCCCCTTCGTTGTTGTTGTTTATGTTCGGAGCCCGGCCACGTGGGCCGGCGGCCTTCGTGTTGTGGTCACGTGGACCCCCCCTGTGGTCCCCCCTCCACGTGAGGGGGTGGGGGCCCGGAGTGGTCACCGGGCCGCTTCCTTTTACGACCCCCGCCCACGTCCGGTCACCGGAAATCCTGTTGGGGGTGGTCGAGATCACAGGGCCCGCTGGTGTTGCATCACGTGGGTTGCACCCCACGACCCCGGGCCCGGGGGCGGAGGCACGTGTTGTGACTGTGTGGGGGTGCGCTCCGCTCACTCGCGGGGCGCACCGTAGCCGTTTTTTGCCCCGTGTCCGTGTTGGGGGAGCACATCCGCTCTGGGGTCGACCGCCCGGGGCGTGTGTCCGGCCTGGGGTGCGTGTCCGGCCTGGGGTGCCCGCCGGGGAGCCGGTGTGGGTGCAGCCTGGCCGTTATCATAGCCCATTGTGTAACCGAGTTTCCGGTTGCACGCGTGTAACGAGTGCCCGCATTGTCTCCCCACGGAGTCGCAATACGAGCACACGTGCAGCCATCGCACGGGCCCGTCATCGTGACCGCTCCTATGGCGGCACCCCCTCTCCGAATTATATTGCCGGCATGGCAACTCCCGTCCTCGGGCCTTGCCGGTGTCGGCGCCGCTGGTGAGGGTCCCGGTCGTCATCACGAGTCGGACTCGCTCCTCCTGGATCCTCGAATAGTCGCACCACGAGAGCCTCCCGGCCTCGATCTGGTCGAACACGTGGTTAGACCATCTCCTGACTCCGGCCCACGGCCGGCTCTGGGCGTCGATAGACACTTGGTGTAAGTGCCGGAACATGGCCTCGCGGTCCACGGGGTCGACCGCACGGTCGTCCCCGAGCAAGCCAATGAAGGCACTCAGATACTCGAGGGGGCCCAGGGTTCCCCTCAGTTCCAGCTTCTGGGACAACGTGTAAACCCCCTCCCTATCCACAAACATGTACGGTTTACTTATTAAACGGGTAACATGAATATCTGACTGCAGCTTACCAGCCGTCTTGTCGTGGCGGATGGCCTCACGGTCGAGCTCACGTTGTATATACGGGTCCCCTGCGTAGCGGTCTCGTAGCTGGCGGGGTGGAGGCATGGCGCGGCCGGCTTGATCCTCGGCCCAGTCCCGAGTCCTTACTTCGGCGACTGAGCGAACCGTAGGTGCCGATGCTTGTCCCGTCGACCGTTGGGTCTGCAGCTGAATTAACGCGTCGAGCTTCCTACTCATGTCCGAGAGTCCGGTCTCTACGGCCACGAGGCGGGCAGACCGGAGGCTTCCGGCCTGAGACGCGGAGTCCACGTGGTCGCTCTCCCTCACGGTTGACTCCGAGGCCTGGTCCGTGGTCGTGGAGGCGCTCGCTTGAGCGCGTGTCGTTGGTGGTGCCATCCTAGCTTTCCTGTAATTCACGTGAACTTTACCCGTATTCAGACACTGTCTCTGCACGGTCAGATACTCGGGGAGTATCGAAGACGGCGTGGAGAGTAGGCCAAAAGTGAGGGAAAAGAAAATACGTGTGAACGTAGTGGAGTACAGGAGCAGAATGAGGCGGAGGTCAGATACGCGGTGGGCCACGTGACCGCGGGGTTCACGTGACCGACACCAGGGGGGAGTGCGCAGGGTGCGCGAGGGGGCGTGTCAGGGGGAGCAATGACCACCCCTGACCAACGGCCATGGGTTACCAATAAATTTAGAATGTATGCCAAATGAACGTTATAAGAATCTCCATATATCAAACATTCATTTCTCTTATTTTATTAGCCACAAGCGTTCGCATAGCTGTACAACATATTAATCAGAGGAAGAAGTAATTTTCAGTAACGGTGATTTTGGTTTCCAACTGATGGAGACGTGAACAGGTGGAAACTGCTTAATTTGGCTCAGTGATGTGGCTGCAAAAACGTAAATGATTAGAAACACAAGGAAAGATTAAATGAGTTGCTCACTAAAGTAAACGTCATCCAACCCTCGCCGTTCAATGCTGAATTTATGTCCTTGTCTTATTTATGGTTTATTTGATGTCATAAAAGGTGGTGTGTTTGCTCATTTAACCATGCCTGAAACTTCGGTTGGGTGTCACTCTTGTGAAGGAACACGCAATAAAGTTATGGAGTCGTTGTTAGTTATAACAACCATCATTAATGTCTACAGAAAACTGAGCATGCACAAACAACATATTGTCTTTTTGTAGCAGTCCAAGGATTGGTTGGGATTTACGCAACAAATACTGGGAATTCGACGTAATCCAAGATCAGGCCAGACAGCAACAGAAACCAATTAGTAAAGACGAAAGACAATAAGGCCTCGACGCTCGACTTTTGTCAGGCACCTATGCACCTTCACCCACGCGTGAGGATGAAGGAGGTCGGTGATGCCAAGGGTGGGTGTTAAAGGGCTTATGAAGTCACCGGCATTTGCACTAGACGACCAAAACCAGATCGTCTAGCCATTAGTCGTCAGGTGGTGCTCGATAACGCAATATCGGCCGGAATTATAGTCATCAACCCAAGAATTTTCCTCAGGTATTTACACTTTTTATGTGTACATATGTCTAGTCATTGACTGCTGAAAGTCGAAAGGTGGTTCAAAATTGAAGAATCGCCGCCTTTAATCGTTCAGTGTGAACTCCGGGTTGCAGAGCAAGTTTCGTTTTACTCGGGAAATCGCATTTAGATGACAAAAGCATGGCGTGCTGATCAGACTGGATCGAGTGACACTTGGATGTGTCTCCTGTGGCTCATTATTGAATGATTAGGTCAGATTAAGTCCCAATTTTTCTGGAAGTCACAATCTCTCGCTTGTAATTTAAGGCGACGCACTATACAAGCAGGATGCTGCTTAGTTAGAACTAGTATCTTGTTGCTGCTACATTTCCGAAGGTGAATTTAGTTTATGCAATGTCAGCCATGCGATCGAATGCCACTCTAACATAATCAAAAGATGATTCTCTAGTTATGCATGCAATCGCCTTGAACGAGACACACCAAGCGAAAAGGGCAGCAATTTCTTGAATCGCTGACACAAAATGGCGTGTGTATGAGCTATTATTTCATAATTCACCTGATTATTGCCTCTGATACGCTTAAATATCTGTTGGAGATATTACTATATACCTACTGCCGTAACTAACGTAAATACAAGACGTTGCTATGTATATGGTAACTATGACTTTCCGCACTGCCGTGTAGTGTAGTAACGCTCGTTACGCCTAAGGTCTTAGCGGATGGATAATGGCGGCCACACGGGAAGGGTACATCGACTCGACCGTTGACATCGCGATTTACAGCAAGATACAATAAATATGTATACACACCTGACCACTTAGAATCCTAATAAATACATATTCCACACAGATCAGTGTCATGATCTCATTCCAGTCACAGTAAACTTATCAGATCATCATTGTAGCGGTTTACATTGAATGATCGCGACGCTGCCGATGTTGACGTCAGATTTTGAAGCCACTCTCCAAACATAGATTCTGAGCCTTTTTTTGAGGTTCCTTGTATCAAGTCTGCTGGGAGAGTGCCTTGAAACATTAAAACGCCACCTCGTGAGAACTAACAGCACTGCAGGCGTGTAATGCACGTTACGCTAGGAGTGTTGTGTGCCCAAATTAGATTTGAAATAGGTCACATATCTTAAATAAGGTAAATATCTTAATGTTTCTGAGATATATAGTAATATAGAAACAGGATACCTGTGTCCGTAAGTTTCCGGATTCCTCACTTGTTTCTCCGGACGTTTAAACCTCCGTCGAAACAAGCTCGGAATCCGGAAACTTACTCCACAGGAATCCTGTTTTTATATATTACTATGAATAGATATCTCACATACATGTCATTTCGTGTTGGTGATTCCAGAGATCGCTGCCTTGAATCGCTCGGTGTGTCCCCGGCCTAAAGCGGCTATTCCACCAACGCAGCACAAGCCCAGGCCCGGCACCTGTCACCTGGTCACCTGTTGGTCATCGGCGTCAGATGCCAGCCCAAATCCCGCCCCAGCTGCAATAATCTGCTTGGTGGAACAGCTCATAATGTCAAATAACTTCTGTACGGCCGGCCCCGCTGACCGCTGACCCATCACCGTGTCTCCAAAACCAAGTTGCTTAGCAGACCACCAGCCGGGGCCAAGAGCATCTCCTTAGTGGATATTCGAGATTTGTGCTTGCTATTATGATGCCTATTTTAAAACTTAAGCCTTGCAAGGTTTACTTGCAAAATTGGTTACCCATGGCCTTTGGTCAGGGGTGGTCATTGCCCCCCCTGGTGAAACACCTCTACACTAGCGCACCCCTGCGCCACCTCTCCACTGTCGGCCGCACTAAATATCAAAGTGCGCTAGGTCGACACTGTACACTGTCTCACACTTCTCTCAGGTCTCATACCCTACGCACATACTTTTTTCTACCCATCCACCCTCACCTTTTCTCTCCTACTCATTCCATTCGTAGGGCTATTTTTATTATTACATGTACTTCATACCTATGTAATAATCCATATTAACTTCACTTATTATGTCATAAATTGTTCATAATTGACACCAAAATACATCTGTCAATTATACATTTATTCTTATTATTGATATTCATTGTATTTCTACTTATTAATATCAATAAGACTTATAAAATTTAATAAAATTTCATTAGCCCACTCCGGCTTTCCTCTTGTTTTATCCTGGGATCTGGGGTAAGGGACAGGGATGATTTCTTTACATTTCCTTTTGAACGTAGAAAAGCAGTCGTTCAATCCCAAAAATCCCCAGTGGTGTCCCTCTTATCTTGGTTTATTTACATGTAGCCTATGTTAGCGGGTTTTTTTGAATAATATGATTAAAATCCGAATTTTAAAATTATGTCGTTTTGTTTTTATATTCCTTGAATCTTATCTTTAATGTCTACCTAATAGACCCAGAGGTTGGGAGGTAGAGCAACATGTTTTTATTAAGGGAAATATTATTGATATGTCAATTGCTCTAAACGTTGTTTCCCCGTTAGTGTAATTAAAGAAAGAAATCATAAAATGGGTATATTTCATTCGTCGTATACTTTTATTGATGACCTGGCCCAAACATGATGTTGTGACCAGGACTTGGTACAGGAGATTCCAAAGACCCCCACCTTTGTGAACCCTTAATAAATAGATATGATAATGATAAGGATGAATATATGAATTGTGGTATCTGCATCAAAAAAATTAATTGACATATATATCACGAAATTCAGCCTTTGCTATACATATGATGAAATTAAATGCAATCACACTCAGAAATAGTAATTTATCAGGTCACGTAGTAGGCCTACTATAACAAAATTCCAAATAATATGATATTATCCAACAAAAATAAATTGATTCACAACACTATGGAAGGTTGAAATGTAGAGGTAATTGTTCTCATGTATCTCAATTAATCATCATTTGTTCATTGTGAACATATAGCAATAGGTCGCTTATAAATAGTATTATATTGCAGAGCAGGTGCAATGGTTAAGCCATAAATTTCTTTGTTTTGTGATAAAGTAGAAGTGGGATATCTCTGACTGCTCGTATGACCGTGATCTTTCCATTGGTGGTGCATTTACCACGCCATGTATTATCTGCGTTCAATTGCCATTGATGCATATTTCTGAGTGGCAGTGGTTTCATCACAGTCTATAAGTTCCCTGTTTTCGTTCTCCCTCTCATCTGGCCTAGGTGCGCACGCACTGCAGGCATTACCAGCGTCCGGAACCCCGCAGTAGAACTGTAGTAGGAGACGCAGTCGGTAGATGGCGTAGGCGATGGCGTGCATGAAGAGCGCGATGAGCAGCTCCATGCCGATCGTAACCGACGTCTCGCCCGGCGAGTGCCACGTCAACTTCGGGTAGATAGAGTCGGACTGACCCGGCCCACGTCCACCACAGGCGTAGTAAATGGCTGTAAATATGATGTACAGGACAGCAGAGAGGAGAGGGTAGACCACGTGCAGCAGCCGAAACGGGACGCCATCTATGAGCAAGTCCAGGATGACCAGCACGGAGTTGGCCGTGTGCTTCAATTTGCTCACCGGTAGCTGGAACACCTCTGTGACAATGTGAAATGATATGGGAATGTTAAGAAACATTGTCTAAACTGCGATTCAAATAAAGATTTACAGATTTTCTCATAATTTATAAAGATGGCATAGTCTATGTCATAAGGTATGTGCAATCTACTTTTAAAAGATGGATATATGGTAACATTTTAATGACAGCTGAAGACGATACATTGAGCATCATGCACTTTAAAGGCGGCTTTGCAAACCACTCGCTCATGTACTACCACGCTTCAACCGCTCGAACCTGGTCACAAAACTATCGATTATTGTGTCTGAAATTGTAGTGGAACAATTATTATCATATCAATCAATCATTGCTTTAGAATTATTACTTATATGAAGGCTACTTATAGTATTTTTTCCACCCTGTCACTTCACTGGTACGTATACTTCACCTTCGGTTGAGAGTGTCAGGATGAAGGTCCAATAGGAGAAGCTGATGCACAGAGCATCTGTCACCACCATTGTGTACAGCATCCAGAAGATTCGGTACTTTACAGGATTTGTGGTGTCATTCTCGTCAACTGAAATAGCAAATTGTCCACTTTTAAAATAATTATCACATATATATGGTATTTCCTCGGAAGGCAAGGGATATGATAGGTATTGGGCATTTGTGTATTTGTAAAGATTATCCTTAATCTGGAAACAATAGTAGCCGGTTTGGTTTGAGTCAATAATCTCACTCTCATTGCATTTCAGTCTTCAAGCCTAGGTCTGGTTAACTATTTCCCTTTGTGTGGCTAAAACAAATATTATTGACGCTGACTTAAAGCTCTGCTCTCTATGACTTAAAGAACCCACCCGATCATTCCAAGTGCATTAGGTGCTACATAAAGGGCAGTACCATCCCCTGAGCCCCCAAGGAAACGAATTGAAATGAAGTTGGGAGTCCTTCCTTAATGGTAAGAGATACTGGATTGCAACCAATGCTTTCTATCATAACATCTGTTTATTGGAGAATACATGTATTTCAATTCGCTATGTATTTTTTAGCAAGTAAGGATTGTTACACAATCCCAACCATAGTCCCATCCTGTCCATGCATATGTCTGCACTCACCTGGTTGACAGCAGGCTCTCTTCTGGCTGGATGCCTGCTGGCGCCATCTTGCTACATGGTGACACACCACAATGATGGCGTGATAGTTCATAGAGACAACGAGAGCCAGGAAGGACCAATCAGTGGCGAACACGAACCACAGTCCGTAGCGCGGGGCGTAGAAGACAAACGTCTCCATGTAATAATCCCAGAACACCCATATCAGCATGAGGACGGCCACCACGCAGCGGTACACCACGTACCATGTCTGTGAGCGGGTCCACTGTCAAAGGAAACATAATATGAACAGGTTAACTCTGCATTTTGATCGTCTAAAATAGTTTTTCAACTCACTATATATATAGGCTACTTGTTTTCCTTGTTCTAGTAGTATAATATGATGTATGATATATGTTACCCATTTACTCCGGTATAGTAATATGGTATAATAAGCACTATCTTATATCGGATTGGCCATGTAATATTCAATGGCCATGTAATATTCAACGGCCAATGAAAAAGTGTTTCTGGTTACCTGACCCAACAATCTAGGAAGGGAGGGGGGGGGTGTGTTCTTTAAATCATTTTTAGCCATTCTTTCAGTCAGTATCAACATTGAAGGGATAAAAGAATAGCGTAAAACAGTCTTAGTTCCTAAATCCTGCCGTTTTGGATATGGTTAACTGTAAACAGGGATACAAATTTACTACACAATGACAATAATGTTGGATAGATAGATGATGGCCGATTATGACAACTTCATCATGTGATCTGAGATGTGATGTTTGATATCATTTATCATTTTTCAACAAATTCTAAATCTTATGTCAGACCTTCATTATGTGAAGACTCCATCTATATTTCCCATTTTATTACCAAAATAAATTATTTTTTAAATCTTGAGGCATCATCTGATCACCTATACAATGTGGTGATGGATAAAGGTATTATCTGCTGCAAATAAGTTGATGTATTACATACAGGATGGAGAGTGGGAATGGTCGGTTAAACTTTTCAGATACTTATATTGTGCATACAAACTTTATTAATGGTGTGAGGGGAAGGTGGCATGTGAGGAGAAAGTTATTGAGCGTGGGATAACCCGCTCACATACGGTGCATATTTATTTTTTATCATTATTTAAGCGGGCGGCACACCTGGCGATTCATATACCTTCAGGTGAATTTCTTTGTGACTATAGATGTACCAAGCGATTTTGTACCGGGACATAATCACTAAGTGTGTCACCAATTTCTCTACAACCCCTTCGATTGGGTCTGGGAAAGGTTTCGAGGCAGCAGTACAGGACTCATCCAGTTATAAGTTAATACATTTAAAATGTTATCCAATGATCTTTGACATAAGAGACACTTGTGTATTTGTTAGTTTATTTTCTAACAAATAGGAAGTAATTTCAAAATATGTCTACCAGTTTTAGTCTTCCATACATACATAAGTGAAGTCACAGAGGCAATATCAAGGCGGTGTTTTATAGACAAGGTGAAGCATAGACCTGTTGAGTTGAAACGATCACTGATGGCCTAAGACCTATTTGGATATAGCTTTGCCATACGCAGGTAAGATAATTTGACTGCGCAACGGAAACGGTCACTATCCTCGATCGTCACTACTGTAAAACGCCTCCCAGATTTGTCAGTGACATGAGCGGCCCTCCTTGGCATGTGTAACAGACCGGAACGAGACTGGCCAGCACAGAGGTTACAAGCTTACCCTGAACTCAGATGCCACCTGCTCTGTGTATATAAGTGGATGTTTTATGATGGATTAAACAGTTAAGTTCTTGACTCATAGTAGTACCTAGTACATCTGTGTTTGAGTTCTTACTCCCTTCTTCTTAAGGTCTACACCTAGCTAGTCTGGGCCTCTAGACTTTACAATTTGTTCACTTTTCAAATGCATTTACTTTAAATTACTTTAGATAATGAAACTGAGAATAGAGATACAATAATATCCACAATAATTTTCTCTGGGCGTATAGCCTATCTGTTTATGGTGTAGACCTTAATGCACTGACACAATCCTACAGCCACCGCCTGACCAGATTGGCACCCAACCCCTGCCTCCGACTTTGGGGTTGATCTGGTCCGATTGCTTTCTGGATAGAGAGCTCGATACAAATATCTCGAAGCAGGGTAGACTTTTGGGACATAGTAGAATATAAACTATGAATACCCACTACAAAGCATCATTAACTTATCTAATTGATAGCAAAGTCTAACTTCATGGTCTTTTTATCAAAATACAAAAAAAAAGAGAGAAAATTGTCAGTAGTCGACTAGTGGTCAGGACAGCCTTGCTATCTATATGGAAATAATGTATGGAACCCAGCAACGCCGATGCAGAATTCAGACTTCCCAATGCACACCGGCGATCATTCAATTCAAGGCAATTGTGCGTCGTATAGCGTGTCGTAAGATGTGGGATTCGTCGCATCGCACACGCGCGGAAGCTTGGACGCTGATGCGATTGCGATGCGAGGCACACCGCTGTGTTTATGTTCCTCGCCTGGCTTTTATCACCTTTTATTGATTTGTAACTTTCGTGTCATTTCAGTGGATCCAGGTTTAATAGAGGCAAAAACTATCAAGTGCACCCTGCGGCATAATTCTAAAAAATTCAACAAATAGATGTGTTTGACTTGGTGATGCATATGGAAAGGCATTCCTGCCGTATCTGCAATGCTCAGCTGGAAATGGATAATGCTGACGTGTATGTAGTAGAATGCTGTTTTCAGTAGACCAAAGCAAACAAATGGATATTTAAAAACCACATCGCTCGACTATCATCTACGGTGCACGTGATAATGTAACCTTCGCAAGGTTGTGCCATATACCCGTAAACTCATATAGACATTCATAGTTGAGTCACCCTTTGACGTCATCAAATAGTCACCTGTGCAAATAAGCGGGTTTCTGTTTATCAGTCTCTCGTGCCAGGCGATTGTACATGCAAATACACTGCATTTTATCAATGACACTTCTCCTTCCGTGTTAGCTCTCACTATATAGGCTACCCGGATATACAGGCTAGATTTGTGTACATTGGATGGCATCCTAGATGGCATGATAACTATAGTTGCAGATACATTGATATATGGGATATAGCAGGTGGATTTCTGAAAGGCAGATGTGTGAACATTTTTGCGGGATAGTTTGGGATGCGATGCTATATTCTGAATCAAAACCAGCTTGGTGTCATCAATTACCAACACTCAGTCACTTGACCACCAATGGTGATATTTTCTTTCTAACTGGTGTTATTATATCTGTGTCTGTGTGCCTCTTTTTAATGCAATAAATAAATACATGTTTAGCTAGACATTTGTATCTTCAAGTGAAGAGTAATTCTCAAGGAAGATATATAAAATATTTGCAGATTGACAATTATTCAGAACAATTTTAAGTCTATATTTATACTATTACGTTAGACAGAGGTACCGCCATAATAAACTATTCTTAAACAAGATACAATAAGATGAGTCTCGAGAACAAAATGACAAATACCCTCAGTCACCAAAGACAATACAGTGAAGATCCGGTACATATATGAAGCTACTAAAATGGTACTCTATATATATCTCCGTGAAGATTGTTTGATGCTAGATGAATTTGAAATGATATGGAGGAATAATACTTGACATTAGATTATATATTTTTGTAAATAATATCATTCTTTTTGAAATATCAATGAATACAAGAT
Source organism: Alentia gelatinosa (assembly GCA_950022655.1). Classification (NCBI taxonomy): domain Eukaryota; kingdom Metazoa; phylum Annelida; class Polychaeta; order Phyllodocida; family Polynoidae; genus Alentia; species Alentia gelatinosa. The sequence goes on from OX465581.1 coordinate 107,662,020, forward strand.
CGGACATGAAATCGATTTCTCATGTTGAATTTCTACATATCTTCCGATCATATTACGCTATTTTGATAATATTGTATTATACGGCCATTCATCAGAAGATGTGTCATTGTTACACTGTCGGAAGCCTATGGCCACCTGAGGCATGAGTAATTCATCATAGGAAATAATGCGAAGCTCAATAACGTCTTATCTCACTATCACCATCAAGTGTTACATTCTGCCCCTACCTCAGTATAATTATATTTGGTACGTCTCAATATTGTAGCAATTGTTTTACGAACTTTCCGAGAAAAGTCAGGTCTGTTTGCCAAATGGACATTTTCCTGTATGAAGTATGTTCAATCGATTGACCCTACACCAACCATCGGACGGTGAATGGATGATACTGTTATACCGTTTCATGGATCAAACACAAACTAATGTTTGGACAACGGTCGATTCCGGAGTGATAGGCAGGTGTTTCTTCTTAACAGGCTTTAACCAAACTGTCTCACCAACAATGCGACCTAGTTTGATTAAAGCCTGTCATGATATCATGACAGTAACCACGGAAACGTTTTCAAGGCTGAACAAATAAATTATGATAGGATCAGAACAAGAATTTTCCAATAAAGTAAAATCCAGAGATTAAGAGGAAAATAGATATATGCTCCTATTAATGCAGAAAGAATTGGATGATGAACCATGTATTTTCTTTTTGCCTTTTTATTATGTTGGAATAAAGGCTTTGGTCTAAAAAGTTGAGTGAAACAAAAAGCACGTTAGCTATGAAAAGCTGTTTTATAGCATGCAAAAAAGGGTATCCACCGACATCAGGCTCAACGTAGTAGCCTCCTACACAAACATATAATCGACGGCGAATCGAAATAGCGAGTGTTTCTGTTGTGGAAGTCCCCACTATATTTCCACTGATGAGCGAAATTCTGATTATACGATGGCATTTTTCGGCATTAGGTAAATAGGACTCCATCCTTAAAGGCATATTTTACAATTCACAGTGGTATCAGCTGTCTAGAATATTAACAGTCCAAAATGGGTCCTTACGATGTATGCCAAATAAGTAAAATATAATGTTTTGTTCAGTTCATCTTAACCCAATAGGTAAAGTAAGTCACTTTATATTTGGCCAATTTATAAAGGAACTGTACAGGTTTTCGTAATTAGATATCTAGTACTACGAGTACTATATACACTTAAGATATTGTGTTTTATGTGATCTCTTTAGGGAATTTATATATTATAGTACATGTATTATCATATTATCATAATAGCAATCTCCGCATGGAAGACTTTAATTTAAAGAGCGGTTTTTGAAGTAGCAAACGTGGTCGACACTACTTTGAGAACATAATATTTAACTTCTAGGGAGATTAAAAGATGAATTGAAGGATATTATTAGAGGAAACCTATTCAGGTTTAGGGTCAGAGCTGGTATCCCATCAAGTTTGAATTGCTTAGTCATTCACAAGGCGAAGCCAGGTGAATTACATGGCAATTCAAACGTGATAAGATCGAGCTCTGGCTCTAAACTTGAATGGGTTTCTGAATTTATCTCACCCTTCACATTGACTAATGGGCTAAGCTTTGAGACATAATACCCCATTGAATATGTTTTCCTAAATACTAAGTGGGCGATGGAAACGAGTTCCCAATGTTAAATCTATGGTGGAAAATACCAGGGGTGAGATTAACCTTTAAATCTCAATGCAGTAGACCTCTGGAATAGTTGGACAATCATTCTGGTAGATAGTGGATGTCAGTCTCAAATTTGTTTTCGTTTAATCAAGTCCAAATTCTGTTACACAGTTGGAGTGTGCGTGGTGTGTATTCGCGTGGTGTGTTCGGATGAGTGTGTACTATTTCAGGATGCCGTACATACCATCAGTGCATGTAATGTTGTTTACAACAGAGGCATTGAGGGCTTATCATTATCATGCTGGTATATTCACTGATGCCGGACAATACGGCAATGGCGTAATAGTAGAGACACATTTGCCAGGTTTTATTTTGAGGCTGCTGAGGGAAGGAGTTACGTAATATTATTTGGTCTATGGCTAAAATTAGGGAGGTTGCGACGAGTTGCCATGGCTGGAGTGGGTGTTCGTAGTTAGAGCCTATAAAAAAACATAGAAATGCATAGGCCTTTTTAGTTTTAGATATATCAAATGGGTAGTCCACGCTTTTGAAATATATGAACGGGGAATAGGGTAAGTACATGGCCAAGATTCGAACCCACTAAAGAAGAAATGGCGATCCACTATCTTCCCCACTAAACCACAAAGACATCTTTGGTAGCCTATTATTGCCAATTCTTCACTCAACAGAGCTAAAGTTCCCGTTGCCTCCTTGGTCAAGGTTGGGTGATTTCGACGATTTTGGTATATCAGAAATCCTACCTGGTGTTTCGCGATGTTAAATCATTTCATGGTGGGCTTCCTGGGTGTTTCTGCCTTGTTCACACTCTTTCTGACCTGAACATACTTTGATGATTAAACCGATAGTACATAATGTGGTTCTTATGAGACCCTCATGACAATAGGAGACATAGAAATAGCATCTATTTACTCATGCACTCATGCTTCCGCATGGTGAGCTAAAGGTTAATGACTGATGTGTAAATGGTACTCGCTCTTCTGATGAAGAATAAGAGAAATAAATCACATGGGCACATTGAGTATTACCTGAGTGGTGACAAATAGTAGTGGTTGGCTGTGGTGAGGGCATGTGTTCTCTGGTCGTAGTTCCTCAGTCACCCAAACGTCACAGTTCTGACACTTTGCTTGGTCCATGGTCACTCAGCCCCAACTCGTATTTTTCCATATGTTTCACTACACACTGCTGAGCAATGCGCATAATAATACTCCTTTTTCGTGATGTATCCAGACAGGTCAGTAATGGGGTAATAAACAGTGGTGCACTGTGTTTAAATAGAATGTGCAAGCGTGAACTGGTAACGATCTGGGGGAGATGCAGAGACCATGTGAGCGGGGGAGGAGTGTGCACATGCACCGTTCGTCCAGCGCCCAGCTCACCGCATTGGTGCTGCACACATCACTGTGTCCTAGTAACACATATATGTCCTAGAAACACGTCGGCAGTATGCTATCAGTGATAGGTACGGTTCTTAGTACTTATGATAGTTCCACTGGCCCTAGTCCGCCTTTATCATAGTTTCTATAGCAATCTGGTTTTTTTCATATGAGCTGCGATCTGGTGTTACCTAGCTCACATTTTGACAATGCGTGACCTTCTCTCTCTCTCTCTCTCTCTCTCTCTCTCTCTCTCTCTCTCTCTCTCTCTCTCTCTCTCTCTCTCTCTCTTTCTCTCTCTCTCTCTCTCTCTCTCTCTCTCTCTCTCTATCTAGCTATCTATCTCGCAATATGACTCTCGCTCTATGTACTTCATATATGCCTGGTAAAGGCACTGACATAGCACATTATCCTACTCCTGATATAAATATCCATATACATAATAAGGTGTAACTGTATGCCATGTTTATTCTATAAAATATTTATACCCCACGCTTGACATATGAAGTTAAAAACATGTGATGGGGGTAGGATAACATCTAAACGTCACGCATATGATTTTTTTTTTCAGATGTCAACATATCCAGTGAATAAATAGTATCATTGTACGTCTAAGAAGATTCTTGTACATCGTTCAGTTTACATAAGTCATTCCGTGGTTGTTTAGTCTTCCTGGAAATGATCAGTATAGTTAACAGCGAAGTCGGGGTGTTATCAAGTCTTGGATGGCTTGATTTTCATAACCTGCCCCACTCCAGGTAGAATAACAATTGAGAGGGGAGACATACATACATCCATCGTCCTACCCTCCTGATTCCTCAGGATTATGTTCTGCTCTGCACATTACTACAACTAAGACTCTACCCTTAGGTTAGGCTCTATTTAAATACACAATTTACATCCTTTGTTCAGTGCACGACACTTGGACCGGTCCCTTTGACTAAGGTTACTTTGACATACATTGTTTACATACATAGCGTTTATTGTCTTCTGCTACAGATATCACTCAGCTACGCTTCTTGATATCATTCCATGAAGACAACTCATGCCAAATGAACAATCATATGCAATTTCGTGACGTTTCTTTATAGAATGCATGCTTGGTATGTGTGTGGGGGGAGTTTCCCAGCTACATGGAGTGAATCATGTAAACATACCCGCACCCAACCACCACATACCTGATATATATGTTCTTCTAAATTCACATTAACTCACATGGAAATATTGCACGATATAGTATGGGAAACATGCAGTGAAATCAAATGTTGTTTTGAAGATGTCTGCACATGCATGTATGTAAATACGGATGAGCCAGAAGGGAGTAGCTGAGGCCCTGCAACATGATAGAGGAGGTTTTTGACAATTATGGTATTTTGAGTGCGATAAGTGTACAAACTAGGAGCAAATAGTATGTTCATCATTGATGAATGGGCGTGCAATTATAAATGAATAACAATTGAAAGGTTTACATTCAGCGTCTGCCTGTGTCTACATTCAAATATATCAAGCACCAGTAGGTCAATCAAGTATTTTGGTCTTGAGTGATTGGGCAGTTGACCAAGACCTTCAATGTAAAATTCAGTCACAATCATGACGAGTTGAATGGGATGTGTGGTTTGCTAGACCAGGCACAAGTCGAAATCAAAAGTTAGCCAACATACGACAAACACCTCAAAAGAAATATGCCAATGTATTTATGACTTGATTATGAAACATTTTCACTGTATTAGGATACTTCTATTTTGATTAAGTAATCAGTTGCCATCTGTTGACACATGTGATATATGGTGATACTTTGGAAAAAAAACTATTAAATCCATTCTCTGGGTCTATTGAAACATTCTTACTTTTATTTGATGAAATAATTAAGAGGGGACCCACACCTACCACGATTCTGGTCCCGATAGGCCTTACGACTGCCTTCCCGACACCATACCGATTCTATTGTGAGGTAAGCAAAAATCGTGGTAGGTGGAACAGGTTTCTGCGATGCCGTCTGCAATACCTCACGATAGGCTGCGATAGAAAACGTCAATCGTAGAGGTCCCGATTAAATCCAACATGTTGGAATTTTCGTAGCCTGTCATAGGGTATTGTGTGTGATTTATCGGAAAAATATCTCTTTCGGGTGAAATACTTAACGGAAAATTATGAAATTCTGGAATTAGGTAGGGCGCATATAGATGTATAATCGCTGTAAATATGATATTATTGAAAATAATAGTTTCATAACAGAATTATGATTCTATCGCAGTTATATTCTTCAATTTGATTGTTTTAGTGTCTGGAAAATAATATCATAATATGTTGTAAATACCTCTAAAAGAATATTCAGATTCATTAAATATTTCTAAAATTATAATATATTTCAATATTAAAACTCTGCCTGAGATCTAAATTGGTACACCGATTGAATCGTGAGGCAATCGTGACCATGGTTTATGTTTTTGGTCCTCCAAAGGCATTTCTACGCTCTACGATTTCAAACCATGTCCACGATTTTAAACTATCGGGGACCTCCCGATAGGTCACGATTTGGCCATTTCAAATCGTAGCTATCGGGAAGTATGTCGTACACCATCGTGGTAGGTGGGGGCCGGCTTTTAGGTATACCGCGCTCTACCATTATGAATGGAAATAACATTTGCTCCTAGTATTCATCATGTATCGATGCGGGTTGGTTTGTCAATACGGGACACAGTTAATTCAGCACAGGACCTCTTATATCGTAGGCCTTTCTCTCAGCACATCTATTCACTAGACAACCTACAGAGTAGGAAAAACAGTGTTCACTTGTTAAATTTTATATCTTTATATATACGGGCACATCGAATGATTTTGCATTGCTGTTCCTTTAGGCAGATCTATATATGTATTGGAGATGTTATTATGTTGATATAGACGTTGCAATTCCGTATGGCTATAGCTCACACATGTGTGGTTCGTCAAACCTACATCTCGCAGTGGAATCTGGGATATACTTGCTGTCGATTGTCAAATATATATTCACAGTCGGCAGAATGCTGTATGACTATACATGTCACCGCAAAAGTCATATCATTCCTGTCACTCTCCGACATAGTTCTTTTGTTAATTTGGCCCCACGCGGAGGCTCAATATTGTTTCCTGATATACATAGGTTGCAATTACTCCCGGTGGATTGTGTACAGAACCTTGGGTGGGATGCCATCTTAGATGATGTGGATAACTTGATTATTAAAAGAAGACCCAGTGGGTTGGCTGCTGTGACCTGCCGGGGTCATGCTGTTCTCCCTCACCCCGGAGAGCGACGGTGCATGTGTCTCCTTCTGGTGTTACGTGTTCTGATATACGTATTTAGAGGCTGGGAGCTCTTGATCCCCATCATTATATGTTTTGTAACATGAGATGGGCAATAGTCAGGCAGGCAAATTGAAGCTGCTTAATTGTAATATCATGGCATGTGGCCAGTATCTACGACAGGGACAGCCTTATATTTTCTGTATGTAAATGTACATGACCTAATTTGTCTTTCGTTCATTGTTTTAGAAAATATATACACAATATTGACTGGTTTCAGATACAAGCGGCCGTATGCTCTGAGGAGTTGACGCGTAGTAATATCCGAGCTTATGCGAGGATATTGCGGAGAGTCAACTCCGAGGAGCATACAACCGGTTGTATCTGAAATCAGTCTATATTGTATTTATTATCCACTTTTCTGGACAAGTGGCATGTCAATATCCGTTCGTTTTAGTTATGCACTATTTTTCCATACGCACTATTTTTCCGTATTCGCCACCCGGATCATACAATATATCCGTATGCGCCGGGTACGTCCATACAAACTCCCTATGTGTTTTCTATCGACACTTTGTATTAGGTGGATGATAAAGGAAAATACCCTCAAACACAACCCCGAATGTGGGACATTCATTACATTGTACGTTATGCCGAAGGTAAGAATTTTCACTGAAATAGTTTAGATGTAGAAGATGCATGAATAAAGCTTATATCTGTCGTCGTTTTGCTCCCCTTCATACACTATTCTGTATAGTAACTATTTTATATGTATTACTGTAGGTGGTGTTTTTAATTCACGCCTTTACAGTCCCCACAACTTGCAGTATAATCTATTCTATGAATCATACTAGTATAACATGTGTCTGATCTCTTAGATATTGTATTATTATAACAAGATCATACGCTGTCTTTGACGTATTTGCGCTTCATTGCTCGGTATGATTAAAAGTCCCTTCAGTTCAAGCGATCGATGTAAGCAACGAGTATCTCTATACTCGTTGATGTAAGCATGCAATTAACATACCATTACGTAGATCAGGTTTTAAAAGGGAAGTCTAGGTAATTATAATCGTAATTATCATGCAATTATGGTTGATTAAGACACCCTAATTGAGGCTATTTAACACCGGGCATTCTAACAGAAACTTGAACTAATAGGGCAGTACATGCATAATTGTTCACATGTATAGCTAATATCTATGTTATGATGTTACCAAACTTCATGAAAGTGTAGATACAGATCTTTAGACAAATAAGAGTTATAACGCCACTAAATATATGTGAGCACTATATGGCCGCCTGCATGTGGGCCTTTGGTCACTACATTTAGATTCTGTCTAAAGTGATCAATTAAAAGAATAGTAATATTAATAAGATGTATCCATCGCCGTTATAAACAACACTAATTGTTGAGAATTCTTTTTCCATACTTTAGAAACAACAATCTGAACACCCTTGCTCTTCGAATTGCAGGATTATAAGCATGGATTCCGGTTGAGGGGTCTCTGAATTCGGGTCACTCCACCGGAACTATCTCCCCTTTCACCTTCAGCTGTTTCGGCATATATGGGCGTATGTGTATCCCTACACTCCCCTGGACAAGTCAGGGAAAACGTTGAACCACCGGCGGGACTCGAACCCGCAATCCCCGGCTTTCTCTCTGAACCCGACTGCTAATTGGGACCAACCGGCTTAGGAGGCCGATGCCTTATCCATTGGGCCACGGTGGCTGCATGCATACTGCGAAGGTGAGTAAAGGTTTTAAACTACTAAGGTTAATCTGGTGCAGGTAAAGGTGTCTCAGCTGGGGCGAAGCACCTGCCCCTCAAAGTTGATTTCGTGATTCATCAAAAGTAATAATATTCCATATAATTATTATCATCCTATCCCTTATTTTTACACGAAGTCACTCTGCACTCCGTTTTTTGCGCAAAAATGTACAAGTGATTAAGCCAAATCTTTACTTTTTTTAATCCTCATACAAGTAAAACGAACTCTATTCATACACACAGTATTTGCACTTTTCACCAAAAGGTTTATTAACAAAAGGTTTAACATATGCGTGCATCCCACATAACTGATTTATGTGGGATGCACGCAAGGGTTTTTTATTACAATAAGTTTAGTAAATGCCTCTTGAAATTTCCCCTGGTGTTGAAAGCATGCTAGTTTATTTTCCTGTCAACCCTTGTGCTCACTCTGTGCATCTGTTCACATTTGAAACAGCCACCCCCTGGTATTTTAACATTATTGACAACAGTATATTTCGGTATGTGCTAATTCTACGCAGTAGTTTTGTTTTTGTTTTTTTCCCCTTTATTTATACTGGTAGCATTTTAGGCTCGCAGGCCTGTCTTCTAGCTAGCTTTTTTCACAGGTAGACTGTTGTTGCTAACTTATTTTCTATTCTAGCAGCTCTCATTGCTGACAATATTGCTTACTGCAATTTACTTAATCGGTGTGTGACCTTAGTTGTTGCTCATTTAGACATAGTCAGGAACATAGAACATAGCTCTTCATTTAAATACCACCAGAAAAAAATGAGCATTGAGCCAAAACTGGATCAACACCTAGTAAGCAATGACCAGACAGTCCCTGTGCATTCGACCGTTCTGCTCATACTGAGAACTCTTTCCATATGTAGTTATTTTTGAGCTATCTATATTGTCTCGTAATAATAAGTAACCAACCAGAAAGCGAAACATATCATTCATTTTGTATATTTTTCATATGCTTTTTCAAGAAGAGAAACAATGGTATGCAATCCATAGCTTGTTATATGATTACCTGTAACTAACCTGATTTAGTAATCTATAGTATTAGTTTAAGTGACAGTAAAGTCACAAAGATTGAGGTACTCGATCGATATTGAACAAATATTGCTAACTGTGTTGTATACTACTGTCGCTTGTTACAAAACAGAAGATGAAACATGATGTAACTCGAGGAGACACTAAAAGGTACCCTCAAAACGGTCCTTTGAATCGATGTACCACTCAGTATAAATAAAGTAAATGAAAAAAAAAGAAATTGTCTTCCATGTGGAGGTAGGTGTGAGGATTATGTTATTGGTCTGGGGGTGAACTTTAATACTGTCGGGTGATCCTGCATTCAGCATCTCGATGCACCCCACCGTGTGGGTGTCCTCCATCTCTGAGTTTTGGGAAGTGACACTTCATTTATATCAGGAAAGTCCTCAATATTTTGGACTTTCTCAAGGCATTTCCTTTAAATTACTAACTGTTTCAAAGATTGGGGAACCTTCACATTGATATAAATAAATAGAACTATAAATTTATTTCCACAGATATATGCAGAAATAAAGGCTAGTCCCCGAAAATTGTTTTGTTAAAACAAGAGTGGATGGTTTGATATGATTCTGTTCTAAGAGTTCCCTCGTCTTATCCTACCCACCTCCCCCAACCCTAATCACATGTGGTCACCAGGGGAGGGTGGTTACCATCGACTGAGAGTGACTAACCGAAAATAATCTGCTGACATCTGCCCCCAAACAGGGTCTCCAAAGCAGTGTCTCTCTTTCGAAATACTGGTTGCTGATTCCAAGGCCGTCCCCACCCCAAACCACAGACCAGCATAGTAATACGGTACATGCGATTTGAATGGCTAAGTCTGGTGTAGATTGAAGAATTTAGAGTAACCCCTTGTAGTTCCGACACAAATAACAAGAATGTTTCGGTGTTGGTTTATTACTAAGTCGAACTAGCAAATCAACATAGTGCTGATGAAACTAGAGCGAGAGTGTCAAAGAGCAGTGTACCCAACTGCTAGCAGAAAGACTCTCTACGCTGTTCTGTCCACACTTTAGTTCTTCCAATCTTTAAATTCATTTCCCCAAAATTTCTGGAACCCAAACCAATAGATCCTTCATACGGCATGGGATACACATATATTTTGTTTGAAAAACAAGACCATAAGACAATGTTAAAAGTAATGTTACCAAAGACGAATTATGTAAACCGTAAACTTGTGTAATTAGTTTAATCAGTTTAGTATTCTAACAGTGTTTGGAGAACGGCATGTTCGAGTAATGTCAAAGGCCTGATGATTCGTTCGATTCGATTGTGATTCACTCAACTGTATCGGAGCATGACCTGCTCTTTTAACAGAAGGAGCAGGAGCCGCGGCAGTGCCTACTCATGTAGTCCGCATACTCAGGATCATTGCAGTAGCCCTCAGTCCTCCACCTGGGGCAGTCCGAATTATAATCACGACAATCCTGATCTGTAATACAAAATAAGTTCTCAATATTGGAATGCATATTTTGAATATAGCTTTGGCGGAAAGTTTTTGAGATTTTTTTAATCGTTTACTATATTCTGTATATGAAGGAAGTTCTACCACTGAACAAAGATGGCATTTCTACCACTTAAACGAATGTTTGTATAATATTTTTTCTTACCGTCGCCACAGATCTTACAAGCCTTTGGACACCAATAGAGCATGTACATAGGGTTGATCGAGCACTCTCCTCTATTAGCCCATTCAACACACCTCTCATTGAAGTTGTCACAATCAACTGTCGAGTAAATCATGAAAAATCCCAGCAAAGGATATAGTACAATTGGGATTATACAAACATATAAGTGAACACGAAATCATCTGATGACATTTCTTGATAACTGCACACTGATATAATGTTGAACTTTAAACAAAAAGTTCCTTCATGCTTTTCTAATTATCGATTCATCGTTAATTTCCCCATAGCTTTTCTCAGTGAATACTGTTCAGAAGTTTTCCAGCATTCCATATCTTATTTGTAGTAAACATAGCTCGAGCCAGGGTTTGTACAAGTAGCTAGTAGTGTGATATAGTGCATTGAGACTGACACATGGTGCTTCCTAACTGGTCCTCACTCCAGATAGTGATTAAGGCCCAACTGTTTGGACTGCCACCCCCTGCTTTTGAACCGTCCCTTGTCTTATTTTGCACTGACCCCCCAAGAAAGTATATAAGCAGCAGATGTGCACACAGGAATCACTCTTCACCCAGACACCGAGGCATTAACATCTCCGGACTGCTTAGCATTACCACCACTACAGTGAGGAGGCTGGACTGCCATAGGACTCCAGGATATACAAGAACAGAGGCCTAAATACTGAGGAACATCTCCACAAACTTCACCCCAGTACTGGAGAAAACAGGGATTCTGGATTGATGACTGCTACTACCATATCCCACCGCTCATGGATCATCTTTACCCACAAGTTAAGGAGACATTGGACAATAACCGAAAGGAGTATTAGGAACACTGGTAGACTGTGAATAGAGCTGGAAGCAAAAGGGCTTATATCATACGAACTCTACATAAGGGAATGTGATTGTATGTTGTTGAGAGTTGTTATGTAACTGTATACTTTGCTCTAATATATGTTATAGATACATATCTGTCTTCTTCATTAAAGATTCTCTTTTATTGTGACTTTGCTAGATAGTCTATAAGATTAGGCCTTAGTTAGTGTATGTGACATCATCTCACTCCTGGAATAAATGTCCATAGGCTCAACATTGGGATCTCGTTCTCCATGCCCAAGTACTGCAGTCCGTTCTATATGGTCGTTTAGTGTGTACAGGGGTGAGATAAATACAGGAAGCAACTCGTTTTGGTCAAAGAAGTCGTTCTCCAATTCGTTTGAATGCTATCTGATATTCACTCGTCTGTCGCCTCGTTCATATTACTACCCATCAAACACGTGTAGAACAACGACTTTGACCAAAACTTGTTGGTTTCTTCTTTAGTACCTAAACGTTTGTAAAGTTTTATGACACTTCCAGCTAGTCTTTCAAAGTTGTTAAATACTGAACATTTTATTCTAAGAAAAAATACAGTAATAGGCTCACATGTCGCTACCCTGTGAAATTGGACATTTCTATGGTAGCGGAAGTTTTTCTTAATTGAATGATCTTTACTCACTCTCTACACCTCCATCGCCTCCGTCTCCACCGTCGCCGCCTTCACCACATCCCTCTGCGCCACATTCACAAAGCCTGTTTACCCAATCGTGATTGTTACACAAACAGTTGCAGTCCTTGTCGAGGTAGCCATTGGGTCCACAATCCACATTGGTGCAGGCCTCTATGGAAAACACGTCTCATTGAACTAAGATGTATTATATGTTGATAGATCTGCTTTGTAATAATATAAACGTATAGAAATTCTCATTTTTATACGAGGCATACGATCTTCTTGCTTCATAGGTCCCTTAGGCATTTCAATGTAATAGAAGGAAGGGCTCTCTTAGGGAGAAAACGTGTAACATTCCGGAACTTGCCATACCTGGCTAGTATGTTTAGTACAACCTATCATAATATGTATATATAGGTTATATTGATAGGGAATGTCGACCATAATTCCGTACAGCACTCCGCTCTTATAACGATATAATATTTAATATGACAGCATCTGAATAAGTTTACTTGTTTCACCCAGATCCATCGTATCTAATTGTACTAGATTTAAGACATGAGATGGATTAGATTACTTACTGCCACAATCGTACAAACGATTAGCGAGTTGGATGTCATTGAAGGAAAGGCCAGGACTGGTTCCGATCTTTCTCTGATAATACGTATCGTGAGTCACTATAGTATTTCTCCCGTTCATACTAAATGCCTAAAAGAGAAAACTTCTTTATTAAAGAAATGTCTGTGGGCGAACACTCTATACTTTTTTCCGTATAATACCGCTGCTGGGGGGTGCAGTAACTTGCCGGATTTTTTGCCTTTATTGACGTATTCTTATCTAAGTTGAAGTTTTCTTACCTACGTTGATATGTGACCAAAAGCTACGATCTGATTGGACAACGCGATTTCCAACGCGATTTCCACTCGGACCAATAATCGCAAATAACCCAGAAAAATATCACAAAATGTAAAAATAAGGGCAAACATGATATTTAAAAAATAAATTATGAATAATAATACTTGCTGGGGTCGCAATCGCCGTTATTTCAAAGCATACAAAATGTAGACATACATCGATGTGGCTTTGACATTGCTGTGATATTGTCGCATACCAACGCGCATAGCGTGGCCTTGACCGAGGGAAGTCATTTTTCCGATCCTGACCACGTAACTTTGACTGTCTTTCACCGGGACATAGCCTTCCTCTATTCTATCAAAAGGCACAAAAACTGTCAGTACCTTCATCTTCCTTTAAAGTGCTTACCGTTTGTCCATAATGCATGACACTCATATAGTCATAGGCCACTCCTTGGTTGTCGATGCTCGACGAGGAAAACCTATTGAAATTGTACCGGTTATTCCGGGAAACGTTGTCCAGCCAAATCGTTACCATGTCATCTCGATCTGGCCGCTGATGCTCATGTTGAAAGCCTATGGCATGTCCGAACTCATGCACAATGGTACGATGCTGTAGAGAGCACAATATATCAAACGTTAGTACCAAGCTAAATATTTTTCTCGTTTAAGCAAAATATGAAGGGACAGCAGCTTGGAAATGGCCTCCACCAAGCGAGGTTTCTTCGTCATGTATTTGATATTGTAACAGCAATGGGTATTTACAGTTCTAATAATGAATAAAAGAGAGAATTATATAATATCACAGACGGTCATTTTCATTTGAATACATAATCAGCAATGATATTCTTTTGGTGTAACATTAATTTGCAGTCTCCAACCTCCTCTTGAAGAGCGCTTCACTCTTGAAAGTCGATATAACCTGATGTGTTTAAAAGGTAGTTGGAGTGAATTTCAGTTTAGAGCTACGAGGTAACTTTTATCTCGCTCCTAGATAGAATTACTTCACATTCATAAAGGGCTTATTTTTTCATATGGTGACAATGGATAATGTCAATAACTAGGAGTAAATGATCTGTTCATCATTGATGAATGAGTTTGGAATTATGAATAAATAACAAGTAATAGGCCTGGGTTATAGTCAGTCTTTTGGTCATTTTCTGCAACCCACTCACACCCAATCAACTTGCAATTTCTGTAACTGCCTGGGATCCAAATATATCAAGTACCAGAGGGTCAATGAATTATTTCAGTCTCTAGTTATTGGTCGTGTTCATTTCCGCACTTCTTTAAGACACTGAGACACTGGCCCTCTGACCCTTTCCCAACGTCACAGTGTTAGCACGCAGATGGTGAAAGGTTAGTTTTTTGCGGCAACCTCAATGTCAAGTTCCATTCTTAACATTTAGGCAAAGTATATGAAGGTATGGCCCACGCTCAAAATTTATATATTTGTTCTACAGTGCACGTGCTTCTTACATATCTGATTGACATGCCTCAAGATAAATCTCGACATTTCTATTGGCGTCTTTACACAGTGCGTTTAGTGTCCCTACTGGGACTGAGTCCTAATTTGCGAATTCTGAAATCGGTTGTTTTTATCATCATATAGGATAATGGACAATTTGGCAACCATGATGATGCCTGCTGAGAAGGTCACTCATGCCAGAATTTACGAGAAGAGGATTCTGTTCTGAAGTTTCAGTAGATCTAGATGGTCGGTTTCGTATTTGCAGAGAACATCAATGTTAATCCATCGTCATGATTAGGTTTGTAATGATCAGGGGGTGGAAGCTAGAGCGTTCCCCTAATGGCTGCGATGCTCTGATAAGCCGGTTTCTGCGCCATGAAAATGTGAAATCCTTTGGTGTTTCTTTCCCCATAGATAAATTCCTGGATTGTGCGCATTACTAAATAAATTTATTACCATTTTGATTATCGTAAGATCAGACGATTTTTAAAAAACGTTGGTACTTTTCAGACACTGATGGATACTCACCCACAAACAGCCCCCTCTTGCCAGGTTGATGTTCTGGCGCCCACCACGCATACCCACATAGGAGTTACAGCTATAGCAATAGAAATATTATAAAAACATTTTATGATGAATGCTAGATGGTGTGACAATCGATGAAATAAATGCTACTGGTAGTTACAAATTTGTCCATAGGATTAATTTGACAATTGAGGCACCATGGAATAGGAATAGACATGATCAATATAAAATAGAATTGATGAATATAAATGTATCAAACTAAACCCTTTCTTGGAGAAATATGTTTTCAATATTGACAAACCGCTTTCGGCTACACCTATACATATGAGTAATCCATATAGAAATGATAATGTAAGTCATAATGTAATATGGTTATGCTTTTTTGTGTATTCAGGAAAAAGAATTCTCGACCTCATGGGCGTTTTAGATGTTGTTTCTTTACGTTCATATCAAGTAAGTACATGTATCTGCGACAACAGGATAATTATCTTGCATATAGAATCCCTTTCCAACGTGAGACTTTCCATATGTCCATTTCTCAGATAAGGATATCGGATATCAGAATCGTAAAAGTTAAAACGGGCAGGTAAAAACATATGTCCGTGTGGTCAACAAATGCATAAAAACAGAATAACTGTAAAGTAAAGGTTACTCACCCGGAACCATTATCCTGCACATAGACATAGTTATATTGTCCAGATCGCGGAACGAATTTCAGGCAAGTGTACCTTTCCCACTCCCTCATACCTTCCACTATTAATGTCTTCTGACTTCTGCCTGAAGTATTTCACAAGCACAAATTTATCTCATTTTGTGAGGCCTTGAATATACGCTGGTGATGCATTTGAGTGACCGTAAAATACACTGCATGAAAACCACTATTTTACATATATATACGCCATCGCGATAACGCACGTATCGGCTCCAAAATGGCTTGTTTACATTTGTATACACCTCTTATCCGCGTCTGCGTTTCGGGTGTCTACGAAACAATTTCCATATGTAGACGCGCGCGACTTGGCTGTATTTCACGCCTGGTGTATCCAAGATAAAACATGCTCTGCGCGATATATATACGCCAGACGTATGTGTATGTGTATGTGTACCTCTACCATGCCCGTTGTTGTTTTTAGACCCGCCGACCCCCGTCTCCTGCCACCCCCTGTCACCCCCCGACTCCCCCCCACCACCCCACGCCACCCCAGCCAGCCTCAGTGAGAAGCCCCCCGCTGCCCGCCGCCCACTGCCTGCCGCCCGCCGCCAGCCGCGTTTGTACAGGTTGACTCAGTACAGAAGAGTGGTGTTTTCAAGGTAAAATCTATTAAGAAAAACGTTTAAGAAAACCAAAGAATGCAGGGTTTATTATGTGTAATTAATCAATTTATATTCAATCAGGTTTTATAAAGGTTTTATCAAATAAATTGGTAATATAAGATTGTATTTTTTATATAATACAGACTTGGGGACACTACTGGTAGCATTGGAACTATTGGATGGTGGTGTATATACAACAGAATCAGGCGTATATATGACGTATATAAGACCGCACCATGGACATGTATATACGCCACTAGATAAGGCGTCTACGAGACGGATAACAGGTCGAACTTGTAGACGCAAAATCCTACTGTAGACGCGTTTCGGATACATATGTAAAGCGGTAAGATTCGTGCAGTGATATTTGTTTAGCCTACAACTGGTTTATTCACTTCACATTGCAACAGTCGGTACAAAGTTAACCCGACATTTTCAGTTGAAAGATCAAAGTAGGGAAATTACAAGGTGAGTATTGTATCATGGTTTTCATCATGATATTTCTATATCATGTTCATGTACAAACCTTGAATGCCAGTGCAGATCAAAATGGCAGGGTATATAGTGAGTATTATCTTAGCCTGGTATAAACGTCCATAGGCTTAACATTAGGAACTCGTTCGCAACAGGCATGTGAGTATGGTGATTCATGCTAATGGGTGATAAACATATAACTATATCCAGGCGCAGATAACATCACAAACATATTCGTGTTTGGTCTGTGTTAGCCATAGTCATCTCGTTTGATGCGCTCAAGGATATTCACTCGGCTATCGCCTCGCTCATATCCCTGAGCGCTCTCGTTTGATGCGCTCAAGGATATTCACTCGGCTATCGCCTCGCTCATATCCCTGAGCGCTCCAAACTCGATGGCATACGGAGAAACAGACCAAACACTCGTCATTTTCGTTTTTAGTATATAATGGTTTCTACATTTGAATAGCCGAACTTACTGAAAATGTTATCGATGACGTATGGCACCTCATTGTTGCTCCAACGCCATCTGTTCCCATTGATTCCCTTCCTTGTGGTCGCACTAGGGTAAAGATATCAATAGATCACATATTCACACACTCCTCATCATGTCTTTTTATTTCATAATGCCCTCTAGACATCATATCCTGTAGGAGTTGCTCATGGCATATGGCTTTGCTGTGAATTACGGGTGCCTTGTTATAGGAATCCGGACATAGGTGGCAATATGACAACAATTAAACACAACTTAATTTAAAGTAATCCCTTAACTTGTCACATAGCACTGCATGACAAAGGACTATAATGTTGACTCTATCTGCTAGTATGTCGAATATATACGGAGTGAAATCAAACAATATCAACAACTATACAGGTATAACTGGGTCTGTCCATAGTAAAGGGACTAGGACTGTGGGATTGTTAAATTATTGCTGTATTATTATATATATAAGGTAATATGTCTTATGTTATAGTGTGTAATTCTATATAAGATCAAAGGATCAAAAATGAAATATTAAAATTTTTTAGACACTCTTTTATTTTAAATAAATATGAGGAAAGAAAACTTACTTCGAGATGAGTTGCTCCCATTCCTCCTTCTCATATATCATATCCATGTCTACCAGAATTTCTCCTTCTTTCAACGTATTAATACCTGTTAACAATTTTAAAATATCTAGATTACATCTGTATTTCCCATACCTCCTGTTCAAATATGTGTCTGTGCGTTATGATTCTGGTAAAAATGCTAATGTTTGATATTTGACATTACAGCGTTGTTTTCAAAGAGAAATCTAGCTTGGGTATCACGCCATGAAAAGGTCCCATGGTCATAGCAGGCGGATAGCTGACAATGGTTACCTTTACTGATATAATATGTGGACGTTACTACCTATACGGCATATAGCCTATGATCCATGGGCGCCGCCATGACGCCCCCCGAGTAGGTATTCTTCACTAATGGAGGTGAAAAAGTAGGTGTTCTTCACTAAAGGAGGTGGAAAAGAAGTGAGTGATAATTGGGAAATATCACAACTTTAGTGAATTAACAATGGCTCTGTCCCCTATAAGGCGGTCCCTTCAAATTTGATTGCGTAGTGTTTTCCCGTCGATGCTATGAAGTGAATTTGATTATATCCTTGCCTACCTAACCATGCAGCTTGAACTGAATGGAATACTGTTTATGCAATGCTAGGCAGACCCAAACCTTTCCCTCTCATATATCATCAGTTATTATGGCCATTGTGAACTTACCATTTTTTGCTGCATCCGAAATGATCTGGTCAATAGTTTTGCTATAGGCAAAGGCCCAGACCTAAAGAGGAGAGACAATAATGGTTATGAATGTCCTTAATCACTTTGATTCAGCATCTTGAGTGTCAAGAGCATACCTCCAGGATGACTAATAAAATTCAAATACGAACAAAGAGGCAAAAAACGTTGGCTCCGTAATGTCACTCGTCTTCGACTCGTGAAATTATGGAGCCAACAAAATGCGTGGCATAAATAAACTCAGACTCAAACTCGTGACGTCTCTTGATATTATCTCCTTGGAAAACTTGGTGATTCTTTCTTAGCTTATACTCACATTCTTCTTTTGTATCATGAGATCTTGCCGAAGTAAGGGATGCGAACTTAGCTCAATTTGTGAAATGCCAACTGTGTCTTGTCCTATGTCCTGTACTCTTTGTCTTACTGTCTAGTCTTGTCGTGAACCTTGTCATACATGTTATGTGTAACGTCATGTTATGTCAACTGCCCTTTCTTATGCGCTTTCCTGCAGTGATTGATTGAACTAAAACAGCAATAATGTGCTGATCAAAGTTGACCATGGACTAAAGATAGAGAGTCATATGACTTATATAGACTTTCCATTAAGAAGTCTGGAACGAAATGTAGAAATCACCAAACACTTTTTCTATTGAATAATACTTCGTCCTCCTGTTTGTCTGACTGAACTGTTAGGACTTTTGCATGGAAGAACGCTACTGTAATTTTAGCGAATGTATGTTTGTCTTTATAAATCTTTAATTAAGAAAGAAACGTAGTTTACGACGAATAGATTATTTATTCAACTAAAGATTCTCAGTTGTGTATTTTTCCTTAGCTTGTACCAGCGTGATCTCACTTCACTTATTCTATCTGTTTATTGAACGTCAACGTTTGATTAAATATTACCCCAAGCTACTGGACTGGTACATTTATCTTTCATACAGCAGGTCATTTTCAATATTTCATTATAATTTTTTCTTCGCGGGTTGCTTTCCCACATTAATTTTGATTTCTTATGATGTAACAACACGCGCAGCACGCCTTTAAAAGTATAATAAACCTTTATCCTCCATATGACGTTTCAGCATTTAACAAGAGATACTCAATTGGACATTAGAAAGATTTTATAATCAAAATTGATGATATAACTATTGGGTTTCCATATATACGACGGACGTTGATGGCAAATGAAATAAAAACACCAGTGGTGTCCCTAGGTGCAGTTATATTGGAATGATTGGACAGTGGCGTAAATATGCTTAAACATCTGGCCAAACATGGGATGCATACAGAATCAGGCGTATATACGATGTCAAATAGGACCAAATCGGAAAGCAGATGTAAACTTTTCATGCTGTGTCAGTATCTTCAGTATTTTTGTATACGGGGTTTAGCTCAGCCAAACTACTATTAATGTAATCAACAAAATGTGCATTGGGGCCTAAATCAGTAATATCGATATCATCGAAGATGGTGATTATAACGTTTTACATGAACATTTATATATTTGATTATTTATATGGCATATATCTATGTAGTGCGTAAATGTGGATGCGGTCCGATATGTAAAAGATATTTCTATATACCTATTCAGGACTTGCACACTAGCGCCATCTTGTAATGGCCGCCAAAGTAGGTCACACGAGTGGTGTTTGATATGAAAAAAGACTTCTTTTTTTAACTCAGAAAATGCCAATTACTCTTGCGTTGTGAATTTCAGGACGATTTTTATAATCAAACCATTGTTAGAAAGCTAAGACTCTGGTCTATTTGTTGGCATATATAGATCATATACATATGTCTTGGCTAGAATTTCCCTTGCTTGGTTGCACATTGTAATTTGTTAGGTATAACATTCTAAAGCATGTTACCTTCCTGTCTTCACAGTGATTTAGTCAAAACGATTAAAATGATACCAATATTACTAGGTTGTGATAGATATTTCCTGAGGTAATGGACTATTATATGAAAAAATCATGTTTTAGCACTCTTTTGGATACTTTTTCATCCAAGTTTCCAGTGAGAGAAAGTCAAAGTTACTCGGTAAGGCTCGGAAAAATTACTGCCCAAGGACTTGGCCGCGGGCAGTTATTTTGACTTTCATTCACCGTAACATAGTTTCCCTCTAATATTACCAAACCTATTGACAAAGTGACAGTTTGGCTATGTGGTCTTCATTGCTTTTGCCATGTTTCTACAAGAAAGTGTCTAAGATCTTCTGCTATTCTAATTCATTTCATCTTGATATGTAAATATGGGAAGGCTACTATCAGCCATTTGATTCGTTTGTGAATTAGCTTCCATGATATGTTGATTGTTGCAGATCAGAGATACTTACCAAGCCAAACACAAGCAGCCTGGCATGCATGTCGAAAGATCTAGTTGTCCTTCCCGTTGTATAGATGGCGGTTTCTAGTTAAATCTGTACGTCTAACAACCCCACACATATATATACCCCACAACTTAACATAGATAGCAGATTTTGCGTGACAAAGATAATCTCCACAAGCTCTTATTATGAAGATAACATATGAAGTATGCACGACACAACATTACAACCTTGGGTAAGTGCACAGCTGGAAATCTGTCGATTGCGTCCAGATTATTTCATTGGTAAACTGTTATGAGAATACAGAATATCAATAAATGTGGTGCCTTGGGTAGAAATAATCATTGCTTGTGGAGTCACTAGTTTAGTAACATTTTTACCAATAAAACTTAATTCGCTATGATGTAGTCGATTTGAATAAGAGAGAGGCCCTGCTCCGAAAAGAGATCACAAGTGTTAAATGGAAAAGCGATAATTCAAAGTTAAGATACGTCCTTAGTTATCACTCGCGCAGATGGCAGGTTTTCCCTGGGCCAAATTGGTCTTATGCAAACGAAAGGTAAGGTCTTCATGTTTCTAATGCCTCAATTTACCGTTGTTCTAGAGAAACCTTGGCTAGTTTTATAATACATACATATTATAGTATTTTGATGAATAACCGTTGTATGGAGCCCCTAAAGGATATCCAAGCAAGATATAGATTTGAATTCTAGTTTTTCTGAGATAATGTATTTCTAGCTGTCCTGAGATTTCCTATTTTAAAAAAGGAAGCCATATTGAAGTAAAACAGTTTATCATTGAATAGAACTACAGCGCGCTGCGCTTAATGGTAATAATATGCAGAAATATCATTGGTAATTTATATGATAATATTATAATGATAGCATTAGGTAATCCCCTGAGGGGGAATCCAGTCTCTGCATGCATGCTTTATGCCTGTAATCCTATATCAAGTGAGCAGTGGTTATGCAGGGGGGAGGGAGGTGGAGCATTCAGCATGCTGCGCGCTGGTCTGAGAGTTCACGTGGTGCAGCATTGTTAGGCGTGGGGTGTCACGGGACCCCGGCGCATCCCTCCTCCGGTGAACATTATCATTTAAACCAAGTCCGTGTTTAAACTAACATATGTTCATATGTGTCCAGATCTAGTGCATACGATACGACTTCTCAGTTTTACTGAGTTTTGTAGAACCCACTAGATAGCTTTTTAATTTTTTTAATTTAATTTTTTTTTTTTTTTTGTTATCTTAAAAGCTAGCCAATACGGGGAAGTTCATATTTGTGCACACTAGATGTAGTCTGGAGGCATGGCCTACGTACTCACATGAGGCCGGGTCACAACCACCATTTTATTGGTGGGTTTGCACTAAGTTGGTACCTAACCGATGAGATTGGTTTCTCATATTCAGATGCCATGTTTTCTAGCATTAATGGTGAGGGATAGATAGAAAAAAATAAATGACAATCTATAATATTATCACTTGAACTTGTCATACAGACTGCTTAAAGGACCCCTGGTGAGATGAAGGAGTACTACTGTCTATCTCAGTCAGTTATAAATGGAACATTTTAATCGGCTATCTATCATATTGTGAAGGGTTGACATTAGCTATTTTATTTGTATTTGGCACAAGTTATTAGATGGATAGTACAGAGGGATATAACATATATGTATGTGTATGTTGTTGAGAAATGTTATGCACCTGTACGCTTTGTTATGATATATACAAACTGTACAGGTACTGTAGTATAGGTATTCCCAACAACTTACAATCACATTCACTTTTGTGTAGGTCACATGATATCAATCCCCTTGGTTGCAACCGAACTGAAAGTCTATCAGTTCACCTGATACCCCTTTCAATAATAGTTCAATGTCTCCTTAACCTGTGGACAGGAATGATCCATAAGTGGTAGAGTATGGTGATAACAGTCATCAATCCCTGTTCCCGTCAGTGGGCTTTTTTCAAATCTTTTATTTAAACTGAAACAACGCTCAACCTCTTGTGAGGTAGGTTTTCATGTAATGCCAGATTTTGGCAATTTTTATAAACACACGATTCCCTTTTATGTCAGAACATTAAGGCCCGGCCCCACAGGTAAGATAACAGTTGATTTAGATACAATATGGCTCACATCACATCAATAGTTTGTTGGGATGATAGTAACTTGTGGACAACTCCTACCCTCAATATAGGCCTCTGTTCTTGTATAGCCTAATGTCCTGGACATGTCTGTTACTCTCCAACCGATGTTTCCGTACTGCTAGGAGAATGTGGCATAAAGCAAGACTCCATTATCAATTTGTACGGCTGTCAATATTTCATGGTAAGAAGTTCTGCTTTTAGACCGTACACAGGAAAAGATTACTTTGTTTGAGGCGCACACTGCAGATACTGTATGTGACAGAATCACCCCAACCTCTTAAGCTCAATGCACATCTACCGATTTCGGAATATCGATGTACCTCTGTCATCGACAAAGGAACGGTACGATTGCATCCTAACGGTATTCAGTAGATGTGGGGCAGCTAGGCAAGGGTCAAAGTACCGTTCAAGAGACAAAGTACCTCAAGTTTCCACTTGTAGCGTGCATGTCGCGCCTAGAACTGGTAATTTCATAGTTGCTCACAAGGTGGTAGTAATGGCGGAGGTGTGGATCAGCAACTGTTGGGTACTTCATACCCTGAGCCAGCCCTATTGCCACCCATTCATTTATCTCCAGCTCCCGGGATATTGTTATCAGTGGTTAATCACTTGTCACTTATTAAATGCTGATTTATGGATAGGAGTAGGGTTAGGGATAGGAATAGAGATAGGGATAGGAATAGGTTAAGGTTAGGGATAGGTTAGGGTTAGGGATAGGTTCGGGGTTAGGGATATGGTCGGGTAGGGTTAGGATAGGTTTAGGGTAAGGGTTAGGGGTAAGTCAGGGTTTGTCCACCGTGTGGCCGGCAAGGACCACGTGTGGGCGGCCGGGACTGCTGGTGGCCGGCCGGGACCCGAGGCGTTATCGAATTTACCCGTTTCGTGGACCGAAACTGTCTCAGTAACGTACTCACCGCTGGACCGATACGGTCGCAGTATCGAATTCACTGGTATCGATGACAAGTATCCCCAGAGCAAGCATAGACATACAATGTGCGAAGCAAGTAAAAGATCTGTACTGGCATATTTATGCAGTGCTTTTAAGCTCAGTAAACCGCGCTCAATTAACAGAAAGCACAACCATTACATGTTTCAGCTGGATTACCATACATGTCGCGACAACATTTAGAGACTGATCGGTGGTGGATGCCCTTTCACTATAAAAAGGTCGGAGTTCCCGTGTTGAGCCCGGATTATTGAAGGATCAGTGGGAGAACACAAGAGGATCGCTTGTCATTCATCCGCATCTACCAGGAGGCGCATAGATCAAATATTCTGAGAGATCCGCAAGGCATTGTTACCATATGACCTGTCGGTAACATAACAGGATATGTAAAAAAAATATAAGCACCTTGCATGGTGTAAAATGCATGTGTGCTTCACACAGGATATCTATGATCACGGACTCGTATATACTAGGAGCTAATGATATTTCCATTTACAATGGATGAGCGCGGTATTTCTAAAGTACAGCAGATTCTCACATAACGACCACTTAAATAACTATTTACAAACATTATGGCTATGTCCCAATCCTTTTTTGCTGTATTTTCTGTTTAGATTACGTTGGGTATTATATGATGATATGATAAACTTACTATTATGACTACCTCGCTGAAAGACCACTTCTCTCAATACCTAAATGTCAAATTTCTTAAACACTAAAACAACCATGAAAATTTCATGGTTTGACTATATAATAGGTGATAATATGCTTATTATCTTTAGTTTTATTGATTAAAGTGAAATTATTAGATGTTGCTACATTCTAAACAATTTCTGTTTCAAGTCAGTCATTGACAACAAAGATATATTTGCATTTAATAGTGCAAACTTTATATGAAAAAGGATTACATAATCATTTTGAAACTGATTAGAGTTAATCATTTTAGTGGCTTTTATTCATCATCAAATTTAGGTTGATAGTTCAGACAGCTATTTCTGATAAATTCTTTTTCTTTGCATTTAAGGGGTTAGATAGGTATTGACCTATAATCAGCTGGCAGGCGATTCCAATGCATGGGACATTTATAGTACATAATTCTTATAGGAATAACCTTTGTTTAGTCTATGTTTACAGAAGAGCACATAGGTGGATAACTGGGCAAACAGGTTTTCTGGCTCTGCATGTAGGGAGTGTGTCCCATCAGAAACCAGTATGCTCAGGCTAAATTAAGACCAAGGCAAACGTGATTAGGTGCAGCACCTGTATTAGCTATGACTTGCCCAAATTGTATGACATATATTTTTAGGAACAAGGTCAGTAGTGAGGCAGGGGTATGGTCAGACTGGGATACTGGACACCTGTCCATTTCACAAGGTCTTTATAGTTGAGCCTGGATAGTGCAGTGTTAGATTCTTTGCAGTAAGCTGAAAGCCTGTGTGAGCATTCTAACCTCTAGATGACGTATATGAGCGCGATTTCCCGCGCTCAACAAGTCTGTGGTATTTAACTAAAATGGCGGAGAGAAAAGGGCATACAAAAGGAAGGTGGGACGGATGAATAGAAGAATAGTCGATGCGAGCAAAAAATACAGGTAACAGAATAGTGAACGGAGATAAGAAAGGACCCAAGTGCTTAGAAGGAGAGGCGTACTAAAGAAACCAACAAGTTTTGGTCAAAGTCGTCGTTCTCCACGAGTTTGATGCGGAGTGATATGAACGAGGGGACAGCCGAGTGAATATCACATACTATGACATAGCATTCAAACGAGTTGGAGAATGACTTCTTGGACCAAAACGAGTTGCTTTCTGTATTTATCTCACCCCTGTACACACTAAAAGAATGGGCAATAAATAGGATATAGACTATGGAGATGGACTGCAATACTTGAAGGGGCATGGAGAACGAGATCCCAATGTTAAGCCTATGGGCATTTATTCCAGGGGTGAGATAATTAGTAGAAACCAAACGAGAGTTAGCCTTGTCAATGTTTATGCCACGATGGGCAGGTTGTGTATTACTACACGAGGCGTTAGCCGAGTTTAGTGAGTAGCAGACCTGACCAGAGTGGTATAAACATTGACAAGGCTAACTTGAGTTCAGTTTCGTATTTATCCTACCCCATCTCACCGATATACAGAGAATATTTGTAATTATCCATGTTAGTAGTTATCAATGCTGCCGGATCTACTTTCGTTATCTCGTCTCTGATTGGTCCGATTTTTTATTCACCTCGGTGCATAAATAACACTTTATCAAACGCTATGTCAAATACATTGAGTCAATGTTAAACCTATGGCGTTTTTTATTAGGGGTAGGATAAAGGGCACGACTAGCATGGGGGAAAAGGGGAAGAAGGATGAATACAGACACAGGCAGGTATTAAGCCAAGAAAGGAAAGGCGTTCCGAGCTGGGGAACTCGTGGTTCCTCTTCCCATCCATATAAGTGCATTTATTTGTATGTGTTCCATGGGTATGCGGACCCTGTGGGTTTGTTCGGACAGACTGGCACCGTATATAACACAAAGCAAGGGAAAATGACTGGAGCTCAGATTAAGGTGAGGAGGTTGTTTCCTGGAACTCTTTATGGTATTTTTTTACATTCTCTTCTACAAACCGAAACCACTCCTCTGCATGAGGCATGGTTTCCTAGTATCTCTGACGATTCTGTCGGACGTGTTGGTTCGGTGCTCCCAGATGTCCGTTTTAACTTTTAGACAAAACTGGCATCACTAGTTGATGATATAGGAGAGGCCCTGACATATTACCAAAGTTCATATTAGTGCTGTTATACTACGGACTAGGACATAGGAACCATCCGATATTTGACATCTGCTCATAGTTGAGTCACTCGAAATGTGCTCATGTGACTCTGCAGGGAAACCCCATCCGTGTTTAGATTTCCATTTAGGATGACGTACTCTTCTCCCCTCAAATATCACACTCAGCAATGTAGATAACTTGATGTTGCATACACCTTAATGTATTCGGCCTCGATGATTAGTCATTGCACATACTATGAAGTTTCTATGAATTTAAGAATAACATGTCCTGAAGCATCACGCTTGTCAATAGAGATCTGTGTGTAGTTGTTATTCCGGGTGCACGGAGAATAAGAATCAAAACAAACCAATCACAAATGACATTTCAAGTTGTTTATTCAGCACATTACTCTAGTGCATTATTAACAAAAGTTATTCTGTCCAGAAGACGACGTATATAAACGTATATGTGAAAAGAATGAGACAAATAGATATATTATATAAATAAATCATAATGTACTATCAAACTCTTAATTACAACAGTGCTTTACATTGCAATGTCATCAGGCACAAGCTGTAACATCAGTTTTATGACACCAATGAGTACATAAAGCACATCATATAAAACATATCATATAAATTCACGATGTGCCTTGTTTAGAAATCATGTACAAGGTTATGGGTATACAATTGTGTGTAAAACACACTTAAGTCTTATAAGACACTGTATCAATCATCAAAAGACCAGTGTTATCACATAGCGCTTGCATCTCATACATCCCGTGATCAGTAATAAATAGAAGTTGCGAACTGAGTGTCGCAGCTCACAATCTTAATAAATATGGAAGACAGGTCATCTCGAGTAGAGATTATGTAGGTTATGAAATAGGTAAGGATTGTGTCCGTGTACCGTCTAATGATAATTTCTTCTGTCGCCGTTGCCCTGTCACCGGATCCATGACGGATACTATGGCTTCAGAGAACACATCCTTGAGTCCCTTTCCGGTCTGAGCTGAACATTCTAGGTACGCATGCGCCCTGACATCGCGCGCCGCCTGCCGGCCCGTCTTGTAACTAAAAGGATCGATGGGTTCCAACTCGTCGTCTTGACTCTCTTGAGAGTCGTCTTCGCTAATGCTGTCCGTTTCCTCTGTTATTTTATGAAGTTGCGGCAGATTGTCTCTGATGTCCACTTTCGTACCCACCAGGATGATCTTAGCATCTGGGACGGCCTTTCGTAATGTAGGCACCCAATACGTGCGGGCAGACTCCAAAGTGCTATGGTAAAGGGTGGAGCAGCAGATCAGGAACACGTCCGTCCCTGGGTAGTACAGGTGCCGCAGGCGATCATACTGGCCCTAAAAGAGGAAGATATCATGTTTAGTTCTGATGCCTCTGTTAACTAGACTAGACCATGAACTGATCCTTGCTGTAACCATAGGCCAAAATAAGGTAGGCCCGAAATTGATTCCTCGATAGTACATACTGAGAAGTATCACAAAATTAGTTCTCTAATTCATACACAACCATTAGGTGTATCTAGGGAAAATATTGATATTGGGATAATGATATTCATCCCAAAACGTGAGAACAATATGGTTCCATAGATGTACCAACTACCACTACAATGATATATAATGCTAAAATAGTTAATGATCCATTATTGAATAATTTCATCAGATATGTCTGTGGCCAGATAAACCAACATCTAAAACTTTCATTTTATCAAGCTCAAGTAAAGCCAAATGCATTGATTTTCGGAATGTCAGCACTCATGCTGGTAGATATAGATAAGTAATAATGGAGGTGGACGACAAGCTTTAAGTCTGATCAAGCTTTAGCAAGACTGACTAAATGAAATAGTATTCGTGTATGTAAATAACAGGCCTTTCTGTATCCAATTAATTGAATTTCTAGATTCTAAAGGCAATTAAAGTATGTATTATATTAAGGAAGTATAGAAGTACTTATACATGTATTTATTAGATGGTTCTATAGAATATAACTAAAATCCGCAGAAATCTTTCATGCGTGGAAAACCCAGTTTTTGAGAAACTCGTGTTCGATACTCCACACCATATTCTCTTCCTTCCTTTCCATGATTTGCAGAATTTGTTTCTCGATTGTGTTCGTGTTGTGGGAAGCTAGACTTTGCCTCCGGTTACTTAAGACTGTGGTTAACCAGCGAGCTGGGTTTATCCAAAGCGGTATATGACCTTATTTCCGGTTCCGGTGACCGTATAGAGGTTGAATGTACTCTGACATACCACTCCCTGTGTGTCCCATTATTTTCGTGACCGTCCGCCCCCCGCCCACCCCCGCCACCAACACTACCACCACCACCACCACAGAACCGTATGTATATTGAATGACGCTATTCTAAGGAAATAACTCGTAAGTGACATCTAATTCCAGAACATTGCTTGATCCAACAGACTTTTGGTCACCTTTGCCATTGTGATAAGGACGTGATAATCAAAGATTACCACGTTAATCAGTAGTGTCAAATCAAATTGTACAACATTTAAAATATATAACATATGATATATACATGTATTTGATTTTACCTGACAGGATGTATCAAAGATGGACATCTCACTGATACCGCTACCGACGAAGGCTTCAACTGAAAAGAGGAAATAACTATTTTATACACTGAACTAGATTAGATATATTCCTACTTATGTATTCCTTACGATGCTGTAGGATGGGGAATTGCTATATGTAACACCGCATTCAGTAACGCGCCGATCGAAATAACACACCCCATTTCCTCTGCGGCACATAATTACCATCCTTGTAGCATAGGAATAACTATCCACATAGGCGGATGTGCAAGTATATGGGTCAGGCACAATATTACATCCATTATGTATGTACAGTGGGCGAAAAATTGCACATTTGGTGTTTTCTGATCTGGTAAATGTTTTCTCTTAGAGACATTGACCTTCTGAACATTTAAGGACTAAACAAATAATGCCATTGATCACCTCATAGTCTAAAACATCTTTAAGCCAATCATCAATTTGCCAGGAGTGAAACAAAGAGTAACTGGGAAAATAAAGTATGTAGTTTCATACGAAACATAACTTTATATTGTACCCTATGAGCGAGTCACATTGGATCCATACATAAGCAGGGACCGACACGTGATATCCCGGGGATATATGTTCACATGAATTACCGTACCACCTCACTTCTTGTCTCGTATGTTCTCATCTGTGTGTTTACTAGGAACAGGAGGAACGAAAGTAAAATTCCCCGTCGGCGGACATAGGTGAGCAGAGTGCATGGATGAATTAATCACTGCACATTGAGGGGTAGCATGAGGGTACGACTACCGGTTCGTTCATTGCAGGCAGACGAAGGGACCGGCGTTCAAATCAACTATTTATAGAGATGACTCATGCGCTCAAGTAGATTTCACCATCAAGGTAACAGAGTCCATGCAGTACGACATCGCACAAAACTTGGTCGTTATAATTATGTTTATGTAAACAAGACATTTCCTATCCTCCTGTTTGATACAACAGATGTCAGAGAAGTGCTGAAGAATTACTTTCCTCTAGGTCACAAACTAGTAGCATCACGTGCGCACGGTGCACCTAAAGGCACTCCTCTTTTTTTATTGTTCTTATTCGTAATATTTCTAATTGAGGGAGGAGTCTACGGGATGGTAGGATCACGCAGCTTATGACGTCACAGGAGGTGCCTAGATATCGTTAGAGTTCTTACAAAGTGATAATTAAGGGCAACATTACCCGCTCTACTGGCCCGTGATGGCAATCCGGTGGCCGCGGTTGGCCTGTTTAGCCGATCCCCTTTGAACACCCGTGCGTTATTTGGCATGGGCAACATGCTCAGATACTCTGCCTAAATTTTCTATTTGGTTTATTAAGTGCGCAAAAGCCTGTTTAGTTTTCATGAGATTCTTTTGAGCATGGGCTACACGCTCAGATACTCTGCCTAGATATAGACTTTCGGTTTGCTGCAAAAAGTACCTCTTTCACAGTGTCTTAGAGACCCAGCTGACCGTGACCAGTCACCACAGACCAAAATACCTCATTGATACGCTGGATATAGTTCATGGATATATTCAAAATCCAAGGACTATGTAGATATATTTCCCCCTCCTGTATATATATTATAAATACATTCAGGAAGAAATATTATATATAAATATATATATATATATATATATATATATATATATGTATATATATATGTATATATATATATATATGTATATATATATATATATATATATATATATATATATATATGTATATATATATATATATATATATATATATACACACACTATCTCTTCCTGAATGTGTAAAAGACCGCTGATAATGTACATCTCAATGCCTGTGACTGTGTAGTGAGTTTTCATATATCGTTAATATATCTCCATATATGCTACAACTCAATTCAGAACTAGGGTGTTAGTGTTGTTGAACGGGGTCAACTGCCATATACCTGGTATGTGTAATTGTTCAGGTGAGACGTTAAATAAGTATTGATCCAGGGGGATTTGATCCAGGGGGATACCACGAGTTTAAAATATATATCTGCCTTCTGACCAATGTTATTTCTATGTATGACATACAATCACCTATCCTACGGTACAGGGTAAAGGGTATTTGCAGTATGCAATACATATCGTACGGGTCATTAGACCCTTACAATCACAGAGGCTCATTAAGCTTAATGTTTTCGGTGGATAACCTGTTAGACTAATGGTATTGTTATTGCAACATTGTAGTACTTTGGGGGGTGTATAAAGTACGCACACTGATATTAAACGCTATCATTCGGATCAGGATTTACCTGTAACTGTCAAGAAGATTGATCCTGCTTTGATTACAACGGTAATGGAGAGAATGGAATAATTGTGGTGGGATAATCGATGAATGGATTAATCTTATCATGGCTTACCTGTAACCGGATCCAGTATAGCCTGCGGATGTCGAGTCTGGAAGTCGGCCCCAAGGTAGCGTATGATCAACCCTGTCTTCCCGACTCCACTGTCTCCCACCACCAGACACTTGATGGCGTCTTCATCATACAGAGACATGATGGCCTCTGACAGGTTGTGTTATGATCACGGGTGTTGTACTTGAAATGAGACCAGAAGTCAGTAAATATTATGGTCAGTAGTAGTAGCCAAGTAGAACCGATGCTTGCACACTGCGGACTGCGGGTGCCGGGACTGTCACAACCTATAAAAGCTATGCGTGTGGTGGTTGTTATCGGTCGTGGTCGCCCGCCCGCGCTTCTCTCGGGGAATTTCCCTGTTGGGTGGTTGCCAGAGCGCACTGTACGCAAACTGAGGCGATGGCCCTCACGTTTTACCAACATCCTGCATCATTTATATATTACTCTATAGTGTAATGATGAGGAAGTATTTGCTGGTGGGTTTTATTCTCATTCCACTATCATTTTATAAGATGTCACCGTGTTTTCCACAGATATTGTTCTAGAACTATCACTGTATGACTATGTTTGGTCCTCAGATTAAAAATTGCGACCGGAAGTGTTCACAAAATCTTTGTTTTTATTTCATGTGAAGAAGGATGGCTTCAGAAATGTGTCGTGCACTCAGACTCCCACAAAATGCTAATATATGAATATAACATCCCTATACGGGACTGCTGTCTCTAAAGTGATGTTGAATCGTTTTATAGGAACCTGATTCACACATAAAAGTCCAGCTGTGCATAGCCGTGACTGTCGTTTACGTCCATGGAAGATGCATTGAGCTACCCTCTTTTTTTAGATAGATAACGGAAATCGACATAATTATATGAATATATATCGCTGGTAGCTTTATCTTAATAGGAAGGGAATGTTTATTTTTGGATTTCATCATGAAGGAGAGAAGTGAGTATGATCAGCCTGATTAGCCTGAGCTATACTTGGGTATAGTTAATTTAGTGTACTTTTTTCTTTGTAAAAGGCCCCAACACTTGCCTATTACCTTTTCCCGGATGGAAAAGACCTAGACTAATATTAATATCAACACCGAACACCAGCAGAATGGTGTGGTCCTACCCAACTGCCAAAATTACCAAAATTAAGATAACTGCAGCGACAAAAATAGCCAATCATAGCCTGAATGAGATTAATGATAATACAGGTGTTGCCGTTCAGCGCCGCCTAACGGCCCACTGTCTCGTTACGCGGCCGCTCGGACAAACACGGCCGAGGTCAGCCACATACATATAGGGAAAGACAGCAATCACACCTAAAGTGTGAACGGTGGGAGTGATTGCAGGAGTGTTGTTTTTTGACAGATTAAATTGCTGGAACAAACTATGGTATTGTATCAACAAGTCTGGGATGTCTAAATTTTATAGTTGATAATTATCTTGGGTTTAGCTTGGAAAAAGGTAAGCATATTATAGCAGTCCTGCCAATGTATTAAAGTGTATCCAGTTTAGGTGTCCCTGTCTTATTTAAGGTATATCTACGGTATCATTGAGGTGATATGCATGTATGATACACCAAATTAGAGCTGGAATATCATAACATATGATGCAATCACTTTTATGTCTATGGAATTAATGTGCATGGGTATTATAAACATATTACGCTAATACACTCAGTGATCCAATGCTAAAGAATACGTTGTCAGGGGAATGTTTGGCTTCAGCCGTGCTGTAACTAACCAGATAACGTGCGACACCGGCCTATGGAAAAAGGCCTATTGATACTGCTGGTTTGGTAGATTTGGTAAATAAACCAAATTTACAGGCTATACCCTCCCCAAGAAATAAAAACAATTGACAGAAACTGCTGCCATGCCATCTAGTGAATCCATGCACACGAATGTGAATTCATGCACACAAACGTAAATTTACGTAAATAAATGTAATACCAATTATGTGAATTTACGAAGAATTACCTAAAATTAGGTACACACGTTCTACACACGTAAGTAAACCTTAACATTTGTACGTTTTTCTACATAAGTAATCTACCTGTGAGCCACGTAGATTTAAGTCTTGTGTTTACTGGGCTGATAGTTTCCTTTTCTAGTAGCAGATAACAGTATCCACAACTAAGTGTTTGTTATTTATTGGCAGGATTTATATAGTGGATTATTTGTCCCCAAAAAGATTATAAACAAAAAGATCAGATTTTAGGATCCAAGTCAGTAGTGGGGCAGGGTATGGATAGGCAAGGATACTGGGCACCTAATCCTTTTACTAGGCCTTTATAGCGGGCGCATGGATAGTAAAGGGTTAGTCTCTTTACAGTAAGCTGAAAGCCTGTGTGAGTATTCTAACCTCTAGATGACGTATATGAGCGCGAGATGTATAGGTTAGCGAATGCATCAACATGTTGTACATGGAATTGAATCATGTTCGCCAAATATTATGTTGTCGTAATGGCCTGAGATCTGGTTCGGCACTGTGTCTTGGCAAACTAATAGATAACAATGTGACTAAGGTTATGAAAGTGCCCCCGAGAAAAATTGTGACAATCAGGAAATAGTATAATATAAAAGGCTCAATGGTGACATATGTCAGCATATGAATAGGAATGCTGTAATGTGAATCCCCTTACAGATCAGGGGAGAATCAAAAGAAAAGAAAAGACAATAAACGGCAAAACCAAAAAGGAGATGCAGGAGCGAAAGCCAAACAGTAAATTAATTCTGTATTTCCCCTAAATTGTCAAAACTCACAGGCACTGCACTCCGGACTTGGGGATGATATCCCACCTAAGGTAATGATGACGCGGAGAAGGATTTGGAAATGAAGGTTTATTGAGTTTATTTGTAGAGGAAGGTTGAGAAGTCACTTGAAGATCACTAGAGAGTCTTTGTTAACTAAAAGAAAGCCCCATGAGAGAAGGAGAGTTGAGAGTTTGTAGGGTGGGTGGTAAAAATATCCACGAGAGTCCGTTGGAGGCGGGCGATAGTCACGTGGGGACGCAGGAGTCACGTGGTAGTGGGGAACTCCAGGAGGAGAGTGAAAACCTTCCCGTTCACATTATCCCCACCAAGTTGGGCACAATGTAGAGAAAAGAAAAACAGAACCTATACCAGAGTAATAAACAGAAGAACAGTAATAGACGGACATGCTGGACTTTTAACATTTTAAAAGGTACAAAGGTGTCAGTTGTAAAATAAGAAAGGACATGAAAGCATTCAGCTAGATCAAGGTTAAACCTATACCTAAAAAGGGAAAACAAATTTCAAAAAAATAAAGATCCCTTAATACTATCAGATCTTTTTGTTTATAATCTTTTTGGGGACAAATGATCCACTATATAAATCCTGCTAATCGACTCGTGAAATTACGAGGCCAACAAAATGTGTGATATAAATAAACTCAGACTCCAACTCGTGACATCTCTTCATATTGTTTTCCCACAAGGTTTGGTCAATTTTATTACCATCATCATGTCCTGCAAATCAATTTTGATAAGTAGGTAGCTGCTTTACCGCCTGAAATGAAGGACTGCTCATTAGTTTGCTTTCTCACAAAGGCAACACTTACACTACTCTGTCTGCCAGGATTATTATAAGGTTTATGACATTTGTTGTATTTCATGATCAAGGTATTATCCTTTTCCACCCGGTACCAAAGACATTTTACTGTATGGGACACAGAAAGTTCCATGCATTTGGTTTACACCTAGCCCAATTACTCATCTAGTATCATAGTCCTGGGGTGCGGTCGTTGCTTTGCGGAAACAACCTCTTGCAGCAATAGGTGAGAATTCGACCAGCAGTGAGGATCAGTGCGTGTAGCCCCCTTGAATAATGTGGTTGACTACTGAAACAAAGGTGCTATACCACCACACCCTAAACCCCATTAATAAATGGCTATGTATTTTAACACAAACAACCAAACAATAAATTGTTATGAAAATCAAAAGAAAAGGATCAAACATTGATTAGTATTGGTTATAGACAATTAAAAGAGGTAGTATTAAGGGATCTTGCTACATGTTGTAGTTTTAACGACCTCCATGGTGTGATGTTTAAGCTCTAGATATGAAATACTGATCTGCATTGGTTGGAACTTACAATGTGACTATGACTGTTTCCTTTTTTTCTGTTTTTGTTTATTCCTTCCAGTTCTTCCACAAGGGCAGTTATTCTGCTGGGAGTTTCTTTCCAAATGTTTTACATCGTAATTCTTCTCTCAATGGTCCTTTGTACTCTAGGGAAGTAGCAACAGTATGGTAATTATCAAATCATCTTCCAAGGCTAATTCACTCAGAGACTAAGGCCTAAGCCTAGTAACCTTTTTATTATCTTACTGCTGGAGTATAAAAGCTTTCATATCGAAGTCGTTATGATGATATGAGATATTTTTGTTTACATCCGAAAAAGATTTGCGTGAATGAGTTACCCTTTACTTTGTAAATTAAAGTTTTAAAAAATCCTATATATATGCGTGTCTTTATGTATTAATGGTTTAAATGTAGGAGAAACAGGCCAAACTGTACATTATGCTTCTGCCATTTTGTTATACTCTTTGAAGTACGATCAATGCTGTAACAGTGACAGAATGAAATAAAATACTTTCTGAAACCCCCAAAAAAGTATCTGCACTATTAAAAGAGGCTGGTGACTATACTCTATACCTCTCAGTAAAATGCCCTATTAATATCAATACTATATCAGACGTTGAGGGATAGGCTTTGTTTACAATGCAAATCTGACTACATAACATATATGCAAGATCGTTGCGGATTTGTCTGTATCCTGATTGCGGTTTTTGTCCTAGCATTTCAGTAACAGTAACTGCCAGCTAAGGAATAAACTCATGGCGTGTCTTTCGGCTAATAGGAATCAATGAGAACTTGTTGGTATAATCTACCATTGGCTGACGTGTTTGCAGAATACGAAGAATACGATAATCTGGTTTGTGTCTTTACAGCAGATATATTAAACTATCCATCATCTGCCCCCTCATTTTCATAACTGGACATTTACGTGGGATCACGTGATAATGCAATGGAGATAATTCGATCGAATTCGCTGACTATACCACATCCTAGCAAACAAGTGATTTTTTTTCGAAGTCATGAAACGAAAACCAAACTAACTCCTTTTTCCTGAGATTCCTCTATTACTCATTTTTATGATATATGACAAATCCTGTCCCGAAAGACTTAGGCCACTCAAAAAAGAAAACTTGTTTCTCATCACCGCGCGCATCAGAAAAAACGATTTTAGAAGATTTTTTTTTTTAAATAGATGAACCTTGATAGAAATTATGAAAGGTATGTGTTTTTAGTATTCAATTAAAGCTCCTGATGTCAGGGATGCATTAAATGTATAGCCGGTAAAAATCTGGAAACACCGCGTAAGCAGACACCCCATATAAGCAGCCACTTTGTCCCGGATCGGAGGGTGTCCGCTTATGCGGGGTTTTACTGTATGTCTGCCATCTTTGATATAGCAAAAGAAAAGAGAAAAAAAGCGCCCTCATCATATTTTTCATGGTTTGGTGATGAGGAACAAGTTTTTTTAGTGGCCTTATGGTACCTACTTGGCTGACAAGGCCGTCTTTATAGTTAGATCTGATGTGAATGCATCAATACTAAAATCAATAACATAAACCTGTGTCAACACCGCCTCAGTTACGTGTGACATTCAAAACACTTGACACTTATCTCTTCTATCTGTGCAGTCGGGACAATTCAAGACGATATAGAATATGTGTACACTGATCGTCTTATCGTGTCCTATCTAATCACGTCTCAGGGGCGTAGGAATATTGAATGAAAGGAGACCTATAGTCGATGGAGTAAACCAACATGTTTGCCTCCCTATTCAATTGTTGAGAGCTATACGGCGCCGTTTATAACATTCCTATATGGTCCATATGTCGTTCATAAAATTGAATTAGTCCTAGTCCATTCTGTAAACAGAGGGTGCGGTTTAGATATTTTAAACGGCGCTAAAGGGGGGTGCCGTATATAAAATACGCTATCATTCTGTACACAAAATTGGTTTAAGAGTGTGGTCAAATTGATTTAGTGTATCAAATAGGTGTGGGGACATAAGAGAATATTCATATCTTTATATGAATAGAGAGAGATTACCTTTAGTGTGCAGATCGGTTAAAGGAGAAACGAAAATTTCATTTTGTACACAGAATGGAACGTGGGATGTATTATATTACGTGTGCAGAATTGAAATGATGATATGTGAAAAACGATTTTGTATACAGAATGCAACAAAGGACCAATACAAAGTGGCATCTTCCGTTGCTGCCACGTCATTCATTGCTGGGTGGAGTCTTTGAAGTTCAATACAGATTTATCATAGTAATGGTATATAAGATTATGCACATACATGAGCATATTATCCTACCCCTAATATAAAATCGCATAGGCTTAACATTGAGTTTCCTTATGCCACGCTGATTGGCATACAGAGTTTTATATGCCAGTAGTGGCATACAGAATTGTTATCACGTAATATTCCAAAATCGAGGACAGGGTAGGATAAAATCAAAACCTGATTCGTTTTAATCTTGGCCAACGCATGCCACTCCTGGAGTTTTGGCTCCGAACTTCACTCGGCTTCGCCTCATGAAGTCAGTATGCCAAACTCCACTCGTGGCATATGGTGGCCAAGATTAAAACTCATCCAGTTTTACGATATTATGTATACAGTCTCAATTGTGGTGCTTATGATAAGGATTCAGCACTAATTCATCAATCTAATAAGGCTGGGTACATTAATCCGAAATCTATTATTCTAATCGAGATATTGATATTGCAAGATAAAACCTACATTAGTATCCCATAATGAATATCAACTAACGTCTTTTTTATCAACGCGATTGCAAAACGGTAAAAACCATTGGGTTCTTTTATAACAAGGACTTTAATATACTTTCATCAATGATTTGATTGATATTACAGGTCTTTACGATGGTAATTTCACTATGAACCTTAATTGCATTGTTGAAGAAAAATGATACTGAATATTTTCAAATGGTGTAAATTTTATTTCTCATAATACAAACTTGTGTACATGACAACAGTTCGTGAATTCTTATTCGTATGTACTATATAATGGTCCCTTAAACACCAACAAATAACAATCCTCATCATTATCGGAGGCCATATGAGCTCTATCAAATCTGAGGCAGTGACAAGTCAAGTTGTGATAGGTGAATACAATTTTATGTCAGTATATTCCTGTGTAAACCGTACCAATTATCGACCGAAGGAAATGGTAAACCCTAGAGTTCGATACGACGTGTTTTGAGCATTCGAAGAGTTATCAAAGGCAAAATGGTGATAGGTGTTGTAATTGTAGTCCCATTGGACAACGGGGTGGATAAAACCTACTTCGGTTCAGGTCTCAACTACAAAACCTGGGCCCATTTACGTTGATTCCTGGGATATTTCCTCTACATTTTAGTTTCAGGTCGTTTGGCAATCCACTCAGCTATCTTTTCTTGACCAAAGACTCTTTCCCTCAGAGCTTTCAGTTTGGGGAGATCATCATAGTTCATTTCAAATCCCAAGGCCGTGGGGAAGCCCAGGACGTAGGCAACATTGATATCAGCCAGGGTCATCTGTTAAAAAGTAAAATACCGAATAAAACCTGATAAAGTGGACCAAATAGTATCGACGGAAATAGATAATGCTTGAATTGTGCTCGTTTAGCACTACAACTACAATGATAACGACATAAGACGCCTTTATGGCTCCATATCAATTGATATTATATCAATCTTGATAAAGACTATGTAATGGTCGAAACTTCGGTTCTGTAATAAATGCTACATTTCTATCAACTTGACCATTTCAGTGGTTGTATTATTATCACCTTTATCTTTAATATTTGAAAGGGAGAAAATATCTGAATCGAGGTCCCCTTATATATGATGGGGAAAGTAGTTCTAAGTAAATGTCTGGATGTTATCCCAAAGCCGTTTAAGATTAATATCAATGTAACGCTATTAACTAAGCTCAAAACCTGTAACATGAAGATAAACTCATGCAGGATTACTATATCTATCTATCATTGATCTACCTAACCCGGAGTTTACATTAGACGATTATAGGCGGCGATTCTTGAATTTAGTACTTTCAGCTGTCAATTGCTAGACACCGGTACATATCAAAAGTGTAAACGCTGGGTTGATGATTATCGTGGCCGATATTTCGTAGTTGAGCTGCACCTGACGACTATTTGCTTCACGATCTACAGTCGCCAAGTTTTAGTCGTCTAGTGTAATGATGAATTTAACGACATAATGAACAGTTGTAAATGTGAATAGGTGTAAGTGGATATGACTAAAAATACACATGATTGACCAGTATGCATTAGTGCATAGTTTAAAGGAATGTATGATGGTAGGTGTATATATATATATATATATATATATATATATATATATATATATATATATATATATATATATATATATATATGTAATTGTATATAGGTATGGGTGTAAAGTGGGATTCACTCGCAGAGAGTCTTATAGCTCATTGGGGAATGGGTCCTTAGGCAAATGGGCCTGAGCTTTGAAACTGGTAGAAAATCTCGCCATGTAAGCAACCGGTGTTTCTCAAGAAACAAAATGTCTACCCCTGTGATAAAGGGGAATTGTCTTAGATAAATTCCCTTCCCTTTGCTTGTCTCCCTGCTGTGAGTTTGGCTTCTCTAGTCTTAGTGGTTAGTCCATGTGACTCAGATAATGTACCCGAAACAGGGAGCATGTTTTGTCATACTATATGGCGGGGTATCCTCCCGTGTCAATCCAATACGCCATTTTCCCTTTGGAATGGGAAACACCCCACGCAGTCTACTGTGAGACTAGAGAAACGGTCTGAAGTCTGAAGTGTTTGTCTGAGAAAAATCCATCTGAGATTCTGTACTCGAACAGAATTTCTTCGGGTTCCATTTCCCTGAGTTCCCTATCCCATTACTAACTGCATGCTATTCACTGTGATATTGGGAAAAGAGCAGGGTGTCAGTGCCTCAGTGACTTAGAGACGTGCCCAGCTGACCAAGACCAATCACTCAAGACCAAAATACCTCATTGACCAACTGGTGCTTAATATGTTTGGGTCCTAGACTTGGGCAGGTGCATAAATGGCAAATTGATTGGGTGCAAATGGGTTACAGAAAACGATA
This sequence comes from Alentia gelatinosa, assembly GCA_950022655.1. Taxonomy (NCBI): domain Eukaryota; kingdom Metazoa; phylum Annelida; class Polychaeta; order Phyllodocida; family Polynoidae; genus Alentia; species Alentia gelatinosa. The sequence goes on from OX465581.1 coordinate 107,702,983, forward strand.
CATAGACTGAATAGTAACCAAACCCTGTTTTCCTATCTATAATTGCACGCTCATTCATCAATGCTGAACATCTTTTTTTATCAAACTCACCTCATTGCCAACGAAGTAATCCCCATGAAGTAGGTTCTCAAATTTTTTTGTTTCTTCTGGAAGGGAGTCTTGAAATTTTTTGCGCAAGGTGGCCTGTAACAAAAGTAGGATGATACATTTTTGTGATTTAACGGAAGCATTATAATAAGTATTATTTCTTCGTTGTTGGACAGGACCTCCGTATAAAGTACACCTTTCTCCTGCGGTATATATTACGTTTCAGTAACCACAATCCCACATATCAGATAGCAAGTCGATAAAGAGTTAATGACTATCCGTGTTAGATTCAGCAAATACACTCTATGCACTTACCTTTTTTTCTTCGTCTGTTTCATACCATATTGCAGGCAGAGGTCTGAGGTAATCCTCCAAGCAGTTAACAAGCATGTCGATCTTTGCATCGTCCAGATCAGACTTGCCCATCAACCCTGATTGAGTAAATGAGGCAGTGATATATATAAGTAGGAACATCGTATGTTACACCACTTAAGCTTTGAAATGATTGATCTGAGGTAATCATCTAAGAAAGACATTAACCTATTCTTCTGGCAAGCGAACTCACGACCAGGTAAATATTTTTTGAATAAATAACTGGAAAAACTACGCTGCAGCAGAGGTTTGGGATGCCTGCAACCCCCCCCCCCCCCCCCCCTACCTGTGTCATTTGTAGTCGAACAGACTTTGAATCATATATAACGTTGATATATCTTCATAATCATGAATAATAAAGTATCACGGAATAGTTACACTCATCTACTAATGCACTGTCATCTCACCTTGCTCAGCTTTATTAAACCCGTATTACAAGCCCTAAGCCTCCATAATCCTCGAATGACCAAGAAAAATAATGAATAAATAGAAAGAATTGTATGCACTTGTACTTATGACAATGGGGGCCTTTCTTGAACCTTATCTTGTCCCCTTCATGTTGATATCTAAATATGGATACACCATACCCCTCACCCATCCCTTTCCAATGTGAGGATGCGACATAAGGGTTATATACAATGTAAATATATCCGCCAGTTACAGCGAAGCACGACATATTATGGATATAATTGACTTTCATTCAAACGGCAGCGGGTGATCCATAACTATGAATTTTCACCTCTTTTTATCAGATTTGGAATGTATTAATTTCATTTCTGACTTTTTGATATGTTCTTGAATTTACCTGCTTTCTTTGCTAAATAACGGCTAATGGCTTGACTCTGGCAGATCATCTCTCCATCCACCTCCAACACCGGCAACTGTCCATATGGCGTAGCTGTAGAGGTTTAACAAGAAATTTAATGATGCTTTCAAATACTTACTTTTTTTTTTCAGTGTAACAAATATTTCACGTTTAATCATAACGATATTCCTACAAAGAAAGAAATACCCCTGAAAACCTTAAGGTGTAACAGGAATTTAAATTTTCCATGAATGTGGTTTGTATTCTATATTCTCTTATCCATCACGAAGTACTCCGACAATTTGGGAGGTTTGCTTGTGAACTATTTGAATTATCAGGTCTACAGATTATGCATGTTAAGGTTAATAATTCTATGGGGGACCTATACATTACCTCGTATATTTTTCAATTTTCTATATATTCATGATAATCGTCGTAACAATGGTATATTTAACAGTGGGACAACTATTTAATATTTTTTGTCGGAACATTGACTTTGAATCAAACGGTACTATGGTTTCGTTACTAATAGAGTCTATCCCTGTGGATCTTCTGGGTTCCTCTCAACAAAATCTAAAATTATCTGTCACAACTAATTTGCAGCATTTGCCAAGAATCACATAGCATACTCTGTTGAATTTCTTTTACTTCAAAATGAGGTGTTCTTTACAGGAGGGGGATGTTCTATGAAAATCTCGTAATGCTTTGGTGATACAGATTTCAAGCACATCCCTGAGTTTTTACGTACTTGGTTTAATCTTTTCCCACTCTTCTTTTTCCAGTCGTACATCTTCATATTCTATGCCAGCGTAGGCCATAATCATTCGTGGGACCTCAGCACGCCCACGGCTGTTGAAGTAGATCAGCTTGTAAGATGGCATCTTGGCGATATCTGTTTTAGAGAACAACAAAATGCCCTTTGATATTGACATGAACATGTGGCATGATATCGGCATTGCCAGCAAGTAAAGGGGGGCGTCCACCAACCACGACAAGGCTACGACAATGGCTTTCCGACAAGGTCCACGACAGGTCTACGATTGGAAAGCGTGTCGTAGCCTTCTCGTGGTTGGTGGACCCTAGTTCCCGACAAGGCCACGACAGGCTTCGACTTGGAAGCATGTTCGATTTTTCCCACAACTGGACCTTTGTCGTGGAGTGTTGTGGTTTCCTCGATATCACTGTCGTAGTGTGTCGGTACCATGGACGCCTTTTTTACGGCATCCACCGAAGTCTACGACATGCCCCGACAAGGCTGTCGCAGAGCTGCCCTTCTCACGACAGGAATGTGATAAGGCTGCGATTGGAACTTTCATGTCGGCACTTGTCGTAGCCTGGTCGTGGTTGGTGGACGCCCGCCTTAATTAGAAATGGGGTGGGTGAATCGAGGTAATTTAATGTGGGAGAAGGGAGACAGAGAATGTCTGATGTTGCGAAATGGTCATGGGCGTGAATGAGGAAGGGCAGCAATATCTTACCAACAATCCAGTGCACCATAATAAGAGATACCTTACAACTTAAGTCATGAGAGAAGTGTATTCTGTGGTATTTTCCTTCTGAGGATGATATGAAATATCAGAAAAGGACAAACCTTGTCTTGAAATGTTTTACCTTAGAATAGAATATTGAGAGAAAGGTAGGATAGAGTAAGACATAGATCTACCTGTGTTCACACCTTGTAGAATCGCATTTGATGTGTGCGTTTGGGGGAGGGACATTGGCGGTGTCAGTGCCTTGCCCCAGTATAACTTCCCATTAGTCATTTGCAATGTGTGTTGGCATGATTCTCAATTTCTATATATCAGATGCTTGCCTGTATGATAAAGCTGTGAAGTGTTTATTGGGTGATTTTCAGGATGACAATGGTTCTCATGACAGGAGTCATCACACAGGGGTCAATCACACGGTTAGCTGTTGTCATTGTGGGGAAATGAGTGGGTAGGAATTATCGTTGGGGGGGGGGGGTGTCGGGGTACCAAATATCCATATGGAAATAGACTGGTTGGCAAACACCCCTGAACCCTACTTTGTGCAGTAAGCCTTTTGAAATACATATTCCAACTTCCGCGTATGAAATCAATGAACCTCACGCACTGTATAGAACTGGATCCCACATAAAGATGCATGACTGGATTTCGTAAGCCTATATATGGCTATCAATCCATGTGATATCTTTATACTAATTGTGTATGAATCGTGATCGATTTACTTCATGTGTAAGTGTCTTTATATTGCAGGAGCTGATACATCACGTTTACCTCTGAAAGAGTTTGACTTCCGGTCAGTTAGATACGTATACATTCACTCGTGACTATGATAAACTCTGGAACTATCTATTTTGAATACCAATCTGAATATGCGTATAAAGTGATTGCTACAGTCCAAGGCCCGGCGACCACCTACTATGATATGGCTCCGATATGGTCTACGATGCACCTTCCGATAAAAAATCATAATCGCGTCGGTAGATCACCTAATATCGGGGCAGTTGCCCACGTTTCTACGATTAGACACCGACAAAAACTCCATACAATGCATGGTGGATTGGCATGTCTAGACATATGTCTACCATTTTGTACCTTCCCGATATGTCTCCGATATTTGGTTTTTGTATCGGTGCCATATCGGTAGGTCTAAATTTCTATCGTAGTCGGTGGACGCCAGGCCTTGGTAATTATAAGGGGATTTCGAACCATGTAGCCTTCTAGCATCAAATTACCCAGGTGTATATTGTTCGATGCCCTATTCCCCATATATAGATATACATGTACATATATACACACAAATGTAATGATATGTGTTAATGCTAAGTAGATCACCTACAACCTTTAGTGTTTTGTTATCCTATCATCCATAAATTCCACTGCTAATATACTCCGGCGTGGGCAGGTGATACAGATACAGGAAAACGCAATCGGAGTGCGTGTCTCAATATATCGAAAATAAAGAGAGAATCAGATGTGAACTCGGTAGCATAACAGAAAATAAATCATAATCCTCGTACTCACTATTATGTTATCTACATATAGCTCATGTAATACTCAACGAAGTCGAGTTCAATATGTTAAGTTTGTTTGGTTTTTTGTTGTTGTTTTTTTGTTGTTGTTTTTTTTCTCCTTTATTGAATTTTTTTCTAAAAAGATAAAATAGTCATGCTGTTTGCTTGTGTGTCTGTAGGATGAATGTGTGACCTGTCTTGTCTCATGTTTACCATCGCTGGGAATAACGTCCCTGGAAGACAGTGTATGTTGTTGTTTTCTAAATAAAAAAATAAATAAATACAAAAACGTCCGGATCATGTACGCCATACTGGAAGACCACCTACCTTGGTGAATTGTGAGCTTATTATCAAACGAAAATTAAATCCGATGTGAAAATAATCTTAGATGGATTTCCTCACAGCTTTGGATATGCATACCATTTCTGAATAAATAACCCTGTGATGTATATGTCTCAGATGATACCTTTTTGGTACATAATTATGACCTACATGGACCGGTATGGTAATGACTAGTAGCATATCCCATGTAGGTGCAATTTGTTTTACACCAGACCTCCAAATCGTGAACACCACTCAACATTTCTGATTCGAGAGAAAATAACCGGCATACACAATTGACTCCATCTCTGCACACTGTGTGACACGATGAGGATCATTCAGGTGGGCTCTACGGTAGAATCGGGTATCGATTAGCTTCATAGAATATGCAGTGCCTCAAAATCAAGTACCATCTACAGGTGAAACTATCGATTGACCTTTCCTTCCTTCGTTACCGGTATCCTAGGTATCGATTTTACATAGCTATACATGTGTAAAAGGCCAACGCCTATAATTCCTCCGTCAGAGCAATATCGCAAGTAAGCTATTTTTATTTGGACGTGTCATGCGACGATGCACAATCTTTTCTGTGTGTGCCTCACTCTAGTATGATTCACAGAGTTAGACCCTTAGAAAATCAATATAAAACATGTAGAGGGCCTATATAGAATGTATTGCTATGGACATTTTCCAGGTTTTCTAGTTATTGTGGTTAATGACATATTTTCTTACCTGCCGTCTGATTTCCGAAATTGGGTTTCTTTAGTCTCAGTCTGAGTTCTAATGGAGAAAGCTTACGAATGGATAGACTTTTCTGTAAACTCTCCTAACAATCCACATATCCACAGCAACTATTGATACAACAGTGGTGTTATTTACGAATACTTGTACACCTAAAAGTAGCTTCCCTTTGTAATCTTCTGACTGGAAAAGAGTACATCCATAAATGTATATATCACTCGCAATGTCAAATACTACTATTTTCGCTTTATCTCCAAATGTTCAGTTCATTGATAAAACATTCTAATGAAAGTGATCTAACCAGCACAGGAGTTTGGCGCATTCCCTTTTATATTCTGTTAATGAGTTTAACAATAAACGGTGGAATAAAAATCTTTTTAAAACCTAAACTAGCATGGGCATGAGCCGGTGAATAACGATACGTATATGAAGGATACTACAAATGAGAAGAGCACATATGCCCTTGCCCTTGCCTCTAATCAGCGAGTATAGAAAATAAACTTGTCTTAAAATTTAATCATGAACAGAGGTACACCGCGCGATACGTATACCTACGCCGTCCAGTATATTGTGTTAGGCGCACGCCGGCAAGATAAGTACATGCATTCTATAAAGTGCGAGACATCTGCAGAACCATTACTCGTTACTGGTTGGGCTAATGATGACAAAGCATTCTTCAAAACCTGCCCTCTTTGTGCACACACAGTGCACCTGCATTCTACAAATCACTCCATGAGCACACTCGGAAGCACGCAGCTAACGTTCCAAGGACATGGGCGTGACCAGTGTAAACCTCGTATAGCTATTGGCAGTGGGCAGTAGTGGCGGTTGGGCTTACCTTGTATTAGTGCCTGGTGTCTGTGTCTCCGTCGGAAAGAGGTGGGGTTGTAAGAGCGCACGTTAGTTATACGCAGCCGGGTAGACACATACGATCAATGACTAGTTGGGTCACAAAGTAGGCCGAGTTGGAAGCAGCCGACCTACATGTGTAGGACAGTGCATGGTGGCGGAGAGCTTTGCTATGCACTCTATGCACCCATCTTACGCTACACTGCACTTCAGAGGTCTGTCCCACAGGAATAATTTCAGACATTTCCCTCCTGGACAAAGAGGAGGCAATGAACAGAGGTTAGGGACAGAGTACTTAAGAGGCTCTCGTTTGTATATATTGAGCATGGGAAACATGCTCAGATACACTGCTTGGGTTAGCCTGGAAAGGTTAGGTGCTGGTACCTGGCAGGTGCTGGGTCTTGCTGTATGGGCGCCTTGTGGCCATCGGCCAGCTAGAATAGGTGGGCTGGTGGAACAGCTCGGTAAAAAAAACCCGCCATTTTCAGCATCAAAAGAAAGCCTAGTTGGTGGAATACGTGGTTTAGTGTCTCAACGGAGTGCCCCACTAACCATGATCAAACACTTCAGACCTCATTGACCCACTAGTGCTTGACATATTACAAAGCCAGTGGTAGAAGTAGATGGTTGGTTGGTTAGGTTGGCAATTGGATTACAGCAAATGACGCACAGACTGACTGAAACCTAAAACTTTTAATTGCTATCTTTTTACAATTCCACGCTCATTCATAAATGATGAATATGTCATTTGTTTCTAGTTGGTATTCATTCAAAGGATATGAGCAGTCCAGCATGAGGCAGCAACATGAAGAGAATACAATTATTCTATGTTCTGATAAAGGTAATGGAAAGGGTATACGAGAGGGGACCAACGCCTTCTGTTCATGTTTTTTCCTTCATGGAATTAGGAAGGTGCAAGGAGATAGGAGGTAGGGCCAAGGCATACAGGTCTTATATTACCAGAGCAGTGTGCGTGTCAAGAAATAATGGTTCTCTCCCATTCGTGAGTTGAAACACATGCTGACCGACCCGCAAGAAGTAGAGGTGCTTCATGGCCCAATTTCGACCTATCTAACGTGGGGCTCGCTAACCACGTGTCTCATAATAATGGGAGAGGGATTTAAGTATAATTTTCGAGGTATAAGCGTAGTAAATCCATGTTTCACCCCTTTTGGATTCTTTTCTTTTCGTTTTCAAAGCTCTGTCGTTTGTGTGTCACTGTGTCATTCCATATGTCTGACGCCGTTGTTGAACATTCTGGCCTCCTGGGATGGGCCATTGACCCATATGTCCCATATATGATATGGCACCCGCGGACCGACACTCTGCGCACTTTTCATCTTTTCATGATACATTTAGACCCGTAGTCACCGGTTGACGTACAAAGTCATTCGCTTACCACATGGATCCAGAGGTCCAATTTGTTCCTCCTCCCATTATGATCTAATGGGAAAATGTTTATTACCACAAGCGGAAATCCTCATTGAAGTTGTCATAAGCATTCAAATACAAACCTAGACCATAGGCTAATTTGCTTCTTAATTTTTATATCCAGTTTAAAGACATATGTAGACCGTGTTCTTCCTAATACTGTCTGGCCATTTATATTGATACAGCATTCACACACAAAACAGGACAAAAAATGAATAATAGACAAACAACACATACATGCAAAGAGGATTGTAATAGTGTTTCTTTTCAGTGGTGCTTAGACCATACAGTAATCTTGTGCTTATCTGTCTTTTAGCTCTCGTAAGTCCTACGACTGGAAATAATCTACCGACTGATATACCAAACAGTACTATCATTGTGCACACACTTTACATGAGTTATCATAGTTAATCATTATTCTCTATGGCACCCTTTGACTGTTAGGAGGCACCCTGGAGGCACCCTGTGATATTCTTAATACATACATCACATTACTTATTGGTGTAAAAATTGTATAAATGTAGCACTGCAGATAATTTGTACAACTACTGCACTCAATGATTCATCCTAAAAAAAATAGATGATCCACACTCTTTTTAACAAACACTATTAGCATAAACATTTTCAGTTTTCTACAAGCACACTGAGTCTACAAATATTAATAACATCTTATCACATTTGCAATAGATTGTTTGAGTTATTGGTAAATTCAGTCTGTATTCTGGAGAGCTTGCGATACATATCGATGCAGACACTGGCTAGTGACAGGGTATTGGAGACACAGCAATGGGCCAGCCGTGAATACCTTTTTAGCTGTTCCACAGAGCAGATTTTTGCTGCCGACATGCAATTTGGGCCGGCAACTTTCACTGACAACCACAATGCCACCACAATGCCATCAGCCGGGGCTAGTGCTGGCTTGGTGGAGCAGATGCTTTAGCTAGTGGAATGCAGATTTAGAGTTGCCATATTCAATTTCTTGTGGATTTAGATTGTATTCTTTACAGCTGGGACATTACTACTACCACTCAAGGCAAGTCTAGAGTGGGTGGCAACATTGGTGGCAGTCAATATATTTTTATATCGAAACTATCTCTAGTCAAAATAAATTAGCTGAAAACATCACACTAACTTGGTCAATAGCCATCCATGATCTACAATATTTCAAAGATGGTGGAATGATAGACACAGTATTGTCACACAAACTGCTATTAAGATCTGTAGTGTATAAGGTATCCTGTGTAATGGATACTGGATTATTAATAGTTTTCCGCCGAGTGCTATTTTATTGCGAATCGTCGTAGTAGGTTTTGATGTCCAGTGGGAATAGTGGACCAGTGCGACTGTCCCCCCGGCCATCCACGAATAGGCCACTGATGGCGCTAACATAACGAGCAACAGCCCCATGTTTCAAGAAGATCCAATACAGGTACCTCTTTAGATCCATTATGAAACAATACCATATGTTGTTATGCTTGAAGGCACCTTGGTTTTTAGAGCGTGCTTGCACACGCTAAATACATCATCTAGAGTTTAGAGGGGTCCATATAGACTTTCAGGGTACTGCATACAAACTATCCCTTCAGCATCTGTGTGATATTCACTGTGATATTGAGAACAGAGCAGGGAGCCAGTGTCTCAGTATCTTAGAGGTGTGCCCAGCTGACCATGACCAATCACCCAATACCAAAATGCCAAAATACCTCAAGACTCACTTGTGCTTGATGTGTTTGGATCCTAGATAGGCAGTTGCAGAAATTACAAGTTGACCAGGTGCAATTGGATTACATAAAACTATCCATACAATAAATCTAACTTATACCTTTTAATTGTTATTCATTTATAATAGCACGCTCCTTCATCTAGGATGAAAATACAATTTGCTCCTAGTTCTATATTTCGCCAACCAACCCCAACCCCCTCTGGATATCTACTAGTCCGATCTCCGAACGCCACTACTATACAGAAACGTGAAAGAATGTCACCCTCAGCACTACGCTGGTTGAATATCATTTACCAAGTCCTACAAGCCGAATACAACACGAAACGTATTTATTTTTTATTGTTCCGGTTGTGCCCCAATTCCAATTGAAATCTACCTCGACATATCCTCGGTTTCCCATTCTAGTTTTCTGTCGCCAGTCACTCAGATAAGAGGTGATCCATTTTTTATATTCTTCAGGGAGTCTTAGGCTTACTAAGAAGTCTACCATGGTGCACTGTTGAAGGCCTACTTCAAATCCACAAATATTACCCCAGTCAGCTCTTTGTTATCTCTTGCAAGATACATGTGATTGACAAACTTATACACTGAATCTAAGGTATTTTTGGATTTTCTGTAACCTTATTGTTCTTGAATCAGAATATTATTACTCTCTAATGTGACTGTTAAATAACGGTGGAATATTTTTTCACCAATCTTCCCATTTGAGCAACGCAGTTGTGTATATAGAATGGAGTTAGACGAGAAAGAACTGCAATTGTATATTATTCTATGAAGTCCTGTCCACTCTTAGACACTTACAAACGGTTTATAACCCTATTGCATTCCAGCTCCATTTGACAAGAATAGCTTCCAGTTCCAATATGTTATGTAGCGCAGACTGTAGATAGATTGCCGTATGTCTAACGTTACATGAAAATAATACAAGATTCTTTTCCACGACGATCAACATCTTATTGATATGCATGTGGGTCGTGTTTATTTTTCACAAATAACACAATGATGATTCTGATTAATTCTTTATTTCATATTTGTTTGTACATATTCTCCCAGTGACAGATGCATATGGCTTTAACGTGAAAATCTATCCCGTATATAGATATAATGAAATGACGTCAGGTGATTACAGAATAGATATCTAGAAAGGTGTTTTGGGTCGTTTGGCAATATGAGCCTTAATCTCAGGATGTGCCAAGACTTTGTCCTTTAGAGCGTTCAGCTTGGTAGCCTTTGCGAGGGACAGTTTGGGGCAAAACAGGGGAATAGCATCGATGAACTCGGCCATCATTACATCAATCCATTTCATCTGTAAATCAACAGGAACATCCATTAATCAAAAACCAATATCATGTTACCAGTGTATGAAATATTTGATATCATACTTTATTATCCACCTAATACAAAGTGTCCATAGAAAACACATAGGGAGTTTGTATGGGTCCATACCCGGAGCATACAGATATGTTGTATGCTCCGGGTGGCGCATACGGAAAAATAGAGCGTATGGAAAAATAGTGCATAACTAAAACGAACTGATATCGACATGCCACTTGTCCATAAAAAGGTGGATAATAAATACAATATAGACTGGTTTCAGATAAAAGCGGCCGTATGCTCCTCGGAGTTGACTCTGTGCAATATCCTCGCATACGCTCGGATATTACTACACGTCGACTCCTAGGAGCATATGGCCGCTTGTATCTGAAACCAGTCAATATTGTGTATGTATGCACTTTCAAGGAAAAACATCACAAAGGATACTTCATTTTATTATCCACCTAATACAAAGTGTCCATAGAAAACACATAGGGAGTTTGTATGGACATACCCGGTGCATACAGATATGTTGTATGCTCCGGGTGGCGCATACGGAAAAATAGTGCGTGCGGAAAAATAGTGCATAACTAAAACGAACTGATATCGACATGCCACCTACCCATAAAAGGTGGATAATAAATACAATATAGACTAGTTTCAGATAAAAGCGTTTGTATGCTCCTCGGAGTTGACTCTGCGCAATATCCTCGCATACGCTCGGATATTACTACGCGTCAACTCCTCGGAGCATACGGCCGCTTGTATCGGAAACCAGTCAATATTGTGTATGTACTCTCTTCTGAAATAAAAGCTGCTATGAAAAAAAGATATCATGAGTAATCACTGGATGGTAATTAGTAGAAACCGAACGAGAGTTAGGCTTGACAATGTTTATGCCACGATGGGCAGGTCGTGTATTACTACACGAGGCGTAGCCGAGTGTAGTGAGGAACAGACCTGACCAGAGTGGCATAGACACTGACAAGTCTAACTCGAGTTCCGTTTCGTATTTATCCTACCCCGTCTCTGCTTTTTTATTATCCACCTAATACAAAGTGTCCATAGAAAACACACAGGGAGTTTGTATGGGCATACCCGGTGCATACGGATATGTTGTATGCTCCGGGTGGCGCATACGGAAAGGTAGTGCGTACGGGAAAATAGTGCATAACTAAAATGAACTGATACCGACATGCCACTTGCCCAGAAAAGGTGGATAATAAATACAATATAGACTGGTTTCAGATAAAAGCGGATGTATGCTCCTCGGAGCATACTACCGCTTATATCTGAAACCAGTCAATATTATGTATGTATTACTAAAAGATAAATATTGACTCAACGACCAACAGAACTTTTTTCATAGCAGCTGACATCCTGCTCTCTGATTGGTCAATAATGTTATTACTCTAGTGGCATAAAAAACATTTTATGTCACGGCCTGCCACATAAAATTTGCCTATGTTAAGTCTATGGCGCTTTTTTATTAGGGGTAGGATAATCATAGTTACTGCTGGCAGAGAACTAAATGGAATAAAGATCTACTGAGAGACTTGACGATGTATGGTGTCTGACAATGAATGTGTCTGCATACAGTAACGTGTAATCTAGATGCATAGTAGTTGATGACCAGTATTATCATCACCATCAAGTTAGAAATAGAGATAAAAGACACTTGATTACTCGATAAGTTTAATTTACTTCATGTATTCAGTCTGTGGTGTCTGCCCTACATTAAGAACAACATAGTGCAAACGACTTTGATTCTAAGCTTACTAGTCTGAGCGCAGCATCATGCACTGTATGATATGACTAAGACACCGGTCACAAAGAAATGTTTGGTTCATAGTTTACCTTATCACCACAGAAATATTCGCTGTCCATGAAACCTTGGAATTTGTTTATCCAGTCTTCCGTTGACTCGTCAAAACTTTTCATTAACTCCGCCTGCAAGTTCGGAAAGGTATAAAGTGTACGCCATTTTCAACAATGAATTGGAGGTCTCTGTTTTAGGTAACAGTGGTTCTTATTAGTAGATAAGATCGCTTTGCAATTTTTATCGATGCGATTTTAGAAATAAATGAATACTTTTGCCCATTAATTGCAATAAATTGGAATTTCTTCATACGAATCATTTGAGAAACAGTGGTTGCAAATTATCGAAGACAAATAACCCTAAATACGCGCATAGATAGCTTTGTCTCTTTTTTGTTTGTTTTTCTAGCAGTTTCTACCAGGGAAGATTGCTACAAACAACACCGAGTTCGGCATCAGTGCCACTCTTCTGACAGTTTCAGTTGAGTAACAGTTTCTACGTATGCTTCAGAGGGGGGGTAATAAGAGGAGATAGGTGATATGTTAAGTCATAGTATATGTTGAGAGGGCACATATTTATTCGTTATGGCGCATCATGCCTTTGTACGGCTCTACACCTTCTTTAATTGTCTCAGTCGTTTTACAGATATGCATCATCATCGATGACATGTAGTAGACTCGACATAGGCAGGGTGTATTATCTTTGTTAACTTGGTATGTATATGAATCTAGTTTTTTTAGATTAGGTCATATACTAGAGAATACATGGGTAACATGAATAATACGTGTATGGTACACTTGTTCAATACAGCAAAATATATAATGAGAGCTAAAATGGTTTTGTCTTGGCCCAGTTGCTGCCACAATCTGGGTAGAGTTTCAGATACCTGTACGTGTAAGCATAATTGTCCAGAGCCATAGATGATCCATAGCTTGGGAACAGAAAAGCCAATTTCCTTAACTAACTCTCAGTACATATATATCATAGTATCATGTTAGCATGTGGTCAATACTTCTTCATTAAGGCAAGTATATCTTCATTCATACCTTTTTCGCCTCATCCTTCTCAAAAAAGCCTTTCGTCATTGCTGTGAAAGTATCTTCAATGCATCCAGCGATCATGGCCATCTTCATATCTTCAAGGTCAGTCTTTCCCCCAAGTCCTACATCAACAACAAAGAGGACATTCACTTGCAACTTATGGTGCAAATAGGATCTACATATATATACATGTACACCTTGAATGATAAGAAATTGTTGGCAGGTGTAAGTAGACAACTGCATGTATGTGTACTATTTTACCGGGGGACAAAGAGGGACATTTGCAAAATTGAACGTCTGCAAGATAGAGGAATGGTCGTCGGTGTTCAAATACAGAAGTTAATTATTTTCAATTACAAGTATATCCTAAAGGGGAACTGTAAGAGCCTCTCTGGATATAACAGCATCAAATATTACTTTTCAAGGTGGATGTGTGTCCTGTTTTTAGTGCACAGCTATAACATTACTGCAGACGGTTGATAACAGATTACTATATGGATTGTCTTCGGGGTGGCCAATCCGGGTCTAAGAAAATCTCAAGTCCCGATCTGCAATTACACACCACCAATAGGCCTTTTTCCATAGGCCAGTGTTGCACGTTATCTACGTGGTTACGCAATGCTTGCAGCCAAACAAACACTTGGCAACGTATACTTTAGCATTGCATAACTGAGTGTGAACGTAATACATTTGCAATACCCGTTTAGATTATTTCCAAAGAAAGAACAGCGATGCCATCGTATTCTATGGTATTCCAGCTCTGATTTGGTGTGTCATACACGCATATCACCTCAAGAATACATTAGATATAGCTTAGATAGTACAGTAACACCGAAACTGGATGCATCACAACACATTGGCAAGCCTAGCCATCCTATGCCTACCTGTTTCTAAGGTACAACTGAGATAATTATTAATTCTAAAGTTAAGGCAAACCAGACTCATTAATTCAATGACCTAAGTATGTTCCAGCTATCTTATTTTTAGAAAAACAACACTCCTACTATCACACCCACCGTTCACACTCCAGGTGTGATTGTTATGTGTCTATTGGCAGGAGGCCACACTGGGCCGTGTTTTTCCAAGATATAACGAAAACCGTTGAACGGAAACCCCTGTGTACAGGTGTTGCCGTTCAGTGCTGTCTAACGGCTGCAGGCATTGAATAACCAGCCTAATCACATAGTTCCTCTTCCCTGTATTCTGGGGCAACAGAAAATAGTTCCGTAGTGAGTAGGAACCAAGTAGATAGGTGCAACACTGGCCTGTGGAGAAAGGAGTTCACTATGTGCAAATGCTTATAGTGCAATTGAGGAAACGAATGGCCAAACATCTGGTCTGGCTGGATTAAGAAGCATCCAGATTCCACTGGAAAGCTACCACTGAATACACAGTTATACATTTGTTTCATACATCTCTGTAGCAACACATATCGACAATCACTAGTGCGCAGCATGGGAAAGCAAAACGGCCCCGTTTGGGAACTGACAAGACAGGTACAACTGACTAAGCCATTAGTGGACACGTAATTACATTTGTATTCACAATTAGTACAATAAAGACACCAATGATAAAGGTGACCTATATCTTATTACGTGTAAGGACCATATGCATCGCTGGAGAAAATGAGGAAGCAAAGTCGGTAAGAATACCTTTTGGTGTAACAGTGCCTGAACTTACCGACTGTCTTGCCAAGGAATTGGAAAATTGCTAGTGACTGGCAGAACGGCTCATTGTCAACCTCCAGCACTGGCAAAGCCCCGAACGGTGTTTCTGGAAATTCGATAAAGACAAATTACCAACATGATTGCACAAAAGTATGTAATGGTCGAAACGTCGATTCTACAATCTAAATCAAATGCCTACATTAATTTGGTACCAAAGTGGTTGTGCTGTTTTATAATGTTATGTATTAAAAATTTGAACACATTCTTAATGGGAACTTGATAAAGGGGGGGGGGGCAGTTACATTTCGATGGTCACTGAAGCTTATCCCCTCAGCCACCGCATGGTCACCGCAAGGCCAGCACATGGCTGCCGTGTTTATCAACTAAACAGCTGTCAGCCGGACAGATAGAAATAGGCGTGGTGGAGCAGGCCATATGCTCAACGTCGGCGGCCTCATGGAAATGGAACGGCCATAGGCAAATGTCTCTAGAATATTTATTAATTATAAATTTGTTTCATACATTTAAAAAGTATGTGCTACAACAAAAAACGACTTCGCTAGTGTGCAGTATTGGGAACAACCTAGCCAAGTTTGTGGAGTAACAGGCCCGGATGTACTGGCTACAGTGAATCCCAGAGGAGGTGTGAAGCGTAGCGCCCCCTATACCGACCTGAACCATATATACGATCGCGACAGCCTCAGGGTGCCACTCTCAGCCAGCATGGCCAAGGGGCAGTAGGTGGAGGGGTAAGCACAGTGTGGTGGTAGGCATGAGTAAGAGTGGTGGGTAGGACACAGGGACTGAGGCCAGTCTAGCCTTAGTCCGAGAAACCTTTACTGCCTAGGGACAGCCTTCACAGTCAGAGCCTCTAGGACTAGTCTAGCCCAAGCCTAGCAACACTTGTGAGAAATAAGGCAGTATTCAACAACAAAAAACAGGCATAAAACATGGAGCTCTATTGAGCTCTATTGTGGTTTGGAAAAGATTAGATATCACTCTATCAATATTTGAAAAGATTTTTGATAGAGCTCTAACAGATTGTATACAGTAGCTGTTCCTAATTAGCCAATTTTGGCAATATTTTCCTATAGGAATCTGCATGGCTTCATGCTTTGTTGTGGTTCTCTATTGTCGCTCAAAACTGTAGAGGGCGCTGCGCTTCACACCTCCTCTGAGTGAATCCAGTTGTGGATGTGTACACTGGCATGTTTGGCAGACGCCCACCGGTGGCAAAATCACAGTCACCCCGCTGTCGAACAAACCCTTACGGAACTCAATCTCAAGTTCACGAACCAGAATATGAATATGTTGACATGTTGTTATGATGGCACGTATAGTGTCCATAATAAGATAAACAAAATATTGGCATTTCCTTCTGAAATAAAATTGTGATACACATACTTGGCTTGAGTGCGGGCCAGTCTTCACCCTTGATGCGTTGGTCTTCGTACTTTACTTTACCGTAGGCCATGAGGAGCCGGGCCACCTCGGCGCGACCACGGCCATCGAAGTAGATCAATTTGTAAGACGGCATGATGACAGATCCTGTAGGAAAATGATGTTGATGTTTTGGAGATTGTGGAAATTGAGATTACAGTCACTACTTTGTCGCGACCAAAATTACAATGTCAGTGCTTTGCCTCCTATGGCACCCTCCCTCTGTTCTCTCTTTTCATTGGTCACTCTCGCCTGATCCCTGATTCGATACGTGTCCTGAGTATACTCGTTCGTTCACCAACGGTACGCTCCAGTGAGTTTGGGCCTAGACTGGTTCAAGTCCTTGATTATGGATATATATATATAATTGATAAATAGAACTACTTTTCAGCATTTGAATATCCTCTATTTAGAGAAAATAATTATAGAGAACGTCCTGACCATGCTGTACATGCTACAAAACGAGATGAACATTAACGGGGAATACATAACAAGGCGTTTACGCCGAGTTCCGTATTCCCCGTTAATGTTCATCGAGTTTGCCCAGGAATATCCCTCCTCACTGGGTAGTAGACTGTCTTCATTCCATATATACCCCTCCACCTACCCCTCCCCCCCCCCCCCCCCCATCCTAGCCGTGATTCCTGGACGAATCACACAGCAAAATACATGTACTGTATCTTCTTCTTGTTTTAATCATGAATGTCCATAATCAAAGAATTGAGCAAGGCTTGGTGGGTAGGTGTAGGCTTTTGGGGACCTGAAGCCATGTAAAGCGTACTAGACTACTGCGCCTGATAATATTCAACAAGAATGGAAACCACAAATACCATTTTCCAATGAAAATAAGTTCCGTAGTGGCAGTCTTAAGCACGACTTAGTTTAGTTGGGTCGCAGTCTAGTTACTGACCGCCCGCTAAGGTGTTTGTGAGTGTGAGTGTGGGAGGGGGCACTGTGTCAAGAAAGGGGTTATCCACGAGACCCAAATGAAGTCGTGCTTCTACAGAACCCATTTCCATTAGAAAAGGGGTATTTGTGGTTGCCATTCTTGTTGGATATAAGAAACCGCAGTAGCTTAGCACGCTTTACATGGCTAAAGAAAATAATTTCCTAAATTGGCCCATAGGACCCATTGAAATGACCCTTTCTAAAATACTTTAAGAAAACAAGGTAACCAACATGATTTTATGGACACAGTATCTGATAGGAGTTAACAAAAAAGTAATTATTATAGAGGTATGAAATCCGATATTGAAGGACATTCTTATATTGTTTTAGGAACACGTTGCTGTTTATCTATATCGCAGGTATCAGAATAAGAGAATACTGGGTCTCAATCTGAATGCGGTACTTCCCGAGATAGATAAGTACAAACTTGAATATTTGACTTGGGCAAAATATGGATGAAGGCACAATGTTTACAACTGAATAACTGTGGTTAAAGATAAGTTCCCCTAATGATGTAGAACTGTATTTTGAAACCCTGATGAAGGCAGCAATCGGCGAAATATTGGTTTTTGATTTGTTCCGGGCCACAACATTTTGATACCAATAACTAAATCATCAAAAAAAAGTGAAAGAAAAACGCAATCATCACTGCCAAGCATATCAACGAAACAATGAAGAAAGGAAAATATATGCAAAGTAATTCACTCAAGATATGAAATTAAATATTCTAATTTGCCTCCCTTTTCTAATAGTGGAATGAAATATGAGATCTAACTACAGAGACGTATTATCGTAAAACTAGATGAGGTTCAATCCTGTCCACCGTATTCCACAACTGGAGTTTGGCAAAGTGACTTCATGAGGCGAAGCCGAGTGAAGTCCGGAGCCAAAACTTCAGGAGTGGCATGCGGTGGCCAAGATTAAAACGAATCAGGTTTTGATTTTATCCTACCCTATCTCCTCGATTTTGGAATATTGCATGATACCAATGCTGTATGCCACTAGTGGCATATAAAACTATGTATGCCAGTCAGCTTGGCATACGGAAACCCAATGTTAAGCCTATGGGATTATGTATTAGGGGTATGATAAAGAGTGGTTAGAGGTACCTACTGATTGTTTCCTGGTGAAGGCTGGAGCAGGTATGGTCTGTGTACTAGGAGGGCACACTCTTTATAAAGGGTGTAGTTGGTGACGTCAGGTCTTTACGTCATCAGTGTATAATACAACCCTTCGACCTTCGTGACACTTGACGAGATACAGAGATAAAATGTGCAGCAGATTATCCTCTGAGAGACCGTTCTCCTGCAAAATCCTACATGTATCCTTAAATCTCCATGTACACTGTATATTATCTTTTATCATTTAATTATTGGGAATAAATATCATCATGCTTATATATGCAAGCTGATTTTGATATAGTATGATCATTTTTCCAAAGGTTCCCTTTATTTTCAGAGGCAACTATATAGATGATAAAATGTAAATGTTAAGTGAAGTTAAAAAGGCTTAAAACATGTTTTTATATGAGAAACCCGTTATACATCGGAATGTATTATTGGAGTCGGTTACCTATTGAAATCCAAGATACAAACTCGATGTATTTATTTCAGGGAGAAAGGGGCAAGAAGTAAAAAATGGGCCAACGAAGAAGTTGTCTGATTGTCAGAAATCCCAACTCATCACGTCTCATTAAACTCATCGTAATATACTATCCACTTTCCTGAGTACTAACTGCAATCACGGATGTATACTATCAACCAAATGGTTGTAATCTGCAAAACAGAGGCACACAAAACCTGCAAATCAGCAGAATGTTTATGTATTTACTTACTATATTGAAAAAAAAGTCATCTATATTTTTTCTTTGTGATTGGAGTATAAAGAGGAAAAGGTAATAATTTTCTATGAGATTCCTTAAGTTGGTCCGATACATGATGTCACCTTTATATTCACTCCAATATTTTCTTTAAACAAGATCAGAATATAGATTGCTTTCCAAACCCGCTACTCCAGAGGTGAGATGTGCGGGAGGAACCGATAACCCTTAAGCTGATTGTTGGTTGTGCAATGTTAGTAAAGCTTATCTTGAAAGCCTATTTTTTTTATCTAATTACCTTGGAGTTGGTTTGTTTTGGAGGGGGTGCGGCGTGGGGGTCATGGTTGTGTGGGCGCAGCAGTGATCCATTCATGTGGACTGGTTACGAGTTGTAGTATCTTTATCAGCTATGTTGTCCTTATTATCCTAGTTATTGACCATGTATTGTATATCCATGTCGTAAAACCTATTGTTAATTACTAACGTTGGACGAAGGAGTCTTTGATACGGAGAAATATCTCTATTCCAATAAACACTGAATAGTAATTGGATGTTATACAACGTGAAAAGAGAGTTGATATCATATAAAGTACCAATTTAAATTCCAAGAATTGTGTGTGAGTTCTTCTCCTCCATTTTGTATGGAGGAATATTTATATTTCGATATACATTGAGTATTAACTGGATGTTAGATAACCACAGAGAACGTTATTCCAGACAATGTACACATTAACAAATATGAGGTTTTATGTACTACACCATTACGGTCCTACCCGCCAATCATTTCCCTCTTCCCAGGTTCATATTTATGTGCATGACTCAGCAGGAGTGACCATCCTGATTGTAAATGACATATGTCATAGATAAAATCTCTGACATAATTCGTGATAACGCATTTGGGGTTTTCGGATTAACTGTTATCCACTTCAGTATGCATATTTCCTGGTGTAGTACATATATGTTGGCTTCAGTGCAGCGATAATAAGATTGCCTAGAAGATTAATTCGGTTTACTACAGGTGACATTGTGTTAGAGCTTATTTCTGTTTGTGGCCAATATTGGATAGCTTAAATTGACTACCGACCAGAGGTTCGCTATATGTGAACTATCTGGTGAACTTATTTTGATCCTTATAAACACAGACCCACTCTACCTGGAACCATGACCTATGCATAAATTTACATACATCTATTATGAAAGGTAACTGCCCACACTTTTTCAGGTTCATTGTGGGATTGCAATGAGCAGGTTCGCTGGCCAATACAGAAGGATTCTATGGGGTTTTCATTCCAAATTCAAATAGGTTTTCCCCTGTTCTCTCGTCCAATCCACTTTGTTGGGACATCAAACAACAGAGCAGATATCATATTTCCATGCGTCAAAGGTAACAAATCTGTGGGATGGTTAAAAAAAATACGAATTACTGAACATAGATATACTATCATCTAACCTGTCACACAGACGGTTTGAGGACCTCTGATGAGAAACATTAGTACTACTGTTACAGATCAAGCACCTGTGGATCTTGAGGTATTTTGGTCTTCAGTGATTGGTCATGGTCAGCTGGGCACGCCTCTAAGAGACTGTGACACTGGCTCCCTGCTCTGTTCTCACTATCACAGTGAACAGCATGCAGATAGTAAAGGGATAGTTTTCTGGAAGCACACGAAAAGTTCAATGTGACCACTCTAAACTCTAGATGATGTATTTAGCGCGTGCAAGCACGCTCTAACGAGGAGCTAATGATATTTTCATTTACAATGGATGAGCGTGGTACTTCTAAAGTATAATAACTCTCACATAATAACGACCTTCATAATACAAATATTTGCAATCATTTTGACTTAGACCCAATCATTCCTCCAAGTCAGTGAGTAGTTGTGGGAGTGTGGGTTGGGAGTGGGCAGGGAGAGGGGGTTGGTCTGTGGTCAGGAAGAGCACAAGGGTGAATAACTGGTCAAACAGGTTTGCTGGCTCTGTGCCATTTAGGGAATCTGTCCCATCAGATTCTGATTGTTAGTAGAAGAAGTCATCGAATAGTTGTGGGAGTGAGGTTGGGAGTGGGCAGGGGGAGGGGTTAGTCTGTGGTCACTAAAAGTACAAGGGTGAATAAATGGTAAAACAGGTTTGCTGGCTCTGTGCCATGTAGGGAATCTGTCCCATCGGAAATCAGTGTGCTCAGAATATCAGTGTGTCTGAATATAGTGTGTTTAGGTCTGTCCGATCAGATTTGAAAATGCAAACACCACATTTAGTCATTATCATCATCTGAGTTTCCTTTTCTAGTAGCAGATAACAGTATCCATAACTAAGTGCTTATTATTTGTTGGCAGATTTGATAAAGTGAATCATTTATACCCAAAAAGACTAAAAACTAAAGTTCTATTTTTAGGAACCAAGTCAGCTGTGGGGCAGGGGTATGGTCAAACTGGGATACTGGGTACCTGATCCATTCACCAGCCTTTATAGTTGGTGCATGGATAGTGAAGGGATAGTTTTTTGCAGGAACCTGAAAGCCTGTGTGAGTATTCTAACCTCTAGATGATTTATATGAGCGCGATTTCCCGCACTCAAAAATCTGGGAGAATCTGTACCGGAGTGCCTGTTGGGCCACAAGGGAGACATGACTTCAATCTTTCTTCTTTAGAATAATTCACAACGTGGTCCCTACAAACTATTTCCTGTTCAGAAGTAGGGTTTTGCCCTCGGCCAAATGTCCCTACTGTGACAACCAAGATATGATAACTCACTTTTTGTTGAATGTCCAGAAGTGAAGACTTTCTAGAAACAACTGAGAAAATGGCTGAGAAACTGTGTTGATTATGTACTAGACCTTAATCCGCTGGATTTAATCTTAGGTACGAAGAATAAGGGCAGTAGGGCCGAGGTACTTCACTATATCTGTCTTCATGCCAAATTATATATATATATATATATATATATATATATATATATATATATATATATACAGACAAAGATTGTTTTATGGTAAGAGACTATCAGTCTATGACTGGAGCAGGGAGTTTCGCAACAGCTTGTGTGTTGAAAAATATAGCTGTAAGATTATGTGTAAGAAAGTAGTTTAATGAATAAGATACTGGAAGCTATGATGTGAACGCAGGTTTGTAGTAAAGTTGGTGGGCTTAGCCGAAATCCTATCAGACCCTGTGAAGACTACTCCATTGGCCACACTTGTCAGTCAGATTAATGTTAATGGAGGAGAATTAATCAGTTTGGGGGTCTTATCGGCCTGTTATTATGAACTCACCGTATTGTAGCCAAACCCTTGTTGACGCCTTGTATTATGTTACAACTACTTGCCATCTCCGAATTACCTTTTGCATTTGGCCTGTGACTTGTGGACTTGACCCAATATGACAGGTTTCAGAATGAATCCCGTAAGCATGTTGTCATTGTTATGTCCAGTGTTCAGAGTATTTTGTACTATACTTTATCCTACCCCTAATAAAAAACCGCCATAGACTTAACATAGGGAAATTTTATGTGGCAGGCCGTGCCATAAAGTGTTTTTTATGCCACTAGAGTAATAACAATATTGACCAATCAGAGAGGAGGATGTCAGCTACTATAAAAAAGTTCAGTTGGTCATTGACTCAATATTTATCTTTTAGTAATACAAAAGCATAGACGAGGTAGGATAAATACGAAACCGAACTCGAGCTAGACTTGTCAATGTCTATGCCACGACGGGAAGGTCTGCTCCTCACTACACTCGGCTACGCCGTAGTAATACGCGACCTTCCCGTCGTGGCATAAACATTGTCAAGTCTAACTTTCGTTCGGTTTCTACTAAGTATTGTCTTCCGTGTGGCATTTATAGATGTATGTATTATGCGTATTGTTATGTCTGGCGTCAAAGTCTTTTGTACTATACTTTATCCTACCCCTAATAAAAACGGTCCATAGGTATAACATAGGCAAATTTTATGCGGCATGCCATGACATAATGTGCGATTTATGCCTCTAGGCGCATAAACAAATCAACCAATCAGCGATCAGATTGTGAGCTGCTCCGAAAAAAGTTCTGGTTGGACTCAAAGGTAGAGCTTATCGGGGCAGTTGGTCAGGTTTCTACGATAACGCTACCGACGCGGCCCGACACGCTACGACGCGAACCGACGCGAGCCGATAAAAAAACCATATCGTAGAGGGTCTACGACAATCGAACATGTATCGATTGTCGTAGCGCGTCGGGCCGTGTCGGTGCACGTCGGTATGTATAGATGACACTTTAAACGGGAAATCATATGAAATAATCGAAGGAAAATCATGAAATTTTCAGAATACCTAGGATATATAGTGGCAATGCCGCTTTGCAAAAATGGTGAAATTTGAGAAAAGATAAGGGTCTCAAATCGATCAATTTATACTTTAACTTGGAACTGGGTTTTTTTATTAGATATTATTATGACATATCATATAATATCGTTTGTATTTTCAGATAAAATATCAATCTTAAATATGCATTATATTTGGAATTATAATGGAAATATGGTTGGTTACACTAGTTGCATCGTGAGCTATATCGGGGTGTATCGGGACCATGGCACCTTCTTCATGCACCTTCCCAACAAGTTACGACGCGCCCCGACGCGAGCCGACTTACCTCGCTACGATATGGTAATTTTGTATCGGCTCGCGTCGGCTCGCGTCGGCGTTGGTGGGTGCGGGGTCTTACTCTCGTTCAGTTACTACTAGTATTGTTTCCGTGTGGCATCTCTAGATGCTTATGTGAAGCGTATGTGTAACTGTACCAAACTATGAAAATGGATGGAAAAAAGAGGGGCGGGGAAAGAGAGCAAGCTTGATGGAGGAGAGTGAATCTATATACGATGAAAGGTTCATGTATGCACGAGCTATTTGTCAGTGAGAGGGACAACATCATCGGAAAAGATCAACTTTTGGCCAAGCTATCAATGTTGTTCAAAGAATAATGATGAGACTGCCTGTTATGAGTGATGTATGCCTATATGGTTGGCCTGTCTCGAGGAGAACGTTGAAGATAACGAAATTTAGAGGTTAAATCTTTCTTTCATATATTTATAGAACTGCACTGAACTACGGTTTATTGAGGACTGTACAACAATGAATGATATATACTGGATTATGTATTGTTTCATGTTTTACTGAATAAAGGGAGCGTTGCTCAACTAAAAAAAAATTAAAAATCTGTCGCAACGCGGATACAGTCTCCCTCGATTTCTCTCACACTTTCAAAAATCGTGATATGTCTATCGGTCTCCCATGGCTTTCCAGTTTCCAACGGTCTTCTGTCTCGTGGTTTTTTTCAACCTCCTAGAGTATCAAAGTCCAAGTGAATAAGGCCCCTGTATGACACTAAAAACCTAAAGATAGCAAGATAAGATACAATAAGATAGGATGACCTGATATTTTCGTATGACAGCTCATACCCCATGAAACCGTCGTATCTTTCTAGATCTCAGTTTCGTTGAACCGTTGGTTCCCTATCTCGATGTGTACTACATAGTAGATATTGGGTAACCACAGATAGCCAACTGTATATCCGCGCGCCCACCCACCCCAGGCGATAAAGCATATACAGGCGATTTGATCTGCTCCTGAAACTCGTCATGCTGATATGCCTGATCCCGTACGGTGGGAAAATGACGAGTAGGTGATATGAAATACTCGTGCTTATGAAAATACACATAAATTTGTAATCAGGGATGCAACAATAGAACTATATACTTTATATATGGTACAAAACATAGGTATGAAAGACCATTTTAAGCAATCTATTAAAGTTCCTACTGAACATTAACACCTCATATATTGGTGGTAAATTATAGTCAAATTCTGTAGCCTGTTAATTATATAACTATATCCCTCACAAGAAAATGAGCAGATTTTGAAGAGCAAATGTTGATATGATTCTGGACGTTTCAAATGAAAGTGTCTGCATCGGGCGCAACTTCGACGTTCTATCTGTCTTTATCCTTGTTCAATATAATTACCATAACTGTCGTACTTTTCTTGATATTATCTTTGTCCGTGTTTAACTTTTATTCATTTTTCCATAAGCGGTTCTTTGGCCATAACTTTATGATCATGATGTTATTTTTGTCTTTTAGTTGCCATTGGATATCATTAAAATATGTGATACGGTTGCATGGAAGAACATCAGTTAATTGGTGATTGTAACTGGAGTGTTCCTGAATAAAAAGAAATGTCAATATGGTCCCTGTAGACAAATAATCGCGAACATGTGAGTCACAATGCGAGAGGGGTGGGGGAGGGAGATTCGAGTGCCACGCCACCTGACGATTCGGCTCGACGAACTCCACGCTATCTGACGACTCATAAGAGAACTCGTGACTTTATCAACCGCCTGCCCACCCTACAGTTTGGTCAAATTAAATTAAGGACTTGTGATGTGTTTTCTCTGCTACTTCAATATCATGTTAACTACCGTTTATCATGTTTCACATATCTTCAGAACGCCTAAATCAAATTCCACTTATCAGCCACTCCTGCGTTAGGTCGAATAGTATCAAGGTCCATGGCTTGAGTCTTTTGAATGGAGATTTTATCAATTTCCCAAGAAATGACATCCGGATAATCACTATGCAGCTTGTGATATTTCTGTTATGGTGATCAGAAATTATACCTGATCTATGGTTTCGAAAACGGAGTCGACATTCTATTCAAGGGGCTCGAGATTCTAGCATACATCAGCGTGTTAGTTCTCTGTATCGCCAATGATTACTCATTGTACTAGTTCTTTTACTGTCCATCATGCAGAAATATTTGATGGGAAGATGCTTCTCTGTAGTAAAGACATACCACATGTACTTCATACGATCGGGCCTAATAATAAAATGCCCTATATATGTTCCTGAAAGAATGCGGAACGTTTAGGAGTGTAGTGTATACTGGTAATTAAGTACACATACGGTATTACTGTAATATATGTATACCGGGTACATGTATCAATTGATCTTATACATGCTTAATTTCATTGTAGATACATTATACAAAAGATGGAGACAATGGGACTGGCTGCTTTCATTTTAAGTTGGCAAAAACAATTGCGGTCCTGGCACTACATGTACATATACATTGTACATGACAAATAAGGAAGTATATAGAGAGATGATGAAGGTATCAGAAACACAAATTAAAGCCCTGTAGGTCTACTTTTGTATCCTCTATAGTGTCCATCCACCGAGGCTTGATGTGGATAGTCAGGTTTTGAGTGGAATATAAATGTATGACTATATACATAGGCCTTCTATGACTTTCTAAAAGAAGCATTATACTTTTGAGTTCAATATGAATAGCACTAGCTTCAGTAACTTAGCCTAAGTTTAAGTACAGATAGACACTTACATAAACATTCAAGAATACTCAAACTATACCTGCTGGGGTCAGTGGGGATGCATACACATGTATAACCAGATAATGATAGATATGTGTAGTTAATACTAAACGGGCGTTCACAGTGGGCTGTTGGATGGTCAGTTAAGTATATATTTGAATGTATGGAATATGATCAACAGCATGCCCATGTATTTGAATTAATGGGATTATATGAATCAAACGGTATCATTGGTTGCAATTCATGTAAGTGTATTAGGCGGGGGGGGGGGGGGGTTCGGAAATATTCTCACAGTTAGCACTAACAATAATGATAACATTATGTAGGCCTATATCATTTATGGTGGAACTATCAAGAGAAGAAAAAGTGGGTAAGCATTTAAAACCGGTGACATGGAATACCAGAAGAAATCCATGAGCATATCCAGAACTTTCCTGACTTTCTGCCCATCCTTGTTATATCGCCCTTAGCCTAATGCATAACATTCTGCTAAGATGTCCCATGAAAAGTACCAGCAGGATATAAATAGTTTCAGAATACGTGATTCCCCTTCAACCGCAGCCGGACTATGTCTATTTTTGGATCTCTTGACCAAACTGGCCTATATATATATATGATAAGGGCATTGCACAAGTCATATAAATAGAAGATATTGCATAACCGATTATCCGTGTACATCATAGCAACAGAGTTTATCTGACGATAATTTTGAGACCTTCTCATTGGAATTAACTATATATATATAGACGTACCCCCAATGATAGTTTCAACCATGGTGTGGAAGTAGGAGGGATAGGCAGAGAGAAAGACAGAGATTAAATACACAATATTAACTGGTTTCAGATACAAGCGGCAGTAATCTCCGAGGACAAGACGCGTAGTAATCTCCGAACGATAGTGAGGTGATTACGAAGAGTCTATATTGTTTATATTGTATTTATTAACCACCATTCCTTGCTAATAATTACGATGCTCTTCTGAAACTTGACCGATGCGCCTCCCATCGTTAATAATGATATCGTTCCTATGAGGTGGCAGTCATGTAGCCTATCCCTTCACCATGTTGGTTTCATGTTGTCATCGGAGGAGGGACTCAACGCTAAAATATGGGACAAAACAATGTAAGAATTTGCTGATAACTGTAATCGGACCGATTATAGACCGATTATAAGACACTGCCAAAGATGAATTCACCAAACTTGAACTGTAGACACTGTCGATTGCGATCTTGTGATCGTAATATCGTCTGCTGCTGTCATATTGTGTCAAACTCAAAACAACGCTCGCTAGGGGCCCGATGACGCTTTGGGAACTATTTCCAGTAATCTCCTGCAGGAGGTTACGGGCCTCAGTAATCTCCTGGTAAAAAATAATCACACCCAGTGTTATTCCTATGGAGACTCCGTATTAGGTGGTTAATAAAAGTACAGATCCTCATACTGGTTCATGTTAACAGTGAAATATGATTAGCTTCTTTTTAAAAAGCCGTTTATTGATCTTTCTAATAATATCGAGGTTTTCTTTTGATTGCTGATGTATTTATTCACAACCCATAACAATGTATGTATAGGGTCATAAGGCTTTTGTTTTTTTTCTGCGCGGGGTCTCAACGTTTTTGCTTAATCATTGCTTAATTCTTATAAGATGAAATTCAGTGGGAGTCTGTACACGTTGTGGTTTGCTCAGCAAAGGATGATGAACCAGGACATGACAAGATACGACCGGAGATTGTGCGACAAGACTCAAATCATATATATACGGACAACACAAGGCAGTAATGACACAAAAAATAATCAGTCACAGTCCTTCTAAAACTATTGTATACGGACAACTCATTTGGGTACACCTAGTAGCTCTTTAAACATTCAGACCCATCCTGCTTCTTCATTGTTACATAAATATGCATGATAACCGACTTCATTCTTGACCCTTCATGCATATGGACATTTCTATCGTATAATTCTGGTGAATTTTGATTCCTTTCACTAGGTATGATTAGCGTTTCACCTGAACTAATCATGCAATTTACTAGCGCTAAAGAACAAAGACTTTATATTATGTCTCAAAAATAAATCATTAGAGCTGTAGTAGTAGATGTTCAGCACTGGGCCATGCATGCTGGAGTTTGTGCTGAGACGGAGGCGGCAAGGTAATATCAAGTGTTGCAATGCTGGGTATACATGTTTATGATTTTATCTTTATTCAGTTGGGTTTTTTTTATTATTTGGTTGGGGATCATATTTTTTGTTTCGTGGTGCATACCCGGGCCTGCTCATGAACTCAGAGGGTATAGGCCCGGACAAGTAGGGTCAGCGATCCTTTATCAGCGTGGATTATTTTTAATGATTTACAAAATTAAGTGAAACAATGGCCGATCTTTGAAAGGGACCCACAGGGATCTTCAAGAAGCGCTTGAGACTAGGAACCCCATGGTCGGCGCCAAAAGAAGCGGGGCGCAAGGGGTGTGGGATTAGCCCTCCTCTATCAAAGTCTTCCTCTGAGGTAAGTCCCACGGCCCACGCCCGGACTAGGAGATCTCTCTCGGTGCGATATGAAATACACGTACTGCCCCCTGGTGCGCCTTGCCGACAGTGAGTCTGGCGTTCCTGCAAGCCCCGCCAAAGTTGTGCCTGTCGTCTGCGCAAACTACGCAAACCGGTCGCCGCCACCAAAAGTCCAGGCAGACGAGAAAGCCCGTGCTCTGCACGTAACGCCGGCGACAGGCTCGTGCTGTGACAGACATGCGTCTGGAAAGCTGGCAGGCCCCTCTGGACCAGACCACCACCTTGCCTCCCGCCCTCACCAACCACCCGCACACCTGCTGCTCGACAGGCAAGGCGCAAGGCGGGGCATTAAACGATGCTTTATTCCCAATGCGTTAGCCGTGAATGACATCGTCCACCTTGCGGAAGCCTTCCTGCTGGGTCTGATGGTGTCTTTTGTTTCATAGACTGTATGTGTTTGTTTACATGTTGTGTTTGCATTGTAGCATATTGATAGGTCTAATGGGCGTACTCGACCGCAGGCGCCAAAGATGAAAACGTCACTTACCCCATCTAGTGGGAAAACGTGTCTTGTGTTGCTTTGTAGTTTCCAAGTATGTTGTATCTGGAATTTCCAATGTGACATTTATTTACCTAAATTAGTTGGTTATGTCGTTTGTTAATTAGTCTAGACTTCAGCTGGTTTATAGTTAATTGAAGTAATGTATCGCTTTCTGTATTATATCAAATGGTATGTATCAAGAAAACCTAAAGAAGATATGCAAACCACTGATATCCAGTGAGTTTGATCTTGATAAGGAAAAAGAAGACAGGTCGATCATAATGATGGAATTGCATTGACAATAATGACATTAAAGAATTTCTTCTGTTTTATATCGCATCACGGACTCGGATGACCGTTGTATACAAGACCTTGATCACCTCACTGGAGTGTTAAACTTTGAATATTCTGTTTTGTTTTGCGATATGCGCCTATATGTCTTATTGATGTGCATTATACGGTCTATGTATGTATGATATGTAATGATATCAATAGGTTTCAAGAATTAACTAAGACTGGTAAAGTCAAAGCGACTAGATTACCAAAATTCCAGTCTCAACAATTCGAAATTATACACAGAATTGTACCCACAAGAAAGTTTCTCTACCATAGGAAAATGATAGATTCTCTAAACTGTACTTTTGTGGAGAGTCTGAATCGAAAGACCACTTCTTTGTGAATTGTCTGGAGGCGTCAGATTTTGGGTAGTGCACCAAGATCTGGCTAAGTAGAGTTATTGGAATATCATTAAATTTATTTAACAAAGCATATCGTTTGGAGGCCCCAGCAGGGAGAGACACACTAGAAGACATAGGTTTATGTATAGTTTAATAAAATTCTACATATTTCGAAAAAGATTATTTCATGCTAATAGATTAGATACATACCAATGGAGCTTAGGATTTAGACAATGACTCCTCATAGAACAAGTATAGAAATGGAAAACAAAGATCAAAAGTTGGGCAATAATGTTTTTTGTACGAAGCATTAGAAGCAACAAGCTTGAAATGTCCTCAGTAACGGGGGTGGAGGAGGTCAAGGATGTTATCTCACCCCTGGAATAAATGACCATAGGCTTAACATTGGGAACTCGTTCTCCATGCCCCTACGAGAATTGCAGTGGGTTCTCCTTGGTTTATATCCTGTGTGTTGTCCATTCTTTAGGTGTGTACAGGGGTGAGATAAATACAGAAAGCAACTCGTTTTGGTCAAAGAACTCCTTCTCCACCTCGACTTTGACCAAAACTTGTTGGTTTCTTCTTTAATACCCGTTATTCTAAGAAAGACTTAGTATTTCCGGCCAGGTGATAGGCCGCCTCGATTTAAATGTAATTGTCGTGGTACACACATTAAGTGAATAAATGTACATGTGGTGTAGTCTGCAGTGCCTGTCAAGGGTATATCTTACATGGAATCTATCCTTGTGAAGTCACTGAACAAATCAAATGAAAAGGAGTCGGGAAGAAAGACACCAAGGTTGACCTTCAGCCCTCAGCGTTTTGCCAGGCGAGCGGTGCACTGCATACCCACCAATCGCCGACCACCATCTCACTTTATTTATTTATATGAACAATAGAAGCGTTTATTTCACTCGAACAAGCATACTACATATTGTGGATCTTGCTTAGTTCATTGTACATGTTATGTTTCTTACTACTATTACATGTTATTCTTCCTGGACATGTGGAAGTTATCAGTTGTAACAGGGACGCTCCTCCTTTTTACCTTTTTAAATTTGAATATTCTAACAAAACCAGCGGCATAATCCATAAGTTGTGTGTTAACCACACAGGTTGTTGTGTTTTGCTGCTGCCTACTCTTAACATCTTTTGGGCCGTATGAAATTAAACATCATGATTAATGGTGTGAGGTTTATGTGCGCCCCCTGGCAGCATACGCCTACTTTACTCATTGCTATATTCAGTAACACGTTAATATACATTTGACCTGAATGGTGTCCCGCAGAACGTTAACATAGAATAAGAATATTGATAAACAAACAGGATCATATTTAAAGAAAGGGAGAAAGAACTTCACCATATTTGGGGGTCATCTTACTTGTTCCTGTCTATTAAGAGAACTAGGGGGTATATATCCTGGGGAATATCGGTGATACATCCATATGCATCCGAACATTTATTGTGGTGTTCCTTGTTTTGGGGGTCTTGGACATTAAACAATACTATAAGAAGAGGCTCTTGGGGACGCTAACCAATATTCCTGTGTGGCAACTTTCTCCTTGCTAGAGGGAACATTAATCAACATTCTCCTTCACTTTATTCTGTTGAGAGATCCAGACGTAAGTAAGATGTGATAATTGGTCCTGCTTGTGGGGTTGGCTAGTCCTATATATGTTGCCTAAAGGTTGGAGTGGTCACAGACTTCCAGCATGTTGCAAACAGAATATCCCTTCACTATCTGTGTGCTATCCACTGCGATATTGGGAAAGGAGGAGGATGCCATTGTCTCAGGGTCTTAGAGGCATCCCCAGCTGACCATGACTAATCACTCAACAGGGAAATACAATCTTCTTGACATCACTTAAGACTACCAGATGAAGTGTCAATATAGATTTCACTTACAGAGGACGATGCCAGGCAACACAATTAGTTCCCAGTCACTGTGAAATAATACCTTGAACGATTCAACGTGACACGAGAGGACGTCAGGCTACTAGCACTGGATAGAAAGGAGCACGTTCGATGCCTTCCATCTCTCCATGCAAGCTTTTCAACAGAGATAGCGGGGGGGGGGGGGGCTTGAGGAAACCTGGTGGTAGTATATTAGTAGTAGTGGTACATGTAGTTCATGTCTGTAACGAAACATACTCAATTGCTAAATGTTTTACGCAACGTTATGGTATAGATAAAATCAATTGATTCATTAATTATTGCACCGAGTGAAGTTTTTAAAGTCACACATTGTGCGAAAATTTGATACACTGTCGAGATCCAATCGATCCTCAGAAGAATTTGAAGGAAGGGATATTTGATTTACACGTATGCATGCTACAGAGGTTATTCGTGTACTGTATTGGGCTGGTCGCTCTTCCAGCAGGTTAGAACTGACGGTGAGTCTGCAGTTCCGCCAAACATAGTCTGAGGCCATAGCGCAAACAGACCCACACCGTCTGCGCTTGGGACGCTCTGCCGTCTGCTTCCGTCTGTCTTCAGCAGACGGCAACGTGGAGTTTCGCGCGCTTTGTCCGGGCGGCGACGGTCTCATGCTGGGCCAGACACGCCCCGAGTGCCTGCCGTCAAACCCGTGCCGCCTGTCGTCGCTCTGCAGGGTTGTGGCACGGCTGTGCGCCGATGTGTTTGGGGTGTGGCCATTGATTATTCCCAGCAGGGTGTCAAGTGGTGTATTGTCTTCCCAACATCGGGAATTAGCCGTTAACGATAGTACTTTCCCACTATATCCTATTATATTATGGTTAATGGGTTTAGAATGTGTTTGGATAATGGTTGCTTTGATATATAGCCTTGTTACATGTCTGATAGGTCTAGCCCCTGGGTCAAAAATATATGTTGAGCAACAGGTTACTGTTCCAGGCAAATATCGAGGTCGTACAAATACAATATGCAACTTATGATATGCCATGTAGTATAAGTATTGAAAAAATGTCTTGGAATCCTAATCCATAGGACCAGAAACTGCAGGGGCTAACAGTTGGAGGAACTTGTAGGGAACGGAAACAGTAATAAAGACCATATACTAGTTTTTCTTCAAAAGAAATATATCACCAGTTACCTTCATGGTATTAACCATAATCCAACCTTTATTTCCGGTGACTATTAACATTGTACTCTGATACAGATTCCCCAAGTTCCTGAAGCTATAAAAAATAATCCTAAAACGGGAATCGAGAGTCGGACACGTCTGACTAGGTTTCCCTTTGTTCTCTGGAGCGTGAGACGACTGGAAGCGCGGGTGCGATGTTGCTCTCGTGTTTGGTTGCGTACCCATGCATGACGGAGGACACTTGGCCAACTTTCGCGCAGTCGACGCCGTCACCCCCTCCCTCCAATCAGAGGAAAGCTTCCAACAAACCCTTCATTCAACCAATCAAAACATTGTCTTCAGGTCGGCACCAGGGACGGCCAAGTATAAAAGGAGCGTCAGAGCAGGTGGATGGTATTACAGGCAAAGACTTTGTACAAGACATGATATCGATCTACCAATTGTAGACACGGACCTTATAGACTTGCAAGAATTATCATCCACAACAACAAATCATCGTACTAAGAAGGTAAGACAAATATTTGATACATCATACTTTTATATCTAGTACCGTCTGATGATTTATGTTTGTAATCGATTCATTATTTCTTGTTTATAATCTCTCAGCCTGGTTTTCAATACATTGTGATACGACTAGTCCATTTCAAATCAACTATGCAGGCGCCACATGTATTTTTTTTATTCCGTCAGAACTCTATTGGTATTTTTAGAATATTATATCTACGTATGGCATAATGGTCTCTCCTCCCAGCAACAGTTCAAATCTGTATAAGACTACAAACGTGTGTTTTTGTATTGCAGCATCATCTACAATAACAGCAAACATGCCTGCTTCTCTGAGTGACTACGAGGTGTTGGGTTCCATCGGCTCCGGTACTTTCGGCACCTGCAAGAAGGTGCGCCGCAAAAGGGACGGCAAGGTGAGAACTAGATCAACCATTAGCTTAACCGAAGTGATACTAATTACGTTTACATTTAATTATTCAAACACTATCTGAAGAACTCATTTCAGGAATAAGCAGAGGGGCGACAATAGATTATTAAAATATGGAGGGGAAAGGTTGAAAACACCTTATGGCAAGGCCTTTGAAGCCTTAAGGTTTCCATTCAAACAATAGTCAGGGGCCTCCAGAGGGTATCCTCTAAAGTTGCTGACGGCATCTGTGGTACTAAGTTTACACCAGCGATAACAGCAACACCCAAGGCGGCGGCGTTGTTTTTTGTTCAA
The DNA here is from genome assembly GCA_950022655.1 of Alentia gelatinosa. Classification (NCBI taxonomy): domain Eukaryota; kingdom Metazoa; phylum Annelida; class Polychaeta; order Phyllodocida; family Polynoidae; genus Alentia; species Alentia gelatinosa. Next base: position 107,737,731 of record OX465581.1, read on the forward strand.
AGAGCTGGTCGTGTTCTCACTGAGTAGCATCCTTCCCGACTACTGTGAGTTGAAAAGTTGTCGGCCCAAGGCTTTTTAGACTCTAACTGTGAAGTCCTGTCTGAGCACTGGCGGCTATTGAGTGCTCACAGTTTGGCCGAGAAGTCTGTTGCGCTTGACTCGGGTTGCCTTTCGCTTAGGGATTAACCTTTGTTGTAATATACATAGAAAGACATAGAAAGTTTTATCGAATGGTCACGACTGTAACAATAAGCTTATATATATGATGTCCTCTCTGGAAGATAACAATGCACCACCGCCATCCCCTCCTTTCCTTATTCACTGAACTGACGCCTTGATCATTTTCTATTCCAGATTTTGGTTTGGAAAGAGGTCAGCTACCGCCACATGTCTGAGCAGCAGAAGCAAATGATGGTCTCTGAGGTGAACGTGCTTCGTGAGCTGCGCCATAAAAATATCGTCCGTTACTACGAGCGGGTCATCGATAAGAGCAACGCCACACTCTACATCATCATGGAGTTATGCGACGGCGGCGACCTTGCCTCCCTCATCAAACAGTTCAAGAAAGAAGAGTGAGTATTATTTCTTGTAGCTATAGTTTTTAAGATGGCATGAATGAATCGACGAACTTGTAGTCTACTATCATATTTATATATGTGGTAATTCAGGAAATCTGAGCATGAAAACGTCAGATTCAGATAACCGGGACTTTTCTGCTGTACGACTTAAATATCACTAGATGGCGTTAGTGAGAACGAATAAGTAATTCCCATCCGATGCACTAGACGTCTCTTTTATCGCCTTGTCGTCCTGTATTGACCCTATATGTGTGTTAACCAGTAAGGCTGTCCTATAATTCACATTGATTTGGGTGGAATTTATCATTTACATTTCGTTTTTTCTGCATATCAGGCGCTATATCGAGGAATCTTTCATCTGGAAGGTCGTCCACCAGGTGACATTGGCACTTCACGAGTGTCATGGCCGGTCACGGAAGGAGAAGTCTATCCTGCACAGAGATCTCAAACCAGCCAACATCTTCCTTGACGGCGACTACAACTGCAAGCTCGGCGACTTTGGCTTGGCTAGGATCCTCAGTAATGATACTAGCTTTGCCAGCACGTTTGTCGGGACTCCTTATTACATGTCACCCGTAAGTGTTGTTTTATAGTCCATTGGACAGTCTACAGCTAATGTATTTAATAACATTATAATCATACAGTATCATCTTCCAATTCACAATTTCACCCAAATCAAACCACTGCATTGTTATACAACTAATAAATTAGATATCAGAATAGAAGTATACAGTATCATTTTAAACCTCACTGAAGGTGAAAATATATCTTTATATGATGTCCCAGTACCCACTGTTCCATGGCATTATATGGAATTTCTTTATTTCATACAGGAACAAATGACCCATGAGCAATACAACGAGGGATGTGACATTTGGTCCTTAGGGTGTGTGCTCTTCGAATTGGCAGCTCTCCGTCCTCCTTTCATGGCCTACAGTCACCACGACCTGGCTAAAGCCATCTGTAGCCGCCAGCTCGGCAAGCTCCCGAAGTACTACTCTGACGACCTCAAAGATCTCATTAACTCCATGCTGGCCGTCAATGTAAGTACTCAATCCATTTCTCATAAATGAACTGTCATTGTGCTTAATACTACGGTTTATTATTTAATTAAATATTTTATGGAATAGCAGCGCTTTAACATATATGTTTCGATATAGAATTGCCTTCTTTTAATGAAAAATATTCATTAAACTGCGAAGAAAACCTGAAGGAATATACATCATCTATAATATTGTATTCTTCATATTTTACAGTGTGTTGAACGGCCATCAACAACAGATATCCTGAGTAATCCACACATTCAGAAGCTCGTCTCCGAGATGGAGAAGAGGAGTAAACTCAATGAGGATGACAGCGACTCGCTGGCAGAGAACCTTAAGAAAGAGCAGCAGAAACTTGTTGAGAGAGAAGAAGCATTGTACGCCAGAGAAATCGCGCTAGAGAAAAGAGAAAAGGAAATTCAAGGTAATTTTTATGAATAAATAGCCGCTTTTTAAGAAGTCTTGAGATATACAGTGGAATAATTATTTTAATTCGAAATTGTAAGACACATGACCTTGCCTAATAGTCCATCTGCTTTAATATAAACGTATGATTAAAGACGGAATATCTAGTTATTGTGAAACATTCTTATGAAAAAAAGTAATATTCTGGAAATATAAACATGAAGACCAACCAGCTGTCCTCTTCTTCTTTTTTATGTGTAAATTTCTTGCTTATATTAATATTAATATCAATTCTTTCATTTCAGCAAAAGAACGTGAGCTACTGTTGAAAGAAAAGATGATGGCCGCTCAGAAATCATCGTCAAAGAATCGCCATGAAAAGGAGAATCGTACCCCCACTGCAAAGACCAGCGGCCTTAACAAAGGTAAACCATGCGTCTCCAAGCAAACTTTCTTACCAGTAGTAGCCTCTACTGACAGAACCAAGCCTAGACTCAGCCCTCTAAATCTAAGAAAATGTGAACAAAACCGAAAGCCTGCAAAGTCTCCCCTTGCCCTCCGAGACAGAAAAGAGAAGGCCGAAGAAAGCAAATTAATTTCTCCAATAACAAAAGGAAATACCTACACGGTTATAAGTGATACTCTGGACAGAATCAAATCTAAGACAGAAGCTTGTAGCCCAGTTGAAATGACAAAGAGAATCTAAAGATGTACACGACTAACAGGCATATTAAATTAACTTAATCGTGGACAAGGCATGAAAACAGCCGCGGAAGACGTTCAAATGAAAACAGGATGGTCATCGATACATCCAGGATAATATAGAACCTAAGAAACTGATTACAATATTTGCATATGTCTATCACAAATCGGCGATTCACAAAGTACCTCATGTGTATAATACCGTTTAATAGGGCTAGCTTTCAAGAGGCATTATTTTCATGACTTTCTTTTTTCCCTTCGTACAGAAGCCAATGACATGAACAATCAGCTCATTGCTGCACTCAGACGCGCGGCGAAAACTGCGGTGGCGAAAACAAAACGGGAAGCTTTCTTAGAGCGGACCCAACATCTTGTCGGCGAGGAGCAGCACTGGACAAAACTGGACCTTATCAAAGAGCTGTGTCACAGCATGGAGCAACTCAGCAAGAAGTCCAACGACCGAGCATTACTCGCTCGCCTCTCAAAGATCCAGTCCAGGTCGACCGAGCTGCAAAGAGAGTCTCTCGTGATCGGGACGCATAACAAACGGCTTTGCTCCATGTAAATCCAGTCAATAATACAACCAGGAGTGCTATGGGGGACAAAATCTAGTCAAGATATATAACTGTGACGGTCTTCTTCTTCACTTTGGACTCAGGATGAAGATTTCCACCTAGTCAAAAACTGTTCATGCTTGGTGCTTACAAATTGCTTTTTTGCAAAATCATGAAATTTTGGTGATATTTATTCATCTAAAATATAGTTGGTGCTGTATATAATTGTTGTATTTCCTTAATATTTATGTCATTGTAAATTAATTCATCTCTTTGTTTGAATAAATCTATGATAACAACGTTCATTTTTGTTCTGCGTTAGATAGTTGGTAAGGCTTTTTAAATGAAAGGAAGGATACCTAGAGGAATTGCAAGACTGTTTCGTCCATCAAACATGATTTTACAAGTTTCCCAATATATTTTGCACATTTTGTACTCTTATAAGAAGTTGTAGAAAATTTCCCAAGGTGACTATAATTACATGTACTTGAAAGTGCAAATGGAGAATACTCCAATTATCCTCGGTATTATTATATACTCCAAAGGATCGCAATACGTGATTCTGTTGTTATGGAAACTAATGCTTAAGGTAAATCTATAACATCGAAACCACACAATATAGCATAACATTGATAAAAGCTGAATAACGTGCGAAGGACCATGGCAGGCCTTCTAATAAATCGTGTTTGAAATGACATGTGTGGTACAGTTCAGCGGGTGCTGAATGGAAGGAAGAAGTTTACCTCAGAATGTTAGTATCAATGCTCTTCAGACCTATACCTCATCAGGGAGGTTGATATTCTCCAAATACCTTTCCCAATAGATATTGATCTCAATATCAGTCTTCTTTTATAGTATTAATCACCGTACATTTGAAACCCTTGGTACCTCAATTCAGTCTCATTTTACGTAGCCTAACAAAAGTAATGTTTTTTTCCTAGAAACAGATATTTCACAAAATACCCATGTCAGCTTATGAAGTAATCTATAAATTGATACAAACGAATAAAATCTAATTGTATTTTACTTTACAATTTATTGGTAAATATCAACAAAACACTGCTCTTGATCATATTCTTCTCACCGCTAGTCACAGTTTGCAGTTTACATGAATTTTCACATAAATCTAGTTGCGAGGGATAGGATTTTCGTAAAGTCTCCCTTTCTGCCCCGAAGCATGGATGGTATGGGTACTCTGATCCGTGTCCCTGTCGGAGTACCATTGTCCTCTACCAAAACGATACTGTTCGAGTCAAATCTTGGCACCATTGGTTTTTGCTTCTGTTTCAAGCCGACAATATATCCCCTTTTCTTTTGTCCTCGGATAGCGACAAGTACTTTATCGCCGAGGAAGCCAACGCTCTTCTTATTGTAAACGTGGATACACCGTGCGGGTTTTCCTGCCAGTTCAGCTTCACGTCCAATTATACTGTTATCCACAACACGTAGTCTTGATAATTTCCTTATCTCCTCCATATTTGGCGTCGTGCTATAAAGAAAAATCACGAATTTAACTTAATGCAATTAAGGTCATATATTATACGATTACATGCTATAAATAAAATTTGTTGACAATGATAGGCATTTGGCTAAATTATTGAAATATTCATATGATTTATCGTTTTAACACAACTCTTCTTCGTCAATAACAAAACTATTAGATTAATTAGTTAAATCTGCACATAGATATTTCCATACAGGGCATACATGTGCACCAACTAACCTGAAAGCTCGCGACACTATGCTATAGGCTGGTGATGGGATGAGCCGTTGTACATTTCTTAGTAGCGACATTTCCTACAGAAAAAAGATAATGCATATACAAGTGAAAGCTGACCTAAAACATATACATTAGAACCCCACGCAAGCAGATACCCTCGGTTCCGGGCCAATGTGTCCGTTTATGCGGGCACTTATAGAGGATGACCGCTTACACGGGATGCCCGCTTATAAATACAGGGTTTTCAAGTTTCCATTGGTCATACAGTGTAGATGAAACAAACGAGTCTCTGGATATGCAATTATTGTATATACAGGCTACTCTGTGGCAGAGACAAAGCAGGTCATTGCTGACACACGCTGTGACATATGATTTAGGTATCCAAACTTTTTTCCATATTCTAAAAGATGCAAACTAATTATTCATGTAATACGGTTTTTTTCCCCCTATTTCATAATGGTAAATTTCAAACTGCTCCCGAATTCAAGTGGAAATCTCACACCTACACATTTACCGAGGTGAATGTTCTGTTACTTTCCACACCACATAGAAATGGTATGAAAAGGATTGGCCTTTGATATAGCAGTAGATCTACCACTGCTTGGGATGAAGGGGAAAGGTGGCTGCAGTGGGACTCAAACCAACAAAGTCTGACAACCTTATGATAACAAGTCCAGTGCTCTTCATCACTGAGTGAACACCCTACCCCGGTCGCTTTAGTTATGCTTGCTGGCAAGCATATCCGGCCTGTACCACAAGGTGACAAGAAGGTGAACAGATTGATTATTGCTGTCCACCCCAGCAGGCCAGACGAGCCTGGAGATATCTGTGAGTGTTACCCTAATGAAACATAACAAAAATTGAGGAAATCGGGCCAATTGTGCTGTTTTTCGCGCTAAAAGTTTATACTCCCAATATCAAGATAGATATTAAACATTCACACCCTGGGGCGAGGGTGTGCCATAACGTCCTGACTTTTAGCTGGTGGCTCCCAACGTCCTGCAACCATTTGATGTATATGAACTAGGGTTTGTGTCTGTAAAGGGTTGGTTCTACCAGCATGATGGATTTGCCATACGTGTGTATCGTGTTATATCTTATAGTATCGCGATATGTTTCCCTCTTTTGCCATGATACATTGTGTGCTGTGATGTGTGTATGTAGGAACCGGTTCATCCATGTACCACGGACGGGGGGCGGTCCAGTTTGGGAAAGGAGCTGCCTACTGGTACACGGATGACTCGGCCCCGGGAATTGGACGCCTTGAGCCTTTTACTGTTTGAGCCTCCTGTCAGCGCGAAAACGTGGGCGCCTTGAGCCTACCCCGTGGACGCCTTGACTCTTGAGCCTACCTCATTTGAGTTCAGATTAGCGGGTTAGGGTTAGAAAAGGGTTGGGTAAGGGTTAGGGTTGAGTATATATGTCTACCCCCTAGTCAGACGAGTCAGACCCTATACATTAGTATTATTCCCTAATAGTAGTACGGGAACGTACTGTTAGGGTCGCTCACGACTATCTGCCCCCCAGTATAAGACTAAGTACACCTTTCAAAGTTTTTTACATCTAGATTCTCAAGGAAACCAATATGGGGTAGGCTCAAGGCGTCCACAGGGTAGGCTCAAGGCGTCCACAGAAAGGCTCAAGGCGTCCAGGGCTCGAATCGTCCCGGGCTCAAGGCGTCCATGAACCCTCGGCGGTTTGGTAGCAGGTGGAAACGGCCCGGAGTAAAGTCGGCCCGGTATTCACGGCCCGGTCTGCGAGTAATAACGGCCCGCCCCCCGTAACCACGGCCCGATATTTTTTTAAAGATTTATAAAACCTTTTTGGCAAATATATGTGTGGTTACACTATGATGATACATATATTCCGGGAGTTTCATGGAATTAAAAAGCATTTTGTCCATTTGTTTATGTGTACAGACATCCGTCAATGTCAAAATGGAATCTGCAACAAGTGTAGAATCTGTGTTGTATTTGGTTGTTAAACCTTCCCTAAAGAAAAACTTCCAACATTTTCATTGCAATTTTCATTCATAATATATATAGTACCGCATTAATGCAATTCAGTTAAGATTTATATCATTTCTGCCTTGTCCTAGATGCGCATGTGTGGCACAGAGTAGTAGAACTCGGGAAAAAAGATGCCCAGAGTTGGTACCCGGTCGCAGCCGCGTGCGTGTGGGTACAACCGGGCAAAAAAGCTACCCGGAGTCGCGTGTGAAAGCCCGCAGACGGCCGGGTATGCGGCAGGGAGGTGCCGGCGGGCGGGCGGGCCGATATTACTGCTTCAGCGGGCCGATATTACCTTGGGCCGTGAATACCACGGGCCGACCTCCGAGGGCGGGCCGATATTACTCGTATTCGGCGGTTTCCCCTCGGCCCCTATGCCTTGGGCTTGGCTCCTCGGCCCCCTCTAAGTTTACTACACACACTGGCACAGTGCACTGCAGTCCTGCGGTGCCACTGCTGACCAATTCAGAAGTTTTAGAGATGACTTCTGATATTAAGACATTAGACTTTGCCAACAAACTTTCTGAAAGAACCCATCTGACAAGGTCGTAAGGCTTGTCACGGCGTCTGTTTGACTCGGTACACCAAGGCCGACATGATGCATTGAGCGATAATACAAGAATTCATTTTATTTAAGAAGATGTTTATGCACAATGACCATCCAGCTAGTTGTAACTACTAATTTTAAGTAATATATATCATATGGCAGAAGTGGCGGTTTAAGATGTCCGAAAAAAAGCATTTGTTTATATGGGAAAGAAGGAAACAAACTTACGCTATCCAGAAAATGTCAAATGGGTGTTGTATTGGTAGATGTTATCCTCCCAAACATTTGAATGGAAGTTGCCAAATAGATCCGAAGAAGTAATTCTTATTCGTTGTTAGAAATCTGAAAGCAACTTAACACATAATGACAACAACACTTTGAAATATAAGATACTACGGGGGCATATTTTCTATGTACACCCTGTCAACAACTGTCAAGTTGAGGTGCTCATCTGGTGCCAGTATATCTCCCTAAATCGAGGTTTATTTTGTGAAATTAGGTGAATCTCGGATAAATCTATCACTGGCTTAATTTTACGGTAAGTGCCTCTTTACCATTCGTCATTTGAAGCATCGTTATACTAAGTTGCCTTTCTGAAATCACTGCCTTGACACCAGTAGGGCGACACTTCTTACCCCTGGATCATACGATTGCAGTGGTGGGCTGCAAACCTACCTTCTGTCACCGTGCATTGTGCAGTACTTATCCTAAGTATTGTGTAACACCTCTAATCATAGTTCATTACTCGATGAGTAGAAGAAGGGGAGTATTGCAAGGGCTCTAATGTTGGCAATCTGTTATTGCTTTTGATAGCATAGCTGAACGTCCACAAATCGCTTGAAATGTTTGCTCTGACTCAGACTGAGTCTGACCAACACAGACGATACGGCTCCTGCTGGAGCTCCCCTTGTGCGCTACCAACCCGGCTCTCCCAACCCCCGACTATCCCTCCCTCTCCGCCTACCAGCCCGGCTCCCTGACGTGTTTTCACATATCATAAACATAGTAGGCTCCCTTTTATCTAGGGTTTTAAGTGATTGCGTGCATTTCATGTTGCAATACTGCTGTGCTTGTCCTAAAGACATATATTTGGTGTCATTTTCAGGGAAATGTTTGATCTGTGTAATTATTTAGGTTATATAATTTTCATATGAAATTATGTCACAGTTTCAAGTGGTTGAAGTTTTATACCGTATCTGTGGAAAGCCAGGTAAGGTTTACCCAAATTTCCTTAGTTCATACTGGCTGAAGGAACTGGCTCCAAGAATCTGCATGTATGATCTTCTACAGACCATTTATTCCGATGTGTTCGACCTTCGTTTCTAGTTTTAGGTGAAAAGTTTGGGTGGTGACCATAACTACAGACTACACTGGACACCCCGCTTAAGGGGGCACCTCGCTTAAGCCTTAGTTAAGGGGCCAATTTACTTGGAACAGAATTTTTTTCCTCTATCAAACCCCACTTGAGAGGACACCCCACTTAAGGGGATCTTCTACCAACCAGACAAAATCGTTGTGTGAAGCTCATACAATGGTTGCTGGAACATCTCGTGGAATTTTGTTTTTGTCTGATTGGTGGAGCATCGCAGGATGCCCATCTGCCAGTTGTCTGCTCTTGGTTGCTGGGTTAGTTGAGCATCTGTTGGTGGTTGCTGGTGTGTCACCCCATGGTTGCTGGTGGTTGTTGGAGCATTGGCTGTGGTTTCTGCTGAAAATGGCTTCCACCAACCAGATTTTTCAGGCGATTTCCCAGCCGATACTCCAACAACCCTCAAAGGGATGTAATTATAGCGTCGGCCGAATTACTGACTTATTGTGTTGTTTTGTTTTTTTTTTTGTTTTTTTATTGGGTTTGTGTCTGTTGGAATTGGACATCTGGCCGATGCATTTCAAGAGTATGATACCCGGCCACGAGCTTTGCCGGGACCCGCGGCGAGGGAACGTCGCCAACATGGCGCTGCCAACACCGGCAATACCTGAAGCCGCGAACAGACATAGAAAATTCCGACACTTTCGGTATTTTCAGCAGAATTCTAGCACCAGAGCATGCCATACACATTCATAACATCAACGTCCACCGGCCGGCACGACTGTCCGCACACCGCTGCTCTCTCTGGAGTGCCTGGTGGGGCGTCGGCTGGAGGATCTGCTGGAACTTCGGACCATCGTCTGAAACATCTGTAAGTTGGAAGCGCCCATCAGATGCTCGTATGGGACCACACAAATGTCTGGTGGGGGTTTCGGTGGAGCAGCGAAGCATTTTCAGGCAATTTGGCCAGACGTTTCAACCGACGTCTATCGAAAGGTCGGCTGGAACATCTGTTTGCATTGAAAAAGCGGTTGTTTGGAAGTCCCCCTTTAGGAGGACAATTATTTTCAGTATGAAATGCTTTTAACCCCACTTAAGGGAAGACTTTGGAGGGACAGCTTATCAAATCTGATGGGACAGTGTAGGGACAAGACTCCAGATTATCCCCATTACTTGTATATGGTATGTGTGTGGTGGCCAGGCGACATTCGCAGATACCAAGATACCCTAGTTTGTTCCAGCAATTTAGTCTGTCAAAAAACAGTACTCCAGCATTCACATGTTGGGTGTGATTGCTGTGTGTCTCTATACACATGAGCCAGACTAGGATGTGTTTCCCTGAGCAATGGCTTAACTAACCTGGGGTCATGGATGTTTATAGAGGTATACTTTACTTACTTATTTGTATATAACCATGCCAGGCTGAAATCCCCACTTAAGGGGATATCCCGCTTAAGGGGGCACTTGGCTAAGAACAGAGGTTTTCCCCTTAAGCTGGGTTTTACAGTATGTATACCAGAAGATAATGATATTCTGAAGACATGTAAATTTCAAATAGAAAAACTCTCGATATAGAAAATTTGAAAAATTATTCCCCATAAAACAACCAGACTGTCTGATCTAAAAAAAACCAGCCTATTTAAGGTATAGTATAATGATTATTTTTTATCATATAATGTATTTCTAAAGATTAGGTACCCTGCCTCTACACAAGGTTTGAAGACGGAGTCGGGTTGGAAAACGGCCTGTATTGTCGCATGCGTTAAAGGTGTGAAGAAGGGGGCATGTTTGGAAAAGGAGCCGGATTGGAAAAGGAGCAGCATTGACTCGTAATAGCTCTTACATAAACTAGCACTAGAGTATGGAGCTAGATGGCATCAATATTGTTTGCCTGCTGCCCTAAGCTTAGGTAGATGGACGTATAACTTGATAGACAATAATCGATGATTTTTGGATGTTGACCAGTAGTAATACACGAGCGATAGCGAATGTATTACCGTAATTATTACGTCGTCAACCTCAAGTGGTTTTCAGAGCCGACTGTCCAAAATCCGTCGATTGTTCCATTTCTTTCCTATGGTCATTAGTAATAATTATCTATTTGATAATGGGTATACATAATATATATATATATGTACAGTAGAACCCGCCTAACGGACACCCAACGTAAGAGGACACCCCGCGGTAACAGTTTTCTTCTAATTGAAACAATTGGACGTTAAACTGAACAGACAAAGCTTGGAAAGGAAATTTTCCCCTATATTAGATGTTTATTTTAACCCCATATGTAAGCGAACACCATGGGTGAACGGACCATTATCTCTGGATGAAAAGCCATTTAACCCTGTGTAAACAGACACTCTGGAGGGACACCGGATCAAATATCGTAGAGCGTTCTGTGGGGACAACACTCCAGATTATCTATATTATCTGTTTATTGGTGTGTGTGTGTGGCGGGTAGACTCAGGCTGCGTAGGCTCCTGTAGGCCTCAGTAAGGTTTCAGTGTTGGCGTGTGTGTTAGCAACGCCTTGCCCCATCTCACAGACTAGCCTTTATACATTTATGAGTACTGTATGATTATTGGAAAATTAAAAACCCAGTGTAAGAGGAGGACACCGCATGTAAGCGGGCACTTCGGCCCAGATTTGAGAATGTCCGCTTACGCAGGGTCCTAAATATATCCACGGCTAAAATAATTTTACAAATGCTTCCAGTCTAAAAGATATTTAATTCCCGACTTTTTTTAGAGTCCCTGCTTTCATCCCTGCTATATGCTTAAAGTGTTTAAATCAATGAAGGCATTTTACTCTGCGGCTTGAGTCAAGTGGAAAAATTCGACAGCCTTGATCTACTTTGGTTCTCTTCCAAAGAAAAACAGGTGAGACTACAAAAATGTGGTAAAGTCCAATTTTTTGGGGGTCTTGGTTCAAAATATTAAAATCTGAAAGATGGTGAATAATATTTGCGCAATTCTGGCCATAGCCCCAAGTGCAGGAGTTTGCTGGGGCTTCGCCCTGGACCCTGTCCTTCGACTCTGTTAGACATGACTCTTGCGAAAGCTGGCGATACTCGATGGTTTACCACAGTGTACATTATTGACCTCATTCTACCAGCATCCCCATATTCCAGACAGACAAATGACACACCAAATAGGGACACCTAATGTTTTTACCATCCATTCTAATCCCCTGAACTCTCCATTCATCAATGACCACCCCTTCTCCCCCGCTACTTACCCGCCACGCAAGTCCCGCCCCAGGGAAACTGGCGGGTCTAGTAATTGGACCATTCCTTGGTGAGGACGTGGCCCGCGGTATAACCCACGCTTCCAGACATTGGTTAACCTGGTCAGCAGAGAGCAGCTCTTCCCTGAGATGCTCAGTCACGTATGTGATGTGTGCTCAATATATTTCTCAGTTATCTTCAGTGATGTCAGGTCAATATGACCCCATTTGATTAGGTCACTATTTATTCTATAGAAGGTTCAGTGGTTTCTTTCTGCGGCATAGTATATATTTATACGATATAACAAATTTTGCACAAGGCTTATATGGCAACATGGGCTACATATGGACAATGTCTAACAACAAACCAGCCACACACCCCCACGGGGAAGAGGCTTTTGTGGAATACGGGGAAACATTTTTTCCAATACATATGGACAATGCATACACTTATATTAATTCTTAATTATCTGTATATTCATTAGAGTTGGTTACATATAACTAAACTCACTTCCTGTACACCAGATTTTAGAACCACTGCATTTGAATCTAATGATCTACACGTACAGGAGTGTACAATTGCCTAGGTTCCTTAATTCATACAATAGATATTCATCATCTCCCAGTAGCCACTAAAATAGACTGCTTTTGTCGATGTCAATTCAATTTTCTGCCCCTGATTACCAACTTTTGTTATGGTGATAAGAAAAACGATAAGGGGAGAATCAAAATCAAAATTGGAATTAGGACTTGGTAGTTGGAATCACCATCAACCTAGAACAGGGCGTAAGAAGTCGTCGGTGATTTTAGTGTTGGAGTGGCTGTGTGATGCTCTCTCACCACATTCAAAACCTGGCTTTTATTACCAGTAGGGCTTTATTATCACCTAAGTGGGACTAACCAAACTGTAGGACACGCTACTACCCGCAATGATTTATTTTCATTTCATGTCAATTGTCTATTCTTCTAAACGTTATGATTCTGATATGCACAGCATAGAATCCCCTAAACCTTTATGCAGAAATAGATGGGTGGTACAAGTGTTAGCAGACAGGAGACTGTCTGGCAAAATGTAGCAGGCTTGACAATCCGGTAAATCCCTGATGATTAACCACAGCTTAGAAACGGACGGTAGATTCATAGCTCTCTTTTTTCTGCACCCAATAACTTCTGGTGATCCTGTAATAGACCAATTGTATTATAGTAGTCTCCCATCTGATTCCTCGTCAAAATACTGGCATTGGGTCAGCAGAGAAGTGGTCCACTCTGCGATCATCAGGTGGTTGTGGCCGTTTGATGAGCAGCTCGCTCCGTGCTGAGCACCTCGACGATGAATTGAAGTCTGGCACCGCTACCCTCTCACAGCGGCACTAAAGGCCGGTTCCCATTAAGCGATGTTGGGGCATTCAAAAGGCACCCGTCGCCGACTATCAGCCAAAATTTCTACGAATTTGCCGATTGGAAAATGTCATTTTGCGGCATTCAGAGGGCACCCGTCGCCGACTATCAGCCAAAATTGCTACGAATTTGCCGATTGCAAAATGGGAAAATCGTCGGCGACTACTGCCCTACCCACCTTTTCAGGCTTGAGTTGGCGACTGGATTCCCTATCAAAAAAAGGGCACAGTCTCTTGCGATTCAATCCCAAACATTATTTGAAATATATCAGGACATAGTACTGTGACCTAGACTGAGTCGCCGACTATGCCCATCCCACTCGCGGTACGACTGCCGATTTCCCGGCGATTGTGCCCGGCAGTAGTCTCAGGGGCAGGAATCACCAAGTGGGAATGGGCCTTAACCACCACCATGCGCCCCTTCTCAATCCGGGCAGGCGTCACCGGCGCCCATGGTTACTGGCGAGCCCGTCGGCTGTGCCACCCGTGGTCGTTGGTGGTGGTAGGGGTGAGAGCAGCAGCAGTGGCGGCGGAGGTGGTTGGTGGTGGTGCCCGCTGCTATGTTGGATGGGTGGGTTGGTGGAGGAGGGTGGAGGGACGTGCGCTGGGAGGTGGAAACTGTTCTCACGTGATGCCAACACCTGGAGGAGGCTTGTCGACCGATAGATGGCTGGTGGAGTACGTTCAACCCGACTAGAGTGTAAGGGGTAGGAGGTGGCTGGCGGAGGGAAGGTGTCGACGGATTACCAGACTAGTTACGAGCAGTTCCATCCCGAGTCCCCGTCAGGCCAGACCCTGGTGTGAGTACGTGTAGCTCTTCCATATCGCCATTTATCTCACCCCGGTGTTTTTCTCCATAGGCTTAACATTAGGAACTCATACTCGACAGCCGTGAAGGCACTGTACCCAATACTCAATGGCTAATTGGGTGATTCATTCTATCAATAAATAATTTTATGCTGGGTGAGATAAAATCAGAAACCCGCCCGATAAAATATAATTAGTCTGCACTCCACCTCATTTGACCACTCGATTAAAATAGCTCAGTCAGTACTCCATCTCATTTGACCATTATGTAATTCATGAAGCTCAGCTCAGTGAGTTATCCGTTGTCAAACTCGATGGAGTACGGACAAAGTTATTTCCATCACAAGAGTTTCCTTCTAAGTATAAAGACCTAAGATGCCACGTTTCATGGCATTTCAGGTTATCCGCGTTTTTCCACAATTGACAATATTGTTTTTATCCTCATATATGGCTTTGATAGGCCCGACCCCATCAACATATCTGTATTTTTACCGGAATCAGGCTGAACCCAGGCTGCATTTAACCTACCATAGACATCCCGTGCCACCCTGACAGTATCTCACAAGGTGTCCTCCCCTTCTCTACTTATCACATGGTGGCTGATCACTGATGAAGGTTAGTGGGGAGGGAGTTGGAGACACCAGATACAAACTCGGGTACCTCGGGTGATTATATATTTTAAAGGAATAACGCAATACACAAAATATCCCGCCTCGGTGATCAAGATTTTTCTTTTATAAAGACAGGTCACGTTTCATAGAAATATATGATTATCTGATGAGGAAAAATAAGCACTCCCGCCAGCTGGATGCTACCTTGATTTTGGAATAGAACAACTGTCTCATGCCATGGCATTATGACTGATGACATTTCCAAGAAAATCCAGATATCCCAGGTGATGGAAAACGATAGTAACTTTAAAGAAATATTTTATGTTGCAATGCGAAGCCTGTAGTATCCATATCTAGGTCAGGATTACCCTATCTGTAGAGTTTGGTAAGGTTTTGCTGCAAAGAAGCTCCTCGGGCATCATAAAGTGGGAGGGGGGGCAAGGGGGGGGGGGCAAGAAATTTGCATCGACAACCCATATATGGATACATTCATAGGGTTGGGTAAATGAAGGTTTACATACTGGATGTATATACTTTAGAAACATACCATATGGTCTACTAAGAGAGATGTACACTTACATGTATATCACTAAGGGGTCAGTTTTAGGCCTTGTAAGCTAGAAGTAATAATTCTAATTCAAATAAAGCTACCAGTGAAGTTTATCTCTCACTAAGGATGAATGGTAGGCATGTAGCCTTAGAAGTACGGACATGTAGATATTCTAAGAAAAAAGAGGGTTTCCCGATACTGAATCCTATGTGTCGCAAGTGAAAGGTATTCGACCCAAGTAATCTAGAGTTGTGGCGGATACCATCTTTTCAATTATGTTTGTACCACGAATCTATTAACAAATATATAAGTCATCCAAGTCCGTGTTTTTATCTCACCCCAGATATTTTTTCTCCATAGACTTAACATTGGCAACTCGTATCTGGGTCACTGTATGGAAAAACGTACTTTTGCAGCTTCAGAACAGAAAAAAATTCTATTTGTTGGCCAAATCCTATTTCATGTTAAAATACATATATTTACCTATAAGAAAAATATAATTATACTCATTTCATATCACTGGTTCAGTTTTGGCACAACTTTGAAAAATACCTTAATTTTTCAGGGAACGTTCGGTATAAGACTCTGTTATTCATTAAAATTGTTCAAAACAGAAGTGAATTTAAATTTCCATTCCTAAAGAAATGCTCTTAGTATAGCCAAGTGTATTACCTAACACCATGGAAAATATGAAGTCTCTCATGGGAGTATAAATATTGATTTGGCACCATGGAATGAATACAATTAGGCTTATTTCAAGCCAAATTTGGCTTTAAGCTTTTAAGCATTTAGGAACGTTCGGTATCAAAAGAGTATAAAATCTGATGCACCATACTGGGAACTGAATGCAGAAGTCAAGTTTTGTAGCAGGTGGCCAATTTTTTCAGGATTTAGGCTAACCATTCTTTACTTCCCATAGTAAAATTTGGAGTTAGTTAACTCATAGAGAAATATAGGATGATCCTTTTTATACAAGTATAAAAACCACATACCGAACATTCCTTACTAAAAAGTGTTTTCTTAAATAAGGCCCTAGGGACTTAGTAAATAACTTGAAACAGTTGAAATTTGTAATATTATAACCTGAAATATCTGTATATGTGATTATATTGATTTATTTGGTTGGTATTAAGTGATAGAGGTAAGTTGTTAGTATATTTCTCTAAATTTTATTTTATATTTCTTAAAAAATGCTTAGATTTACATGTTTTTCAGGATTCAATGTCTCAAAAGCTGAAGGTGTGGGAAAGAAACCCCTAATAATATACATTTTCTGTTACATCATAATGTTCTCTGTCCATAAATACTAAATATAACTCTGTCAGATAAATAGAAGTACTATGAGCTTCTGTAGAATGTATAAAGGTAGAGAAATTACCCAAAGTACGTTTTTCTATACAGTGACCCATCTAACGATCATTAGATATTTAGGAAAAATATCCAATGGGGATAATGTCACAAATGTTAGCCCATTAGTCAATATTAAGGGTGAGATAAATTCAGAAACCCATGAAAGTTTAGGGTCAGAGCTCGACCCCATCTCATTTGAATCACATAGTAATTCATGCGGCTTCGCCTTGTGAATTACTACGTGATTCAAACATCGATGGGATACGGGCTCAGACCCTAAACTTTCATGGGTTTCCTCTATAGTATCTCCCAATCGATATCATTCAGATTCAGTGGATGACAATATTCTGTAAATGCGAATAGTCCTTTTGTTCTCTTGTATTTAAGCTCCGTATGGGAGGTAAGTGGCCGCGTCTCCACATGAAGCAGATACCAGACGGCGTCGCGTCCCGGCGTCTGTATGACCCGGGAGTGCACTGTAATGTGAGGCGTCATTATAAAGCCGTGGTAGCGTTGCTGCGGGAGCAGACGACATTAGACCCGGCATGTGTGGATCATTGTGGACAAATTACCGCCTCGTGGTGCACGCGGGGTATGTCGCGGTGAAGAGCCAGTTGTAGGGCTTAATGAGAAAACGCCCCCAACCCTCATCTACCATCCACCATCATCGACCCCACCAGTTAGGCTTTGTGAGCTATTGTGACTAGATATATCAAGAGAACTCGGCCATGTTACTCTGTACAGATCCTTTTACCAATTTCATAGAGGTCTACTATTTTATTTGTTCGGGTTGGTCATATTTTCAGTTTCAATTGTCTAGTGTTTTTTTCTTCCTTTGATGAAACAAATTTCAATGCTTGAAGCGTATCATTTAATATCCAAATACGGATATAACGTACAATTAGTTCAGCATGCGAGTGCAGTGTATTTTTAGGAAAAGCTTGTCAAATCCTTGTAGCTTTGCGATGGCGTGGTTATGCAGTGGCTTCTGGTGGAGATTAGCACATACACACATCACCTGACGCTAGAACATGTGAGTCCTGTGGTGAGACTTGGCCGGTCACGTGATGGTGGTATGGGGTCTAATAGGGCGTACGGGGAATTGTCGTACGCTGCGGGTCTGACATCATTTATGTATAGTGCGTAAATGTCACAAAACCCAAGGGGTCCCGACAATGTAGCGTCCATCTAACCTCACAGCGGCCTCGAGCCCTTGCTGCTCCATGTCCCCGCCTCAGCTTAGTTATATATCAGGGGGAAAACATTTTATCTTACGTGAAAACTACACAAATTTGTGATGTACATGTAATATGATGATAGATGCCCAAGTGATTGCCTTCAGTACTTTTTCCCAGTAAGCACCACGACCAGGCTGCAGCAATCCAATTTCCAAACAGCTTGATTCTCCTCCATTTTCAATAGTAGGCCTCAGGACGTGTTTCCAGAGGACGTTCGGCAGAGTCGGATTACAAAAACATGTAGCTATATTTGGATTAGATACGCTGCAAGGTTAAGTCTAATGCAGGATAGTCTAGATACTTGATCTGATTTTTCCTTCAAGTTGGATGGATAAAGATTGATATTAATGTGCTATTTTTCACCAACGTCGAATAGACCTCTAGTGAACACTAACAAGATCAAATACTAGAAAACTTACTCAATGGACTTATGAAAGCGTAGATAATTTTGAACGATCATAGTTTGTAGAGTATGCATATGGATATATGTTCGTCTATGTTATTATATTACGGTCACTCTATTGATATTTCATACCATTAAAGGCTAAATTCCATTTGGCCGAATTTGGTGCCAATCAAGGTCTTACACTATTTCGGCCCCGTGCGGCTCCTGTCCATGCCTTCTTTGGGCCTTGAAGTTTCTTCTCCTCCGACTAGTGTTTTGTTCCGGTGCTCCACTGTCTCTGTCACCCTCGCACCTAAGTTGCAGTTTCTGGTCTAAATCTAGTTATCCTAATACAATACAGATCATTTCAAATATATTCTTGATCATGCCGTGATGGGTCGGCAAACATCTGTATTGCAAAATCTATATGTGCCACCATGCACAAACCGCATTGGGTTGTCACACCCGACCTAAACGCAAAGTGTCCTGGTTGCTATTTTACCGAAATGCTTTTGCGAATATATTTTTGCAGCATTTCAAGAACAGGTGCAACTCAGGATAAAAATGAGAATATATTTTCCATGGAAATACGGATATGGTTTTTCGTAAAAATACAGATATAAGATGTGAAATAACGGAAAATATGCGCCCACGGTAAATACCAAAGAATTCAGCACCGAGGCGAACTTGGCCCAGAGGAGACCTGGGCACCTGGGAGAATGCCAGACAGTATCATCTAAATTTCTTGATATTGTCTGGTCCATGCCTAGGAATTCCCACGCATGTACAGTGTATTCTCTCTAAACCGTGGTGCATGGTAGTCGGCTGCAGGTTCGGGATGGTGAAATAGCTATGCAACAGCGTTAGCTGCCGATCACCCACCGGCTCGTGTCCAACCTAGGTCCTGATTTAGGTCCCAAACAGGCTCTGGACACCTGAAGAGGCATCAGGATGATGCAACAGTCCCACGTATGTGTACCTGATTTACTCCTTTTCCACAAGCCCAATCATTTTATTTATCAAATTATACCCGTTTTCAGTCAGAACCAATATCCAATGCTTCGCTTTACAATCATAGATTTGGCTGTATAACGCAAGGCTGATTAGCTAAACATACACGTTGGTGGAATAGATGATCTGGTTAAGATGACACACAAGTATGATTTAATGTATTAGCGAAAGATGATGCTCGGAATTCCTAAACACCATTTCAGGGATGCATACGGATATTACCCTCTGGAACACTGTGTCGTTATTATTATAAAGATCATTATCTGCTGTTCTCTTTTCAATCCTGCTTTCCGATTGCTCGCAATGGAAAACAAGGGGCTAATGCCCCAGGGCAGAGTTGATTCCTCTTATTTTCTCCTAGAAATGCCGATTATTTTCAAAACAAAGATTACCTTTATCTTAAAATGGAAATAGAATCGCTCTTTCCTAGATTTGAACGTACATCACTATTGTTCTGAGGCCTGAATTTGGCTCTATTGCAAGGAATACACATAGCTCAGAATCATATTCTCGACACACCACCTGTGGATGATCTCAAAGTAATGCCTGCTTATCCAGTATCCAGTCAGAACAGCTGTTCTGGTCATGTGATACAGGAATTTGCCGTACATCAATAACAACGAGAATATTGTTGTCGCCAGGAATGGTTGTGAATTTAGATTGACTAATGACTTTACATATATTATCATGTGAATATCAGGTGTAGTTATGGCCTGGTTTTCGTACCCTTCCCATGATTTTACATCTGACTTACTTCATTGGGAGTTGGGGGGTTACTTGATTCTCGTTTTGGGTCCTCCCCTTTGAGATATGACAATTATTAAAACTTTTAGATATTCAATATAAGCATCAGTTATCCAGCATAGGTTCATCAAAATTCATAGTAGCAGTAGGTTAATCAGAAATTTTTTTTTATAATTTTTTTTTTCATATGTGAGAATATCGTCAATATACGTATATGTAGGACGGACGGATTCCATAGAATAAAAGGAAAAGACAAAAAATACATTGGCTCATCCGCCCAGGAAATATCCGACAAAGATTGATGACATATTATCGCGATTATTTCCCAAAGTAAGTAATATCGCCTTCAGCAGTGAATTATAAATCTGTCCTTTCTTTTGGACAAATCACAAGGTAGGCAAAGTGCGGCTGTGTCAGCTTGCAAACATCCACGACTAGGCCGCCACCTTGATGACTTTGACCAAGCTGACAGAAGTAACTGTGTGTGAAGAATTCCTCGTGCGAAGCCGCTCGCCCACCTGGTGGGCGGGAAAGATATGCAGGTCGACTTCTGCGATGTACAACCTGCTCCCCAGAGGCTCACTAATGTAGCACAGTGTTCAGTGGCATGTCAGAGCCGAGGGCTGGGATGGTGTCCAGACTGCTTGTAAAAGAAACACACAGACAACCTGTCTTCGTACAAGTGTACGTTCACAATAGAGGCTGTGTGGCGTTTAGTGTGGGCATTGGAAACGGCTTTGCTTTGATACCTCTGTACAACAGATTTATTAGAGAACGTGGTGCTGTGTAGTGCAGTCTGCTTTTTGTATATTTCTGTTATTTTTGTTAGATGGATTTATGTGTCTTGTATTTATGCGAAAGTAGGTCCCTCTTGATGGATATCTGCAGGATGATTGCCAAATCAATCATTTGGTGAAATAATTCTAAGCTTGTCTGATTAGTTCGATGTGGTAAAGGATTTTCAGTCTTCCACAGAGATAGCTAGGCTACATAATTTAATACATTTTCTAGTTTTTACTCCAACTAAAAACACCGGAATCATTTATGTTATTTGCCATGCAAAGGTTGAATGCCCTGGCCCCATTTCTATTTATTAAGGAAGTAACTACATTTATAGCATACCGCTGACCTTAATTTATCACTATTAGCTCACTCTTAAATCCAGCTATGTCTACATATTTTGTCAGTATTTGGCAAACTGGCGCACCCCTGGGGCTCTGCCTCAGCTCGCCTTTCTCCACAGAGATCCTAATCCAACCACAGCCGCCCGTCATCTGTCACGGCCACCTGGGACGGACTCTGCCCATTATAAAGCCTACACTACACCTCACCGTGTCTCCAGGGCTGTCCATATACTACCGTAAATAGAGTAGGCGTGCTCGCCACAGCTCACTAGCTCTTCCTTGAACATTTATGGCTGCTTGACTCCACCTGCTAGCTCCCACTCTGCCTGTACGTACAGGGATTGTTAAGGATGAGGATTTGTACAAGCTCAGAGGGAGATAATGCACAACCTCTGGGAATATTAGTGCGTACATTTTTCTTTCCAAATTATGTAAACCAGATACGATCACAGTTATCTCTTCTGCCTTATAGCTTGAACCCATTTTACGGTAGTTTTATACGCAACTGAGTGTGTCTGACTTTTGTGGTAGATATGGTTATATTGATTTGTTTATCAGACTGCCTCTGAGGTGTAATTTATTGGTTTTCCGCACACTTTTCGGTATTGTGAAATACCTTTTTGAATTTCCTGGATTCTACTTATCTTTAACATTTTTATATAAGGTGCCTTTATGGAAGCTTTCGGCGTCGAGGTGGCGCTACCACCGAAAAGCACAAGGAAACGTAAAGAGGATACTGATTAGCTATCACAGATCAGTACCAGTGGCCAGGGTTTGGATTTCAATGGATTGTTATTAATTGACAAGTATATTATTGAAATCTTAATAAATATAGTATTGGTAATGGATAAAGGCGTGTTTAGGTTGTCTATATATGTGTTATTATCATTGAGTTATTAAAAAAATGATAAAGCTGCACTGCTGAATAATTAGATCCACGCAGGCGGTGATATAAAACCCTAGCCTTGATTTAGGCAATTTCAGTCAGTGATTTCAATCAGAATATAACTGTAGTCAGAATCATACCAAATACGGTTTAATCCGAAGGTTTGTGGACAATTGTCTGGCTCTCTCACATTTCAGCCGCTTGCTTTTTTCTTATTAGACTTTCCTTTCCTCCTAGGCGTCTCTTTGCGCTGTTATTGTTGGCCATATTGCTTCTCCGTATCAGTGAGTATTGGCCGAGCATTCTGTTCACTGTTGTATACGTTCTCACGACCCGAGGCGGTCCACGGATGTCACAGACCGCGCTCCCTATTCTGTCTGCTGCACACGATCACACCGATGTGGTATCACATGAGGCGGACCTGCTTCGTCGTACACTCATACAAAAATCTGACAGCTTCCCAGGACCGCAATCGAGCTGCTCAGGCAGGCAGAAAGCCGCTCACGTGCTGCTCAGATCAATGTCTCCTGCTCTGTCACAGCATGAATGGCCGTCCTCCTACACAAATACACCAAACACTGGCGTCATTATTGCCACAGGGGCAAAGGTGGGAGGTGACAGAAAATGTGTGCACGCAAGAGCGAGTGAAGTAATTTGATCCATAGGTCGTGTAGGAGGATCCAATTTTAACCCTGTGATATGCTGTATTACTATTATTGTTATTATTGGGTTTGTCTTTGCACTGGTTTTGTTGATCCTCTGTTGGCTTTATAGATCCTCATGTATCCGGATGTAAATTTTGTTCGAACCTGATTCTGGGAAAATTACTACATACCATGCAATAACCAAACGTTTATGAGCGATTTTATTGACACATTTTAATATAACCTTTTCATTCATCCTCATTCGTACCATTTATTTTTGGAAACCTTTTGCCTACGTTTCGGCTAGAGTTTCATTACGGAAAGTTAGATTAAGGGGAAATTAGATGAATCAGAATTTCATAGGTGTCATGTCGTTGGAATTATGGGATAGTCTCTAATAAGACATGTATAATCATGGGGTTGTGCAGTACATGCTCATGGGAATATTCTGTGAACAATTTGTCAGAGTATTGATAAAACAGGCATGAATAAGGGAAGAGTTGAATTTCGCCTTCAGTAATTGGCTTTGGTAAGGTCTTGAGAACATTCAATTCAAACCTGTGAAGGAACAAAGATTTAATTGTTAAGACTTGTTGACTTTTGACTCTGTGATAGTCGCCTACATTTCGTAGGGCTCCAATCAAATCGAACTTCCCACCACATGCGTTATACGATATTTGTGTGAATTGAATTTGGTGCTAGAGTTGCAAATGAAAAACAAAACTGATCTAATGGTACAAGCTGCCGAAGATTTCATTGCGAGAAAGCAAGGGTCACTAGGAAGGAGACTGAATAGGATTCTACTAGAAAAAGTGACGTCAGGAACACGCATTTCATCAATCATGGCTCAAGCGGTTCCGAACATGCAACCTCATCTCAAATCTAGTCTGATTACACTAGCGTGAAGACGATCGATAAGCCCAGCGGTAAAAACGATTTTTTTTGACTCACTGCGCTGGAAAGTATGGCCGGTCAAGGAAAGAAAAGCAAAGCTGATAAATAAACAATGGAATAGAAATGAAAATGAAAGCAAAGTAAATGCTCTCTCTGAAAAATTGGCAGGTCGACATGGGCCTTGTGCAGGTTCTTGGTTCTGGGTACTGAAGGTAACACGACGTTTCAGAAAGAAGTGAAATCAACAAAGAAGCTACCTCCAAAGCCAGCCACGAATACTGGCTTCGGAAGTGGCTTATCGGGTGAATTCACAACTGGCTATATTCTAATGGCCATTCGGCACGAGCCTATCAACAACCGCTGTTTTGTGTGTGACATATTTCGCTTTGTCACCATTTGGACCAATTATCTGTGGCGGTCGTGATGCTAATATTTATACATGTACCTGTGTCTCCCATTATGCCACAGCTGCTGCATCGACAATCTTTATATGAAAACTGTATTTGGATGTTTTATCAACGTCCTCATAAAATGCACTGACATGGCTATCCAATTCATGCGGTCTTTTTTTTAAAGATTTGTTATGCCCCGACTCCCTCATATTTGTTGTCCATATGGTAAACATTCATTGGTGGTACGCCCACTATATTTTAAAAACTGAATCTAGATATGTTTGAAAAACTTCATAGTTTGTACATGTGACTAGACTGCTGCGTGCATATTGATCTAGAACACATTACAATGTACAAACTAGTTCAGTTCCAGTCAAACCCATAATTCAAAGCTAGAATAAGCTCTACAAGAAGAATACAAATCGGGTACTCTATCTTATTGAGCATCTTAATAAGACCACTCTGGAGGCTCAACACAGCCTTTAGTGCCGGACCTCACTAAAGAATGTGAAATAAATGTGCTGCGAGTCTTCCAGTACCTGTATAGCAACGTGTCACGGACGAAGGGTGGGTTATTTCATGTGGACATGCAACGCAGCCTTTATCTGACCTATATGTTGCTTTATTTTTTGAAACAAATCAAAATATTGTATACCTTTAGTATTGGTAGAAGTGTGGGAGACTATTGGCGACAGATTCAGGGAATTACCCAATGTGTATGGAAGGTTCAGGCGCTTATCCCCGAGGAGGCACCCAGGGCCACTGAAAGTGATCTATAGTGTGCTCTATAGTTAACCAGGTTCTCCCCGTGAGCCTGTCCTTTTGCTAAGACTAGCCCCAGGGAAAATCACGGAGGAAACCTCCTCAATGTGGTAACGGGATAGATGTAGACAGAGCGTCTTTGGCCTTAGTAATCAATAATAATGAGGGGGTTACTGCTCTCCCTTGAGACCCAAAGCATCGAGTGTGAGTTTGAAAGAAAAACTCGGACGAGCAAATCACGGGATACTTGTGTGCCAGTCGCAGGCACGGTAATTGGGTATGTTATATATAGAATAAGATATTATCCCATGAGATATCAAATGGATGTGATGTACTACAAATAGAATTAGACTCGTTCTCCAAATTAGATATAACGTAATCTTGTGAAGTCATTGTCTATACGAGTGCATTTGTAGTTAGTATATTATCACCTACATACGCAAACATACCATGTTTACATTTCAAAGAAGATGATTACAGATGTACTATATACAACGCAATGTTTCCCATAAGAAATTCGTTTATACATATCTGCAGTGAAAAATATGTAATGAAAAATACTATATGAGCCTGGCAGTTTCGATGGTGAAAACTTTACTATCCCTATGTAAGGAAAGATACATTAATTGATGTTTCTCTAGATATAATTGATATGGTTAGGTAAAAAGGTTTCATGGGGAAACCAGGGTATAAATTATACTGTGGAGAATACTGCGTGCAGTCAAGCCACTGACTACACAAATGTGCAGACTCGGATTCGTCCGTGCACTTCTATGGCCAAATGACCTTGTCTGGCTGATCAAAGTGTGATGCAAATGCCTAATCAAATTAATTTTTTTTATTCAGGTCTCATTCGTCAGTACATTTTTTTTTCCATTTTTTTAAAATTCAAAATTATTTATAGACGTTACGAACGTTCATCTGTTGCCAGACGATCTTCCACGCTGGCGTCATTACAAAACAGGACATGATAATTACAAAGACATCTACCCTAATATCCGTATATACATACATTTCTTCATATAATCAATATCAGCTCCAGTCTTCTGACCAGTAAGTCTATTAACCCTCTACACAACACATGTCCGCGATCTTCCATAATACCTCATGTGGTTATTGACTTCTGTATCATTCATTCATAATTTGATATCACCAATTCATAACCCTATAGGTCCGTCCGTGTATACGTAGATTAGGAGCGCTTCCTCTGCGTTTTTAAACGTGGTAATACCACAGAAAGGTCTCAGTGGGTCTTTGTGGCCTTACAGATACAGGTAAGGGAAATTAGTTATTGTTAGAGATCACCAACTGGACGGGAGAACAGAATGAAGCACTATCAATCCATCTGAATATGTGTGTAATTACCATCATAAAACACCACCCACCGTTCCGATAAGAATACGACCCAGGAGAATTCATTAGCCTGCTGTATAGGAAGCAAAAAGAAAATGAACTGTTGTTGTAATTGCTCTCCTGAGTGTTTTCATATGAATATGATTTTGTGAGCGAGGTAAGATTTATTACTACCTGATACGATTTTTTTCAGTTGAGAATAGAAGTATACTCCGCTTCGTCGTTTAAAAATCTAACACGATTTCTTCGGAAGAGATATTGCGATAATGAAGAATATACCTGTACTTTTGCTAGTCAGTCAGTCTACCATTTAAGATATCTCTGCAATCTTTACACACTGCCAATTGATTTCCGTGAAAATTTACATCAGGTCAGCTGATGATGCCAGACATCATAACTCAATCTTGAATATGAACCATGTATATGTTTAAATTAGATGATACTGCGAATTCATGTGTCTCAGGCTAGCCCCATCCTAAATTGTGAGTGAAGTGCAGTAATAGTGCATCCTTATCAATTACTGAAAAATCACATTGAATCTATAAAGGCGATTTCTTTCAGATGTTCGGAGGCTGAATTGAAAGACTGAACATCAGTTTACTCTCCAAATATCATTGAGATATGAGACTGACAAGCAATCTTTCTACATCACATATTCTTTGTAGTTTTGATGTTTGAATTTATTTTGAATATTCTGATAGAGGTATTTTCTATGGGTTATATTTTCCTCATTTCCTAAACTTCCCACTACGAGTTTGTTTTGTATCAAGTTGAATTTCTCGGGTCAAATTACCTGGCATTCAAATACCACCTCCGAATCCAGGCCACATGGACTTCCGTGGTAATTATATGTATTGGAAGACCCAAAGCTGTCATGTACTATTAATAACAGCGAGCACGATATTAGCTCTTCTGGACCCCGATGTGGCCGCCTACCGCCTGTAGGGATCCAGATGTAGCTGCACGTAATCAGTGTGTAAGCGGGGCACGGGCGGCCGTCTGTATGTGTACAGTGGCTCGCGGCTGGCGTCCAGCACTTGTTAGCACTTGGGATCGTCTTGGGGTGTGCTTATTGGCTTTACCTTCGGATTAATCCTGATTACCGCAGCAATGAGAAAGATATATATAGGCCATTTCCCGAAATTGAAGGCATTACCTAAAAAAAATAATCCTCCCATATGATGAACTAGATGCAATCGTTTCTGCAGATAAATTCTAATGAAGACACATATGAAACTAAGTTCACATGGCCATGCATGCTCTCATGTAGAATTCGTGTTGTTCTGTTTATATTGTATTTGACATATGCACACATGAGGTTGACATAGGTAGATAAGGCCGCCGAGTGCCAGTTCTCAGTAGTGTTAATTCATTAGTACCGCCAAGTCTAGTCCCGTATGCAATATGAATCCTCGCAGGTTGATACATGGCACTACAACAGCTGATTTAACACTGCAGATTTTCTGTCGATGTAATTATATAATGGTACTATAGAGGAAACCCATGGAAGTTTAGGGTCTGAGCCCGTATCCCATCGAGTTTGAATCACATAGTAATTCACAAGGTGAAGCCGCGTGAGCTACTATGTGATTCAAATGAGATGGGGTCGAGCTCTGACCCTAAACTTGAATGAGTTTCTGAATTTATCTCACCCTTAATATTGACTAATGGGCTAACATTTGTGACATTATCCCCTATTGGATATTTTTCCTATATATCTAATGGGCGTTAGATACGAGTTCCCAATGTTAAGTCTATGGAGAAAAAATATCTGGGGTGAGATAAAGTTCAAATACTCATACCTCTGGTAGTTCTATTAATCCGGATAATGTGTATTACGTATTGTGTTATGAGTGATACATTAAACGGAAAACCCCAAAATGAATAACTCCACTGATGGTAATTGGAAAACTCGGAGGGGAAAGGGCGGTAAAACAGTCACTATTCATGGCACTCCTAACACCCCACTTAAATGACCAATCCAGACGAGTTTCCCCGTTAACTGCTGGTTGGCGGGAATTATACGCGCCACTCAGCGGACACCTCGGCATCGTCCGTCTGCTTCCCAGGCAGTTTAGCCGTGAGACAGGGCCGATAAAGTCGACAATCTAAGGCAATTATTTCGGTGTGTGAAAGGATTTATTCCTCATAGATCGACTCGGAGAAGAAAACTACTTCTCTTTTGGAATGACAGGGATGGTTCTTTTATACTCGCTACACTTTAGTTGGCGGATGACTAGCGCAGGAAAGTGGAATGAATAATTGGCGATTGCTAGGAATACTGGAGAACTCGACCCATAACGAACTCGATCTGTAACGAACTCGACCCGTTTTAAATCTTCACTACTCAAGTATCTCATTACAACTATATTTAGTATTAAGTATGTAATCTTGGCTTCAAATTTGGCCTTCTCTGGGAAGGAAAACAAACAGAAAGCCCCTTCCCCTAAGTCTATCCCTAACCCTTTCCCTATCCCTAACCCTCTCCCTAATCCTATCCCTTACCCTACCCCTAACCTTAACCATACACCTAAACATACCTGGATTTATTTTCTATATCCGCTTGTTTATATGTCTAAAAACTAACTAATCAGACCTTTACTTATATATGAAAATGTCTTATTCATAAGTATCTGACACGGGTCGAGTTCTCCAATCGATTTCTCCAAAACTGGTCGAGTTCTCCTGACAACTACGGGTCGAGTTTGTATAGGGTCGAGTTCTCCAGTAACCATTGCTAGTATGGGTCGGTAGATTCCCTACGTCGTATCACCGTATGGTAGTCGCCCATTCCACATTGACATTCCCACATAGAAATATCGTAGCCAATGGTGTTTGTTTATATTAGTGACACCTGATTAAAATGTTCACCTATAAAATCAAGACGTGGCGACGTCCTAGCCCCTCAGCGATGCTACCTTGAGTGGCAGTTATTAGAACTGCACCTAACCACTGTAACCATGGTACACTGACAGCTGTGACATCATGATGTCAACAACCGTATCCCCAGTGTCTCTATAGTGATCTATAGCGACTGAACAGCTACTGCTGTGTAGTAATAAACAATAGGATATTGTTTTTAGTTTGAGATGTCAAACTAGGGGAAAGAAAAGGGTCAAGGTTTCGCCTTGCTCGGCTCATCAGGCATCTTAGTAAGCTTAAGAGGGTGGTTTCAAGGTGTCAGATCGTTTGGTCTGTACTTGTTATGTCATTCATGAATGTAAATGTTTTTTTGATGATTCAAAAGGAGTTAAACCCTAATAAAAATGACAATGCAGTGTTTTCTGGTTACAAATTCCCAAGATTGGGAATTGATCTTTTAGAATGGCTCCCGCATCTGGTTTATTGATCACCCGTATACATAAAAAAAAATTGAAAAGATTGAAAAAAAAATTAAAATGTACACCTATATTAGACCATACTGATGCGGTTAAAAAGTCTGGTGCATTGTAACTCGGAATTAAAATGTATTCCCCCTATTAATCAGTCAGACGTCACACTAGCTGAGATGAGTTGTTATCCACTAAAACGACACAGTAGAGAATGATAGAATGGGCCAAACGGATGCACAGAAATATAAATAAAGTTTGTGAAGGATACCTAATTAGGTATTTAACAACTTATAGTTTTAATGTTCAAGAGTGTGGTTTGGGTTAAACTCTATCAATATTGTTGAGAAATAAGATGTGGCTACGTCTGAATCATAGACTATTGATATTGACGTTATTTAGACGGGTACTGATTCTAGACATTTTATAGAATTTGTATTCATAACGCCTCAACATTAGCTGTCGACTCCACTTAGTCTGATCCGTGTCACTGTCAGACTGGATTAACGCTGAGGCGCGTCCTCAGAGCTGGCATATTGTGGTAAAGAAATCAATTTAGAATATGCCTAGAAGGTATCGCGGAATTAGGTATCCTTCCTGTTTGTCAAGATATCAGTGACAACAGCAACAAGCAGGTAATGACAAATTTAAGTCATTAAAGTGGAAGTTCAGGGTTTGCTCCGAGCCTTCTGAAAAAAAGAATTGTAGTGACGTCTATATGGAACGTAGGCAATGGATTTGGTTGGATTAATCTGCCAATATGAAATATTTCAGCCCACACCTCATAAAGGCTGGTTGTTGTTTTTTTAAATCTTGATGGGTTAGAAGTTGGCGAACGACTCGGAAATACGAATATAAAATGAACATTGACGTCCGTTCTATATCAAAGGAGTTTTTTCCTCATACTACGTCTATGGGCTGTGGGAAGAACCCTCACCCTGATAAATGTGTAGGGGAGGGATTTCTACCTAAATTCATCACATAGATTCGATCACCGCCCTTGTGGTGTAAAAAACATTCAGAATGTCTGGGAAGGACCTGTAATGGTTAACAGGACGTTAAATCAAAGCAACAGCGATACCTTAACTGTGCATGTCAGAAATATGCAATATACGGGTAGGTTTACTGTCTGAATGTGTATCAGTATTACCAGATAGACTGCTGTATAAATAATTTTCCATATGAAAACCACACGAGGAAGCAAAAACAGCTCATAGCACACGCACTGGCAGAATTTCGCCCAACGCCACACAGTTAGATTTCCGTGATGTACTTCTTTGGGTTACCGGGATAATCAAAAAGTACCAATATCGTCTTTCTTCTTCTTTTTTCTTTTTTTTTCAAGAAATTTTAACGACATTACAAACAACGTGTTACCGGACGAATACAGGGAACAATTAACAATTATTGTTTTCAACTTTTGTACATCCAGTAGTCTTTAGACCATTATTAGTATTTTAATTATATGCCATCTTTATTTCCATTACTTTGGTCTTTTGACCCGGAATACTATTCCATTAATGTTCCAATCTCTGATATAATCTTCTTTTTTAATAAAATTTACTTCTTCAATTGAAAATTGATGTTAAGATGTCTAGCACATAATCCACCGCTCACATGGTTTATCGTCACTCGTTGCCTTCACTATTTTGCCAAGTAGGATGAGTGGCTTTACATGTAATGATATTAAGAAATATATATTTCTATCCTGTTACTGTTAATGTTATGAACAAGAGAGTTATATATTTAGACAGACCACACATGTTTTTGTTGGGTACTTGTCCTTTGCAGTGTTCAAAGCCAAACGTCCTCTACCTGGCTGGTCTGGGAATATGTATGTGGAGGGGAGCCCAGATCCATAGCAGTCTGACACATACTATACAACCACTGTCATGCAAGCCGGCAGTATGGGAGTATATATCAGAATCTACTCACGAGGTGCTCTCCCCAGGTATAGAACACGTATATTAAGTCCGTGTACCAAGCTAAAAGATACCTTGTGTGGTTCAACCACATATATTATTTTTAGCCAGATATGAGTCTTCCAGGGGTGTCAGTTTCCTGGTTATTTCCATTAGTTTCGTCTATTAGATTATTAAAATATTAGCAATCAAGTTTGAAGGTACGGACATTTTCCGATTATTTCTTCAGAAATTACTGGGGTCTCAGGGTTCAATGATGAATTCACATTTGGCTGTAAAGCATAGTTAGGTATTTTTATAGATAACTGTGACTGTTAATTCTGCTCTGGGGTATACACGGTTTAAAACAAAAGTAATATGAATAAGCTTTTCTCAAGTCCAGGGAGGATGCGTGTCTAGTTAGTAGATAGACACTTTCATGTTGGGTGGGTGCGCATCCATTTGCACAGGTCTACTTGTAGTTACAGATTAGTGTGGGATAGATGGATATTTAGAAGTGGTTGCGTCATGAGACCGCATCATTTCTGCTCGTGGAGACACCTGATATTGCGTTAGATCTCACCATGTTTCTTGGAAGCTGAAAACATGTCGCATGTTACGCTGCTGTAAATCACAACATCTGGGAGCTATCCGACTGCCCCTCCCACATAAAGTGCAGTCAGCATGGGCATACCATTAATAACGAACACGGGGTGTCCTTGATGATTTACTTATCCCTCGACTATTCAAAAACAAGAGGAAGAAATACTCCCTCGACTTTTTCCAATTGCTCTTTGTGCAATCAATACACATAGATCTTCGCACATAATTCATTTTACCCATCTTAACGGCGTAATTACTGACTGTCAAATACTTTTCGCACGTATATGATTCGTATTCTCGTATTCGGAATTTAGCGACAACTAACAGTAGATATTACATATGCAATGTATGAGAGTTGTAACATAAGATGTTAGAATGTGTATATGTACACTCCTGTGCCATACAGTACTATCTTATCAGGCTTTATGGAGGCTCATCGGCTATGGATCACAGTTTTTTTTATTCAATTAATCTGGGAAAGGAGATATCAAATTTGCCTACATCGTCCTGACATTGATACAGATACAGATACTTGTAATCCAGTCTAAGCTGATTGTGTACGTTGTCTTTGAAAGCATCCTCTCACGCCCACTTAGTACTTAGATTATATATGGACGGCGGATGTTGAACCCGAGACGGTCAACAGGACCGAGACATATCCCATTTACTATTAATCTATAGCTGATGGATGAGATCCCCATATATGACACGGGAGGAGAGCAAAGAAACTTGTCTTTTTTCATATTTTTTATGCCACTTGATGAGAGTGCTCTATAGAATTAATCTTACCTCTGAGAACTGAGCTAAGAGCCTGTACAACAAACCTGGTGAACACCGCCTTGTATGATAAGAATGACAATAAGGTGAGGCGAGGCTACACATAAATTACACCTATATCCCACAAGATCGAATTGATTATAGCCTGAACTAATGAGATGAAATGGATTGATTTGGTGAATTTTCCTTACGTAAGTCTTCAAATGAAATAATATGCTCGTAAATGGAGATAATAGTACGTATAGAATCTGCAGTGTGTATAAAGCTTAACACTGTTCCGTACGTTGTAAATAAAACATTAGTTGTTAGGCCAAATTAAGTTAATTATTTTATTAATTTCAGGTATATAGTAAATATAACGACCTACCATGCTTGTACAAAGTACAAAACCCGATGATAATTTACGGTTCGTACGGAACTCGGCATAAATGCCTCGTTCCATACAAACACTAAATCATCATCTTGTTTTGTAGTTTTGTACAGCATGGTCAGGTCGTTCTGTATGAGTATTCCCCTGAATGGTGTGTACAATCTAAGCCATATACCTGTGGTTTAAATATCCCTCTATTGCTCCACACTGGTCTATATGTCACATAGTTTCTGTCCATGCCCAATTGGGCCCGCGAACATTATATTTAAGGTCTCCCACGTTTTCATCCTTGCAGACGATGATGTAAGAGCCTCACCATGGAGACGACCCTGGAGCCAAGTCTGTCTACCATGGAGGAACTACTGACCACGACACCTGTATTTTCGCCGACTATGAACCCGTCCATTAACCGCCAGTGCGACCGTTATTACACCAAGAACAACAAGACACACTTCATCTACGGCGGCTACGAGGGCATCCCTGAGAATTTGCTCATCAACTTCATTTTATGGCTGGTAAGTTCACATATTTTGTAGTGCCAAATAAATTCGGATGCGTTGCTCTATCATAAACAATATTTCATTAATCTAGATAGATACCCCCATACGATTATAACCGAATATAAGTAACACTAAAACCTGCGTTGAAAAACGTGTACAGGTCAAAGTTTATTTTTTTACTAAGGAGCTACTCTTTCTTGCAAAATTACTTTTAAAAAAACCAACAAAGTAATATGCATTTTCGTTCCAAGAGCTATTTTACTCTGCGCAGATAGTCAGGAAGATGAATGAGACACATATTTCAAAAATGGGCCAGCCTATTGAATGAAGGGAAATGCTTCTCTGTTTGAGTGTGTTATGATTCACAGAATAATTGCAGTCCTTTCAGATATATATATATATATATATGTTGTACAATTTCAGTCAGGGAGGCGTGACATAGATGGTTATACGCGTTATACACAGTCACCATGCATTTGCAATGTATGTGAATTATCTTGGAGCGACCCACTATACGTATTTGATCCACCTGTGTTGGGAATAAACTAAGATTTAGGTTAAAGGCAGAGCAAATAGAAAAATATGATTAAGACTGTAATTATTATAGACAGAATACAGTATGTGTATCGAATGGAGAGAGAAAGTGGTGCGTCGTTTTCACTAAAACAGAAAATAAAGATAACGACAGCAATTCTGCACACATTAGAGAGTTGGACTGTCTACATATCGCGTGACAGATGTATTACACTTACAGCTCACTAGATGAAGTGGAGGATTATAGATATTTTAGGCAGATCTAGAAAAGTCGCTTCCATTTATTTCACGCGTAGGAACCAAATGACAGGAAATGTTATCTTCGTCAGCGTTTGCCTGTCAACACGAATTGATGCCCAATCGGAGCATTACCCGAATAAAAAAATAACTTTAACCACTGGAAATGAAGACGAATGGATTCTGACTTGGCAACGTAAACACATAAAACTCAGCACATAGTTAATGCTTGCTCCCAACAAGACGTGGGCAGAGGGAGAAAAACTCCTCAGTGGTCCTGCACCGCAGCCGCACTGATTTATTAATACAGATGAGATTTGATTAGAGGAAGCCGGGGTTTTATGCTGTTTTAGCCTAGTTGTCACGTTCATGGCAACCTCCGAGAGGGAAACAGTCCTAACTACATCTTTTTACCCACTCAATGTGACAGGTCACATTTGCTCTGTTTCTTCCCTCTCCCCTACACCCATATTTGACATCATGGTTCGGTTTCGTTACCTTCTAGCTTTTATTTGTTCTTAATCCCTTTCCTTACCAATGATGCCTCATGGCACTGCCGTGGCTAGTGCAAATAATGCCCCAGGGCATCATTTTCCATATTTTGTTAAAATGTCAGCTGATTCTAAATGGATTATCATACTTTTTTCAGAGATAATATAAAATGCCTTTATATTGATAATTGATAGATGATTTTGTAGTTATTACCATGGAAACATTGACAGACAACTCTATATACGGTGGAAAAGAATCATTTTTCTCAACAATTGTAACATATGCCTCCACTGTAGAGGTGGTCCCATGTCAGACGTGAACCTGCGAAAAGGTCTGGTAAGGAAAGGGTTAACATGTTGCTACATATGTTATCGTAAACCTATTTCTTTTATTATATGGACCCTCAGGGATTCGAGTTACCCCAGCTAAGGCCCAGTCACTGGGGAAAGTTTATGACCCTGAGAGATGTTTAGATATGTATCCTTGTACTAAGATATGTGTAGATGTACTTTTTTAGACACTGCAATCTATATGAGATATTCCACTTTGTATTGAAACAATTTTCAGTACAATCTCCAGACACCCCCAGGGAATCTTAGCTTAAGCACTCGGCTTCAGCAGATTGAGCGTTCTGTAGATTGTATCGTGGTGGGAAGGAAAGATATATACCCGTGGGGAGTAGTATTAGGAAAAAGTAGATTGTAGATGGCAGCAATAGTGAGGTAGAGTCTATGATAACACTGGTGAGCTCGCTAAGTAATACTAAACTGGGAGATTAAAGCAACTGTCTAAGAACTCATTATCGCAGGTATCAAGTTCCTTATCTTCAGCGATAAGTGACAGCGAGTTTTTTTCAAATCCTAATATTTCATTTCAAACATTCAAAGTCAAAGAAGCCTCAGACTGTTAGCGTATACTCTGTATGCAGTCTGTTGTATTGCATTGTATTTTAACTGACTGTTACTACATATATGTTTCTGTATTGTATCATCTATAGTATTGAATTGGTTAAGTCAGTATTGTTGGTGGAAATGGGGGAATTGAAATTACAGATACTCAATTAATATGTTAACGGAACAACCGGATTTCATTGTCCCGACTCGGCTTTGGAAGACGACTATTTTATGCCCCAGTCACACTGGCGTAAAAAATGGCGTTTTTCCGTGTACGCACGTCTACTTTTTTCTATGCATTTTGAAATCTACAAATGCGTTGGAAAATGCCGCAAAACGCGGAGATACGTAAAAGAAAGTCAGAATGCGCCGGAAAACGCCACAATGCGTTCAGAAGCGTAAAAAAACGTTGATGAAGGTTGAGAAGCATACTAAAACGTTAATGCCCCAGTCACACTGGCGTAAAATTTGGCGTTTCTTCTACGTATTTGAATTGTTGGAGACCACGTATTGGCTATGGATTTGGAACGTATTTGTTTGCTTTTCTTAATGCCCCAGTCACACTGGCGTAAAAAACGCCGTTTTTCCGTGTACGCACGTCTACGTTCTTCTACGCATTTTGAAATATACAAATGCGCGGGAAAACGCGGAGATGCGTAAATGAAAGTCAGAATGCGCCGAAAGACGCCACAATACGTAGAGAAGCGTAAATAAACGTTGATGAGCGTTGAGAAGCGTACTAAAATGTTATGCCCCAGTCACACTGGCGTAAATTTCGGCGTTTCTTCTACGTATTTAAATTGGTGAGGAGTACGTATTAGCTACGGATTTGGAACGCATTTGTTTGCTTTCCTTCCTTTATCAGAAACCTTGGAAGTTCTGTTTCCAATTAACCTCTATTACACCATAATACAATGCTGCTCTACTGGAATACTAGATTTCATACAGAGGCGTAGGGAAGTTTGAACTTGACATGCACCACATTAATAAGATTAACATTCTTAGAGGCAATGTGGTCGGGAACCAGTATCAGCCTCCAAGCAGATGCCAAGATGTAATGTTAGGGATCACATCCCAGCATCCTTCACTTCAGGCATCGACCACGGACTCAAATATTCCACCCGCACACCCTACAAAAATATCCACTTACTCTACCTCAGCATTGTGAAGTCTTCTACTGTATGATAACTCGTATGATACACTGAATTAGAGTTCCTGTCATAGTTCATATGTAATGGGTATTTTGTGATCAAAATATCACCTGTTGTTTTTCCCTTACCAGATGTACAATGTATATGTATCTTCAGGCATACTCAGTGGAACTAGGTAGAAAGTAGAGAATTAGGTAAGAATAGTTCTCCATAGTGAGTCAATGGAGAATCCAGTGGTTACACGGTGTGTTTGATAATATGACTATAATTGTCATATTGAAATATGTAAGACTTAAGTGAAGGTCTCAAAGCACATGTCATAAAAGGGGATATTGAAAGATAGAAACATGCTATCAATGAAAGCGGGTTATAACAAACGATTATATGAATTATTCTAATGACAAAATGTTATTGGAAATGACGTCGGTGTCTCATTGTAAACAATCTGAATTAATGAAGCCCGTCTTACAAAAGAATTCCCGGTCTTGTTGTTCTTTTAGGTGTTGCTGGTACTGTTTTCGTTCCTGCGAAAGATCGCCTGGGACTACGGACGCCTGGCGCTCGTGAGTCGGACTGAGGCCAGGTAGGTTAACCCCTCTCTCACTCTGACCCGCGGAGCAGCTCCTCCCTAAACGCCGCGAGGCGCTCAGTATGGGGCGCCAACAGCGTTAAAATTTAGTCCAAACGCACAGATTCATTTTAAGCTTTGGACAGATATCATCAGAGTTCACACGGTTTATTATGTGGGTAAGACGATGCGTTAACCTCTCGGTCACAATATTATATTCAGAGGGTTTATTAGAAAAAATGGAAAGCTGACATAAGATGAAGATGTGTGCCATGTGCATGTACGAGTTTGACTGATATAAGTTTGACCTTTGAGACCCATTATTTAAACTTTGCCTATGCATACAACTCACATAACATATTTGCTTGACACGCTTTCTTATTGATAGCTTCTGATATAATTTCTTTCATGGTTTTCTGAAATTAAGCTCTTAGGAATTCAAAATTATCAAAGTTGGTTCAAATTCACAAAAAAAAAACAGACAAGCTGATTTGGGTGTAATAATTTATTTGGGGATTTTTTTAACATCGAGATGGGGGGGGGGGGGGTCAAGTGTATTTGCAACGTTTCGTCCTAATTCTGGTTTTTTTTGTGAATTCAAAATTAACCCCTTATAGTTTAGTAGGTGTTTCATGTCACATAGTACATCATAGGTACGGTCAGTGAGAGAATCACGTTGTCCAGAATTTTATGGAAGTCCTTTTTGATGTTCATTACATTGAAATTTCTGCATAATGACGGGTGTTGAGGAAGCGAAAATGACGCCAATGGTATATCAATTGATGCCGTGCCTGAAAAAATCTTTCTTAGGTCTAACGTCTAATCTTCTTTGAACGATTATAATACTGATGTTAACTACATAGAGCACGGAACTGGAACAGAGACGGGTTGGTGCAATCCACAAAGCCCCAGCCAATACATCTCCGATTCACTATTCATGGAACCATAATGTTTTCGAATAAACCCAGCAGGCTAATGTGGATAATGCTGAGTGGTTTATCATAGAGGACAGGTTTAGTGAACCCTTGCAGTTATTATGACGTTTGCACCCATCATGTTTGCTTCTCTGCGCTTCAGTCGGCGGTGCACCAGACCAGTGCCAAACATTGCACGTTTGCCAGACTTTTATTGTACCTGCTGGAAACTGCCTCACTGACTGTGTGGTGGAAACTCAAAAATCGCTCTCTGAGCTTACAGGAATTTGTAGATACTTGGTTATTAGCAAGTACATTATAAACAAGTGCATATTTAATGTTACTTAGAAAAGGATATTTTACTGTATGGTGATGAAATCTATGGGAAAGATCTTGAAACTGCGTACGTTTCCACAATTCAATGAATCATATCGGCATCATTTTTTCAATGATAGTATTTTCATTTTCCTGACACTTCATATTATTTAGTCGATCTTACACGATAATAGTCATATCGCACCTCTTCCCTCGTGAGACCAATGGTATATAAATGGTATATAAATGATATTGCCTACCACACGGACTCATACACTCCAAATCCGTGCCTACCATAAATATCAGGTTCTAGATATGATATAAGTTTGCTAACAAGTATTAAAGGGTAAAACCCATTAGAATAAACGATGATATGATCCGATTTGTTTTTGTCGCAAGCTTTTATTTCCATGATATTTCTGTTACATCACCTCTATCATGGGCAGTGCTCAAAATTTAAGCGGATTTCCATACACCTACTAACGTGTCTCGTGGTCTTGGACGATCCATAAAATGAATTCTATAAAGTATGCAAAGAAGGGCTCGCATAGAACAGGGTAATTTAAGGACGTATGCAATTTTAACGAAATCTCATGAAGATGCAGAACAGTGTACCAACATAGTCCGTATTGGGTATTGATCCCTATCGATTTGTTTACTTCACGTGATAACACTCTTGACCTGGAAACGAAGTCATGCACTGAACACATTTATGTTTGTATTTAATTTGGATATGCAGTCTTAAAGAAGACGGCGCCGTAGAACACAGATTCTCACATATTTCTTTCACAATCAGGCATGTGGGAAGAAGTGTGACCTAGAGGTGTGCAACTCAAAGTCAACACCAATCAGTCCCTACCAATAACCTAGATATTATAAGGCATGGTAGGTCTGGGCAGGAGGTGTGGACTATGAGGGTTTATATGTACGTCCGCCCGTCGGTGTAGATGCACATACTGACCCAGCCAGATCAATATTTCGTGACATCGCCGACCATGCCAGCACCCGCTAATTACATCATACCCAAATAGGTGTAGTAGAGCCTAGGGACCAAATCGAGTATGATAATAGTGATGATCATAAAAGTTTGATATTTTCACATATATGGCTTTCTATAACATATTCAATTTTTGTTAAAATAAGCTGTTAACATTACAAAGACTCAAACTCTTGGCTAAGGTCAATATACATATAGATTGCATCCGTATTTAACTGAGAAATATGTCATCTCTTGATTCATTGCGACATCTTGCATTTGGGAGAATTAGATCTGTCCAGAGTCCCTTTATCTGTTAATAGCTCAATTGATCCTATGGCATATCCTAAACAAATCAAAACATAAAACATCCACGCACAGTCATTAGGGGATATCTTGTATTAAAAGCTTTTACTTAACCATGATATAGCCCCTCCTCCTAAACGAGAATTCTATGGTACTCTGCATAAGTTTATTTTAACACACTAACATTTTATCTAATAAGGGTGTAAGTGCCAGACGTTATTGTTGTATATACGGGTTTTTTTCTAGTTGACTACGCAGATGTAAAATATACTACTATAAATATACTCAGTTGCCTCCTTCTAATTGGAAATGGGTCTTTTGAGAGAAAATGAGCACCTCTATATTTAGCATCTCCTATAAATCTGTTCGTTCACCCATTTAGTGCTGATATTGCTCCGCCGTTACGGGACAATTAAAAATAAATCACTCACAATAGTCGTGCACATGTCTATGGTAGTACTGAGCTTCTATTGAATGTCTTTCTCTTGGTGCATTGTAAAGAATATCAAATTCGAAACTACAGGTGAAAAGGGTCTCCACCCTAAGTATTCATGTTGTCATCTACCTAGTTGTGTTGTTTAAAACAGACCGGCACACCGTGCTGTAAAAATATATTTCTAGATATTTATGTTCACAATGCACATATCATACGCGCGTGTGGTAATGTCTGTATGGATATATTCAGAGTATACACATGTATTAATTTCGATTAATTTCCTCCTGTGAATATACCACATCTTCGCACATATAGGGATGGAATTGTCCGTGTTATTATAGCATCGCCATTAGGACGATTGATCGCACTGCAGATGAATTCTTGCTGTACCAATACATTACGCGTTCTGCATTGTCATAGCGCCTGACAGAATACAGTGCATGCCCACCGTCTGCGGGCAGTGATTGCACCTCGCGGTGATTGCACCTGCCATTAACGGTAGGATTTGTAGTAGGTGGGACTATTAGCTGAGCAGGGGAGGGGCGGGTAGGAGCGGATTCATGATGTTGGCAGGAGGTCCAATAAACCGGAAGGCATATTCTCGTAACACCTCCAATTGCAGCCTCCCATCTAGATGATTCGGCTGATTTTAGCTTAGACTCGACTGTCTGTCATCTATATCCATATCAAAATAGATCATGACCACTTATGAGTTATCGACATTCTGTGAAGGCAGTATGTGAAAGATGGCGCTATATTAGTCTCATATGTCAATCTACGGTCACACCACATCCGATGTCACATCAACCACAAGTCAATGGAACCTGGTTACTCTTGCATAACATTTTGGTATTCTTCTTCAGGAGAGTAAATGTGTCATTTTGGCACTAAACAAAATAACGCAATGTTGTATTGGCTTTGGCTTGACCACAGAAAGATTCATGGTAGTGATAGTAGTACATGACTCTGTGGCACAGTGCCTGGTACCTTGTGATCTAGTACTGGGCTACAGTGTTTGTCCAATACGAACATATTGTATAACTAATATAATCTAGGACTACTTGTATTTTAGCCTAGTTTAATCTTCTGGTGATGAGGCGTATTTTAACCGTTAACTTTTTTTTTAACTAATAGGATTTGTTGATCAAGAAAAGGCGAGTTAGGAAACAGTCGGGAGACTCATGCCTATCTAGAAGGCTGGGGTTAGTTTGTCATGTCTTAATCCCTGTAATTGGACAGGAAACACCTTATTCCACGACACCGTTTAAGAGTAAGAGATCCGGCATACAATATACCACAATGTTGAAGGCATACTTTATCTGGCGGGGAAACCCGTGTTTTGTATTATGCATCCCGTAACCTTAGCCGCCATTTCCCATGCCGTCTTTTCTGATTTTTTTAAACTTAAATAATCCAGGTTTTCATGTGTGGAGCAAACCTAACGCTACGCGGAGATCAGTTAGTTTGTGTTTAATACTGCGATAGAGGATTGTCTCGGAAGTATATATGTGGAGCAGGGATGAGCACTAAAGTAACATTCTAATTTATACATCTCTTCTTCTACTACACACAACCGGCCTGGTAGACATATCTGACGTTCAAGCTTGCATATAGAATAATTCTGTGAACCGTCTTTTTCAACACTGGAATTGACAAATTCGAGACATCGCACCCAATACAATCCATTTGCAACTGACCGAAAGAATTCAGAACCATTGCATGTAGAATAGGATACACTACTTCAGCTTTCCGTTTTTATGACACCCAGTCAATAATCCCTATA
The DNA here is from genome assembly GCA_950022655.1 of Alentia gelatinosa. NCBI lineage: Eukaryota > Metazoa > Annelida > Polychaeta > Phyllodocida > Polynoidae > Alentia > Alentia gelatinosa. The sequence goes on from OX465581.1 coordinate 107,780,056, forward strand.
AAATATTTAACATAGGAATTTGCCATACCAAAAACAAACGAAAATGAGGCGCTTTAGCTAATGTTGGTTACCCCACCTCGTCAGTCGACTACCGAGATTCAGCCAAGTAGTGTCTCACTAGAAGACACACAAGCCACCAGTTTTATTCAGTCCGACAATTTTAGTTTTGACTGTTTTCACTTTTCATCCCGATATCCTTCTTTCCTTCATTTTCTTTCCTTGGTAACTATCAGTTAATTCATAGTTGGTTCATCAAATCTTTCGGTACCTTTATCAAGTTATGTCTTAATATTGAATTCCTCGGTAAATTTGTGTAATTTTCTTTGTTGCAGTTATTCGGATTATGCATATTCGTATGTATCTATTGTAAGATGGTGATTTGTTACTTGCCTTTTACTCTGAGGGTTTCTTCATGTTTTCTTACTATGTTTTATATTCTCCTTGTGATTAAGTTACCCAATAATTTCTGTACGGGTAATACCTTAAACTATCACGTTAGATTTTGGCCAAATTCATTTATGCGTGGGATACACTTGTGTGAGAGGTTTGACCTAATTGGACAAAACTTCTGTGAATTGAATGAATTTCATAAACTTATTAGATATTTTTGTCTTCATTTTCATAAGGTCTTCAGAATTTGAAATTATTTAAACTGATGAATTCTCTTTAACTTGAGATAAAATCTCACCACCGTTATCTTTCAACATTTAGTTATTGCGATTTTTAAAACTTTAGTGCACAATTCTTTCCAGACACCATCTGGTGCTAGTACCGTACCTTAGTGGCAGTTGAATACTGACAGTTTAGCTTTCAGTTTGGATTTCTAGAGAAATCACATACCGGTAATGATTGACATGTATTGTAAGGGTGGGCTGCGTAAAATGACGAACGTTAAGTCTCACGTTAAGTCTCACGGTACCTAGGTAAACGATTCCCTAACATCTATGGTCATCCCTTTTCCAGTTGATACACATTTATTTCCATGTTTTGTAACTAGTCTTTTACTATTTGATTAATACAACTTTTTACAAAGCTATGGATTTACAGATACTGCAGAACATTGCCATCTATTCTATCCTATATTATCTCTGACTGGCCCAGTATTTCCCCTCGATTGCTACAAATACATGACTTCCTCAAGACATAAATATAGATGCACGGCCGTGTGTATATATTCATGACCGACGCAAGCAATTACTTGACGAAGATGCTTTCTTTGTGTAACCTAGCGTACATTGCACAGCTGTATTTTGAACTCATTAGTACTGCTTTGCAACATGTTTATGAACCTAAAGGTTTCAGAAAGGAAGCCAGGAATTGTTTGCATTAGCTTGAACTATTTATATCATATGCGATACCACTGTGACATAATGTCAAATACATGTACATGTATATACAAAAGACATATTACATGTATATACAAAAAAACATATCTGAGACAAGGACAGAAGCAATTATAAAGTGTATTATATGTGTACAGTTTGTGTCCGACACAATTAAAAAATCTTAAGATATTGTTACTCGTTGTGTGTTAAATTTAGATGACTAGGGAATGATCTTGCTGTGGGTTTAACTCCAGCATGTGCTGTGACTGTAAGTGTGTGTCACTTTATCTTGTAGATCGCTGCTGCCGGATGACTCCAGATACAATGTGTACGACGATTTTCTTGGTTTGAGTTTTACAAGTATTTCTGTTGTTTCTGTTTCTTCTAGTCTGTTTTGTACATATTTCTTTTGCTTCCTTCAAGTTCCTTTGAATCCAGCAGCTTTTCAGTGTCTTCCTTAATAACACTTAAAACCTCCACTACTCTACTACACAATTCAAAGCTCTTTTGGAATGGGTTTAGCGAATAACTATAGTAAGATTCTCACCAATTTATCTCACCCCGGTTTTTTTCTCCATAGGCTTAACGTTAGGAATTCGTACTCCACGGCCGTGAAAGTATTGTACCTAATACGCAATGGCTAATTTGGCGAGTTATTCCAGCAATAAATGATGTTATACGGGGTGAGATAAAATCAGAAACCCACTCGATGGGAATAACTTGGTCTGTACTCCACCTCGTTTGACCACTACGTAATTCACTCGGCTTCGCTTCGTGGATTACTCCGCAGTCAAACTCGGTGGAGTACGGACCAAGTTATTCTCATCTCGTGGGTTTCCTTCTAAAGACATAACGGAGTCTGCGTTTACACCATGTATAGTGAATAGTAGTGGATACTGATCCTGTCTCATTTGGCGTTCATGGGTCATTTCACTAGCTATCCATAGTGCTAATCCACTTGTAGTCATTTGCTTTGGACCATGATGAATCACATTAGTCAGCATAGAGATACATGTCCCTTGTTGGACCTACATCGGTATAAACGCACTCTTAATGTAATGTGGTAATGGAGGGCGGGTTTCAGTGTTCGTTTTGAGTGAAGGTTCCCCATCTTCTCAATGCACCGACTGAATTGCGAGCACTATTCTACCCTCATCACTCCATTTAGAAACAACAATACAAAGAACCCTTCGATAATTAATTCTTCGGTTTCACGTTTCAGCATGTGACCCTACAACTGGTTCAATGGTCTCCATTTAAGTACTGCAAAAACCTCTCTTGAAATATCGTTGATATGCCGGCTTCGATTCATGTCTAATTGTTAACCCCAGTGACAAATGTTATGTTCATTCTAGGATTAAGATACAAATTCATATCTACATTTAGTATTATTACCTCAGGTTACACGGAGTGAAAGTTTCTTAAATCGTATTTATTTTCATACAAAACAAGACATCCATGTAGCTGCTGTGTTACGCCAACTCTATTGGTGTTGTTTGTGACCAAGCTTCAATGCGTTTTACATTTATATGCACCAATTTAAGTCACTGAGTTGCACTGCGCGTCATCTTGCAATACAAGAAAAGCGTTGGACCATTTTTTGTGCAATATGCGTAGCGAAACTGGATTTCTACCATTAACATGCACCTGAATACATCTGCACCGACATAGGAGAACCATCACCTGTATTTGTCCTGCTGTAGATATCACGTTACAATAAAGAAGGTTGCACGCGTTACTCCCATCGATCACTTCAGCCAGACTTTTGGTTCAGACCCTTACACAATACACATGCAGTCGGAGATCTTGTAAACTTTTTTTAACACACAACGATTCTTACAAGTGTAAGATCTTCCACCAAGGGCTACAACAGGTGGGATTTCAGACAACAAGAGAAAGCCATTAACAATTATCTCGGCATGTGTTTAAAAAGACATAATAATAAAGGACTATGGTTGTCAAAATACAAGGTATTAGTTTACAGATACACAAAAAATATTACATAACATACCTTTATTTCTAAGATGGGTTAAACATTAAAACAATATTTTACTTTATTTTGTGTTAAGACCTACGTACCATGGTATATAATTCTATTGATAACGATTACTCGGGCTCCACAGTTAGTCTACATGGTTATAATAGTTATATAACTATATTATCAATGTACCTTCTTATCCTGGATATTCCCGTTGGTAATGTAAAGTATGTGCGATGTTTTAGATGGACATCGCTCTTCTACGGCGACCACAATGTCAACGAGAACCGCGGGTCACAGGAGTCCTTGGACACACAGGTGCACCGCCAAGACAAGGTCAGTCTTACCTAGCCTGAGGTCTCTAAAGTATATACCTACATACAACTGGCCGAGGGGGAAATTTCTGCTGCGGAGTAGTGTTGTTTACGTATAGACAACGGGGAATGTGTAAATTATAACGGAATGTTGAAAAATATCAGACAATCTTACGTTCGGCTTCTATATATTTCATTGCTAGAGCAGTGGATGGAGGCACAAATAGGACTGCTTGAACTCTCAATATCGCCGTTATATGCATAGTGTACTTTGTATCTCAACCAATCAGTGTTCCTAATATGCATAGAACCATCCTCCTCGTTCAATAGAAATACAGTGTTATTGATACACATTGTCTGAATGGATCCTGTATTAGATAGCAATGGCTGGTTCATTACAGTGTATAGCTCAGTGTTATGTACTCCCCTCTGACTTAAAGCTCCAAAAAGCATCTACTTTGCCATTATGTTCCACTGGTTAAAAAGGCTTGTATGTACGATATAGTTATATGTATTTCTGGTATTTACGCTGTAGTAGTGTTTTATGTTAATATTGATTGAAAAGTACATTCAGCTTAACCAGATGAATTCTTAGGAGTATTTAAAAAAAAAAAATTATCTCACAAAATCAATTCTGCCACTGAGGACAGATCTTTCACAGGAGTATGATGAATGCAGAGCATACGGTTCTTTGATACATGCTCTCATTAGTTCGTCGCCACCTCCTACCTCTCGAAGCATTGTACACCGTATCTGTCTATAACACACCCATTCAAAACACTGACAAATTTATATAACCACATATTTTTTCTTTAACTGCATTCCTATGTTTTACTCGTACAGCCAATTCTACCAGACCACCAACAGGAAGTCAAAGACGAGGTATTCATGAATAGGAACATGGAATGTAGAATACGCCTATTGATAGAGAGATTCTATTACCCCAATTTCACTCTTTCCTGGACGTGGGGTTCTTTGAGTTTTCAGCCCGAGAAACCTACAATCTGTTAACTTGTTATAAGGAGCGAGGCTTATTCCCTAAGAAGACTTTCATTTCGTGACCGGCAGCATGGCTACATCTTATAGTTTCCTATCATTTTGAACCCATCCCGCATCTATAAAGTCTAGTACACTTTATGAAATATGTATGACTATTAATGAGTAATGTATGTCGAACAGCTGTGAGATGGGGTCTCGTACAAACACAAATTGGGGTTAATACTTGTCATATGCTCTGAAAATGGATGTCTATTCAGTTAAGGCCTATTTCACCACCGTGAATATGCATATGCAAAATTATTTCGATCATATAACTCCCTAAGATTGGCTTTTGACTATCTTCTGGTATGGTCTCTAACAGTCCTCTTTCTTGGTTAAGGTTCTCTTTTTATGCTTTTCCACATCAGGAAGTCAGGTTTTATTTCCTTGATTTAAGATAGAAATAAAGGGAAACTATTTATTTCCAGCTCTTTAGTTTAACGTGCTATAACCATCAGGAGTGAGATACATCACATACTGAAAAATGCACTAATACATTACATCGCTACACTTAAGCTACACCAAAAGTACTAAGTACATGTATCCTCAGCCTTAGTAGTCCTCTGAACCCGATATACATGTATATACATATATATATATATATATATATATATATATATATATATATATATATATATATATATATATATATATATATATATATATATATATATATCCACACTCTCTTGAAGTATATTAACATTTTAAGGCTAACTCTAGTTCTTCCACACCAACAAAATATTCACTCATTATACATGTACATGTAGTTGTGAATATAGTTACCTCTACCACCATATCTGCTTGCCTATCATCTGATATTACGCATCTTCGTGGTAGACGCTATCGTTGGCAGCGTACGCCGCTCAGTCCCAATTGACCTCCTTTATTGGAAAGCTCCATTTTCGCCGGGGTACCAGGCGTCGGGGTAGTGGCGTCGGTACACGCTTGAGACGTATAGTATTACACCCCTGGCGTCCATTCGCTAATTTTACCATTGTCGGTTCGTTAATCTCATTAACATCACCTTTTACTCCTGCTGGGAAGAACTAATTGGTAATCGGCCATCCCTCCCCCAACCCCCACCCCGTAAATATTGTGTTTGAACATGGGATCAAGCTTAGTTATTATGATGCATATTCATCTGTAGTTTTACTTTTTTAGTAGTTTGATTAGAAAAGGGAATCCCCTAAAAACTAGCGTATCTGAGAACAGTCATATTTAAGCACAATTCTTATCTATGAATATATATGCATGTTTATCAGCAAAAGGGAGTTCCTGATGATGTATTATCAATACCTTATATTTAAAGATGTAAGAATATTTTCTATCCAATAAAAGGTTTTTTTCTTTTAATTCTACTAGGGCTTCTGTTCGTGGATCCCCGCCTTCTTCAGGTTAAAGTAAGTGTGTCATACAGTTTAAACTTCAATATCCTTCTCATACCATGTCTATGTGGTGTGGGAAGTAAAATAAGTCACTTTGGTAAATCGATAAATGTGTAGGGGTGAGATTTCTACCTAAATTCATTACATAGATCCCATCACCATCTTTGTGGTGTCAAAGAAGCTTGAGAAAGTCTGATAAGAACCTTTAATGGTTAACTGGACGTTAAGTCAAACCAACCAACCAAATTCCTGTATTCGATCCCAGGGAAATCAGATGTCTTTTAGTTGGACACTTTGTTCACGGAGGTAGCGAAGGATATTAATCCTATTATTATGTTGTACATCATATTAAGCCTTCCTCATCTGGAAAAGAAAATTGATTTTGCAAACATTTCAAAAGAGCAAGTACCCATGTCTATTCACAAAGAGGATGTCTTTTTTACCTGAGTCTTTAGCGGGTCTAGTGATGCTAGTTTGATTCTTCTTTGGCGTTTGTAATGCGCTAGCATGTTTAACACGATGTTCGACCTCTGGGAGTTTTTGACGTGTTAGATTCTTTTCTGCCTTTCAGGGATGAGCATATCCTTCAGAAGTCCGGGCGAGATGCCGTACAGTACCTGAGCTTCCAGCGCTACCTCCTCGTCTACATGGCCACCGTTACCGTCTTCTCTATTGCCGTCGTCCTGCCCGTCAACTTCCAGGGCGACTTAGGTCAGTCTCAGCCTCCTTATGCACACCTTTGCATTGTATTTTGGTAGTGAAGAATAAAAGGTCTAACGAAGTATCATATTCAACACCTAAAAATTATGAGGTGTACAGTAGAACACTGCTATGCGGGACACCTTCTGTACCGAGCAAAGTGCTCCGTGTCGCGGGGTCTCCCCCTTAGCTGGGATTTTCTGTATTTACATGTGTTTTACAGTTATTAATACAATATACAACGACATTTTTATCAACTTAGACTTACGTACATTGTGCATTGGTAAAACACTGACAATATTGAATTTTTTTCTTTTAAACAGTTATTTATACTGGGAACGTGCTCAGCCTTGCGGCTGGTTTCAATGCATGCCCAGATCTAAGATATAATCCATTCATCAAATACATATGATTTTACAATGCAGCATATGTGTGCAACATATATACACAATTGCATATTTTAAAAAAGAAAACAAAGAAAAAAAGAGAAGAAAATGTCCATTAAACAGCGGCTTTAGGCAATTGTGAGGTAGTTTCTGGATTTTCATGATATAAGAAAACAACTTTTAACGGTACTTATCCTTTAACAGATTGATACAAAGTTTGACAGCCATCTTGGTAAACAGGTTTGATTATTAAGAGAAAGCTGAAAAAGAGGAAGAAAAAAAATTCCTCTGGAAAATATTTCCGCCAAATTATTGGAGATACACTCCCCCGAACGGGTAGAGACAAATTTAACAGGAAGAAATATTGCCCATTATACAGAGAAAGCTTACCCGTTCTAAAGCAATGCAGTACTTTACACTAGAGAGTCAGGACCGATCGGTGAGCCTCGGCGTTGGAAGCACTGACCGCTTTGATCCCTGATCCTCTAATGGGGCAACTATTGACTAGTTCTGGAGTCACGCGACTGTGCGTCAGTTTGGTCCTTTGTAACAGCCCTGGAGCGAACAGATAAAAGCTGTAATAGTAAAATGACAGCGGATCCAACTGATTCGGCGCTCAATTTCAAAACCATCTGTAGGCGCTACTGTCTGCCACTACTTCATCGGTTGCAATAGGACACCTTGGGCAATTAGCTTATCACCCATATCACTGATGTTTGGAAAAAAATACTGCCGCACTGGTAGTTCCGTTGCAACCATCCAGTCGGAAGAGCCCTGTTATCTGTCCTAGGTCCGAATGTAATGCAACTCCCAATACCCCTTCAGTACAGGTAACTATATCGGGTAATAACTTGTTTCATAAGATGGATTTCTTTTGGTCTTTTTATTAATATGTTATCCATAGTTATTTTTACAAAAACCGTTAAGGGATTCCTGCATATCTTTCATCAGGAAATCTAATTAAAGTTACATGATCAGTTGAGTGATTTTTTTCACAGAATTTGTAAATACCAAAGGTACATTTCGAAGGTCTTTTAAACTAGGAGCAAATGAAATGTTCATCATTGATAAATGAGCGTGCAAGTTTAAATGAATAAAGACTAAAAGGTTTGGGTTACATTCTGTCTATGGATCGTTCTCTGTAAACCACTGGCACTCAGTCAACTTGACATTTCTCAAAACTGCCTGAGTCTAGGATCAAAGCATATCAAGCAACAGTGGGTCAATGAGGTATTTCAGTCTTAAGTGATTGGTCATGCTCAGCTGGGCATGCCTCCTAAGACCCTCGAGCACCCTTCTCCTTATCCAAAAGCACAGCGAATAGCACATAGTTAGTGAAGGGATAGATTTATCTCAGCACGCTGAAAGTGTATGTGACCACTATAACCATATATAGGCAACGTATATAGGGCACATAGCCATTGTGCTACGGAAGCGGCCATCTTGCCCCCCGACGCCATCAAAAACACCAGGTGGCGGGACCACTTATCAATGGATTTTATCAAAAATACTTTTGGGGGCTTGCCATAGAGGAATTTTAGCCTTGTCTCAATATCATCTATAGATTATAACAGCAGATGGTAGTGGTCAACTACAGTGGCGCTATCTTACAGTTTCCTGACGGATGATGGCGGAACTAGCACTGACTCTGTGCCCTATAGTGCGTAAATAAGATGGCTGAAAAGGTGATTGAAGAGAAGGTGGATACCTCTCGCAAAAAGACTCCAGTAGTTGACTATTTCATATATATATACGATAACATGTATCGAAAAATGTTAAGTTAACTGAATTTGAGTATATTTCTTTTTTAATGCAGAGGGAGACACACAAGCCTTTGGACACACAACCATCAGCAACATTAATTCGAAGTAAGTTACAGTCATTTTTCAGCATTATCCATAGTGAAGTGACGTGTGCTTTACCCTGAAGGCTGTGTTAATATTTTACTAATTTTTAAACATGTAGTATATTACATTTATGCAATATTGGTTGATATTGAATGGATACGTTCCTCTAGCGATGCGTTTACATAGTTCCCAGCCTGAAGTGAAGTATAATCGGTGACGGGGTTTACCCGCTAATGCAGGGTTATTACGAGGACGTCAGACGGTGAGTGATTACTACATAGATAGAGTGTATGCCTTAACGAGCCCAATATGTCATCAACGGGAGCTTTGTAGAATCAATACCGCCACTGTCAGCCGCACATCTACTTTGGCGTCTGTAGAAGACTGATTGACTGCACGGCTTATTTAGCCCTCGTGTTTCTTATCCGGATCGCGTCGTCAACGGCTAACTACATATAAAATATTTGTCAGGTCGTTGTTCTATTAAATTGGCAAGCCCCGGATTTTGTATTCACACAGGTTTATGTCTTATTTGTTATGATTTCACCTGATGACAGTCTTATCCACCAACAATAAAATGTCGTTGCTTCTGAAATAGTAACGTATCAGGTTTAAGGTGTGCAAGTAAAGGTTGATATGTATAGTAACATGTGATTTTAAATGCAGTACTTCAACAGGGATAAGTATTATTGAAATACATGAACTGCCTCCATGAGGAAATAAATATGCATTTTGGAAGGGTCACCTTCATGACGTGAAAACCGTGTGACAAGAATCGATGGTTTTGTGGACAGGCGGTCGTAAACCACGAGAGGTTGATGTGTAGTAATACACGAGCGCTAGCGAGTGTATAACGACGTCAGCATCGAATGGTTTACAGAGCCGCCTGTCCACATAATCATCGTTTGTTGTATTTATCCTACCGCTAATAAAAAACCGCCATAGACTTAACATAGGGAAATTTTATGTGGCAGACCGTGACATTAAGTGTTTTTTATGCCACTAGAGTAATAACAATATTGACTAATCAGAGAGCAGGATGTCAGCTACTATGAAAAAAAAGTTCTGTTGGTCATTGACTCAATATTTATCTTTTAATAATACAAAAGCATAGACGAGGTAGGATAAATACGAAACCAAACTCAAATGTCTATGCCACTCTGGTCAGGTCTGCTCCTCACTACATTCGGCTACGCCTCGTGTAGTAATACGCGACCTTCCCGTCGTGGCATAAACATTGTCAAGTCTAACTCTCGTTCGGTTTCTACTAATTATTATCCATCTTTTCGAGTAGATTTAACCCAGTATTTGCCAGATTAAAGGATATAGCAATAGGGACTATTTCTTTGTTCTGTAACACAAAGAGACTATTTTTCCCGTATACCATGGTTTTGAGGCCGTATACCACAGATGTGAATCCGTATACCACAGTTATGGTATCTGACAGGTTTTATATAATGGGTCGTGATTTACTGAATCCCCATACATTTTCAATGGGGTCATTGCATACGATGGATAATAAAACTTTATTCAGTGTCGCAATTAAGGTTTAAGTCCCCATTGTTTAAAAGACATTCTATGTTCCTTTCCCAATAATTTTCTTACTTCTATGATTGATTAATGTTTATTTCCTTAAGTCTTGTCGTTATTTTTTCTGTATTTTACGATAGAGTGAGCTGTATGGATGTATCATTTTTCGAACAGAGTGGTCAGGGCGTGGGGCTTTACCAATGGCATATCTTATAGTATGTCATTTAGCTGATGGGTATTTCTCCGGCCTACATCCTTCCCAGTTCTAACCAGACATTAGCAGAAGCGACCAATCATTAATGAGAGTCGTTCTCTGTTAAACTATCAAAATTTTGCCTGTATTTTCCTTTCAACCGGTGATCTCTGAGCGCTCTGTTGTAATTCTGTTGCGTTTCTTGTTTTCTTTATGAAAATATTTCCACATTTTTGAAGTTGTACAGTGATGGTCGGATGTATTTTGTCTTAATTTAAAAACAATAAGAGCTACATATTCATTTTTTGCCAGCTCTCCAACTCTCTGGGTTCACAGTGTCCTGGCAGTGGTTTTCCTCATTATCGCTGTTTTCTTCATGAGGCATTTCTCCGTTAATCTCCAGTACGAAGAGGATGAGCAGGTTGGTGACGGTTTACTCTCTGAGATAACACTTACATAGCCTAAATACCCACTGATATATCAGCGAGTCGCTGGACGAACCGAGAGGGCAGGTAGTTTGAAGTATGGCATTAAGTATTTGTTTATTGGTTCTACTTGTACGGAATACTCTTGAGAATTCACTCTCGTGAGATAATCCCCTTATAATACAATTCTCAGTAGTCAAGGACTCAAAAACTCCCTTGCAGTATAACACACAAATAAAAAAGTATGATTTACAAGTCCATGCTTATCAGTTAAATGATTAGAGCAATCACGAGTGCAATTTATCTCTTTTTTATATATCTTTTTCACAGGATCTTTGCTGTTATTATGATTGACCGTGCTGGTACATGGAAATTTAGAAATATTGATTGTTCACTATTGCTGTTATAACAATTCATCGTTTTAGTGTTATTGTTTAAAAATGCACTCTTGCAAGTTAACTCTTTGACGAAGTTGTTTTTGCTGTGACTGTAACTTCTATCTACTATTAAATACATGCCTAAACAGTATGACGGACAATTTATATCAAACGCCAAACTGATAGAGCTACAAGCGTCAAACATATGATAGGTCAGGTGGTCAGATAGGTGCCTAAGTTATACGACTGACTCAATCCATGCTATGTATTGCAGGCAACTCGCACATTGATGATCTCAAACATTCCAAAGGATAAGTGTTTCCGAAACATTATCTCTCAGCATTTTAGGTGAGTGTTTATTTCGTTCTTCTTTATCCTACCAATTTCTGAACTATTCATTTGTTGTATTTCAGTTATTCTTATTCATTTTTTTATTCATGCTGTGTTATATAGGTTATTTCTTGAGACGATGTCTTTTTAGCAATATCGAGAATTCCTATAATGAACCAGTAATATGCGAAGGAGAAGAAAGGAGGTATAGTTTTGTGACAAAAAAGGCAGGAACTGGCTCGGTGGGAACATAAAGGGACAACGATACTCCGGCTGGTATATTTTTGTTCTGTGGCAATTAGATCTTTTGCTTTGGTGGGTCAGCTCTATGAAGTAACGATATAGCCAATAGATGATTTCAGTGGGTTCAGTCGATCGGGTAAAAAGAAGCGATTCCGGAGAGACTACATAATTATGCCATGTCAAACCTAATCATCACTAATACCCCAATACTGAATAGACTATGGAAGTTTTTCCTTATTACAACGGGCATAACACTTTCATCTTATTATTTTTCATTTTTCTGTTAAAGTTTTTGATTTTATACAGGGTAGGCCTCTTTATATTTACATCAAATGTTACATTTGAGAATTCTATTGCTGTGAAAGTTCATATCCTGTCTGGTTCTAAATATACACAAGAAAAATTCATTTGGATTGTACCTGAATCTACCTGTTCGTAGTTCAGGTGAGGCTTACCGGAAGGAACAACCGATTGATAGTTATACAGTTAATACAGGTGGGGCAAGCTAGGTCCAATGACACTGGAAATGATATTTCCATTCATTAAACAATGGCTGATTATGGAAAGCAGAGACTGAGGGTCGAAGTGGGTTTCTGGTCCTATGCACCTCATGTCTCCATTTCAGAAATTTTTTATCCTTTGCACCTCCACCGCTTCCTGTTTCTACACAGTTTGTTTTAATCTTCTGTCTCTTTGGCTATGATACACCTTTTCAATTTGTATTGGCTCACTCATATAGACAAATATTGTCAGATATAGCTCGGCGACACTCTATTCATATGAGAGTATATGTCTTTATCCTACCCCTCATATAAATCTCAAGACCCTCTTCACACTGGCGCCATCTTGTAATGGCCGCCTAAGTAGGTCACCCGAAAACGAGGCGTGCGACCTAACACCTGAGCGTTTGGTATGGAAAAAACCTATGTTTTTCTGCCTCGGAAAATGGAAATTGCTCTTGCTTTGTGAATAACAGGCCAATCTTCATAGATAAATCAATGTTAGAAAGCTGGGACTCTGGTCTATTTGTTGGTATACATATCATAAACCTATTCCTTGGCTAAGCCTTCCCGTGATAGCTTGAGCTTCAAAATTTGTTAAGTAAAAAATATCAAAACCTGTTACCTTCCTACCTTCACAGTGATTTTATGAGAAATATATCATGATGACCTGTAGAAATAAACATCCTATCTTATTAGGTATTTCATGACAATTAATATGATACCTACATTGCAAGGCTGTGATGGATATTTCTTTGTGTAACATAGCATTATGACAGATGGTAACATAGCATTATGACAGATGACAAAGAATATAAATATATGCATTGGCAAGGAAATGTCAGTTTCCTTGCCAATGTCATTTATATTGATTATCAAGATACCTGATAGGAAATGCATATTATCTATACAAGAAATATTTATCATTTATATAAGAAATAGATATACAAAAAATATTGGGCCATGAATACAGATGGGCAGGCTGAACATTTAATATGGATATAAATTTGTCAACTGTCATAAATACTCCCATTACCTCTGGAAATATCTATCACAACCTGGTAATATAGGTGCCATTTATATCATCTTGAATTACCTAAGAAGATATGATGTATATTTCTATGGGTCATCACAACAGATTTTTCTATCACCCGGCGCCAAAGGGATGGTTCTGGAAGCTATAATGTGGCCGAGTGCAGTGTTTTCACACCTTATCCCAGGTGTCAAGACTCTCCACGCAGGTGTTGTGCCTCAGGAGGTGTGATAGAAAAGCAAATTGTGAAAAAAACCGGACTGTGACTGTGAATTTAAGCCTTTATACATGGCACCCACTACACAGTGAAGCCACACCAGGTCGCACGCCTCGTTTTCGATGAGCACAGCGACGCTGATTTTCGGCGAGTGGTGCGCGGTTATATAATACCAGCGCAACCCGTTCTTACGGCGACCGACGCGCCACGCTTATGTGAAGAGGGTGACTCACCATGGTGGGCCTGTATGCCACGGTTATGCCATAAAATATTTATATGCCACTGGTGACATATGAAGTTAAAAACATGTGACAGGGTAGGATAAAATCAAAACATCACTCAATTTCATATAATTGTTGATATGCCATTCGTTGTCTTCCGCTACAGATATCACTCAGCTCCGCTTCGTGATATCATTCCGCGAAAACAACTCATGCCATATAAACAACCATATGAAATTTCGTGATGTTTCATGATAATACCGATTATCAGTGACAGATATTCATTACATAGTCTCAGTTAAAGCGCTACGTGTGTAACGATGCCTGTTTATGAGCACATTATCACAGTATTTAGCTGATTTATCCGAAATCTTTCGCTTCACTTCATTCTTATACCTGAAAGTATCCTGTATTTGAGATTAATCTCATAAGTACTACCGTACCAAATTCTCCATTATATGTATATAAGAAGGCTAACACCCAACAACTATTCTTTCTAATGAATTTGAAAATGTGATTTTTTCTTTCCTTAGGGAAGCATATCCTGAAGATGCAATTGTTGACGTACAGTTAGCTTACAATATATCCAAGCTTGTGCGCCTCGACAAAAAGAGGTAAGACCAGACTCGATGTATGCTCGTCCGCTAGTCCTCTACCTGCACAAGTGTTTCTCTCTGCATATCTCTACTCTCCTTTGTCATTAACCTCTCACCCATCTCTCTAATATCTACCCTTGTTCCCAGATCTTTCCATTTCCTTCATCACTTTTTTTTCTTCGTTTCCATCATCGTTCTTCGCTGTTTTCCCCTCGGCTCCTCCAATAAACTTTCCACGTTCCCATATTGGTCTTTTATTATCTCCTTCTCTCCTTCGTCCTTTCCCTAACCCATTTCATCCCTCACTAACTAGTAAATATCAGCATGAGACTTGCCGCTGCTGATCTATAATATTAGTTTTTTTACCAAAATATTTCACTTCTGGAAGATTATACGAATGCACATTTCATACATATTTCAACACCGTATACTCATGCAAATTGACTCTGTCAAAATGGACTCTGTGCTTTCAATTACATGCTCTTTTGTAATCCCGACAATGTCTGCATTTGAAGTATCTACCATATGTATTAAGTTCCTTTTCCGATAAAGATATAGCTAAGCTCTCTTGATATCCATGCTCCATGTATGTCACTCCAATGTCCTCGAAATAATCTCAACCACGTTCCACACTTTAAACCCAGACAAAATGCATTTGAGGGAATGATCAACTCCGAGGCCATCCATAAACAGACTGGGCAGCGGCCCACAATGGTGCCCTTCCCTGGAGGCCGCTGCTGCTGCTGCGTCCCGTGCTGCGGTTGCAAAGAGGTCAGTATTGTAGCTACCGTCACAGTTCCTAACCATAGGTAATGGTGATTTATGTCATACACTGCTGTATCCATTGGCTAATCTTCTCCACAACAAATTGCAGAACGTTTGAGAATTAATCCATATTTCATAGAGATGTGTCCCAGGTGGAGTTGCTTTGTTCATGCTGACGTCAGAGAAGGCTCATAATACCTCGTGATTACGCATATTCAACCCCTCTGGTGTCTCCTATATTCATTGGTTCACCCACTATGGTGGGCAGTAAGTTGCCTATTACTGTCTATTAAAGGACCTCCTTCAAAAGAGAATGTATATATTCAACTGACTCAAATGTTGTGAAGATGTATCAATTGTAATTTCTATCAATTATATAGATTGTATTGTGAGTATACAGTAGAAATACTCTTGGCCTGGTAGTAATAGCTATGTAGCTATCTTTTGGAACATTTACTATGCCCTTTATCAATTATTGTAGGTTGACGCTATCGACTACTACAGCAAAGAGGAACTCTCTTATCGCAAGAAATGTGAACAGGAAAAAGTCAACGCATTTCAAGACACGCTAGGGATTGCGTTTGTGACGTTTGATGATGACCACATTGCATCCAGGTTAGATAGCGAAAGTGTTGTCGTAACCTAAATTGGTTTTACTAAAATAGAAATAGAATACTTTCATCATTTCCAGTAGGACATGTCCCACAGCACTCTTTTTTACGGACAGGGAAGACTATTGCACTACCCAGACCGTGGTTTATATATTACCTATCTTGCCTTTAGAAAACTAAAGTCATGCCCGTTAAATTTTATATATCCTTTCTTGTTACAAATGATTATTGCAATATTTGATTTTTAGAAAATTGAAGAAATGTATCATATGGCCATGGCCTTACGAGCTGCTCACAATGGACACGGCTAATGAAGCTAGCAATATTAACCCTGTAGTTAATCGATGTACATGTACATGTAATATTTTAACCATTGTTTAATCATATTAAAGCGATAATATTTCAAGTTTGAATTACCCCTATAACTGAAACTAAAAGGTCATGGGTTTATAAACCTGAGGTCTAGCTGTTTATTGCCCATCGCCCGATTAATATAACCATATAGAAACTATGCCATCTTTAGCCAGTTTTTGTTGTAAATTTCAAATTCTCTTCCTTGGATAAACAACTTGTTTGAAATTTCTAAATTTCCCCAGAGTTTCCTGTTTCCTATTAACAAGTTGCAGTAAGTAGCTCTTTGGGTGTGATGACTGCGCATTATGATCAGTCTAACATTAACAACGCTGCCTGGGACGAAATACCCACCTAGAAATTATTTTAGCACAAAGCTTTTACTAACTGATTTCCTATAATAGGACAATAATAGGGCCCAATTGGTTATAGCATATACTGGCTTTAACAGACGAAGGCAATATGGGACATTTTGGTGATTGATAGACTTATAAATTTACCCCCAGTCAATACATAGTTCATTTTTAAGTGGTAGTGAACGTATTTTTATCTTTCTAAAATTGTAAACAGTCAAACCAATAAAGCAGAACAAGGGATCTGACTGGAGTCACATGAAATATTGTCAAGAAATTCAAACAGGACTTGGCACATAAAGGTCTATATTACAACGTGGATACTTAATCCGGTAAAATAGATGTAATATTTTATCAAATTATACTAACAGGTGTTGGCGTTTTCAATTGATAATTTCCTGTTGATTCTAACCACAATTTTATTTGCAATATCAAATGTGTTGAAATAATAAGATTAGGTTACGGAAAAGTTGTTCTCATTTATCCAGTTTCCCCAGTATAGTCCCATTTATATAGCTATTATTATCACTTATCTTCAAGAGGCAGAAGAAGCTTTGATATGTAGAACTGGACCTTTGTGCCAGGCACTTTGAGGAATTTCTTAAGAAGTAAATCTAAAAAAGTTGCTGCAATGTTCACCGAGAACTAAATCGAAAGTATTTACTGAATGGCTCAGTTGTTGCACATTTCTAGAGGATATTTTCATATGATCCAAAATGGTTGCCCCTTTGTACATTATTTAGCCCCATACTTTTCCCTTGGAAAATATATCTGTTATCCAGATGTGGGGAAATCATGATGAAACAATGCTTTCGTGTGCAATGATTGTTTCGTTACCACCCATGATTATTCCTGTATTTCAGTTCGGTCTAGGCTCTGTCTCTTGAGACATGAGAGTCTATTATCGAAACCCATTCCTTTATATATACATGTACATGTGTAGACATTAAGATGTGTGCGTTGTCGTACAGGGTCTCGGCGGACTTCCGAGTTTCATGTAAAGGGGCCCACAACCCACACCCGTCCAGCGTCAGCAGGGAGCTTGGCGTACACAATTGGTTGGTCAAGTATGCACCCTCTCCAGATAACATATACTGGTAAGTACGCCACTCGTATCTCATTAACCCATTTACATGTGAAGCTCCTCTTTCTGTTGAGCACCTACTGCTTTACTGTCAAGCAACAAAGAAAAGCAGGGATAAGTACATTCAGTGTGCAACATCCATGTCCAGTATTTTCGGCCACACTGGGAAGAAAGAAATTCTGAAGTTTCTTCATGAAACAAAGATTTTCGAAAAGCTATAAAAAAAGAACAAAGAATGTATGTGGCCAAAACAGTCTGGTACGGGAGTTTGCCAAATAAACTGTCAGCCAGCTTGACCTGTAGCCAAATACAAGGAGCAGCTTCATACTCATCAGCCTGCAGACCCGATTAGTATGTTGCAGTGACTGGTTTGCCGTTGTCAGTATAATGTGACCGGCGGAGTGTTGTGTCAATGGTCTGCGGCACAGCCCTTCAGTGAGGCAGCATTATAAAAAGGGCATAGGGTCCCACTGCTACAAGCAGACCAAAGTTGAGTTAGTTTACCTTACAAGAACTTGATAGGTCAACCAATGAGTCAGTCTCAAAAGGACGTCACTAGCGTACCAAGACGTAAAACTGCACAAACAAACAAACCTCAAGCTCCACCCTACTGGAAAGTGTTAATTTACAGAATCCAGGTGCATCTTCCTGGTCATTGTCCTTTTCCATGAGGGTGATGAAGAAAATGGCATTGAAATTGATGATCATCATTGATATAAGCTGCAGATATTATGCTCTGTTGTCTACCAACTCTTCAGTACTTTGTTCTGTTATAACAATTCCTTGTCGTCCCGTGTTTCCTTCAGGGAGAACCTGTCCGTATCCGACGCCGTCTGGTGGATGAAAGCGATCGTCATTAACACCATCCTGACCATCTTGCTCTTCTTCCTCACCACACCCTCCATCATCATGAACCTTCTCAACCAAGCTAACTATAAGAAGGCCGTGGAAGAATTACATGTAAGTCACTATTCAGGACACAATCGAGTGTTCTTGTCAGGTAGACTTTATAACAGGTAATATTAAGGCAACGTCAATTTATGTCCCTGTAGCAGCCATAGGGAGCCAAAGTGAACCCGTTGCAACCACAGATAGCCGGTCACAAAATACTATTTCCGGGTATAGGCTCTCAGTACTTTGACTATGTAGGTTCAAGATTATATATGTCTCATTCACCAATCTTTTAGATCCAAATTTTTAATAAACTTAACAACTGTCATCGTAGTTTTGAAACAAAGTTATTCAGAGACGATAGTTATAAACTCCACCTCAAAAGTAACGAACGTGACCAAAAACATAAGTCTAGCCTCAAACCCCCATAGCTTTAGCACTAAGCCTCGTTCTTACTGGCCACCGGAAATGGTGTTTTGTAGGTGGGTATCTGTGGTTTCAGCGGGTTCACTTTGGCTCCCTATTAGGGCACCGATTGAAACCAGCCCATAAGATGCTGACGGTACGCCCCCTTTATTGTGAGAAACCTAAGAACCGATTGAAAACATATTCGTGTAAATCAAATTATATATTAAAAAGAAAATTTGAGAAAAAAAATAATGGAGGGACTGATTAAATGTTTGCTTTCTCTGATCCACAGAATCCGCTGGTAGTGCAATTCGTGCCGACTCTGATACTCTGGGCCATCTCCGCCCTACTTCCCAACCTAGTGTACTACTCAGACCAGTCGATCGGCCACTGGACAAGGTTAGGATCTTTATAAAAGATTACAAATTTACTAACCATTTAAACTTTTCTTATGTGTTTGTTATGTGATTATATGGAACCGAAGATAGTGTAATGCATGATTTAATTGTCTTTGATGTAGGCCTACCGGTAATGAAAGGATCGTTTGTTAAAAAACCATTCTGAATACGATCTGGATTGATGAGTGGTTTGTGGTCAACTCCTACATTTAATTGTCTTTTTTATAAACCAAGTGAAGATAATAAGAAATTCCAGATCATTGATACTAAATGTTTTAATTTCATCAATTCTAGGACTGCTGAGCATCATGCCATCATGAGGAAAACTTTCATCTTCCTTCTTCTAATGATACTTGTGTTACCTTCTTTAGGATTAACCAGGTAAGGTTATCTTTCTTGTTTGCCCATATTTGTAGTCCCAAAATGGATTTCGCAGGAATAATAAGCAGTGTAATATGTTTCTGTTTTTATGATATTTTTAGGAGAAAAGCCTTTCCTGATATTCGTTGTTCTCATCATTGCAAACCATATTGAAACAGCCGTCAATTTCTGAGCAGCGTTGTCTTGTAGTCTATTCATCTTCAACAAAAAGGTGTTGATTATTCCCGTCGTCTGCATTATTGTCTGCAAGGAGGAACACATTGCGAATACAAAAAAAAACAATGATGTATTCACAGGTTGTGCAACAGAACAACTCATACAAAAGATTAAGTGAAATGAACTGCTTTTATTGAAAAAAAACCTTCAAACCTGAATGTATTTCGTTCTTATACATTCGTGTCTTTTTCAATTCAGTTTTAAAGCGATGCTAGAATGGGCCGCTATGAGGAATGAAGAAGCCTACAAGTTTAGATGGCAGTAAGTTTTCTGTCACTCCGCTCTATACAAAATTCCCACATGTCTTGTGCCTGTCCTGTTATGTGAGGAAGAACGCCACCTATGGCATTATGTCGTTAAAGTTTTGTTCACTGAATCAAAAATATATATACATAGGCTGATCATATTCTAAAGATATCACAAGTAATGATTAATTCACACGATTGGCTTATTTGAATACCCGTAGATTTTCATTAAAAAACGATAGAAATACTGCATAAGGTGAAGACTCTGCAGGTAATCTATATCAATATATCTATAGTCATTGCACAGAAGTATAGTGTAGCTGCTGGAAACAAAATGTCATCAAATTGAAGATTATCTAAGGGATGCTTTGCATAATTATGAGTACTGAATTTTCTTTGCAGATTGCCTGACCATACTAATCTGTTTAATTTGCATGATTTCAGATGTATCTTTATTCCTGATAACGGCGCCTTCTTTGTCAACTATGTCATCACGTCCGCGTTCATCGGTACAGCAGCTGAACTCATCCGATTCCCCGAGCTTTTCATGTACACCATCAAACTTCTCTTCGCTCGGTCCGCAGCCGAACGGACCTCTGTCCGAAAGGTGATCTGAATTTTTAATCAAACCACTTCATTTATTCAAATAATAGCATTATTAAAGCTATGTGGCGTCTACCTTCGTCTACACCAGTGAGCAGAGTTTCTGGGATAAGATTATTATGGGTCATAACTATGGCATCGTCATTTATTTGTGCTAATTGTTGTATCTTTAAACTTATGTTTTAAACTATCAGTCTAGTGAATTATGAGGTGTATCTGGTGTTTTCTTAGTTTGATACCGTGTCGACCTGCATTTCATGACTTCATTAGCTTGTTCTCTTTTTTTCAGTCTGTGCTGTGGGAGTTTCAATTCGGCATCCAATATGCATGGATGCTGTGTGTATTTGCTGTCGTAATGGCATATAGTATTGTATGCCCTCTCATTACACCATTTGGTAAGTTTCTTTTTTTCTAATACAGGACTGTAAGAATATCGTCACACGCAATCTTTATTAGAAAGACTAAAATAAATTTTAGGCCGTTTCCATTCATTATATTTAATCATATCTGAACATGAAGTGGATAGTGAGAGATGCATATTACATTCGTTATCGGAACGATTATTTGAGACCTAGCATAGAGGTGATATAGAGGGGTTCATGTTGTCTATGTTGGGAAATAGCAGAGATTCAACATAAAGCACTATCCCTTTTTTTCCCGCAGGGTTAGTCTACTTAACGATGAAACACATAGTTGACCGTTACAACATCTACTTCGCTTATGGCCCATCAAAGATTGACAAGAACATTCACGCTAGCGCCATTAACTTCGTGATTGTGGCTGTCATAATGTTACAGTTGTGTGTCACCTCCTTCACCATCCTTCGTACAGGTAGGACTTAACAATTTTAACAACCACTATGGATATCTCTTTCAAACCTTATGCTAGTTCCTTCATTGAAAACAATAGATTAATTAAATCAAATTTAAAAGGATTTTAAGGATTTGTTCATATGATGACTGCAGACCTGGTCAATCTTGACTTACGTTATGGAATGGAACACAGCAGTTGCTAAATAAACCATTCTTACTCGCCATAGGGACTACTTTCTTCGTAGTCTGGGCAACCGGGAGATAAACCATATTGTTTCCCGCCATACCCTGGAGAAATACTATTTATTCCAAATACAGCTATAAACTAGCCCCGAGGTTTTTTTTAAATGTATATTATTTCGTAATCCGTTAATGTAGTTGGTGTAGTTCTTCTTCTATGTCAATATCTAATTCAAAAGCATAGATGAATAAATGATCATTAGATACTCAATCTTGGGGTTGTTTTCTTACAGAGGAAGTGCAAGGCATTACCATATTCTCCGCAATAGCGCTGTTCGTTACTCTGATGATTTTCTTTGGACGGATATGCTTCGGATGGTTCAGAGGATTGAGTCCAATAACATATAAGGTAGTATATTGCTCCATTGTGACAACTTATAATCTTTTTCTTTGAAGTGAATAGTGGAAATAAATACTGAAATGTTTAAGTACTGTGATTTATTTCGAAGTAAGTATAAGTGAGGTTATTTAAAACAAATCCAGTCTATTAATAACTGACTTTGATATAAGAATGATGTTCAATGTCTAATTCATCCATTTCATCTTTACAACCAGCATTTCAAGGAGACGGAGAGGGAGCCTGCAGTAGAACTAGCGTCCGATGTAAAGGTATGTCCTGTCTCTGTTTTTCATAGACTAGTAAGCATATTGTCACTTGAACGATGCCTCCCATATCAGTCTTACGTTGCATATGATCCAAATTAGAGACTTAAAGAAAAGTAGGCATCTTTGCAACATGCTGTTGCTGGAAGAGCGATTTTGTACGAATCGAAGCAATAAAGCATTTTTTTTTTTTTTTAATTCGATTTCTCCTATAATAATGATGACACTCCCAAATAATTCTGCCATGTCTTTCGTCTGTCTTACAACGTGCATTGTGTAATTGATTTTTTCAAGTAAACAACATAATTGATTAACATATATTAATCTTTAACCCAAAAGTTAACAAGAATCATTTTAGAATGAGGAAATGATGCAGAAAATGATACCCTAGATGGCAATAACTTCAGAAAATTAATCTGAAAAATAGAAAATGGCAATACGAGGCTAGGCATATCCGTTCATTGCTGACGCTATCATGTGAATGCTGTTTTCGAGTGAAGTTGGCTGCGCTGTCATCATCGAATTTTCGCTTGGTGACGTGATGTCACAGTGTACAAAGCTATGGTAACGGCATTGTACAGTGAGTTGCTATGATACTGAGCTAGATGTCAACAAAGGGGAGCAACTTTTAGGATCTCTGAAAAATAGAAAAGACAAGGCGACGTGATAACATGTATAGAACAGGAGCGGTACGGGGAACCTAGTTTGGTACACAATAGATATGGAAGAGTAGATTCACCAATACTGGACTTATGTCCATGGCTAGAGCGATTTATCTGAATTATTCATGAGTTATTGATCAGTAGTTTACCGTCTGTTCCTTCCGCCAACTACCATCTACATACCTAAGAAATCCTATAAAAATAAATACTTTGAGGAGAATGTCATTGGTCAGCAGGCATAACAAACTGGTCCGTCCAGTCACCATAATCAGGAAATGCTTGGTCACACACTGATCTCAACAGAGACTACCGACTACCCTTTAACCATTAGCTTAATCCCTTATGTATCTTATAGGTAGTAGGAAATATATAACCAGTAGGTAGAAAATTCCACAGAAAACCAGACAAGCTGATTATTTAAATTGTTTTATTGGGGGATTATTATACATCGAGATAGGGGCGGTTGAGTTGGGAATGTTGCGACGTTTCGTCTGATTTATCAGACTTCTTCAGGCAATGAAATATATAACCGTAATCGGGGGTTTCCCTTATACGCGTTTGTGCTAATTAACATATGACAAATATCTGCGAATTTCTGCTGTGCGGCCTCAGAATTTTGATCGATACAACATCCTCATTTCTTTTTCGATTTCATAATGATACACTTTTTAATAATCATCCTTACAGCCCTTCATACCCAACGTGTTGCTTCAAGACCAGCAAGAGAACCAGGCCTCAGTGAATGGCGGAGGACAGGTAAACAGCATTGGACAAACGTACGGATCTACAGACTCTCCGGAGAACGTCGCCATGCCAGAGCAGGTTCAGGTTCACCCGGCAGCAACAGACACGTTCACCCCATGACTAGACGTCATAGCTTAGATTTAGGTATGTCAGCTCTAGTTAAATTGAAATCAAACATGGATATTTATCATAAAGGCATCTACTATGGTAAGAAATGAAGTGGTGTTTTCCTCGGAAAATCGGGATCATTGATATTGTGCTTGGAATATTACATGATGATCATGTAGAGTTTGCTAAAATGTACATATATTATATATATACATGTTAAGTACATTTATTTATTCATTATGTATAGTGACTATTTGAGTTTTATTAAACACGTATGCATAACGGTTCCTAACGTAATTCCAAGGGTTCAATAACCTTTGGCTCGGAGAATTATCAGCTTTCTTTTCATTTGGTTGTTTGAATTACATTCGATCTGAGTTGAAGGCCGACAGAGCTAAATATACTTACTGGTATAAAATTGAAGGTCGCAATGTATCCTTGAAGTGCAAAGGAGCAAACCTTTTATTTTTGTATACGCGCAAGACCCACAACCCCCTTCTGTGATATGCCTCAGTTATTAGATTAAGAACTGCCTGTTGTAAGTTATATGATATAACGTTGAGTACTATTAAATCTATGTGTCTGCCATATATAAATTGTCCACTACATCCGTAAATGATACATATTTGAGAATGAGGAAAGGTGTTCTCAGACTCAGGGTCACTGCCTATCTTGACATGATACATATATTTTCTGGCGGTGTTTACGTAGAGAAGAGTCTGTTGTCTCAAAAATAAAGAATCGGTGTTAGTTTAAGACGCGTCTGTGTCTAGACGTCTTTGGTATTAAAAGAGTTATCTTTGTAAGAGACTAGATGTAAACTGTATTGGCAGACTGGACATATGTGTCACAAATTGCGTATTTCAAATGAAGCGACGTCTTCTTTAAATTTTGTCTCGTGTTTACAATATTATTTCTACCTGGGTATTAACTGTATGCAGCCAGTAACAAATGTCCCTTGAATATAACAGAAACTACAAATATTACATTATAATGTTGCTTTGCATATAGACATTGACACAGTCAAAATTCAGTCAGTCATTTGTTTTACTAGGAAATATATGTATACATAAGATTTATATGCTTATCCGTCTTGCGCCAGGATTTAAAATGTTAACATTGTATGTTCTTAGATACCAGACAGAACTGTAATGATGACATAGATAATATACACACCCACATTATTCTTATGGTTCTTCCAGTAAAAAGGCATATTCTGTGAGGCAAACTGATGTAACTTTTATTGTTTATTTAATTGATACTGAAGTATTCTCCCTTCAAGTTCCTTCTTTTATTTATTTTTTATTTTCTGCTCCATTGTAGTTAATTTATTTTCCAGATATTGTCATAGATATCTTCTCAAGTAGATATGCTAGTCATACTTTTCTCATGTGTATATCTGAACATTTTGTTCTTATCGTAGATTAAGTACTTGAAAGGTACACTGGGTATGTCAAGGGATATAGATCTGATGTCAACGATGTATCAGTGTCTTGCCTGCGAGTCTACTTAAATGACATACAGCTAAGTTATTGTGACCACTAATAAGTGGAAGAAATAATTTCCTGAAAAGAGTAATCGATAATTGAAGTAATGTGCTACGTCATGTCATAAGTCTAATGTAGATTTCGAATTCAATTTGCAGATTAGAAGTTGTTCTCTGTACACGTTATATATTATAAATTATTTCATCTTCTAGTTGAAGATTTTTGGTCTATCTTTACTTTACATATATGCTTAGAATTTAAAGCTTGACTTGAAAAGACCCTTCAAAGTTTATATACCACTGTACATATATATATTTACTGGCATTTGTCTCTTCTACGTTAAACAACCATTGTACTAATACTCTCCGAAATTTGGGGTCCAAACCAAGTTTTTACTAAGTAGCCTGCAGTGTGCTAGTGTCCGATGATGTAGATACACTTATTACATTCAATATTGGCAGTTTAAAATGTTGCATCTCATACTAAGTGGTAATCTGTGATGGATGGTTTAGGTCATTATTTTACACATGCATTTTACCACATAATTTCATTTAATGTGTTTGTTCAACTGTTGCTATATTAGAAGACAGTTGTTTTCCCTATGAAATTGAAAAAACAAATATATTTCTTAAAAAGTACAAGTTTTATAAACCTCCCATTTTAAAAGTCTGTGCGATAAATGTTCGGTGTGAATAATGGCTTAAAGAATATTTTGCATAATACAACCATAAGTGCACTAAATACATGGTTTGATAAAAAGATTATCTAATGGTTACAAAGGATACCAACCTATGTTCAATATTCGTGTTTTCACTTTTCAATGATTACATCTAAAAAGGAATAAAGAAATCAGTGCAGAATGTAGATTACAAGTGATGAAAGCATGCACTTGTCAGCTTTTTATGATACTGCCCCTGTAGTAGTTGGTCAATGCGAAGCGTACGAGGTGTATATTATTTAGAATCATACTGGGGACACTGGTTATGACACAATGTCATTGTTATTTGCGATATGGTAACTGTTTAATCTCGCCTACGAGCATTCCAGCTGAAACGCTCCCATGCTGCTGCGTCATGTGCCGAACTCGAATATTTATTTTGAAAGAGGAATGTTGTAATATTCCGAGGTTTTCAATGATAATTATATTATCAACCCCCGAGTTATGAAATCTAGTGATTTATACTTGAATGATATAATCGTCGGTAGTCTAATGAAATTTACTATTTAGAATTATTGGGTCGTTGTGAATAAAGAGGATTGCTGTCAAAACGACAATGTTGTCTGGTAGAAGACCTATCTAACTGCTGTATACTTTGGCTTCTCGACGTGTTTTCTCATAACTTTGAAAATTTCACGGTGGAATGTCCATAAATGTGACGTTTCTTCTTTGGTTTTAAATTATACGGATTTTTGTGTTTCCTTTGTTTGGTTCTACCTGTAAAAACGTCTCATTGTTGTAATACGTGCAATAGGTTAAAACAAAATGTACTTGTCAAAAGGGAAAAGATATGAACAGTCAGAATTGTCGCATGATGTAAGTGCATATTATCCGATTGTATACAGGTGAACTATTTTCAAAATAAATCCTTGCATTTAGGTGGTCTCTGTGTGTATCCTTTTCCCTTCAAAGGCAACAAGAAGGGGAGGTAAATTTGTTAAAAGTTGATTCGCCAATACTGCCTCATACTTTCAATATTGGACTATATGTGGATATATATATATGATATAATTCGATAAGTTAGTGGGTAAACCTGACTGTAATGCACTAAAGTGAGTGTTCCACCAACCAGTCACTAGCCCAGGCCAGGGCCTGTGAGGAAGTTGCCAGCATACCAGGCCTGTTGCACGTGAGGATCTGGCCCATGGTGCCGGGTCCTTATTTAGTGTAGAACATGCCACCGCTGTCTCACTGCCGGTCAACTGGCGCTGGTCCGAGGAGTGCCGGCCTACCCTACTGCCCACAGACCCTGCTCCTCCACTGAGCCGGATGGCAGGCCAGTATGAAATTTATGAGCTCATGACCACGCTGGCAAAGGATCGCTGGTTCAATAGCTTTTTACTGGCTACACCAGCTCAGCCAGTGTGCTACTATAAGCTTTGCCAGCATCCTCAATGACTGCTCCCCACCTCCACCTCAACGGATGCGGTCAGGGACCCGAGTGTTGCCCGTGAGGCGCTAACCTGCAAGCAGAGGCTGAAAGTTCAGACAGTTTCGGTAGTTTGAGGAGAATTCACGCTTATCTCTATTTACCTTTGTTATTTAGTTGACCGCAGTATTCAGCAGAAAACTGACGAGCTGTCAGCGTTACCATACACATCCCAAAATGGTAACATACTGCCTCGCTCGAGCATCGCGTTTTGCGCAGCCAGAGTTGCGTAGTATGTGAAGGCGCCTACCTAACTCAGTGGAAGAGGTCTCGAGGAGCCCGCACGGTCACCGTGTGGTCGTCAGCTGGCTAGAATAAGGTGGACCATTGGAAAAGCTCGGAGAATTTGCACATTTCCAGCCGGCCAGTATCCTGATGCTGGCAGTGCTTTTTTTATTTTTTATTTTCAGTTTGAAACAAGGTACTGCTAAATCCAGTTGTCTCTGGAAATTACTTCCACATCACGGAACCTGTTTGTTCAACAAGAATGAAAAAGGTAACCCAGCGAGTACGTAGTCTCATGATTTAATTTACTAGGAGAAATTGTACACAAGAATCTTCAATCTGTGATCTTCAATAATCACCGGTTACCTCGTATCCTCATGGACAGTTGTAGGTCGCTAGCCATCACCGTTACTCTTTTGGCATGGTGAGCACAGAGGTTCATGTCCTCAAAGAGACCGACTGTGAAATACTCGCACGCCTCCTATTGGAAACAATACACAATATACAGGTAAATGTTGTCACTCATATGCATTGACCGATGTAGTACAGAAATTCAATCTCAAATTCTTGCTGATCAATCTATTAATCACAATTGCAAGGATATTTGTAGTCCACAGAGAAAGATCACCGAATCGCTATACTTCAGGTTGCGGTAGACCTTGATACCATTTCGTCAAATATAGAAGGAGCTTTAATATCTGGTAAATGTAATTTTGCTTAACGGTGAACTCCTTACTTAAAAACGTATCACTTCTCGATCGACCAATCAATAAACATTGAAATATGTACGGAGACTTGGTGCACGGTGACTTAGTGTACAATTGTAGATAATCTGGGTTAACTGACCTAACAACCATTAGGAAAAAACTATTAAATCTTGTAGAAAGAGAAAATCCTGAAAGCTTTTCCTGTACTGGAAGGCACTTCCAAGAACCCAATAAAGAACCTTTAATATCAAATTCTTTCCTCTACCCCCCCCCCCCCCCCCCTCAAGGATTAGGAACTCTGTCCAGTGCCCTCTGCTGAAGAAGTACCGGGTGATGAGAGCTACGACTATGGAATGTGTCGTTAAGCACATGTGGTTTGGGTTTTGCGATTATTGATCATATCACCTGTTACGGCCGATTCAGTGAGAAAGTAATCCATAAAGACCAATATTTTCCAGACCCTGGTTAGTTCAAAGCATCTTGCGAATCCCAAGGTATGGGGTTTGAATTTGGGACGTGTTGCTTTGTGTCTTGTTCTCTCACATCCTCATCTCATATTCAATGTCACTGATGTGAGCATCACTATTGGTATGGGGCCATCCATAAAGTACTACGCAGATTTTCCTGGAAAATTGACCCCCCCCCCCCCCCCCCCCCCCCGTTGCACAGCATACGCTTCTCATGGACCCCCCTTATTGCATATGTACGTTTTCTGGACAAGAAATTGACAGTTTTTGGGAAAAGCCAAAATTTACATCCTGCTCCTAGATTTCTGTACTGGGAGAAACTTGCTAAAGTAGGGACCTTCCCCCCGAGTACCCTTGAGACTCACGTTGAGAAAAAGACACCATGGTGAACCTGCCTGGTGGCTTCCTTTTGGTTAGTTTGGATTCTAATTTGGCAACTCAGCAGTTGGTACATCTGTCTCACCAAAATGCCCCTATACATGTATGTTAAACATTTCTGAAATCAAAATCTCGTGACATTCTGAAAATTGGAAATGAAATTTTTTGGGGAGAATTACCCGAATCAATCTTGAGTCCCTACCTTTCAGACCAGGAGTACATAAATCCCAATCTTACAACAGTCTCAAAGCAGTCTCACAACCATATCGCCCCTCCACCATATTGCCCCTCTACAATACTGTCCCTCCACCATACTGCCCCTCCACCATATTGTCCCTCTACCATACTGCCCTTCTACCATACTGTCCCTCTACCATACTGTCCCTCCGCTATACTGCCCCTCTACCATACTGCCACTCCACCATACTGCCCCTCCACCATCCTGTCCCTCTACCATACTGCCCCTCTACAATACTGTCCATCCACCATACTGCCCTACCACCAGACAACCCCTCTACCATATTGCCCCTCCACCATATTGCCCCTCCACAATACTCTCCCTCCACCATACTGCCCCTCCACCATACTGTCCCTCCACCATACTGCCCCTCTACCATACTTCTCTTTTATCATACTGGCCCTCCACCATACTGCCCCTCACCCATATTGCTCCTGAACCATACTGCCCCTCAGCCATACTGTCCCTCCACCATTCTGTCCCTCCACCATACTGACTGTCTACCATACTGCTCCTCAACCCTACTCCCCCTCAACTATACTGTCCTCACTCATCCTGCCTATTAACCATACTTTCCCTAAACTATACTGCTCCTCAACCCTACCACCCCTCACGAATATATTCCCTCAGCCACCATACTGTCCCTCCACCATACTGCCCCTTAACGACTGCTTCTCAACCATACTGCCCCTCACCTATACTGCCCCTTACCCATCCTGCCTCTTTACCATACTGTCCTAAAACCATACTGTTCCTCTATAATATTGCCTCGCTACCGTGCCTCACCCATACTTTCCCTCAATCACCATACTGTCCCTCAGCAATACTGCCTATGTGACATTTTCATTAAAATTGCGTATGCATGCGTATGGAAAATCAAGCCTCCCCCCCCCCCCCGCTTTTGTGTACGCATTTTGTCTTCCCCCCCCCCCCTGCTGCGTACATACTTTATGGATGGCCCCTATGGCTAATATCCTTCAACCAACCAAAGGACCAGTGATGTCTGTCCCTTAAAACAATCTTTAAAACGCTGCAAGTTCATAGAAATCTGCCCATGGCTGTTAAAACAAACAAGAGTGTTATAGAATCAGGACAAAACATGTAGATTTACCTGAAGGGCAAGAAGTCCTTGAAGTTGCATGCGAAATCCAGGTCTGATAGTCTGTACAATCTCTTTTGCCAGCCGTTGGAAGGCGCGTTTTCGTATGAGAAGTCCTGTAGATTGTTGGTACTTCCGGATTTCCTGAAGTGCAAGTACCCCTGGCCTGAACCTCTTACATTTCTCAGTCCCTAGAAACATTAGATAGTTGTTTGGTACAACTAGAAATATAATTATTGTACAACGATTTTCTAACTTGACCTCATCTGGACCCAATTAGTGTTGAACTAAAACAGAAAACCAATAATATACACACTTTAACGATGATAAAGAAGAAACCAACAACTTTTGGTCAATGTCTTTGTTCTCAATGAGTTTGATGTGGAGTGATATGAACAAGGCGACAGCCAAGTGAATATCACATAGCATTCAAACGAGTTGGAGAATGACTTCTTTGACCAAAACGAGTTGCTTTCTGTATTTTTTCTCACCCCTGTACACACTAACTGAATGGACGACACACAGGAGATAGACCATGGAGAACGGACTGCAATACTCTTGGGGGCATGGAGAATGAGTTCCCAATGTTAGGCCTATGGGACAAAAATACCAGGGGTGAGACAAAGAGTAGATGTGTAAGGGGACCCCTGCGTGTAAGCACCATTGCTCAGAACGGTTGCCTCGATTGGCTGTTCGATTTTCCCCCGTGCAAGGAGCCACCCTGCATCAACGGATACTTTGCTCTGAACGGAGATGCCCCTTTGATGCGGCTATGGGGGTTTTTGCCCTCCAGCCGGCATTTGTCGCCGGGGCCGGCCGCCCAGCCACCCTAACCCCCTAAATTCTAAGAGTTGTTCCACCAAAGCCGCAATACACTCGCAGCGGACTTGCTGCTGACGTCTGGTGGACATTTGTGGCACTAACGCTTCTCTATCGATCTGATAGACAGCGCAGCGTGCGGCGAAAAACTACGACCCTCTGAACCCGCGAACCCAGCGTATCGAGCAGAGCAGTGTGTCGCCATGTCGGGTGTTGTATGGGAATGGTCAGAGAGCATCAAATAACCGCAGAATCACACGTTAAATTGAAAAATGAAGGTTAATAAAGATAAGGCTTGATGTTATTAATGTGTATATTCAACTCTGGCGCTAGAATTCTGTCCAAATTACCGCAACTATGTGAACTTTCGGTCTCCGTCTGTAGAAGTACCCCTCCCTGGCCTGCCAGCTCAATATTGACAGTGTATATGGTAGTATATCGGGCGAGCGGTCAACGCGGACACTGGAACAGCTCTTGGCTTCACTCTCGGTGTAGCTCTTGGCACGTCGGCCGGCCAACCGGGGGCTTAAAATCAAATGAAACAGTTTTCCACCGGCAGTGCTTTGCGGGGGAGGTTGCGCTCATAATGCCCTGGCCACCCGCCGGCCTTCTCTGTGGTTCTCACAACATCTTGGTGGAACTGCTTCAAAATGGGCTTTTGGCCCCGGCCGGCGGCTGCCGACTACCAACAGGTCAGCCGATATTTCCCGGCTACGGGGTTTGGGAGGCACGGGCCGTGAAGGGCCTATGAGCTGTCGTGAGCTGTTAGACCAAGCAGATTATCGTCCCCGGCGGGAGGTTTGGGTCGGCTATTGCCCGGCCGGGCCCTGCGCTGCGTTGGTGGAATAGCCGCATAAGCAAGGTTCTCCTGTATGTGGTTAAGACGCTGTGTTAACCTCTCGGTTTCACTACCACAAGTAAGTCCCCAGCACAATGTTTGTGTCCTGGTTCTTTGTTCTGATTAGCCAATGGTGCGTGCCATCGAGCGATATCATTGGTTGCTAATGATGCTTTTCGCGGTGTGCCTTGTGACCCAAGTGTGCAGAGCGATCATTCAGTCTGGGGTGGACTGGCCATTAACGGAGGGTGGCGGGCAGTATATATTATAAAAATATATATCAGATACAGGTAAGTGTATTTTTTCTGTTCTGTCCTCACCCTTGGGCTTGGAGGCTTGTGGTTTCGAATTGTTACAGAATTCTCGTCAGGTGTCATTGGGTTAACAATGGGTTTCGGTGTGGGTTTCAACCATTTTTGTGTTTTTTAATCCACACTGTAGAACAAACTGTGGTACCAAAACTTACGGTACCTATGGGTTTTATGGGCAATCGTGTCTAATTGCAGGAATCGTTTTGTAGGTATGGCTCAGTGAGTATTGTAAAGAGATTAATAATTGGAAAAAATATTTTCAATTGGGTCCATATATAGGATATAGATCTATATATGATATAATGACTAACTCTTTATCTCTTTTTTATGTGCAGAACCTTAAGAGCTGCACATAGGCCTGTCATCTAGATACGGCAAATTGATCCTTCCCTTACCAAGGCGTATATCAATGTAACCATCGTAATGACATCAACATGTCTTTGATATCTTATTATACTAATGTTTGCCGTAACCGTTGAAAACATTGTAAAGATCTATGCACTGTTACGAAAGAGGAGACATTCTAGTTTGTTTTTTTAAAATGCCTTAAGGCATCATTTGAAGTAGCTATGGGAGGGCCTTGAGGCAATATTTGTACTAGCTATGAGACTGGTCTGAGGCATCATTTGCGCTAGCCACAGAGGTGCCCTGTGGCATCATTGGTAAGGAAAGGGTTAGCCTAATGCAAAATTAGGCTTTAGCATAAGCGCCTACGGGAGCTACGGAGGACTGCTTTTACATTTTGGATAGACAGCATTTCAACTGTCATCTTGTGCCGCCACATCTCTTCGGTGATGCCAAAGGGTTATGTAAATTTAGATGTGACATGACTGCCCACTGCTGGGAAGCAGCTAAATGGACCTCCTCTCCAGTCATAGCCTCCGCTATTTCGTAAGCTTAACCCATTAGCTACGCTGTGATGCCTGGAGGCACTCCTGGGACGCAGTGATGCCTTGAGGCATAATTTCTGAAATTTATGTAATTGGAATTTTTTAATGAAATAATGCAAATATTTTTCCAACCTATGTGCAACTATATCATAGTCAATATCATTACTATTATATAACATCCTAATTATTTGGAATACTTTCGAGGTGTGATATAATGTCATCAAACTACCCGTCAAACTACCAACCCATCAACCTGTCTATCGATTAACCTTCCAACCCATCAACTTGCCATCCCATCAATCAGCTTACCTATAAACCTAACCTGCCTACCAATAACCTGCCTGCTCATCAACCTGCCCACCCATCAAGCTGGATACCCATCAACCTACCAACCAATCAACCTACCTACCCATCAACTTGCCAACCTATCCACCTGCCTTTCCATCAACCTGCCCACCAATCAACCTGCATACCCATCAACCTGCCTATATAGCAACCCACCTACCATAAAACTGCCTACCCATTAACCTATCAACCCACCAACCTGCCTAACCATTAACCTGCCTACCTATTAACCTACCAACCTCTCATCCTGTCTACCCATCAACCTGCCTACTCATCAACCTGCCCACACATCAACCTTCCTACCCATTAACCTGCTTACCCATCAACTTGCCTACCCATTTAACAGTCTCCTCAACAACTAATTAAAGGGCCTCTTTCTATAACACCTCAACAATTCATTAAACCATCTCCTTAACAGCTCATTGAAGGGATAATTCCACCAAACAACTGCTTTTCCAGAGCAAAAAGACGTTCCAGCCAACATTTCGACAGACGTCGGTTGAAACGTCTGGCCAAATGGTCTTTAAATGTGTCGCTGCTCCACCTAAATCCCCAGCAGACATTTGTGTGGTCGCCGTACAAGCGTCTGCTTCCATCGAACAGATGTTTCAGACGATGGTCCAAAGTTCCAGCAGATCCTCCAGCCGACGCCCCAACAGGCAATCTAGAGAGAGCAGAGGTGTGCGGACAGTGGCGCCGCCCCGTGGATGTTAACCTGGTATTCGAGTTCTCTGCTAAGCCAATAGGCAGCGCGACGTGCGTCGATACACTACGCTGCTTTGAACCCGCTAAACCTATGTATCGAGCGGAGCAGAGTGCCGCCATGTTGGATTTTATGCGGGAATGTTGAGAGATTGTTGAATACCTGCGAAATAATGCGGTAAAGTGAACAATGAAGGTAAATAAAGATAAGGATTGAGGTCATGAATGTGTATGGCAAGCTCTGGGGCTAGAATTCTGCCAGAAATACCAAAAAGTGTTGGAATTTTCTATGTCAGTTCGCGGCTTCAGGTATCGCCAGTGTCTGCCAAGCCGTGTTGGCGGCGTTCCCTAGCCGCGGGTCCCGGCAGAGCCTGCGGGCGGTTGTCATAGTCTTCAAATGCATCTGCCAGACGCCCAATTCCAGCAGACAAAAAACGAATAAATCAGTTATTCGGCCGACGCTATAATTACATCCCTTGGAGGGTTGTTGGAGTATCAGCTGGGACTTCGCCTGAAAAATATGGTTGGTGGAAGCTATTTTCAGCAGAAGTCTTAGCCGATGGTTCAGCAACCACCAGCAACCATGGGGCAAAGCCCCAGCAACCACCCACAGACACTTAACTAACCCAGCAACCAAGAGCAGACGTCTGGCAGTGGCAGATGGGCACCGCCCAGCATCGCGCGATGCTCCACCAACCAGTTGTATGAGCTTCACACAAAGATTTGGTCTGATTGGTGGAATTCCCCCTCAAAAATAAAATGTCTTTCTATACAATATCTCAACCACTCATTGAACCGTTTCTTCAACAACTAATTAAAAGGCCTCTTTGTATAATAGTTCAACAACTCATTTAAACTTCTTTTTAGTTTTAAATAACATCAATATCCTTGTGCCTACGACGGAAAAGCTGCTCATTGTTTTAACTAGGCAAAGTATCCACCCCTAATCTGTTCGTTCTCTCCAGGACAGGGCTGGGTACACTGGCTATGTTTTAACATGAACTTTATGAAGAATGAAGGCGGTGTCGATGAATGGGTTTCTTACCTATGGCCATTGTTGTACTCTGTTTATGTACTTGTTTTTGTATATTACCATATTAACGTTACC
The DNA here is from genome assembly GCA_950022655.1 of Alentia gelatinosa. Taxonomy (NCBI): domain Eukaryota; kingdom Metazoa; phylum Annelida; class Polychaeta; order Phyllodocida; family Polynoidae; genus Alentia; species Alentia gelatinosa. The sequence continues at coordinate 107,815,929 of OX465581.1, forward strand.
TACACCAAGTTTCTGATTCACCTAGCGTCGTAGGTGTTCAAAATGAATGAATGTTTGTTTTTCAATTTGTGTCTTCTAAGTTTCTGTCGTCTGCTCGACTCAGCCACTCTCATAGCATAGATCCTGCGCTTGGCTTCCTGCGCCCGCTTGTAAGCACTAGCTCCGCGAAAGATCTGGGAGAAGAGTGAGTCCGTTAGAGCTCTTCACCGACTCATGAGGAGGTATAAAAGCTAATCAAGGGACTTCCGAGATGGAGCAAGAAATCGAAAAGCTTCGCAAGGAATTGGCGAGTAAATGCCAGGAAATATCATCATTAAAGAAACAACTCCATGAAAAGGTAGTTTATACTTTTTACATACTAGACCATGTAATTTCCAAACCAGACACAATTGGATAGCTACGTACCAATCCACATGACACGATGATATTTGGAATTTCCTGGTATTATCGCCCAAACATGCCGATCAAAGTACTACTGTAACGTAATACTCTCAAGAAAATACATAACAATTACTAGTTTCCCCTGTTGATCGTATGTAGCTACCTAGTTATTTGTAGTACAACGCTGTAGGTCCGCTTAGCTTAAATTCTAGTGAGGAACGAACAGAGTCGCACAACGTCTGACTAGATCTAGAATCTAGTACTCGATCTAGTACCGGGTAGTAGCTACCTAGAGCTGAGAACAGAGAAGACCACACCCACGCAGCAAAGCCAAAGGATGTAGTCCACAAATATTAGTCAGAGTCAGACGCATCCGAACCTTTATCTCACACCGGTATTTTTTCCATAGGCTTAAAATTAGGAACTCGTACTCCACGACCGTGAAGTTTAAGTACTCAATGGGTGATTCATTTTATCAGTAGATAATGTAATACGGTAGTATGGTTACTATTCTCGGGAGCGGAGCCTACGTCACTAAGATACACTGTGCTGCTCGATTGTCTCACTCTGCAGTTTATTTTCCCGAAAGCGGTGCAGTGCACTCCCACACGCACAAAGGGTTAAACAACTTTTCACTCCATTGCAACCAATGTTAAATTCACTGTAGGGCCTACATCTCTGGTAATATCTACGTAAATATCTAACATAGAGAAACCAAACAAAAAATGGCATGCAGCTGGAGAACAGAGGAAAAGAGTATATGGATTTCTTTTTATCCCTTTGTTATGCAAAGATTGTTTTATTTGGTGTGTTCTCAAGCAAACTGCCGAAATTGCAGATGACAGGCTGCTGCAACTGTCAAAACAAAAACTTATTAAAAAGTGCATAAATATTCAAATTCAAACATTGACACTTCTCTCCCACAACGTTTATTCATATCACTTGACAGAAGAACATCAAACAACCTCTAACTACGCATATTAACCATGTGCAGTGAGTTCAAACATCGATTTACGTTTCGTCGATCGAGCGATAATAACAGAAAGCTAGGGTGCTCGAAACTGGCAATACCCTTTGCCCCAAGCGGTCGTGAAAGAAACTAAACGTTCCGCTCCCGAGAATAGAGGAAACCCATGAAAGTTTAGGGTCTGAGCCCGTATCCCATCGAGTTTGAATCACGTAGTAATTCACAAGGCAAAGCCGCGTGAATTACTATGTGATTCAAATGAGATGGGATCGAGCTCTGACCAAAAACTTGATTGGGTTTCTGAATTTATCTCACCCTTAACATTGACTAATGAGCTAACATTTGTGACATTATCCCCCATTGGATATTTTTCCTAAATATCTAATGGGCATTAGATACGAATTCCCAATGTTAAGTCTATGGAGAAAAAATATCTGGGGTGAGATAAAAGCCGTTATGGGTGCTACAGTATAGTTGTCCACACTTTTTGCCCATTCTGTGTGACCCAGTCTGGCGCAGGTTAGAGAACAGGGAATATAGTTTCATTTGTTTAAAGTGCTGTTATAGTCCAATCTTGACAAATGACCTATGAATCCATTAATCAGACTGTAGTCTACAATTTGGAAGTATTGCTAAGAATTCTGGGACATTCTAAATATTTTTTCTAGAACTCTGAACATAAATAACACATTTAGAGCGACAACTCAAGGCAAAACATTAAGATGATAAGAATGAATATAAAGATAATAGAAAATACATACAATTATATATCCAGTTTATGTATGAGGGCCTTGTAGAACCAGAGCTACAGCTGCTGAAAAATTAGAATGGGCCACATGGCTCACTTGGGACCACAATCTAAATTATGATTAGGTTGAATGATGCCTCTCATGATAGCTAGAATAACATATTTTATGTACATATTATATCTAGATGCTGTTTTTTACTCTATTGTCATCTTGAGAGATGCAATGCATTGTGTAGGTTAATAACATTAAAAAGTCTAGGTCAATTAATTAGGTGAGGTCAGCGTCATGAATAACAAATAAATAATGGAGCATTGCAGGGGCTACACATACCTTTGATTTCATTTTGATTTTTTTTTTTCATTCCAAAGTTATTCCAAATCAAAGATTCCATACACTGGCTAGGAGGGGTAAAAATGGTCACAGCAAATCCTCCAAAAGTGAAGACAAAAACCCACCATTTCTCAAGGCTAAAATCTTGAATAACTTTTGAACTAATACACCTATAGTCATGATTTAAAAAGCATGAAAATTCTGTCACTGAGCTGCATCATTTTAATACCACAAATTTGTAAATAGAGCATTTTAAATTTTTCATGTGATCTACCTATACGGGGTGAGATAAAATCAGAAACCCACTTGATGAAAATAACTTGGTCTGCACTCCACCTCTTTTGACTGCAGAGTAATACACTCAGCTTCGCTTCATGAATTACTCTGCAGTAAACCTTGGTGGAGTATGGACCAAGCTATTTTCATCTCGTGGGTTTCCTTCTAAATACCCTATAGGAAAGAGGCCAGTGACACGTACCGGTTTGACTTACCAGGGGTTTGGTTCATGTGGGAATTTACCGTGGTATATATACACGTCAGAGAAAATGGAGACCTATGAAATATGTAGTGCTTAGAAGGAAACTCATGAGATGAAAATAACTTAATTTGTACTCCACCGAGTCTGACCATGTAGTAATTCACGAAGCAAAGCTGAGTGAATTATGCAGCAGTCAAATGAGGTGGAGTGCAGACCAAGTTATTTTCATCGAGTGGGTTTCTGATTTTATCTCACCCCATATGATATTATTAATCAATGAAATGAATCACCCAATTAGCCGTTGAGTATTGAGTACAATACCCTCACGGCCGTGGTGTATGAGTTCCTAATGTTAAGCCTATAGAAAAAAAATACGGGGGTGGGATAATCTTCGAAATAGGATACGAGAGAACTTGGCACTGAGGAGAACTCGGCCGCATTGGTTGGGATGTTCTGGCTATACATGAGTATATAGAATAGGTAGTATCATAATTACATATTCTCAAGCCAGTAGAACCAACCAACCCTCCCCCAAGTTCTCATCGGGATCGGGTTCTCCTAGAAAAGTCGGTGCCGATTTCGACTAGAACGGCCGGTTCCGAGTTCCCACGGGAAGCAAGATCTCCTGTTACCCATTTCAATATCTTGGTTACCACCCTAGATTAGTTACCTCGCACCATGACATTCAGGTGTCCCACCTAGACGTTTAATAGTAATAACACTCTTTATGATTCCATGGACCAGAATAGGGGGGTACTACTGTTCACTTAATAACAAGTAAATTCTTCAATTTTAAGGAATCACCAGCTGTTGAAAATGGATGCTCCACATGTGTTTTGGATGACATCTCAGGCTATAGTAATATCCCAATGCTACATGCCCCGGACCATGATAAACTGGATAACCGTAGTATTTCAAGATACAGTCGACAGCTGATTCTTCCCGAAATGGGAGTTTCAGGTAAGTCTTTTTTTTTGTAATAGATAGACGACCATTCCTGCCTAAAATAAAGCGATGGAAAAATGGTATGATATTTCTTGTTCAATCACTTTTCGTTATGATCTTGCTTCTTTTAATCAGTTCTGCTAAATTGTAGGGAGTTCCCTTGAATTTATGGATACGTGCATATACAGTAAAACCCCGCTTCTGGGACACCCCGCTTAAGGGGACCCCTCGCTTAAAGGAACAATTTGCTCAGAACAGAAATTTTTCCCTCTATCAAGAGTTTATTGTAACCCCGCTTAAAGGGACACCACGCTTAGGGGGAGTTATTTCGGTACAGAATGCTTCTAAACCTCGCTTAAGGGACACTGTGGGCTATCTGTGTGGTTATAACAGCTTGTCTCTATGCCATGGTATCACCTGTATGAAGGTATTATGTACTACATAGCCTAAACATCGGCAGACTGAAAACCCCGCTTAAGGGGTCACCCCGCTTAAGGGGACAGTTTGCTCGGAAACTTAAGCGGGGTTTTACTGTATCATATAATAACTTTGCATATATATCGGAACCACGGGTCTTGGCCGTAGCTATGCAATTCCCACATTCCCACATTTATTGTCATTATATAACATTAATATGAATGATAGTTATGATATACATATTACTTTTTTCTTCCGATATTTAGGACAGTTAGCCTTGCAGAAATCTTCGATACTGATCGTGGGAGCTGGAGGATTAGGTTGCCCCTCTGCTATATATCTAGCAGCCGCGGGAGTTGGTAAGGTTTTAAAACATTTCTTCTAATATCTAATTCATCAGTTTCTACAGTGAATGATGAATTTATTTCCCACTATTGTCTGTCAAAATTTTAAACCGCTACGGTGTGAAAGAGACGCGCTTTCCAAGCTGAGTTATACAGGTTTAAATTCGTCGGTAGTACAACAATGTGGTGTTCGTTCTTTTTACAGCTGCTTATAACTTTATATTTCGTTTGTTGTAATCGTATCTTCTTTTATTCAGGACGTATTGGAATTGTCGATTATGATGAAGTTGAAGAGAGTAATTTGCATCGTCAAATATTACATACTGAGGCCCGGGTCGGCATGTCAAAGGCAAAATCGGTTGCTACATCATGCCATGCGTAAGTGTTCTTTAAAAGTTCGATACGCGTATATATATTATATTTATGATGTATAGAAAACAAGTGTCGATAAAAGCAATGACAAAAAATTATGTTCGATATATGGTTCATTGGTCGTTTCCCCAAACATACATGTTGTATATTATAATTGTTCTTCCAAATGTAGATTCTGATATCATAGCCATTCTTTTTCATTTCACAACATCGGCTGTGGTAAATTTCTTTACAAATATATACATGTACATGACACTATTGGTGTTAGAATTATAGATATATATGTATGGTTTACGATAAAGGTCATGAATAATTGAATTAGATAATGAACAATACAGCTTGATATTCTGCGCTCAGCTGTGGAAAGAACGCCTTTACTGATAAACCTTTAATATGTTCCAGGATCAATTCCAGCGTAGTTTGCGTTCCCTATCAAACCTCGCTTACAAGTCAAAATGCTATGGACATCGTTAAAGATTACGATATAGTGCTGGACGCAACTGACAATGTCGCCAGTCGATATCTGCTGAACGACCTGTGTGTCATCACTGGAAAACCCCTCGTCTCAGGAAGTGCGCTCCGGTTTGAGGGACAGGTACATTTTGAAACAGGAATGTTCAAGTCTGACCGTTGCAATACATTGTACTTAAAGACCATCAACTCAGAGATGGCAGCGTTCAATTTTTCCATGGAATTCCACTTTTTTTCTTTTTCGGTATATAAGATTCTTTGTCCTTGTGTAAAACAAAAATAAATGTAGTCTTTATTTGTTTTGAATACCAGTTAACCGTGTACAACTACAACGGTGGACCATGCTACAGATGTCTATATCCAACACCGCCGCCGCCAGAGATGGTCACGAACTGTTCAGACGGTGGTGTTGTCGGAGCAGGTAAGTATTTTCATTTCCGATTACAGGAATTCAGATATTTTAAATTTGAATAGGCTGTAATTGCTAGTGGGTGTATAGTGGGTGGTATACAGGCTATATATACGACCATGTAGATGGTGGCCTGGAAAGAACTGTGAACTGCCGAGCACTTTATAACTTGTAATAATCTATTCATTTTCCAGTACCAGGTGTTATTGGTGTACTACAAGCACTGGAAGCCATTAAGATAGCATCTGGAGCAGGATGTATCCTTTTTGGTCATCGTTGGATTCGTGTCTAATTCAAAACTGTATCATTTCATCTTGTTTTTTTAAGATACATAAGCACTCATTGTGCTACTGATGACTTGAAGAGCCATGTGAAGTATGCCCACATTCGTATAGTAACATAAAACACTTCATCATAGCATTGTTTTTATACTCGAGATGGGTCTGGCATACTATCGTAAAACCGGATGAGTTTTAATCTTGGCTCCCGTATGCGACGACTTGAGTTTGGCGTAGTGATATCCGAAGCCAAAACTCCAGGAGTCTCATACGGGAGTCCAGATTAAAACGAATGAGGTTTTGATTTTATCCTACCCCCTGTGAACGATATTTTTATGTGAGGATAATAACAAAAAACACAATAAAAACTTTCTGAAGTCCTCCATATAGCTATCCTTGCTGCTTTGAAGGCGCTTGGAACTACTTTCAGCTGCTGATCTCTGATTGGTCCATTTTTTGTACGCTCCTAGGAGCGATTTTTTATCTGTATGCGACACACGGGCGCATACGGAAAGTCAATGTTAAGCCTATGGGATTTTATATTAGGGGTAGGATAAAGTTTGGGGATGGCTGGAGGTCTCGGTAGGTCACATCAGGTGGCCAAGAGACTTCTCATGGATGTGAGCTTTAAAGATATTGCCAGTGATAGCTTATTAGTATTCGCTTTATTTTTTTTTTAATATACATGGATCCATGCATTCTTTATTGACACACATTAGAGCCGATGTTTAAGGTACACTATATCATTATTGGGTGTAGCATATTTGATATAACCGCAATGAATGGATGATGATCTTTAACACCTACCTAGTACCCATATCACAGAGACTACTGATGTTTGATGGCTTAGACGGGACATTTCGTAACGTGAAATTACGCCAATCGCAAAAGAATTGTTCTGTGTGCGGAGAGAACCCCACGATAAAGCAACTTATAGACTACGAGCAATTTTGTGGGGCTCGGGCATCAGACAAGGCAAGGAACAAATCATGTATTACATTCTCAGGGGTGACAATAACTGAGAGGCTAATTTGTTTTCATGGAAGCTTAGACGACTTGTACATAGATACTTTCTGATATATAAGGTATTGGTTTACGACTAACTGATTGAGTGATTTAAAATTGCTACTGAAAGTTACCATCTCGCTAATTTAATTTACAGAAAATAGTTCTGCTCCATGGTAGATTTTATACTTTCTTGGTGCATACATCGAGATATTCTCATTCTTGATACGTAAAATATATATTTATGTGACCTATGTTGACTTTTTCTTGTCTTCGGCAGAATGAATTTTTTAAAGACTATATATCATAATATTATTTATATATTCAAGTTGTGTATAATTTTGTGAAATATGTACAGCAGACAATCTTGATAGACTCTTACTACATTTTAATTTTCTTTCAGGATAAGGATATAGTCCTTCTGTCTGATCACGAGAGGATTACAGCTAAGGTAATCTTTAGTGGATGCTATTCGTATATAATTTATGGACCTTTGGAAACAGGCGGAAGTACATGTAGTCAGTTTTAACTGGCACGAAAATTGGTGCGAACATTGGGATAATGATTAGTAGCTTGGCACCTACTTTAAACAACAATCTAATTATACTGCATAATTTCTACAGTTTTCATTATTTTAACCATTGCCATGCGTTTTGTTTGGGAACTGCTGTTGCCACATCACAGGAATGATCTCATGCTGGATTGTCTTAACGAGGCCAGCGATACCGGTACGGAGAGCATACTTCTTTCCATTCCTCAAAATATTTACATGTATTTCATTTTCAGGATTACAAAAAGCTTCTTGACAAGAGAGTGCCACATTTGTTGGTTGATGTTAGAATGCCCGTGGAGATGGACATTTGTTCACTGCCCAATACCACAAGTATCCTTTTTCCTGGACCAACGCTTATAAATCTAGTAGCCATTAACTTTTTCTCATTTTACCAACAGTTTCTTCTAGATAGCTTCCATATATAGCTACTAACATTTCGACTTGACACAGTCCTCTTAGTTTCAATGAATGTTTAACTGTACTTTAATTCCTTGACATGATACAAGATATTCCCATTACAAAGATATCAAGTGAGGCAGCAAAGCAGACTTTGAAAGAGAAGATTGGTTCGATGTGCCAGCCAAGTGACACGTTACCAGGTGAGATATATATGTGGAGAGACAGAGGGGGATAGACAGAGAGTTAACTGTACGGGAAGAATTTGACAGGGAAAACTGGAGTTTAAACAAATAAAATCAGGGAAAACCAGGGAAGATATCCCCTGAAGTCATTTGCGGTAGCGGCGACTCCCTCCCCTAAACTTATTCATGGTAGCACTTGTCAGAACTGTCCTGATTGATCTTTTTTTGACGAGCCAAAGTTTAGGACTTTGTAATGGTAGGATGCGGGGATGTAGGGTGCCTCCCGCGCCCAGGTGGTATAGCCGTGGCTGTAGTGACGTCATTCCTGCACACCCGCCGAGTCCAGGGGTAAAACACTGATGTGTCATGTAGGCTTACATTCCCCCTACACAAGTCTAGGTTAAAACACGATTGGAGAGTTTCAGGGAGTCATTGATGCCCTTTAGCGATCTGCCAGACTGGTTCAAATCCACCTTCAAGTATAATAACTGGATTTACACTATTATTTAGGGTTGATTTTTCTAAAAATCGGAACGGAGTTACATACACTGGTATTGTTAAGTTTAAGATTTTGCTCTATAATGACGGAGATACATACACTGTATGCAAAATACCTCATCATACAGCAATGATTCGAAATGACTTATGGTGGATACACTTACATGGGGTGATGGTACGTTCTGATAGTAAGAAAATAATATCAAGAGACGTCACAAGTTTGAGTCTGAGTTTATTTATGCCTCACATTTTGTTGGCTCCATAATTTCACGAGTCGAAGACGAGTGACATTACGTAGCCAACAAAATGAGTGGCATAGATAAGCTCAAACTCAAACGAGTGGCGTCTAGATTTTATCCTACCCCGTTTCCATATTTTTTTCAGTATCAGAAAGTAGTGGCATAAACAACACTTTATGTCACTACCCGTGACATAAACAAATCCCATGTTAAGCCTATGGTGTTTTTTATTAGGGGTAGGATAAAAGCCCAGAATAAAGGAAATATTCCTATAATGTCACGATGTCGTGATAGTTTTATCTGTACTCTTTTATGTAGGCATCTCAACTTAAAATTACTCAATAAGGCAATATTTTTTTTTGCCTAAGCTGCCTATGAATACACCCTAGCCACGTATTATCATACATTACTCAATGTATTTCAGTGTTCGTTGTTTGCCGCCGAGGGAACGACTCACAAATCGCAGTGCAGGCACTGAGGGAAATTCTGAAGGATAGTCCTGTGACGATTAAGGATGTACAAGGTGGTCTTACAGCATGGGCCCGACATGTAGACCAAAGTTTCCCAGTCTACTAAATAACTGAAGTTTATCGTTAACAATCCTTTGACAAGCCCAAGCACTGTTTGATACCAAAGATTAGATATGAAACTATTTCAAATTGGTCTGACAAGGCTGGTGGGGGGGAGGGGGGAGGAAGTTCACCACAGAAACAGCTGGATTAATCTATATGGCGATCGTTCCACCAGTGTTATGATGTTGTGCCTTCGATATAAGCTATTTAAAGTAGCATGTTTGTAGTAGGACTTGTAAGCAGAAATAAGGTCTTCATAACAAGGGCTATCGTATTGAGATGGTTATTATGAAATTGTGATAGAGACTGCATAATGCATCCCAGGAAAAGTTGCTCAAAATTTAAACAGGTAAGCAACTTCTTTCAGTGATATATAAGTGAAGTATATCTGGAATTGGGACAGTTGATGTTAAGCTTTTATGCTATAATACTGTTCGCAGATGCACGCATCTTACATTGCCATCATTATATCTGGTAGCATAACCTACTTTATCTGTAATTTTTCTAAAAGGGCAGTTAAAAAAATGTTGACAGTGACGTATGCATGCCTGAGTGAAATCACAAAATTGTATTTGATAATTACAGTGTTGAGGGAATTGACCAGTTTGTCTAGTCAGATCAGTGTGAAGCAAGGTTCAGATGGCTGAAGTATCACACCGAAGGACCTGTTCGCTCTTTAAAACACCAAAGGCATAGCTTGGAATAAGATTCCCTTCGAAGGACATAGTGAATTTGATGTGGATAATTCCCCATCACCGTATTGCCTGTAATGTGATACTGGCTACATACTAAATAAAACAATACTTCATAATTATCGATGAGTTTGATGCACTTGTCGCCCAATCTGCAATATCAATAGCTATTTTATTTCATATTTCCATTGACGTACTCCTCTTCATCACTGCACTGCGCAAGCTAAATCTAACGGAATACTTATCGTAATTATTACTGGGTTTTTTTTAGCAAAGCCAGCTGGACAAACCTTCATGGGTTAAATAGACATTCTATGTTATGGATGTTGAATTTGTTTTGTACATTCTCATAATTGGTTGCCTTGAGTAAAATGTGAACAAATCAAAATCTCAATGCCCCAAAATATCATGCTTCTATATATTATATTACAGCTTAATCTAAAATTGATGATTTGTAGAACTGCTGATCCAAAGGTCCTCAGGCTATTGGATTCGATCACCACACTTGTGGTGTAAAAGAATATGAGGAAGTCTGGGAAGAACCTGTAATGGTTAACTAGACGTTAAATCAAACCAACCAGCTTCAGACTATTGACATGGGCTCTTTAGTTATATGAATGTCTGACATGCTTTTAATCTGAAATTATTATTTAAAGAAAAAAACTGAAATTAAATGGTGAATTGTTCGAGGTTTGTTTTGCGTGTTGCCAAACTAATTACCTTTTATTTTGTGTTCACCCCTCCCCCTCCGAAACTGCACTTGGGAAAGACAAGATGTTGATGGCTGACCCAGGCATAGGAGGAGGCCCAATGAGACAAGTGCAAAGCCAAAAAATACTTTCTGATCAATAGCATTTGTCGATTCTAATTGGTTATTCAATGCACTTTCTTACAAAATAAAAAAGTATAATAGCAATTATGACCTATATCAATCAGGAGATATTGAAAAACGAGGCTTCGCATTTCTTAGCATTAATTTTATTTACATTACACAAATTGATGTACATATTTGTACACATTTCGATTATCTTATATATATCTTCTCTATAAATCAATCGACCTGTGGTTATCTCCTCTTTAATGATGGCTAGCAGTTTTGTGGTGAAGTAGAAATGTATTCCCGTTTGATACCTGCAAAGGAAAACAATGGTGTCAGTTAGCTTTTCAATAGTATAATATTGGACTGAGTTACCTTGGCAATTAATAAGTTTTCTAAGGGTCCATGGTATAAGGCAGGCAGTAATATATATCTGATGGATTCGATTTAATCGTTATTTCAAAAAACCTGTCGAGTTGCTGTAATAAAAAAATAGCGACTTACTCATGCATCTTCTCGGTCAGACTTCCTTATGAATCGTTTCCTCTTGTATTTTCGCGTTTTCCTGTGAGAGGAAATGCATTTAAATGTGAGTTGCGTTTAAATAACGATGTTCTCTTTAAGTTACTGACTTCAGCCAATTATCGTTAGACAAGTTATATTCAATACTTATTGGTAAACTTTATGAAACAACAGGATGAAAAATACGAAATCTGACAACCACATTGATTAAGACAAAATCAGACTATAACGTTCCACATATGCTGTTCTTAACATCATTCAAAGTCTTTGGGGTATCATAGATATAAACATGAAGCTGTTCACTATGTGGTACCATCTGAATAAAAAAAAGGACTGAACTCTACATATGTCCCTTTCATATCACCTTCGTGCAGGGCAGAGATTTTGACAGAATGGTTACTGCTGATCGAGTACCATGTTCCACTGGTATGATTTTATAGCATGCAGAGTTCACTTTTTAAGTTTGTGAATGTTACAAATAAAACAGTAAGGTTTTGACTACTGTAAAACAGCTTTGTTTTTAGAACCATTCAATATATCAAGAGAACGTATTACTTACTTTGCACGTCCTCTTGGTTCAATAATATTTCTTTTTTGAAGACTTTTAAACCGGTCTTCCATAAGGTGGCCTTCAGGCTGTAAAGCAATACAAATTTGTAAAAACTGAAGATAAACATTTTACTTTTCTAGTCAGGGTGATTCAACTTTACAGCTAGACGTTCTTCTCCCACCAATATATCATCCTAGGGTGTACTAATATTTGCATCAACTTATTTTTATATTTTTAAAAATTTATATGACAAAGGCTTCACCTTCAAGAGTCGCAACGATCCTTCAAGCTCGTCACTCAACTTGATCTCCAGGTCGGGTTCTTCAAACGTACATTCAGTTAAGGTGAACCAAGTACAATGAGGATAAAGTCTAAATATATAGAGTATATTTTTGTCGGTTCCCCTGATATGTAACTGCAAGTTCTACAAGGCTGATCATTTACAGGAAGGGCCCATGCCTAAGGCGTATGTTCGCAATGCTTCTTTTAGCCATACTATAACTGCTGCCAATCTTATTTTACCTTAAATGATTTTCAAAAATCAAAAGTTCTAGGATACATTAAATAATATGATTTACAGAAATAACCCTCCCGCAAGCGTGTGCGTTTCATCGGGATTTTTTTTTTTTACTAAGCCAACGCCACGCCACGTATTCCTACATTGCATTAAATAATATATTGTATCATTAATCTGTCTCCATAGATTCTACCAATAAAATCAGCTGTATATATGGCTTGGGCATGCTTTGACCAGCAGTTTAAAAACTAAGATCATTTCACCAATTCTCATAGTCTGCCTTTTGAAAATTTATCGAGGATATCTGTTCTTCCCTAGACGTTTCGGCTTGGCTTTATTCTGCTCGGCAAGCTGTTCCTTCTTCGTTTGTCGCTCTTGTTGCTTTAAAACAAGTTGTTTTATCTCCTTCTTCGTCGATTTTAATCTGTAAATGCAAATCACATGAAAATCTATAGACACCTGTCATTTATCAACCACTCCTTTTTATAAGGTTATAATATACATGAACAACCACCTAGATTTGCAAAACCTACTGATGGGTAACATCTAAATGTTGAACAAACAAAGGAGGGCACCTTATACTGTTCCATGATAATAACTTTCATTTTCTTCCAAAATTTAATTTACTAACCGGAAAATTTCATTTTTTCTTATTCGTTCAGCTCGAGCTTCTTCTGCCTTTTCTTTTTCAATTCGTTGTTTGGCCTCTTTCTTCCTCGCTGTTTCGGTTTTCTTGTCTTCTCGTCTCACTGGTGGATTAACAGACAGAGCGCTCACGTCGTTCAAGTTTTCGTCATCCTCCGAGTCTGAGTCAGATTCGTTGAATAGGCCTTCAGCTAACTCGTTTCTCATTGACACCTGTAAAGTGAGAAAGGTTGAAGAGACTGCAATATTGAATAACTACATTAGTAACGCAAATACTTTGTCATAAATATTAACCCTTTAAGGACGGGAGCCTGTGGCCAAGCTACCGCCTGGAGGACGGGTGCTGGTGGCACTTTATACCGCTAGGGGACGGGCCCACAATGGTTAAAAACCACAATTCAATTGTTTAATCATGTGATGTTATATAATCTTAAACATTTTATTTCATTTCAATAGAAATACTAATAATGGTATTATACATAAATTCTGTGAAAATTTCATTTATGTTCCTCCATTATTTTTTTGTTAAAAACAATTTTGTAGATTTTTGAGAAACGATGCCTCAAGGCATCGTTCGCCCTTAAAGGGTTAAGAACAGTTCAGATAACCATAATGTTCTGTAACAACTTTAAGCTTTGCTATAAGACTGCCAGTCTTGAAATAATGCTAACTAGTTAAAATTGTATACCTCAGTTGGGGCATTCTGTGCACTTGGGAACATATCGTCGAGCGCACGGGTAATCTTCTTCTCTTTTTTCAGTTTACGTTCCTCGGTCGATAATGCCTTTTGTAACAGATCCTGAAGCAGAAACACTGTATTATTATGACCTGAACAGCAAGGAGCAATGAATTAGCGGCAGGCCACAGTGGGATCCAGCAAGTCTTTGATTTCCATGTTGTACCCCAGAAAACTTTGCACTTGTATGCAATGTAATGAGAGATATATTTTAGAGCTAGAATAGTGGCATTTGTAGGAGTATCCCATCTAGATGAGAAATGTAGAGAAGTAGTGAAGATGTAAAGACAGATGTGTCCTTATTGCATTACAAGAGTGTATACTTTAGGTAGTTTTTACTTCATCAAATCAAAAAGAAAAAGGGATGAGCTAGTGCAACACTTTCATTGATAACTGGATTTTTTTAATGTAAGCTCTCTAGAAACACTGATTAAGAGAACTTGAAATAGGAGCGTTGAGATTGAGACAACAAAGGAAATGCAACTCTAGAAGTGGGCCCTAAAATACGATCTAGACCCAACAGCCTCATCAAATTGCTTCATAGACGGAGTGGCTAGTAAGGAATATAACGCAGCACACAGACCAGGAATTCAACGCATCGACAAAGTACTTCTGACTGAGTACACGCCAGAAACTTTGATACCCTAGAGATGTAAACAGCTTTTACCTGATGGTCATCGTAATCCGGATTGTATGATGTCCCCGGATGAGACACTTCAATAGCAGACACTACGGATGGGCTCTTTCCAAAGGTTTTAGGTGCCTAAAAGAAAGTAGTCCAGCTCTTTGATTCTATGATTCAATGCAGAAATTGAATGTAATACTGTTAAGGAATCATTAATCTATGAAAATTAAACATTGCTATTATCGATCTTAAAATAAATACTCGGGTCATCTTAGATTTATAATTTATTCCCACCTTAATAGCAAACGATGATTGGGGAGCACTCTGGATGAAATAAGCTCATTTAAGTCTTTGTAATGAGAGATACCAGTGAGGTCTCAAAAGAATGCTGAGACAAATCAAAATCCTGCTTGTCGGTATTCTTTATCTCAATATGATGACAAATTAATAGCGACCCCCCACCCCCCCAAAAAAGACAAAATAAAATAAAATAATTTGGATATAAACAAGAAACTGGCATCTTCAAGTAATATGCGTTCCCAATAGTCATTAATATGGAATTTTATCTCAAGAAAGATTTAGGGGACATTTGCTTACCTTTCTCCGAGTTATTTTCATAATCCGCAGGTAATGCTCATTGGGGGTAGCTCCTTCATCTACACGAAAGTAAGTAGAAATTGTGGTTACTGTTAAATATAGTAGACTGCGAAATAATCTATGTCGACTGATACGATTCACGATAATTATAATTTCCGTAATGAATAGATAATCAAAGAGCATAACAGATCTCATACACAATAGTAGAAAGAAATTGTTTACCTTCCGGGGATACTCTCTTTGTTCCTGGAACAAATGAAGACACAAATTAAACCTATGGTAATCAATTATTACTAAGTGATCAGTTCTGATGATTTGGATCTGATTAACGTGTTCAAGTATTTTTAAGACTAAATAAGCAAACATGAGGCCAAATCCAAATCTATGGAGTAGCGATGGCGTATTTAATCATGTATCTCATAGATCGATTATAAGTAAAATAGAGATTTATAAAAATTGCACTTTAGTCCCCTATACCTTCCTGACATTAGCCTAAATGTTAAACAAAAATTTGTGATATCTTTGATATTTCTTCAAATTTATGCCATTAAGAAAGCTTTTCGTATTTATACATGTACAAATTCATATAATAGACTGGAAATCAGTAAATGTTCCCAGAGTGTCATACATTTATATACGACAGACAGCAATTGAGATATACCATAATTTAGAAGTTGTCATAACGAATACAATTCAAAACCCTTTTCTGAATATCTTAAATAGGTCAGATGTTATTATATTACACTTCCAAATTTGACTTGACAGATAACGCATCGCAGATCATGAACAAATAGAGATGTGCGATGCGGTGCATTTGTCACGTATCATGTACACACTCCGCCCCCAATATTGTGATGAAATACAGAGTTTGCAAGGCATCGTTATTATTTTGTGATTATCTAATAGCTCTTTCCATGAAGCTGAGCTTCATGTATGAAAAAAGAAAGTTGGTCATGCTTACCTGTTCCTGTCCATAGATCAAACGAGGCATCAGGAAATTCCTCTTCGTTCTGTTTTTCTAAATGTCTCTTTAAGGCAGATTTACGATTTGCTATTTGCTCCTTTGTTTTTTTAGTGATCTTTGCTGGACGTGTATTTTTCTGAAGCTTGTCTTTCTTTATATTACGTGTTCTGGAGAAGAAGAGAAGTGACTACTTAGATATGAAAAACATATCCCATTATGATATGAAAAACATTATATCATACTAATAAATAGAACAAGTAAGTGCCCTTTAAATCCACGTGCATTAAACTTATTAAGGGTTACTGATTGGCATAGTGCATATCTTTGTATCATAGATATCAGTTACTTTTCTGAGGCGGCATTCTACCACAAATAACTGATAGTGGGGAGTGTCATGGTCATATAGGCTCTATCAAAAGCGTTCACAACTGTAATCTGTAGCTTGGAAGTTTGATATAGAAAAGTTCCACCATCGACGTTTGGCACATAGCCGCAACGTAGAAGAAGATTGTCAAAATGAATGCCAACATGTACATGGTGTTTATACTTTTGCATATTATTGTATAATGCTAATGGTAGTAGCGAAAGGATTAAATCAATATATCTGTTCTGCTCATTATAGTAAAAGCTAAACGTTTGCCTTACACTTTAATGGGTTTTATATGCGGATTGGGCAGTAGTGCTGAATGACATTTGAGTTCTTTCTTTTCCTTCCGTCTTCGCTTGGCAGGAACTGGAAAAGGAAATGCGAAGAACTTCATGCAACGTGATTGTAAATAACGAACAACAGTGCATTCAATAGATCTTTATTTCGCTAAGCCAGAATCGAAGCCACTCCCTTAGATACGAAAACTTTCAGCAAGCACCTACATGTATTGAAGTAACACATCTTTAAAAATTAATGATTAGTAATTATCGTGGGATTCTTATCGTAGTTTATAAGGAAATAGTTCACTGTTCTGACGTGCAAAGTGTTTTCCAGGTGATACATATCAAATTTGGCTGATACATATCAAGGTTTTCTCTTTCTCTACTACAGTTGAAAATATGAAACATATCTAAAGGGACATTGTTGATTTCTGAAGTATTGCCTCCCTATTAATCTGAGTTCATTGTGTTATAACAATATTGCAATCCACACGTCGCATTTGATATAGTATCTATCTAATCTTCGGTGGTCTACAGTATATGCTTACTACTATGAAATAATATCAAGAGACGTCACGAGTTTGAGTCTGAGTTTATTTATGTCACGCATTTTGTTGGCTCCATAATTTCACGAGTCGAAGACATAAGTACATAAGTAAACTCAAACTCAAACGAGTGGCGTCTAGATTTTATCCTACCCCGTTTCCACATTTTTTCAGTATTAGAAAGTAGTGGCATAAACAACACTTTATGTCACACCCAGTGACATAAACAAATCCCATGTTAAGCCTATGGCGTTTTTATTAGGGGTAGGATAACATAAAAATACTTTATTGACGCTAAGTAAAAACAAAATTGGAATGATTTTATAAATGTTTTGGTAAGGTCACGGTGCCTAAACATGCAAGCAGGAGAATATTATCCGGAGGGGGGGGGGGGGGTAGCTCAGAAGCTCAGACAAACAATATAAACTAAATGTATTAGGTTTTTTCCTCAAAAGTTGTATTTACCTGGTGCGTCTTCCTTGGCTACACTGTCGACAAAGAATATTTCTGCATCTGTCTTCTCTGCAACAATCCCCCTGAAATCAAAACAGCATGTAAGTGATATCGGTGTTTAAACCGCAGCAACGGTCATGGTCATATTATGGCAAAATCAAATATACGATATTGGGGCCATGGGTCTGTTCATAAACCAATCGTCTCAGAAAAACGGAAAAAAACCAACAACAAAACAACATGCGTAACCAAGTGCTCAGATCACATCTACAAATCACATCTAGGCTATATAAATCAAGGCCAAACTGCTTATCTTATTAAGCTTTTGATAAGTGAAGTCGAATATCAAGTACAAGATGCCCACTAACTTAGAAATTACACGTCCAATAGTGCGGAACAAGATTATCAGTTTGCCACTACCACGATGATATGATGGTAATTTGTAAATTTGTATGTGTGTAACTCTCTATCTTAAAGCATTGTTATGCTATGCCAAAATGCAATATATCAATAACTTAAAACATGACGGTATCATTATTCGATTCTACACTAGACTTATAAATACAGTAAAACACCGCTTCTGGGAGATCCCGCTTATGGGGACAATTTGCTCAGAACGGAAATTTGTTCCTCTATCAAGAGTATATCTTATCCCTGCTAAAGGGGATACCCCCTTAAGGGTACGCTCCATTTAAGGGGACCGTTATTTCAGTACGGAACACTTCTTAGTCTCGCTTAAGGGGCCACTTTGGAGGACACCTTTTCAAATCTGATGGAATGGTGTGGGTACAACACTTCAGATTATCCCCTTTGCTTGATCATGGTATGTGTGTGTGGTGGGACATTTGTTGCAGCAAGGCGACACCCACAGATACCGAGATACCCTCGTTTGTTCCAGCAATTAAATGTCAAAAACAACACTCCTACAATCGCACCCAGCGATCACACTCTAGGTGTGAAAGCGTTCTTGTGCGGGCCCTGGCAGCCACGGTTTGTTGATTGTGAACTAATCACTGAGTCTCTCGTGGCTCTGGGCTGCGCATGGTGAATATCAAAACTGTAAGGCGTTGTACCAACATAAAACCTTCTGTCCAAAACAGAAATCATATTCCTATCTGTATTTAGTTAGTTATAAAAGAAAAAATTTGGTCGGGTTGCCTAGTGACTACAAGCAGATGTACTACAGTAGGCTATAGCCACAACCCTAAGACCAACCATCCACCTGTTAATAGTGATCCTATAACTCAGGGGTTCTGATAGCAACATCTCACCTCTATTCTATATCGCTTAGTTGCTTTACCGCTTGTTTCAAAACGAGGTTTGTGATGGTAATTCTATAAGTCTGTTGGTATATAGTTCCACAATTTCTGTCCCTGATGAATGGGGGATCTTTTGAAAAATTAGCTTTCTAGTTTCTGTTGCTTGAAAATTAATCTGTTTTGCGATCTTAGCACTTGTTGACTCCCCTGTACTTCATCCTTTCTTACGTACAGTCCACACTGTCTTTGATATTCACGTCTCATGTAACCCAGTGTCAACTCCCTCCTCCGTTCAAGGGTTACCACCACCTTCCTATGTATCCATGTGATATGTATGCATTAAATGTAATATGTATGCAATAAGTCTAAAGCTATATGTGGGGGATCGAAACCTATCCACTTCATACGATCATTATCATGGTAACGTAGTTATCCCCCGAGATGTTTTTGGACGTGCCGAGGCCGAACACGCAGAGAGGCCGAACACGCCATAGCGGCCGGGAGCCGGACCCGCCGAGAGAACAACCTGATGGTACCATTTGAAGTGGCCTCATGTGGGAGTGAAATAACTGGGAATTTACCTTCATATTGGAATGACAACACTTGTAAGCTAAGGATTCATTTTTTTTTTTTTTTTTTTGGACGTCTTTATTGCTTTCGATTTCACAATCGTTCTTCCTCCGGATTTATGAATGTTTATGAGTTAGGAAGTGTGGAGAGAATACAAAAAACAGACACAGGCAATCTCGGACAGTTGAGGCATATTGTGGCATTTTAAGTTGAAGAACTAATAAATATCAGTAAATCCACTCTCTACAAGTATTGTTATTCCAATATAAAGACAAATTTCAAGTGATTTTACTCCCATGTGAGCCATTTTGTTTGAACTGAGGCCACTTTTGATCACTGCTGGTAACTGGTGATTATATCATTGTCCAGTTAGAGAAAATTACTTCCTTAACTGAGCTGGTAACTGGTGTAGGCCTATCATAGTAGTAGTGCAGTAGAGGACCAGTAACAAAGATGGCTGAACTGAGCAGGGAAGTTTTACTGGAAAATTACCTCTAAGTACAGTAAAACCCCACTTAAGGGGTCACCCTCCGTTCCGGGCCAAGTCTCCCCTTAAGCGGGGTGTCCCCTTAAGCGGGGTGTCCCCTTAAGCGGGGTTTTCAGTCTGTCAATGGTTATACAATAGAGAATACCTACATAAATGAAGGAAACGATGGTTATTAGGTTAAAAGGTTTATCAATAACACATAAATAAGCAAATAAATACAAATTTTATATGAATGAATATAAATTAATATAAATGTACAAAAACAAAAAAAAGATAATAGAGGTTGAAGTGGTTAATCTTCTCTGTCGGGTTGGGTTTTCCTCCGTCAACCAAACGTTGGTGTTATGGAGAGGAATTCAATCCGTCAAGAAAAAAAAAATTTTCTTGACGGATTGAATTTATGGAGAGGAATTCAATCCGTCAAGAAAAAAAATTTTTTCTTGACGGATTGAATTCCTCTCCATAACACCAACGTTTGGTTGACGGAGGAAAACCCAACCCGACAGAGAAGATTAACCACATTAATTTTCCTGACTCGGTTCTCATGTACATCCATAGTCGACTTCCAGTGACCATTTGAGCAAAACCTGAGAAAACATTCATTGAAAAAGGAATCCACTAAGATTCCCTAAACAAAGACAGGAAAGGGAGCCGTCATATCGAACCCCCCCCAGTCACAGACCCCAAAAAACTGCTATACAAACGCCTGAAGAGACATATTCTGTCGAAACTAACGAGTAAGTACGGTGGGAGTACAAATGGTCACTCCCCACCACATATGTATACACAGAACACACTCCCCCAAGCCTCAATAGAGGGCAGGAGTGGTAGCACTAAGTTAGTTCCAGCTACTCACACCAGAGGCCACCACCACTCAGACACAGAGTGGTGGCGCCACAGGTAGAGTAAACAAAGCCAGGAACAACAGCTGCAAGGATTGGCTAACACACAGATTCAAGTGTCTTTGTCTGCTAGATCAGCCAAAGAAAACACAGGATCTAGGTCACCTGACCGCACACAACCAACCATGGTCAAGTTCTGTAACTCACAGGTAAATTTCCGCGCGAAATTCGCCGAAATCCGCGCTCAAATCGGTCACTTACTCGCTAGTCGCGAAGCAGCCTTGTCCCACACCATTCTGATAGTACGCTATACACTCCCGCACTACAGCCGGAACGGGGCCGCTTCGCCGAGCGAATAACCCGACACAGACGCTCTCTGTGCCCAACAACCTTTCACGATGGACGGAGACATCCCGACACTGAAACGCCGCCGGGTTGGAGACGAGCCTGACACAGGCATCCACGAAGGGAAATCGTATACGGTCTTCCAGGTGGAGAAGTTGCCGCCAGACACGCCAAAAACATCAACCGGTGACGAGGTGAGTCGAGTTCCCAATACCCACACTGTTCACAATAACGCTATGTCAACTGACTGTCACGTTTCGAACGCTGTACGTAGCGGGGAAACCCCGTCCACTCACGGCAAAGCCAACCGGCAGCCGGGCCCTATGGGCCGTCGGACTCTGAAAGCTCAGAGGCCGGCACGCGATACCAAGTCAAATTGTAATCGCAACTCGCAAATAACGTTCAAACGAACGCACATTAGCGACTATTTCGCCACGACAGAAAAGCGAATAGCACCTGTCACGGCAGAGAGGTCTTTCAGCGACGTAGTTCGCAGCAAGGCAGACTCGGGGTCCGAAGTCACACGCTCTGACAGCGTGGGACATCGGAACACTGCACCTCGCCTGCCGGCGGGACGGGCCACCGACCCCCGGCGGGCCAACACGGGAACGGTTCCCGGACTCTTGCCGGCGGTTCGGGCGACCGAACCCCGGCGGGCGGACACGGGGACGGTTCCCGTACTCTTGTCGGAGGCACGGGCGACCGATCCCCGGCGGACGCACACGGGGACGGAGTCCGGAACCGGTCCGCATATACGCACGGTCGTCATTCCGTCAAAACGTAACGCAAAGACACACCCGGTCGATTTATCGAAAACCAAGGTTCACGACAGTAATGCTGTAACTCGTACATATGGTATCAAAAAATGCATCCTGTGTACACATTCAGTGCAAACATGCACACATAGCAATCGACCTAACACTGTGAATGGTGGGGATGTTACAGAAAACTCTCACATTCTCACCACACAGTGTAGAACACAAAAGGACATTGAAATAGGTTCAGCTTTAGATAAAGAGAACTTATTGGCTCTCAATGATTTAAATGACAGTTCTGAAAACTTAGACTGTATTTTAGATTGTGACCTAGAGTGTAGATCAGGACTCTCCAAAACTACTATGCCCGTATCACAGGCAGTACATACCACATCTCATAACAGAAACGGTAAAGGAGAAATACTTAACAATATGCCAATTGACACAAGCATAGATAAACCTGACTCTAACCAATTGTTCACATCTTTCCAGGTCATCGACTCGATGCTACCGGCCACCCTCCACAGAACCTGGAGGGAAATGCGCGATGCAGCCAGCAAGCAACTCAAGAGCGAGGCGAGAGCAGCGTTCTTCTTCAACTGCATACCCCTCAACCATGTGGAACCATGGACCGTGGGTCTGGCTCCTCTCCCGGGGTATCTGGACAAAGATCTCCGAGAGCGCATACTGGAGGAACGGAAAGCCTCTGCCATGCGGATTACCAAGATGACGGCAGAAACCCTCAAGAAACATGAGGACACCGAACATCAGATCCGAGAGCAGACAATAAAAACCATGGTGAGCACACTTACAGACACCAAGATGGAGGAAGCAGAAATAGCCGAAACCGTCAAGAAAGTGAGGGCACATGCTGACCTCACTGCTCGTCGTGACTACCTCAAGGAGGTCACCATACTGGAAGAAAGGTTGCAACGCAGGGCATCAAGGGCACCCAAGGACTCGACCATCTTGGACCCGAAAGGCCCAACACCCTCACCCAGTACCTCGTCCACGAACAAGGAAAATGTGCAGGCGGATTTTCCGCCGGCCCCCAACCCTTCGACCACCAACAAAGGCTGCAGAAGGGGAGGGAAGGGCCCGAAAGGACCAAGACGCGGCCAGGGCAAGGGGCAGCGCAAGGGAAGCGTGTCCCAGTCCACCAAACTGTAAAATCGGACTGTAACACCGACGATACCGATGCCGACCAACCTTCCACACTGGACTCTTGTGTTAACACTGACACCTTGTGTAATAAAATTGCCAAACAGTGTTCCATATCGAGTTTTCTCTCTGATACTGATAGTGATCTCTCTAACAAAGAATCTAAACTACCTAGCAACCAACGCGCTACGAGTAATGATAATGTCACGATGAAATATGCCAGAAGTGGCACAGTAGTCAATCTGTCGGACAGGAATCTAACCAAATCCGAACTATCTCTACTTGATAAAGGTTTAAAATTCTGCCCCACTGTCAAGAAGGTAGAAGAAGGGGAATTGAAAATAGATCTTGATAGATTCCATCGGAATCTTAGACTTAAGCAATTCTTCTTTAAGAAACCACCCCTGGTACCTGGCAAGCAACGCAATGGTAGGGACGCCACTCCAACTGAGAACACCTCGGTAAGTAGTGGACAACCACAGGTAATTGGCCCGGGCTCAATGGAGACCACTCCCTTTGGTAATCAGACCCTAATAAAGGAACTGAAAGAAAGTAGATCGTTCTCAGCGCCACAAGGTTCAAATAACCTTGAAGGTTTCATAGCGGTTAATGAACTAAGTCTATCTATAGCTAACACCCACAATATCCGCACGAAACAAAATGTCACTCACGCCGAATGAGATTCGTTGAAATCTCTGTCTAAAGACAGAGACATCACAATCAAACCGGCAGATAAAGGGGGTGCCACAGTAGTCATGAACACCTATGACTACGTCAAAGAAGCGCATAGACAACTTAATGACACCAAAGTCTACAGGGTCATCCAAAAGGACCCAACGGCGCACCTCAATAAAAGCATCAATAACAGGATCGATGCAATGATAGAGAACGGAGAACTCTCACAAAAAATGGGTGAGGCTCTACAGACCAAAGAAGCTAGGGCTCCTCAAGTGTATTTTCTTCCGAAAATACACAAGGGGACTCTACCACCACCGGGGAGACCAGTGGTCTCAGCGAATGGGTGTGCGACAGAGAAAATTTCCAAATTTGTCGATCACTTCCTAAAGCCAGAGGTACCAAAAATCAATTCCTACATCAAGGACACTACCCACTTCCTTGAAAAAATCAAAGAGGTGGGACACGTAGAGAAAGGTGACATTCTCGGGACACTAGACGTAAGTGCCCTATACACCAATATACCAAATGACGAAGGTATAGAGGTAGTTAAGAGAAAACTGACCCAGAATCGGGACAAGAACGAACTACCAAGCACAGCCAGTCTTACAGACCTGCTACGCTTAGTACTCGAAAACAACAACATCCAGTTCAATGGCACGAACTACATACAGATAAGTGGCACAGCAATGGGCACCAGACTGGCCCCATCGTACGCAAATCTGTTCATGGAAGCTCTAGAAATAGAACTCTTGGAAGGCTACCACCTGAAACCCAAAGTATGGTGGAGGTACATCGATGACATTTTCTTTATATGGGAAAATGGACAGGAGGAACTATCAAAATGGATAGACCACCTAAATCAGGCGCATCACAGTATAAAGTTCACGAAAGAGGCTTCAACGCACAAAGTGAACTTTTTGGACACAACGGTCAAAGTAAGCGCTACAGGAGCTCTATACACTGACCTGTACATCAAGCCCACCGATGAGAACACGTATCTCAGATACGACTCGGCACATCCCCCCTCACAAAAGAACAGTATCCCATACTCTCAGCTACTGAGAGTAAAGAGGATATGTTCTGAGGGAAAGGACTACGAGTCAAACGCAAAGCAAAAAATGCAAGATTTCCGGGAGAGGGGTTACCCCAAAAATCTCCTAAATCGTTGCAAAGCCAAAGTGGACATAATTAGTAGAGCAGAATCTCTACAAAAGAGCACCAAAAAAGAGATCAAAGAAGACAAGATCTTCTTGATCAGCACCTTCAGACAGGGACACAAAACCCTACCCTCGATAATACAGAAGAATTGGGAGATACTGGGAAAATCCAGCTCAACCAAAAACCTGTACAACTCGAGACTCGTGAAGGGCCATCGTAGGCCCAAAAACCTGAGAGACCACCTGGTAAGGGCAAGAACTGTATACAACAGCGAAACCCCGAAAAAGAAAGAATGGGACAATAAATGCATCAAAAAGGATTGCAAATATTGCCCGTACATCAAAAAGAGCAAAACCATAAAGTCCAAAACCAAAGGTACCGTGCACAGATGCAAAGATAAGGTTACGTGCAACAGCTCGAACCTTATCTACTGTATAGAGTGCAAAAAATGTGGAGCCCAGTACGTTGGACAAACCAAACGAAAACTCAAAGAAAGGTTATCTGAACATTTGCGGTCCATCCGCAAAAACAGTGGGACGAACGACGTCCCTAAACACTTCAATATGGGAGACCATAACGGAGTGGAGGATGTACAAATATATGTGGTAGACCACATATATAGACATCCAGAGAGCAAACGTGCGAGCTCCCTGAGAGAAGATAGAATACAACTGGATTCATCGTCTCAAGTGCCAAGCACCCAGGGGACTCAACACAATGGATAGCAAATATGGATGAGAACCACCAATGCCATGTCAAAATTTTTTTCTTGACGGATTGAATTCCTCTCCATAACACCAACATTTGGTTGACGGAGGAAAACCCAACCCGACAGAGAAGATTAACCACATTAATTTTCCTGACTCGGTTCTCATGTACATCCATAGTCGACTTCCAGTGACCATTTGAGCAAAACCTGCGAAAACATTCATTGAAAAAGGAATCCACTAAGATTCCCTAAACAAAGACAGGAAAGGGAGCCGTCATATCGAACCCCCCCCCAGTCACAGACCCCAAAAAACTGCTATACAAACGCCTGAAGAGACATATTCTGTCGAAACTAACGAGTAAGTACGGTGGGAGTACAAATGGTCACTCCCCACCACATATGTATACACAGAACACACTCCCCCAAGCCTCAATAGAGGGCAGGAGTGGTAGCACTAAGTTAGTTCCAGCTACTCACACCAGAGGCCACCACCACTCAGACACAGAGTGGTGGCGCCACAGGTAGAGTAAACAAAGCCAGGAACAACAGCTGCAAGGATTGGCTAACACACAGATTCAAGTGTCTTTGTCTGCTAGATCAGCCAAAGAAAACACAGGATCTAGGTCACCTGACCGCACACAACCGACCATGGTCAAGTTCTGTAACTCACAGGTAAATTTCCGCGCGAAATTCGCCGAAAGCCGCGCTCAAATCGGTCACTTACTCGCTAGTCGTGAAGCAGCCTTGTCCCACACCATAATAGAGGTTGAAGGTGGATATGCCTTCCTTGTGAAATTCGCTCCTTTTTTAAACCCTCAGTCTATGCCCCTCCCCCCCCCCTAACTTCTGAGAGAAATCAGCAGCCCTATAAGGGACTCGCTGCGACGGCTCACTGAATACTGCACCTTCAAAGCCCCCTGTATTGCCCACAGCTAACCTGTACCTAACCCCCTACATTAAAGTCTCCATAGCGGGAAATATTTCCGTTCCGAGCAAATTGTCCCCTTAGGCGGGGTGTTCCCTTAGGCGGGGTGTTCCCTTAAGCGGGGTGTCCCGCAAGAGGGGTTTTACTGTACACAGTTATAAAGCAACAGACACCTAGCTTGAATGTTGGCGAAGACAAATAGTTATTTGTTTATTCATTCTGATTGTTTTCATACATGTCAGACTGCGTCCAGTATAGGCAGGGTTGGGGTGTATGAGGTCAGCACCCGGCCCTGTTTGGAGACAAGGCTGGGTATACTGGCTATGTTTAAGGTAGATTTGGGCGAATTTACAAAGTCCCATGAAGACACATAGAACAACTCTTCACCCCTTGATGGAGAAAAGGGTGTGAATATTTTACCTAAGTGGGCAGGTGATATTGGGCTGTTATTACATACTGTAATATCGAGTTGACGGAGCTCTTTGGGGGCGGGGTTAAAAACATATCGAAAGTCCTGAATTCACCGACACACAAGATATATCTAGATTGGTCACTATTTGGTTGTCTTGTTAAATCGGGCTAGGTTTTAATAATCGCGTGCCTATTTGTCGTGATGCGTCTTGAGGTGTCACGGTGGTGGAGCACCAAAACATACACACGACATCGCGCGGCTACCAATCTCACTGTATTATGTGTGTCGGGGGGAATCAGCACTTGCGGACCGCTAAACAGGTAGAGCCTCTCGGACGAGATCCAGTCTAGTCCGCTTCCCATCCTGACCATTGTTTCTCTAGAACGATTAATACTGGCTCTCGTGTATACATGCTGCCGACATCTAATTGCAAATCTAGTGGTCTGAACCATTTCTCTTCGCAACTCAGGTCCAGGGTCAATAGAATTTAGAAGGGTTATATACTGCGTTGACCGTGTCACTATGTGTAGTGTGGAAGGCGATACGTCTGCATCCAGATACACTGAGACTGCCGACTGGACCCACGTGTTGCTTGTTGCACTTTTGACATCTTGTTCAGCAGATATTCTGGATTTCGAAAATAATATGATTTAAAACTCACCCAGTCCGTTGTTGTAGTCTTTGATCTTCAAGGAATTCTTCAACATCATTAACATCAGCATGTTTTTTCCAGTATTTCTTCTTGTTTTTACTGAATCGCTTACGTTTGCGTGTACCTTCGTCTTCCATTTTTGAGCGGAAGTGGTCCATATATTGAACTGTTCCCCTTCCTGACAGCATTATTTTCATGGGCTTGTGACGTGAAGGGGCCCGAGGGGCCAGTTAAATCTTACCGACTATAGTTCTACTATCTACATCTAGACAGCAGCACTAGAGGAATGAGAGGCCATAGCTTGTTACCAGGGTCCTAAACGATTTCTCTATTTTTCAACCTTCTACAAGCAGCGATACAAACAATAACAATGGCGTCGGAAAAGCAGGGAGCAGCACTTCAGTTGTCTGCTGTTGATATAAAACTTGAAGAAAAGCAGGTAATTTAACCTTTATTTGTATTACTTATGTGTGTTATAATTCTGTATCTGCGCCTGATGTTGTAAGATTTAACTGTAAAACGTTGCATTATGTTTTATGGCGTCACTTCCCGGTGTATCATGTGAAGCCCGAGTGTCAGTGAGGAATGAAGCACTGAAGGAATGCAACACTGTCACTAGTCAGACGAGTCCGACCCTATACACTGGTACACTAATACGGGAACCGTACAGTTAGGGTCGCCCACGACTACACTGTCACTCAATGACTCACTTGGTGAATGGCCACGGGGAAGAAAACTATTTCTTACACCAGACACCAGTCTCAGTGTATAATGAGTAGCATTTGCACCTTTCTTGCCAGCATTGGTGTCTCACCCAGCCCCAAGGCCGGGGGTATGGGTATCAGTTGCTAGAACCGTCCGGACACTCCCGTGACTATGCTTCGCCGGGCGCACGTTCCGGTTTTCTGGTAAACGACGCTCTCTCACGGCCGGCAGACCACGCTCGGACACTGCTTACAAGTGTTTTTTATGCCACTAGACGTCTAGAGTAATAACAATATTGACCAATCAGAGAGCAGGATGTCAGCTACTATGAAAAAAGTTCTGTTGGTCGTTGAGTCAATATTTATCTTTTAGTAATACAAAAGCATAGACAGGGTAGGATAATTAGTAGAAACCGAACGAGAGTTAGACTTGACAATGTTTATGCCACGACGGGAAGGTCGTGAATTACTACACGAGGCGCAGCCGAGTGTAGTGAGGAGCAGACCTGACCAGAGTGGCATAGACATTGACCAAGTCTAAATCGAGTTCGGTTTCGTATTTATCCTACCCCGTCTATGCTTTTGTATTACTAAAAGATGAATATTGAATTAAGGACCAACAGAACTTTTTTTTCATAGTAGCTGACATCCTGCTCTCTGATTGGTCAATATTGTTATTACTCTAGTGGCATAAAAAACACTTTATTTCACGGCTTGCCACATAAAAATTCCCTATGTTAAGTCTATGGCGTTTTTTTATTAGGGATAGGATAAATATGAAACCAAACTCGAGTTAGACTTGTCAGTGTCTATGCCACTCTGGTCAGGTCTGCTCCTCACTACACTCTGCTACGCCTCGTGTAGTAATACACGACCTGCTCATCGTGGCACAAACATTGTCAAGTCTAACTCTCGTTCAGTTTCTACTAAGTATCCTACCCCTCCACCCCTTCTGAGTGACACAGGGACTGGTCTCATCTGTAATTGGCCATGTAGACTGGCGCGATTTTGCACCACACTTCCTAAGCAGAGGTCCTGGCTACTGGTCAGGATATCTGTTGGGAGATTGATACCCTATCACTTTGATCTCAATTGAGACAGCGTCAGGGGCAGGCAAGATTTATTGCTATGACAACACAGGCGGCCAGGGAACTAGAGGAGGGGAGGGGGGAGGGGTAGGCGGAACTATAGGGTTACAGGGAGTGGCTTGGGGTCATAAACAGGAGATTCTGGTCAGAGTGGACAAGTCTTTGATTCATGGGCCAGTCAGAGAAGGGCACATACTATAATGAATTGTATTCCGATTTTCTTTAATCATTTAATGAATGTTCATAATTAAAGACTTGAGCAAGTCTAATTATAGCCGTATAGAGTTGATTGATATACATGTACATGTTATATAATTCTTTATATGAGGTAATGTAATAATTAGTCATGGGCGACCCTAACAGTACGTTCCCGTACTAATATTATAAAAATAAAATAGGTCAGGAAGGCATATTAGGGACTAAGGTGGGATCCGGATTCAAATAGTGTTTCCCTAGAAATTCTTATAGATTGAGTTGTGCTGCTTATCTAATTAGTTTAAGTAAGGATTTGTTTGTAAATAATAACTAAAACACTGGTCTTAAATTATAATGTAAAAATATTGCATCATTTCCAACAAAGCCTTACTTCTACATTTTCTGCCTACCACGACAATACTTTAACATATGGCACATATCACAAAAGGAGCTTTATGCTACTTTTCTATTTTGATAACAAACCAGTCCATTTTGACTTCTACTATGAGTACAATAAAAGTTGAGGTATCACAATGATCCACAAAGAAATCTCTTCTTGATTAACCTGGGCTTTGATTTTACTTCCATATGGAATTCTATGGAATCTTATTCATATTCTAGAAATCAAACATTTTGCCTAACTTTTACCATGATTTCAGAGAAAATGTGTCAAAAATGAAAACAGATAAACCACCTCAATAAATCCAAAATATGTATGACAATAAAGCTCATAATCTCTGGTTTAGTATGGTACCCTTTGTAAATATGTATCTCTTTTACAGCCTAAGTTATGAGAAATTTTGTATAGCAAGTCAAAAATAACTAGTTTTCAGTCCCCAATATGGTTCCGAGGCCTATAGTGTATAGGGTCGGACTCGTCTGACTATGTAATAATAGTTTAAGGGGTCACCCCGCTTAAGGAGACAATTTGCTCGGAACAGAAATTTTTCCCTCTATTAAGAGTTCATTTAAACCCCGCTTAAATCTGTATTTATGGTGCACGTTTGTATAGGACAGGCTGTTGTCACAACCAGAACAATAGACTAAGCATTCCTGAGCGGTCCCAGGCAGCCGGAGTGTGTTGTTTCAATGGTAATCCCTACATCTCTAGTGGCTCTGGGCGGGCCACAGTGAGTGGATATTAGTACCAGTGAGTTTCGCGCCCGCTGAAGGTGGCGGGTAAAGGGCCGATTCCACCAACACACACAATTTAGCAAGATTCGCCCCGATTTGGTTGTCTTGCTAAATCGGGCTAGGATTGAATCATCTCATGCCTATTTGTCGCGATATGTCTTGACACCACTCGCCTACGTTTTGAGACAACGGAGGTATGACACAGTAAGACACTACAAGACATATCAAGATATACCACGGCAAATACATCCTGTTGGTGGAATCGGCCCTTAAGAGGCCCGCTTACAGGTGCCTAGCGGTGTATTGAGGGGATGGGGGTGGGGGAGCAGTGGTGGGGGAGGAGGGGGGGGTGGGAGCGGGGTGTGAAAGCATGAGTTCACCTGGATGCCTACCTGGGACTGTGAGACTGTTCATTGAACTGTGTTGGATGCTGTAAATATCAATCTTTTTTTTTTATTTATCTATTTATTCTCTTTCTATTTTTTTCTTATCAATTATGTATTTATTTTCCATGTATTTGCTTAGAATTGGTTATTTGATGAACATTTTCTTTAATACCCAACATTTCCTTCATTTGTAAAGGTATACTTTACTATGTAACCCATCGACACACTGAAAACCCCGCTTAAGCGGGTGACCCCTTAAGCGGGTGACCCTTAAGCGGGTGACCCTTAAGCGGGTGTCCCCTTAAGCGGGCACTTTGCTCGGAACGGAGGGTGGCCCCTTAAGCGGGGTTTTACTGTCGTTGTTTAAGGTGATAGATGCCGGAGATACTGCATAGCGCTTCTGGAGCCCAACGGTTCATGGACGCCTTGAGCCTTTCTGTGAACTCATTGAGCCTACCCTGTGTTTTGGTGGCCTTGAGCCTCTAAATGTAAAAGTGTAAAACTGGCCCCGCTTCGTAGCCAGCACCCCTCAGTTTTCAGCGGGTGACGGACGGACGCTATGCTTTTTTTAAAATTTATGTGCAAAAAACCCAGTTTGTGGGTTTATATCTTGATTCACAATAGGCAATATATGATTATTTGTCATTGTTTATTACATGGTTTGTCATTAGTGCGAGAGTGTAGACCTGTCTATGGATAGCCCACTCATGGGCACCTCATGCGAGGCGAATTAGAACCTATATGCTTGCAATGTCATGTGATTCTCTGACTGAACCATCTTATGTTATCTTGTCAGGCAACAAAAGGGTCTAGCGACAAGTATCTGAAAGGTATAATGTCACAGTCTGTGTACAGTGTATTTTAAAACAACCAATAAGAAAGAAATCCTGGCCTTCCTCAGGGAAACCAAGATCTTTGAAAAGCTATAAAAAGCATAATAGAAGGGGAAGTTTTAAAAGAACTCTCCTTGCTACTCAAAGGAGCACTTGGAAATCATTGGAGAAATACATGATTGCAAAGACTTCAAACAATGAGGAAGTCTGGAAAGGACCTGCAATTGTTGACTGGACATAAAATCATTAAAACAAACAAACAAAGTGCCCATTACTCAGCGGCGATGCTCATACCGCCACCATACGGCCACCGCCGTGAAGTGGGCCTCAATATAAATATTTTTGGTAGATGCCTGGTAAAATTGAAATCTGGCTTATCTGCTGGCCACGCCCCTGAGGCCATCGCTCGGTCAAACACGGCTCAGTGATGCCTCAAGCCTTCTGTAATACACTGCAATCACAGCTAACCCTATCGCTAAGTATGTATAACTGCGGTGATATGAATGTTTGGAGCAGAATCCCATGGGTTATGATGGAATCGCTGAACTTCCTCTAGGAATAAATTTAAGCAGGTATTATAAATGATTTAAGCTTACACACACAATCCTCCAATTATAAAGGATAGGATTATATGTCATTGTTTGGCCAACTCAGCCGCGTATCTCTGAACCCACTCTCACCTCGGGCCTAGAGGAAAAAGGTCTATTGCTGATTTGTACATGACATGTTTTAATTTCATTTGTAGGTATTAGTGCATGTGTTACAAGCATTATCTCATACATATGTGTATAGAACATGGAGGTGATGTCACTTTTGAAATTACTCATAAATATTCACCCCTCATCTCCCATCAAGATGGCTGATTACACTGGCTAGTGAAAACGAAGCGTACTGTCCAGTTTAGAAAGCGTGCTGATTATGAAGTGTAGTGTCTTGTACGACATAACTTCTAATGTTACTATCAAAAAATGCTTTTCAATAAACATTCACCTAGTTATATGAAATGCTACTCGGGTTCACAACAGTTGTATACACATCCATAATCAATTTATGCTGTTGTTAGCGAACCAAATTGGTCTACACTCAGGCGTTGTTAGATGAAACAAAATGATTCACTGGAATAGATATATTACATATTTATCTTTCTTCAGGATGTTTAAATCAGAACATAACAGATTGATTCTGAGATATATGTAGTGCAAACCGATAGATGTATCTCATGTCTGTTAGTGACTGATTTTGAGGGAACTGAAACGGGAGTCTGGCCAAGTCTAACTAGCATTCACCAGACTTTGCAGGACACTTAAATCTCACAATATCTCTTACAGGAGACTTTCAGCAATGTACCATTAGGGATTGACGAAGAGAAGGGGAAGAAGAAGAAAATACCCAGAAGAATTTTACATTTTAGTGATGGTATTCTTGAAGAATACTCCACAGATGAGGAAGAAGAAGTTGCACCACCACCGAAACCAATGGATCCTGTAGGTTGAAAAAAGACTTATTCATAACATTCATTACATGTACCTGCTCTGAATTAATATTGGTAAGCTAATATTGACGAATTTATACGCGGGGCTGCCACACAGGGAAAATTAGAATTTTGAAAAATGTCAGATTAATCTCACCCGTGTCAGGGAAAATGGAATTTCCAGATGTTTATGTAAAGAACTTGCCACCTCTGATTAACGAAAGTAAAATATACCAGATTCCACTCTGCTGAATATATCAATTTCAATTAGTTATTTTAGCATGAGCTTGAATGTTTTAGAAAATGATATAAAACATCGCTACCTGCGTTCAGGACACCTTGAACACCTTGATAACCATGGAATACAGATATTATTCCACTAATAAAACTTGAGAGCTTTGAAATGCCTTTCTTTATAAGATAGTCTGTTAGACAGCAGCTGTTTTGGGGAAGTACCTTAATCTTTAATATATGGTGAATCCATAGGTACTATAGCTGGAGTAATTTTTATTCTCTCATGCTATACTCTCATTATCACAAATTGAAAATAAAAAGTTATAAATATATGAAATCATAAGAATCTGGTGGCATCAAACTATATATATGTATGATATTGGTGGCCCTACTTACAGTCATGTGCCAAACATAAGGGCCTCGATGTGATCCAGAACCATCAGCTTGGCTACCGGATTTGCCAAGAAAGGTTTAAAGTACCATGTTTCAAAACTTTTTTCTGAAATTAAAAAGATGAATGTGAGCAAAGGTCGGCTGTAGAGTGGTTGGAGGCAGCTTATTATAAAGATTTTCCTCTACAGGTAATATTGTATTTTACCACGGAAAAATCAGAGAATTTCAGCAAATCCTGATTGTAACAACCCTGAAGTAATCAGGGGCACAGACTGAATATACTAGTACTCGTAAATTGTTATATGGGTGCCCATTAGAAAGTTATTTTGATGAAAGATGAAAGAAGTGTACCACAAACCACAACTGAGTCATGATTATGTTGGACGATTTTTTAATGTTGCATCTCTCGCATACATTCAATTTAGAATCGTTGGGTAGGAATATCTGAGCGTTTGCCTGCTAGTTTCGATCTGCGTGGCCTTCTTCAGGGCTAGCAGCTAAAATGGTTTGATTAAAGTTTGATTTTTAATACCGTTTGGAAAAATATAGTCTATGAATGGCAGTTTTCCGAGGTTTTTTTCGGGTTCTCAATTTTATATTGTACCATATCAGTATCATAACATAAATAAAGAGACTTCATTAGGTTCTCTGAAGATATATAATATCAAATGACTCATTGTGAAAATGAAACATCAGCCGAATAGTATATACATAACA
The DNA here is from genome assembly GCA_950022655.1 of Alentia gelatinosa. NCBI lineage: Eukaryota > Metazoa > Annelida > Polychaeta > Phyllodocida > Polynoidae > Alentia > Alentia gelatinosa. Next base: position 107,850,937 of record OX465581.1, read on the forward strand.
ATATAAAAATTTGTCAAATGAGATTGACTATCATTGACTAAAACCATTGACAAAATTCGGGTGCTGACAAAAGCTCTCAGTATATTAGATTTAGTGAGGCCTCTCTAATCAATGCGCAAGGTATTAACTACGTTGGTAACAGATCCAAATGTCGTTTTAACAAGACGTGGCAAAAACACCTCTGCTACAAGCCGATGCTACCTTGAATGTGACAACTTCCTGTCAGTTTTTGAACCTGGTTGCTATGATATCTCCAGGAAACCATTGTCCAACACAGACAACGCATTACCCAACCATGGAAACTGATCATTGATCCGCTTCCCACTCTCCAAGCACCTTCTGGGTTTGGATTAGTGGAAGTCAAAAAAGTTTAATGACTGGCAACCTAATAAATAATATCAGGGGGGTTGGGGGTTCAAGGTTTCATCCGGTTCGGACTCTTCAGGCATCTTAAGTAAGGCTAGATCAAGGCATGTGATTTTGTCACTATTTAGGGGCCAGGAAAATTATCCTGGGCCCCACCCAATTGTGGGTTTATATCTTGATTCACAATTGATTCACAATAACAGATGCTCTAACCCAGAAACTGAAATAATACTGGACTTGTCATATTTTTAGAAAAAGCTGAAATGGGGTCCATGGTTTTGGTATTACCTGTCTACGACAGCTTGCAGATCCATAGGAGGTAAGGCTTAAACACATTTCTAACCTAAAGTGGTATGAACAACTGACTTGCTAAATGATACGTGGCAATGGTAACTGACTTCTTGTCTGCCTCCCATCATTTTGAATATACCAAAGTAGACCTAGATACGAAAGATAGGTAAAATAATATTCTATGGGATACTAGGATGAATCTGCAGATCGGTGTGGAAAGTCCTAGAGTATTCTAAAGTGGGTGAGGATCGAAAGCGAGTTCAAAGAGTTTGTTTCCGAGCAACCCGCAAAGGGGCGTTTTACAATGTTAGGTTACATCCGATGCCTCTAATACTTGTATTCATACCCAAGAATATCCTTCTGTAATGAAATCGCTTATAAAAGAGTATACTTATAGATAATTTTGCACAAGTGAACATAGATTCAGACATGATGTAATCATAGCATCAATCAAGAATAGTTCAGATATTTCTAATATTAAGAGGTACATTCCACCCTCGCTTTCCAGTCCTCACATGTCCATTTTGTCAGTCCTGTTTATCTAACCATACAATATTATTTCTACAAGGACAATCATTCAGACAGTTGTTATACTAACTTGTTTGCATCTCCCTCAGCGGCCGATTTCCTCGGTGAGAAGCTAGCTTGGTTCTTCGGCATCACCTCCCCGAAGTATCAATATGCGATTGATGAATTCGAAAAAATGAAAGCAGAGGTATTTATCTTACACAAATTAATCAAGCTCCTACATTAACACATCAGCCTTTATTGACTTAACCAAGAATTCAATTGTTTTAAAGAATTTTTATAAAAGTAGACTTTAGTTGATAGTAAGATAAGATGTACCACCTGCCTATCATCCAGCATCAATCCGTTTTAAATCTATCTTTCGTTAGCTATTGATATTTGATATTGGAGTGGTTCACGCTTGTATGCCCCTTTAAGAGACATGTTTTTTTATTAACCTTTTTTTATTTAGAAAATATGTTGGGTTTATAAATCAATATCTCGATTTAGAAAATGGTGTCATTTATTTCACGTCACTTAACATGGAAACTCCACGCTGTGATGATGTGGCACGCAATATGCCATCCAAGCGGTAGCTGCACTGCAATGCACTTTGCCAAGTCATAGCACTATACTAGATCTTTTAAGGAGTACCTCAATATATACGATAAACAATCATCTTAAACTACTATTATGTTTCTCTAACTTTATATTATCGCTCCCACATATGTAATAGAACAAAAGGTGTGTGTTAGAAAATGCACAAGGAGATATATATCTTATATCTTTGTTTTTCTACTCAGAAAATTCAGTTTTTATTTTTATTGTTGTTGTTATTTTTGCTTTGTTTTACCAAAAACAAACATTACTTTCATTATATGCTACCACATACATCAAGCCCAAATCCAGTCACACCACGAACATGTTTACTTCGCTTTAGGTTGATGTGCCTTCTTATGCTTTAAATCTGGTATATGCAAGCTTGATACCAAGCTCACTGCTCATCTTTGCCTAACACTGGTATGTTACCAGACCCTTTCTCAGATTAGAAAATTACATAGCTGTCAGAAATTGATACACATTAGTAATTAAAATGTATCCACCTGATTTTAACACAAAACATTTAGTCCAGATTATTAACCCACATTTCCGAGATGAGGGACCACATGAATCTGGTATCTAATTTGTAATCACAGCAGCAGCTATCAATCATTTTTTGATGTGGATAGATTGTTGGCCGGCATGGTGGCTAGATAAGATTGGTCTTCAATTTGTGTGTGGTTCCATCACATTCAGACCCACATGTGCATTGATGTATAAACGCTGGGTCCAATTGAATTCCACCAGGTATTTCGCCTTTGCCGAGTCTGGTGCGGCATAGACTGTATTTATCGATCATCATTTTTTTAAGATGATCTCAAGCAGTATTTTCCTCAAATGCTCTCACTCACTACCCAAATGTCATAGGGGAGAAGCTCTGCACACATTTTGATGATGTCAGTGCATGCAGGACACGCCATTTCAATGTAGCACTCGAACTGTCAGGACATCGTCTTGTTTGCTCTGTAGATGTTGTTTTCAGATAATCTGGTATTCATCAGTTTGAGAAATATGTATTGATAAGTAAATGTGTCTAATTGAATTATATCAATTTTCTTATGTGTAGACATCCATTTTTCCAAATATATGGAAGGCCATTGGAGATAATGACTATATCATCATGAATTGTATGTTGAAGGAAGAAGAGGAGAAAAAGCTGCAGGAACGTGAAGCCGAGGCAGAGCAACAGAGGGAGGCTCAGCAACTCAATACCCTTGAAGAGGGCTTTGAGAGTGTCTACAAAACACCAAATGAGGATGATCACAACACCCAACACGGTGATAAAACTCCTACGGCAGCACATCTGAATAAAGATACAACCAACTTGAAGTTTTAATCGAGGAATTGTTTCTGCAATTTCTATTTTCTAGTTCAAAAGCAGGAACCATAAAGCCAGAATGATAATTATGTTGCCTGTGAGGTTTACCTTTTAGCTGCAAAAGTTTTCACAGTTTGAAACTAGTTTTATTTCAGAAACTCTTTTTACTTGTCGTATCTAAATAAGAAAACGTGTATTTATGCAGAAAACTATGCTGTGATAGATATGTAAGTTCAAATTATATAACAGCTGTATCATCTGGAAATTCACACTTTGAGATTTAATGGGAATATATGTATGGTGCAGTAGAATTTTGAAAGAGTGCCCGTGTATATATTATGGATAGTATCGCTATTCTCAAGTTCAAGTTAGGTAAGAGCTATATCATTTGAAAATTCACATATTGAGATTTAACGGGAATGTGTGATAAGTTGAACTTTGAAAGAGTGCTGTGTTTATTATGTATTTTATCGCTTTTCGCTGGAGATATCCTCCTCTTAGTTAAGAATGTGATTGAAAATTGTGCCTTTCGGTAGTCCTCATATTTATATACGTTAATGATGAAATTAGGTTACTCAATTATGTATAGATTGTCCAGAAGTGTAAACTTGTTTGTTCAAGTGATGTAATTCATCATCGTGTACATTGTCATCACTGTATTATTACATATATTTTATTTGTTTCTCTTACTTCATATGCATTAATGAATATGTGATATGTTCAGGCAGTGTAATGAAAAGATTTTTTTTCTTTTTGGATGAAAATAAATTTGAAAGCATATAGCTCAGCTTACACTTGATGGACTTCAAGTTCAATGTAAAATAGTATCGTTATGGATCCGTTCTCTACCTAGATCCCGATGTTCAAATCCTTAGAATTATGTTATCACTTATGTTAAAGTTTATGTAAGTTTATGTAACCGAGATGCCTCAACACTTCGTTTAGCAAGCCCCCCTTATTCCTGTACTCAACCAGTCACTACCAGTACCATTGAGTATGGTAGGTGGGTATCAATTATTCCAGTTGATTTCATGTTGCTATATGAAGTCATATGGCTTCCTGAAGATTTGGGTTTAAAACCATTCGGTACACATAGAAAAGGGTGTATAGAAAAGACACAGATCACCAGTAACACACGACTGACGAGGCAAAAGTTAATGGTTATGTGAGAGTGCGATGTATACAAATTACTACATGTTAGGTCATAGTTAAGAATATAATTACTATATATTTCGCTTGAAGGAAAAAAGTCTTGAAAACGGATTATAACATTAGGAGAATTCGAAAGCCGACTTGTTACTACAATAGCATCCATAATAGAAGTGCGAGTCATTGTTTCTGAAGTACAAAATGATAGTGAACCTATGTAGTATGGCACGGCAGCCCCCCGTCCGAAATTACTACGGACGGGACAACTGAGAGTTCCCAAAAACTAGGACAGCAATATGGATGAGACAATTTAATCAAAAGTTTTACCGATTTTTTGATACTTTTATTATGTTCATTAAATGGAGGTATCTTGTAATGTTTGTTTCATGATTGAGCTAGCGAACTATGACGTCAGTCAGAACAGTGTTGTAAAGGGGGGCGTCCACCAACCACGACAAGGCTACGACAATGGCTTTCCGATAAGGTCCATGACAGCTCTACGATTGAAAGCCTTGTCATAGCCTTGTGACAAGAGGCCACAACAGGCTGCAACATGAAGCTTGTCGGGGGCCTTCCGACAAGGCTACGACAATATCGAACATGTTCGATTTTTGCTACGACTGGACCTTTGTCGTAGAGTTGTGGTTTCCTTGATATCACTGTCGTAGTGTGTCGGAACCATGGGCGCCTTTTTTACGGCAACCAGCAACGACTATGACACGCCCTGACACCGCTGTCCCGACACTGCTCTTCTCACGACAAGGCTGCGACAAGGCACCAATAGGAACTTTCATGTCAGCACTTGTCGTAGCCTTGTCGTGGTTGGTGGACGCCCCCCTTAAGGTAGCAATTGCGCACAATGCTGTCACTAGGGACGGTATTTTCTATCGAATGCTTTCAATGGCTATCTCATTCTTGAGATTCAAAATATGTTTTTTTGCCTCAATAAACAGTAGTTCCATCCTTTGGGGAATCATCATGCATATATGTTTGTGCTAGATTAATGTGACAATTATCTTATTTGATTTGGTCCCAGCATCTCTGTTGTTGACAATGACCTTAGTGACAGTATCAATAGACGCTCGCTTTTACAACCTTCCTGGTGACAGAGGAATGTTATGATGTCAACTTTGATATAGTATTAAAGTTTATTTGCAAAGTAGGTACGATATCTACGGTTGACAGAGAGGCAGGTTGGTGGGTAAGCAGTCTAGCGGTTGACAGGGAGGCCGGTTGATTGTTGGTCAGGGAGGAAAATTGGTAGGGATTTAGGATATTGAGTAGGCAGGCTAGTGGGTGGGCAGACACCATATATCATCCACACCAATATTCCTCATCTGCACGTACAAGGTCACATCTGCATATGGCCTATACTAATATCCATAGGATTAATATACTTGATTTAAGCACAAATATTCCCAGTTAACCTTTCATTTTGTTTGTCCCTTTTCCTCTTCCTCTTGATTAAACATAACTATATAAACCACATGCCCCCCCCCCCCCACACACACACACTTGTCATGCTTGGTAATGGGAACCGAAACCCTTCCCCTACATGACGGTATTTATGGCACCAGATTATCTTTTTTCACACGTTCCAACCAGCCAGCCCCTATATACCCCTAAAATTAGCCTCCTTGCAAACTCCTCCTTGGCTTTAGTGAGATCCAGCCTCTCTGCCTTGGGTGGTTTTACATTCTTGGTCTGTACATTTCTTGTCTGTGGATTTAAAAAAAACAGATCTTTTAATTCCCTCAGTAGCTAAATACAGATTATTAGTTATAAACGACTTTTAGGACCTCAGGTCCTTATCTATAGGTGTTTTTATGCGCAGATCCTATAGGGCTGTGCATTTGACTGTTTTGCCTGCGACAAGTTTAGAAAGGAGCCAAAACCATCTCTTTCTATAACATCTCAACAACTCATTAAACCGCTAAGGTGGGAGAGAATCGGCCATTAACCTCCTGCTGGTAATGATTGACACCTGTGGGGACGGTAAAAAAATCGGGTCGGAGAAGTAAGTGTATCACTATAAATTTTAACAGTTTTCTCACCGACCTGAGGAATTCAAAGAAAAGAGGCGTAGTTGGGAAGAATCGGCGTATCGATGGTTTATTGTTTGTTAAGTCATTTTTAAAGGCCTACCAGACGACCTGCAACGAAATCCTACCTATCGTCTTCTAATACAATGCCTTCTGCTACTGATTTTTTTTTTTTAATTTGGAGTGTCTATTCTCAGATAATTATACACATAGTTAAGATATCAAATCTAAGGGGTGGTTGATAGGTAGGCAATTTCTTCAGTTCGTTCAAATTTTGAAAGTGCCGATCCAATAATGCCAAGTTTACACTGTGCGACTGGAGGTACCGAGATACGCCCAGTCTGATAATAGTTGTATCTCTGAGAGTATAACGCGGCAAAAAGCGCAGTGTGGACAGCGCGCTTCCCGCTAGTCTGAGATTGGAGGTATATAGTGTTTAATTTGAATACGTCCATATTTGGCGCGCGCGTATGGAGCGTACACAACTTACTGATCATGTATACGAGCGCGTATTGGCTGTATTTGTCGCCCGGTCCATTTATACATGTATATATATATATAAGTGTGGTATATGTATACGTGTGCGTATAAGTACAGATAAAAAATAAAAAAGGTTTACCCACAGTCCCGAAACATACATTACCAGCTGCACCTAGCACACCTCTACAACCATTCCGACCTGCCCTACCTGACAACCCTAGGCCGCCTCGGCCAAGCACGGTTAGACATGGTTAGTGTGCCTGAATGAAATCTGCTCAGATATATTTTGGTCGGAGATATTCACCGAGTTCGAAGGACGAGGTGAATTTATCCGATGTAAATATCGAGGAACACATGGAATTCAGACACACTCACTGTGTGTCCTTGTTATCATTTAGAAATGATAAAAAAAAACATTTATTATATACAACTCACTTATTCAATAATGAAAGTAGCCACGTGGTACGGTGGGACATATGAATATTCTTTCGTGACAAACGGAATCTGTACTCCTGATCAGTGAAAGTGAGACATTCACCGACGGGTATGTCATCTACGTTCACATTTATTATTTCGGTTTGACCTATAGGTCAAGACCGAAATATATTAGGGGAGACGGGGAACGGTTTTTGCGGCTTACATTATAATACATTAAAGTAATGTATTCTGAATAATTAGAGTTCGATACCGCCGATACCGGGCGCGGGCGGCAACAGCGGTGTATTTTTATATATTGTATAGGCACCCGTTGCGGTTCAGTGTATTTATATATATATATATATTGCAACAGGCTTCCACCTCTCTCACTCCCTCCCTCCTTCCCTCCCTCCCTCCCTCCCTCCCTAGCGGGTAGGTATTCATTGAACCGCAACGGGTGTGCTGGTGACCTATTTGACTGGGGCCTGTTTCTTAATCTACTTGGATTTTAAGTTATCAAACTTTAAATTAATTTCTACACCAGCGGCCCGTGGCTCACCCCGGCTCGGCTCCCGGCGGCTCTCTTTGATCTTAACTTTGATCTTAACTCGTAATTTACGAGGTTATAAAAGGAGGAGGTGTCGTCGGGAAGAGTATACATGTCGGTGTCTTATAGGTATAATATATGAAACGGGCCCCTGATATTGGCGCCCGCACCCGGTGTCCAGAGCCTTCAGATTGAGGGAGGGAGGGAGGGAGGGAGGGAGGGAGTAGTGAACCTGCTAAAACGGCAGATACCCATGTTCAAAACACCATTTCCGGAGGCCAGTAAGAACGAGGCTTAGCGCTAAACCTATGGGGGTTTTAGGCTAGAATTTTGTTTTTCGTCTTGTTCGTTACTTTTGAAGTTTAGTTTACATTATCGTCTCTGAATAACTCTGTCCCAAAGCTACGATGACAGTTGGTGTTTTGTGAAAGGGCATCTGTGGTTTCAGCGGGTTCAATTTGGCTCCCTCATGGCGCCTTATTATTAGGCTACGCCCGATGAGACCCGTATACATACGCGGAAAATGAATATAGGTAGACTAAATTCCAATGCTGTTTGGATACAATCTGGACCGTTTGTTACAAAATGATCACTTCCCTCAAGGCAAAAACCAAAATGTCATTTTCTTTTTCCAGATGAATTAATAAGATGCTCTCAATTATGTTCGACTCAAAATTTTACATTAATAAACCTCATCCCTGACATACGGACTGCAAAATGTCTCCGTTGCGCGACAAATTGACGGTACTACTCCAGCGACGCACCAAGGGACAAAAATCGCTGACTAGTACAAAACGGGGATAATTTTTCGCATACTGGAACACTTTATTACTGACATCTGCGATCGTAGAAGTGTGTCGAAAAAGCATATGGGGGCGAGAATTGACGTCATTACGGTATTGGTTAACTGCTGTGGATAGTGGATAGGCCTCGTTGAGTGTGGTGTCAATTATCAGAATATTAGTTTATGGGAAAACCCTTGTTTCCTGTCATTTGTCTATATATGATCGGGTTATCGACACGAAATGGACAAGCTTAAATAGAATCATAAACGTATTTAAACATAACCAGCATTTGAAGAACATCTACTTCTTTTTATTTATCGAAATGGAAAAACAAAGTCACAAAAGAAAACGCACTTCCTCATTACTCACCTACTTTGACTGATTACAAATTTAACAAATGTGCGTGAAAGGAAGCAGTGTTTTCTGTTCGGTAGTGCCTTCTAAAACGAAGAAAACCCAACCAGTGTTGATATTCAAGCTAAGACCCGGAAAAAATAACGTCTCTAAGACGTGATTTTAGGTGTTTGTTTCCTTGTCTCTATTCTCGTCCACTAGCAGCACGTCCGCCTTGGGTCTCCCGCCATCAGTTAACCGGTAGCCCATTCAGATCCGATGTTTTTATATTGCGTTGTTTTGTGTGTTTGACATCACAAGGTTTGTCTGGTGGATGTTAATTTTCGTGTACATCCACACACACGGCAAAATTCTCTCATGGATACGTGTGTGAAGGCGGAGGAAGGCAGCGGCGCCAAAGTGCTGATTGCACTGCCACTGCCGCCTCGTTGCAGACGCTCTGTTCAGTCACTGCCTCCTTGGCATCATCCAGGCACTGTTGACTGCCTTTTATGGCAAATCCACACGTGCCCATGCCATATAAAGGCTCCATGAGTGATCATTCCTTATATGCCAGCAACCCATGACTTCCTAAACGCATACATTACAAGCATGATAAATAATTCAGTATAATTGATCACAACAGTCGGCGGCATGGCGTTTGATAGGCACAGAGGCAAACCTACGTTTCAAGGACTTTCCGTTAAAGCTGTGTTTTAAGGTGGTCTGAGTATTTGTGAATACAGTATTTGGTAGCTACTTAGGTAATTTCGAACATGTTACGGTTTTCTGATTTCTTCGGTGACAGCTGATACTTTCTGGCAGCTCCGCTGTGTGCTACACGTGGTTACCCTGTTGTTTACTTCCTAGCTGACGACTTTGGCCCACCATATTTGGCCCTAGCAGCCATATATGGAGACCCCGCACTTCCAAACTTGGCGAGCCTCACAACTGAACGTAAATGTGCGATTCATTCGCAAAGAACTACTTTTGCCATAAATGTCATACGGTCATCCCTTTATGGAAAGATACATGTAGGTGCCTCTAAAACACTCTTGACATTAATGAAAATTGTATTCTTGTAAACAATATGAATGGGGCTCCCAGTTTCTTTTTCCTGGTGTAGCGACTCTGTGCATCATGCCACAGCACTATTTTCTCCGTGCGGAGTAGCAAATCCGTGTTGCGCAGTTTCCTTTTGGAGAAGGCAGCAAGTGCGCGTAGTGTATCATTGGACGGTGTTTTGAAGTTCGCCTGGGCGTGCTGCTATTTGTTTTGATTCAGGTGAGGCCACGCAAGGCTCATCAAAATGACACAGACTCCAAACATTGGTCGACTAGAGTTCGTCAATGAAGGCACTGTGTTGAACGGCAGTGTTCTGAATGGAGGTCCTGGAGGTTTCACACTGGTAAAGGCGGAAGGCATGAAGCGATCGTCGGCAGATGCCGGCCTGGACATGGATTGCGATGACAGTGACTCAGATTCCGACAGCTTGAACTCTGCTCAGCAACAGCAACTTCAGCAGGGGCCACAGGGTAACAATGGACTCAAACCAGGGAAGAAAACGAAAGGGAGGGTTAAGATCAAAATGGAGTTTATTGAAAACAAGCTACGGAGATACACTACATTCAGCAAAAGAAAGACTGGCATCATGAAGAAAGTAGGTTGCTCTTCCGTTCACTGCTCAGTAGTCTCCCGCTTGCGCCCTACACCTTCCCTCATGGAGCCTTAGCATGTCCGAGGCTGTCAGAATTACACTCATAGTACACTAAAGCAAAGGTCTAACAAGTTAACTACTTAAATTAGTAGATCAATCCCTGTTCATTGTTACAATGGCATGTAACTGTAATGTAGAATGGTAACTTATTGGTCCTGATAAAGGTATCATTATCAACCTAGATCTCCCTGGTAACTTCCAAGCTTAAGAATTTAAGTTTAGGTCCTATGTCTTGAAAATATCCCGAATTCTCATAAACCTGTAAACCATTTAAAAGCTCCATCATATACTAGGTTTGCCATATATCTCTGTCATTTGCTCTCTCTTTTTTTAAACTTTTATTAATTTATGTCTATGGACAGATCTTCCAATTAATACCAAAAAACGGTACATATTATTATGTCTTTATCCAACAGATAATGAGAAAATTGAGAATAAAAATGGATCTTTTCATGTGAATAATAGAATCGTGATAGTATTAGTAATGAAAAAACTTATCATGTTGGTCATATTGAAAAGGGGAGAATTTATAAAATAAAGTGTATTACTGATAACGAAAAATATCATTACACTAAAATGTTTCTCAATTTTATTGTGTTTTGATGGGATTGAAGGTATCTGGACGATACGCTTCGTAACCAGCACGCTTCAGTTTCAGTCAATTTCCAACTGACCATATGCCTTTTTTTCAAATTTATGTCAGAAATCTGTCAAGAATTGACATAGGAACTTCAAATGAAGATCATTAGATAGCTAATGATGTGCAGTTTGTAAGTTTATATTGTTATTCACGATAGGCAAAATATGATTATTTGCCATTGTTTGTTACATCGTTCACAGTGAGTGTGAGAACGTTGCCTCCTGAAAACGAAGCATAGCATCCAATTTATGAAGCGTGCTGGCTACCGAGCGTATCATTCAGTATTCAGATTAATGTACCCTTCGTTTCAATATTATAAAGGCTAAATTGTACAACCAAAGTATTTAACATCTGGTATTTTACTAGTATTTTAATATACGCAATACCCATAGGTTGTGATTTAGAATGTTTTAATGTTTTCTTTGTTGTATCGAGCAAACAACTTATCCAACCCGAATTTTCTTCTTTTTTTCTATTGCGGTAGCTCGATCTGTACGCTTCGCCACGTCTTCAGAAAGACTTACCAATTTGTAATGCATTTAAAAACTTAGATCAGTTAGCTAACAACAATGAAAGTCATCAAACACCATCTTAGATCGATAAGTGATAAAATTACAAGCATTGACCTTTTTTATGTTAAGACCTTAAATATTTTTATTCCATTTCATTCTTACTCTTTTTTGTTCACAGGCATACGAATTATCCACTCTTACTGGGACTCAAGTCATGCTTTTGGTGGCGAGTGAAACTGGACATGTATACACGTTCGCTACACGGAAACTCCAGCCAATGATTACCAGTGAAAGTGGTAAAGCTCTGATCCAGACTTGTTTGAACTCTCCCGACACCCCACCCACCGCACCAGGTCAACAACAGGCCGTTGAACAGCGTATGAACCCCACGGGCTTTGAAGAAACGGAGTTATCATACGCTGTCGTTGACGAAGAACAACCAAAAGTAAGAATAGGCTTAGATTAAGTTATCGTTCCACAAAGAATGTTACCTCCTATTAACTTTGGAATCTTCCGAGTGATGTGAGCGGATATCTAAAATTTCAAGCTTTTCATTTTGGTATAACGGTAAAAATTACAAAACATTATAAGACATCCACACCCGGCCATACCCCAACCTAAACCGGCTTCAATAGTCCGCGCACAGGTCGTGAACAGGCAAGCTTAATTTGCAGGCTTTCTGATATTTGGAAAAGGAGTTTTTTCCTTATCTAATCTATACATATAGGCACATACCACAACTGAGCATATTTCACTACCAGTCCTGACACAATCGAGACTTTTCCCCAGCTATATGTTATTTCCTATGTTATTCTGTTTCTATGCATGGCATCCCTGGTAAAATTAATCCAAGAGACTGCGCTTCGTAGACAGCACGCTTGGGACACCACACTTCATCAGTTGGACACTATGCTTTGTTTTCACAAGATAGCGTGATAGTCGCCTTGGACACCATGCCTCGTTTTATGCCATGTGTATGTCTTTATGTGTAAGAACCTGGCCTAGTAACTGTCACCTTGTTAGCTACAAGACAATTCTTATTTGGAGTTTCTACGTCAATTCTAGACCCAGTTCTGACATAGAATCAATGAGATTATATAACAATGCTTCGTCTCCACCGGTCACCCCTTGAAAACCGAGCGTGCTGGCTTAGACTAAATTATCGTTCCAAGTGTCCAGATACAACTAGTGAATTGTGACACCTCTGACTCTTTTGAAAATGTAAAGCGTTTTAGGTGTTCATGGTTACTAGAAATGGTATTACACACTGAAATACGTAGTCTTCTATACTCATTGCATACTGTGACAGAATTTGCCTTTTTTTAAAGATAAATATGAAGTTCCCAGACATCTTCTTTTCAGTATTGGACCAACATTTGTAAGATACTCTATGGGTCTGCCCACAAAAATATGGAAAAGCAGATGTTATTGTCATACTTTGTTGAGTACTTTAGGAATAGCAGATTGATAAATATCACTTCCCGTCATATTATTCAGAAGGGCGTGAAGTTAAATTACCTTCTGAAGCTGCACTCATGATTATGGAGGGCTGAGTCAAAACTTTAGTTGATTGGGAATCATTGGTAACTCTTAAAGAAATCCTAGTATCTAAAAAACACCCACGATTTCTTATCAGTACTCCGACCAAGATCAGTATCTTAGGCAATTACATATACAAAAGAATATGGAAACTAGGTAGCTAGACACTCATTCAGATAAGGCAGATAAGACATGAAGTTGGTTTTTATGCGGTTGAAGCATTTGCTATTTGGTGACAACCTTCTTCTCAGCCACATTAGACTAGCCACAACTATTATTTCCTCAGTGCAACTTGCCAATGTTCAGTATTGAAACTATCAGTATTATCAAACGATTGACCTGAGTATATGGATTAAATGGCTCTTCTTAATCTGTCGGAGTATGTGTCTGAGATCCATTTCGGAAAGAAGCTCCCCCTCTTATATAGACTCCCAGGCCATATTAGTGGACCATTCATACTGTTATGTCTCGGCCTACTACTACGCAGTCTACACTCTGTAGTCTGTACAGGTTGAGCACTTCATACCGTGGCCGCAGCACTACCGTGTGCTGAGCTGATACTGTGTGAGCAGCTCCCTCGTACCCAACCCACCTGGCCGAGTTGAGGTGCTCACGTTTCAGCGATGGCCTCCTCGCTGCCTCTCACCGGTAGCCCCGCCAGCAGCGCCGGGTGGGTGATGTGCAGAGGCAGAGAGAGGGGAGGCTGCGTGGCTGTCTCAAGTTTGGAGTGTGTGCTTATTTGTGGAGCTCCGGGAAGTTGGCGCAGCGGGATTTCTCGACAGCGGCACGCGGGCGGCGCGTGCTGCGCCGTTACTTATGGCCTAGCATGCCATATTTGGGGACGGCAGTCAGCCGCATAAGCCAGAGAGTGTGTAACCTGACACTGTTTATGGGGAGGGGAGGGGCCGCCCGGCTGCTCCAACTACACAGCCCACTCCTCTCGGTTGGCGGCCAGCCAACGCAGTTCCTTACGTGCTTGAGGCACCCTACCCTAAATATGATCCACACCCATATAATCTAGAGCTACCCACATACGTTAGAGATTATTCTCACAGTAGAAGCCCAGGATTTCTAACGAGACTTGTTTAATGAACGGCATGACATTTAAGCAGTCGTAATTATGGGCTCGCCTTTCGGACAATTATAAGAGGACGAAACGGGGAAAAAAACATAGCGTCGTCATTGCAAATGTCTAGATTGAAAAAAAGATGTTTCCTGTAGAGTGACAGAAGACGTCAGTCGCTGGCCCACTGTGGAGTTACTTGCTCTGGCAGCTGAGAGCTGCTCCAGCGCTCGGGTCAGCTGGACGTGCAGGCCGACCCCGGCTGTACCTATTTGGGGCCTCCCCTTCTAGGCAACAGTGGCTTGGCCTGGATTCTATATGCGGCTCGGGCTTATACACACAACAGAAAAAAGACGGCCTGTACTGGCCGGGATTGGGGTCTTTTTCCGAGTGGCTTGACATCGGGTGGTATGCACTTAAAAAGGGTAGTCGCTGCAAAAATCATAGTTGTCCAAGTAAAAATACCTCACCGGCCGCTTGCCAGCATTCATGTTGAAATTGCCGTGCGCACTGTATCGCATTTTGTATCAAAATGTACCAAATATATAAGGATTATACTGGATACAAAACAGTTTTTTTCCTGAAATGATATAAATTGAATATTTCAAATTTGATACCAATATCAAGATACTTCGGTAATACACCTAGTATACCGAGGACACCCTGTGTCAGTAATAATAATGTTTATTGACTCAGACTATGTTATAAATAAACAGCTTGGAGCATAGTAATGACAGACAAGCATAGTGTGTAGTGAAGTCTCATACATAACGTTCTAAGCGGGGAAATATAACTGCGTAATCAAATACACATCATCCAGCGACAGTTGGGGAATGTTTCATTAAGAATAACACCTGTGTCATATTACGAGAACTGGTCTGTGAATGTTCCGAGAACATCCATATCTAATCTTTACAGGTAGTCTATTCCTGGCACCAAGACACTCAATGCTGGGCGTTGTTTTTCCAATGTTGAGTCAAGTGACGGCAGCTTGGCGAAGGCTTAATGGTTTCTGGGAGTGACGGAGAAATGTGAAGCGCCCGCGAGTCCTCCGTTCTGTACAGTGTCAGTGCCAATATCTCTCACGTATCTCAGATCACATTAAACTGGATATGTCACGGAATCGTAGGTTGATTATCACTCTGATGTATAACACAACTGAGTCGTTGTTGGTATAATTGAACATTTAAGTAGCTTAAAAAAGAAGTCTTTTGAGCTCTTTATAGTATGAAGCAGCAGCTAGTTGCCTCTCACTCTAAGCTTCGTGCGGTGCCCCCGGCTGTGAGGCAACCTGTGGCAGTACCTGCGTATACATCTTGTCAGGAAGCGATTCGAGCGGCTATATTTAGCACGAACACTGGCGCTAATTTTGAAAACATGTTTTCGCAGTATCTAAATTCAGAAACACTCACTGGAAGTAGGAGCATCGCATTTGAATCGTTGAAGTCATCATGGGAACGTAATTTTAGTTATTGCTGAAATCGTATGGAGAACGATGTTCGATTGTTTAAAAGGAGAAACCTATAATTATAAGAAAATGCTGACAAGGCTAACGAACAATCGCCATCGCAATCAAAATGATTGGACAGCATGTGGCATTGCGCTGTCAGCACTTCCTCATTTTTGCCTTGTGTAGTTTTAAACAATATACTTTATTAGGTACTCCATACAAATTAGCAAATTTTGTTACTTCTTTGGTATTCTAGCGAAACTGTTAGCATATTGAAAGACCGACGTTGAGAAGCTGTTTATACGGTACATTTATTTAAATATTGTTTGAATTTGTCTTGGACACCGTCACTGAGGTACTGATTAAACCCCCTTTAGCAATGAACACGCGTTCCTCTAATAATAGTGCGATTACTCACTAAGCGTGTACTAGCTGTGTCGCAGTGAGTCATTCAACCTAAACTTCAAAGTACGGGATAATGCTAGTACTTGTTTTATTGATATCTATATGGTCCAGTCACGTGAAATGCTCTAGTAATGAAACCAGTATCATTACAATTTTACACTCAGTCTAAATAGCAATAACCTAGAAAGTAATTATATGTATACGGCTATGCACCTCGTGTGGGTTACTTGCTGCACACCTGACAGCCCCGCGCACACAGTTCCACTACCGTAAAACCCCGGTTATAAGCCGACCCCCACTTCAGCAAAATGCTATAAGCCGACTCTGGAGGTATTTCAACTTTAGAAAAACCCCGATTATGAGCCGACCCCCCGCTTTGGATCCTGTCCCCCACCCACCCACCCGCAAATCCCCGGGCCTCCTCACAATTTTTTGGTAGAATTTTTGGGATAGAATATATGAACGTTTCAATGAACTTTTGTACCGATATAGGATATCACGTACTATATGACAGATTACTACCATTAAATGATTTACATTTGTATGTCTCTGGGGTTGGTGGTTGTTTGCTTTATTTTTTATTTTTTTGGGGGGGGGGGACTTTATTATAGATTTTTTTTTTCAAGTCATTTAAAAAAAAAACGGTTTTAAGCAGACCCCCGACTTGGCAAAAATATATGAAGTAATCTCCTCAAAGCTCCCCCCAAAAAATCGGCTTACAACCGGGTTTTACGGTAGCTCTTTTTTATCGGTAACAACCCTCCCTCCCTCACACACCCCTCAAAATATACTGGTATATCCGCGTTACGTCGGCAGATATAATCACGACACAGTCCTGCCCTGACTCCAGATAGAAATCCGAAGTCTGGTCAAGCATTTGTTTTAGAGTTAATTCCCAGTGTACACTAGATTTCAACCATTTTACTGTTTGCCTGCAGTCTCAAGTGTCTTGACATTAAAATAGCTTTTCTGTGGAAGTCCACATCTCCCAATACCGTCCCTCCCCTCTTCCCGTTGTAGGGTTATGTTGTCACTGGTTGACTTTTGATTCCCCGCTAAAGACGCGATGGACTACGCACCGAATATCTGATCCTTTTGTCAATATGGATGATAAAAGTATACTTGCACAATCAGGGACGCAGTTGTTCCGACAAATGATGGAATTCCGACATTTCCTACGCTGACAGCACCGCAAAAAGTGACATCTCCTATTTAGTTCGACGTTTATCTCTCTTCATATACCAATAGTAACAGAATTACCAAGAGAAATTAGAATATATTTATCGATATATAACTGATTTGTTCCAAAATAATGTTATAAGTGCTTCTTTTTACAAAGGGCTTTGAATTTCCCATTTTTCGTCAGTCCCAATTTTCATATTCGACTAATCATGTCTCCCATGCTTATGGCTGGTAGTGATAAATTGCATATAACGAGTATATCATGATGTGAAAAGTTGAGTTATCCGTAGTGTTTTATATACTAGCTCAAACTTATTTCCCCTTATCCTGCATAGGTGCCCGACTCCATAGTGCCCTCTAAGTCGACGAGCGGCGGTTACTGCCACGTGCAGCAGCCTCCGTCTCAGAGCCCGTCCCCGGTGTCGGCGTCCACGTCGCCGGCCGTCAACCAGGCCGTCAGCCCGCCGCAGACAGTGGCCATGACGGCGTACGTGACTCCCTCCACTACGAGCACACAGTCCACACAGAAACCTACCAATCTCTCCATGCATCTCCCGTCGGGTGGCATCGCAGTGCTGCCATCTGGTGGAGAGGCGCAAAACATCATCAACTACATGCAAAGTGAGTAGGAGTTTAACCTCGATGAAGGAACGGCTTGATGACTTTTTTTTCTCCCCCCCCCCCCCCTCTAAACTAAGATTCCCTCAATGTTTTGGATGTTTTTCTATACATAGTCAATAATATCGGTTATTGTAATGTCAATACGACTGAATTACAAGGAGTATCCGTATCTCCTTCGAATAGAAAGCCTTTATCTTTTAGATTGGAAATAAGCGCTGCAATATGTCCGGAAAAAAGAAATCGTTTGATATGATAATGACATGTCATAATATCTCAGACTTAAACTTCTTAATGAATGCACAAAGATTGAAGGTTTTGAACATTAATGTTCCGTCTTTCTTAGAAATAGGAAAGATATAGGTGTACTGTTTAATTATCTCCTCGGTAACCAGTACTCTGTGGACTGCACTCAAATTTAAAGGGTTTGAACATATAACTCGCTGTTTTAGCAGGTCTTCCCCCTGGTACGCCCATCAGTCTACCCGTCTCACAGGCATCAAGTGGAGGACAGCAGCAACAGCAGGCGGTGTACAGATTTCCAACGCCCCAACCTGGTCAGATAGTCTCATTACAAGGTACTTTTCTAGCTCTCCTATTGTATTGTAACTATCGATATATCATGTTTGTGTTAACTCTAAGTATTATTCATGCACTATCGATTAGCCATGGGATGCATTATCCTGGCAGTAGTCTGGAAAACAGCCTGCAGTTAAACATTGTCACTCAAGTTAAATGATGAAAAAATGAAGACTTAGTGATTTTAATGTATTTGTATTAGTAATGGAACATATAATTGATATATACATAAAATATCCATACACATATATGATAGCCAAATGCGATTCTTCTGTTTCTGACTTCTATTCGTGCTTATCTTTCTACAGGTATCCCACAATCACAGCCTCAAAATCTGGTAAAGGTGACTGAGTCGAGCGGTTCGAGTTCAAGTTCGCAACAACAACAGCAGCAGCAGCAGCAACAACAACAGCAACCGCCGCAGCAGCAACAGCCGCAACAACAACAGCAACAGAACGTCACTATGATTCAAGGTAGGTATCTGTATATCTCTATGAATGTTAAAATGAATGGAGTTCTATGGATTTTCGCGTGTAAATATGAAGATGGGAATGTCATTAAAGTGATGATTTAGAGGTTGAATTATGTAATTAACCGATTCTGAGCGATGGCTTTTGAAACATTAACACACTTTCTGAAGATGAGGTGCATGTATACATATGATTTCATTATTCTGGCATAATGATCCTACTGCTCAACTAAGTAGCAAGCAGAAATATGATATACATGTACATGTATTCATAACAAATTTGAATTGTTGATATGGAAATTTCCACCTGTTAAATGCTCAATCTACCGAGAAGACTTGCGTCGTCCGCGGGTCAGTGCACATTGAGGTTTATCAAGAGACGTCACAAGTTTGAGTCTGATTTTATTTATGTCACGCATTTTGTCACGCTTTGTAATCTCACGAGTCGAAGACGAGTGACATTACGGAGCCAACAAAATGAGTGACATAAGTAAACTCAAACTCAGACGAGTGGCGTCTAGGTTTTATCCTACCCCATTTCCACCTTTTTTCAGTAATAGAAAGTAGTGGCATAAACAATACTTTATGTCACACCCGGGACATAAACAAGTCCCATGTTAAGCCTATGGCGTTTTTTTATTAGGGGTAGGATAATATTCCTGATGCTATGGACAAACTATTCAATGATAGGCCACACCAGGCTTAACTATGTCCCATATTTCTATGTACTTACCCTAACACTAATCTTGTTATCCACAACGAAGCGTGATCTTAATACGTTCATGCTTATTTCATAGATGATTGCATCATAGGTTCATATAAAGCATATTTTTATAAAGTGACAAAAATTCATCCTTTGTTGTGGATGCATGATCCAGAACTACCTACCTGTGATGTTGCATACTAATGGCATATTTGTACATATTGCAGGAAACTCGCAGACACCTATGATGTATCAAACACCGCAGGGATTGGTCTATGCAGCGCCGGCTGGTGCAACCGTCGGCGCTACAATTCCTGAGGGCTTCATACTCAACTTGCCTCAGTCTTCCGCCCTGCAACTTGCCCAAGATCAGCAATCAGCGAGTAAGCAAGATTACTATTGCATTATGGATAACATTATCTCTTGATGTTTATAATTTCAAAGCCACCGTCCCTTCAAGGCTTGGTGTTCCTATGGATCTTCATTATTCAGAATTTGGTCGAAGGGCTGTCTAGCTATCCTTCGTAAAGCTCTTAACAACTAAGGAGTAGTTGATGATGTATATCTTTATATTATATTTAGCATCAAAGCTGATATAATCGTGGTATCTCCCTTTATTTCTGATTAGCAGACATACCATTAGAATATTATTGATTTTGAAATGGGAGAACCAGAAGCTGCTTTATTATGAAATTGGTAGAAAGCACTGAGAATATCAACCAACCAAAAGAAAAAGTCCATCGACATATCATATAAGAAGCCTATAAAAGTTAACAGATTATTAGTCCTAATGATACTCTAATCAATTTTTAACAACACTACCTGTAAACAACCTCGTCATTAGTCTAATTTGGTCATATGACATGCCCTTTAATTATCTTAGTTAGTTATCTGTATTATTGCGATATACAGGACTTACGAACCTTCAAACTTTGCCTTTGTAGGTGGCCAACAGTATATCACTATTCCGGTGCCCTTGTCTCTGGCACACGGCGGGTCAACACAAGTAAGTATCTTACTTTTTATGACAGGTCCAAGGTACCCGGTATCTTTTATCTTTTATCTCGGGACGGAATTCCGATATTTCCTATACACAGATAGCACCCTCGATGTTAGAGGGGCATTTTCTTTTAGATTCACATTTATCTTTCTTCAGATAGGAACATTTGCGGAGTAATTGCGATTTCTGATTTTTCTGTAAGAAGTGAGTTCGTTATCTGTTAGAGCATGATAACTCGGATAATACGTATGTTTTGAGGAGGCACTTAATTGAAAACTTTCTTTAGACTATGTAATGGGTAAATGTTCCTCTTTGTGACAACGACACTGTCCGCACTCCTGCATTATGAAGTAATTTCTTTACACTATATAGACAAGCGAAAGGCTAATTTGTCCTTTTTTCCCTTCGTAGCAGATGTTTCAGCCTATGCTAGCACAGGCGGGGACACCAACAACTACATCAGCAGATGTGCAACGCTCGCCCATAGATAGGTCTTCAAAGCGATAAAAGGCTACAGACGAAGATGCTTTTCCTTTGACAAGAAATGTGGATCATTTTAACGGCACTGTCGCATGTGTGTCCCAGGGAAAGATTTTGGCCATACTAAGGAGGAAGGGCAACTCAAAAGATGGGGTAAATTACTACAGGATTGTACCGTTGAGTAGGTATGTGTGTGATGTGTTAAGTTGACTGGTAAATCTGCATAAGGGATATGTCAATGGTGCTGTTAAATCGTAGAATTTAAGGTGTCCACTCGTTGCTGATGTTATTCTATGGTGGAATCAATTAATCCAGTTAAATGTTATACCGGAATGTTGTTGATAACGATAATTATACTATTTTGATCTCTAGAAAAAGTTCAGAGATGTTGATATGATTGACAGTGGGAGTTAGTTATATTGTATCTTCATTTCACTACTCGTTTTACACACGTTGAAATATTGGTCACGTAATGGATGACTGGCTTCTCATCTGTTAAGTACTGTAGCCAAAATATCTTGCTGATACCACTCGTAGTTAGATGTTAAACTAATAATTAATATGTGCAATTTCTTGTTACATCTGGTACTTTATAAGAAATATAGAATTGTAATGAGTATGTGACATGTTAACAGTTTTTTGAGAAACATTTAGAATACGCACTATTCTATGAGATACTAGAGTGTAGGTTTCAGTTAGTGAATCATTATTGGATACACTTCTATTGCTATATGGCAATCAGTGATGTTACATGATGTTGTATGAATTATGGATAAAGGTCAACGATTTTCAACATGTATCAGTACTGTATGGTTTTTCGTTTAGCCGTCCAGTGATTGTACTATTGTGAAAAATACAGGACAACATATCAGTAGATACGTCCCAAAGTATGGTGTCTGAATTTTCATTGAAACTAAAATGAAAGGTCTGATCGATGTATTGCAATCGTCGGTCATAATACTCTCCTTGGCTGTAAATAATATTTGTTGGTTATTATTTATGCACCCTTCCGTTATCACATAGTCTTTATTTGAGTTTATGTTTTCTACGTAGTTGTTTGACACAGGATAGACACTGCCATTATGTACAGACTCCAATGCTAGATAGTAGGTTAGAGGAGTGCACAAATTTACAGACTGTTGCGCTTGAACGTTTCGTTAGCTAAGGTTATATATTACGCTAGTTCGATGCTGTTCAGTGTAAATGTATATAGATTTCAGTTGCGCTACAAGTGCATCTTAAGGTCTCATGTCACTTTCGATGTGTGTACTTAAAGTTATATCTATTACTAATCAGCAATGACATCACGACCCATAATGTATATAGAATGGAATGGACATAACTATTGACGCACAGACAAGATACCAGTCGAACCCTTTCACTCGAGTTCTCTGTACCATAAGCCTTTCAGATTTTGATAGATTTTTTTATCATTCTTATAATGCTGTCTCAAAGAAATTGTCTTCCCATTACTTGTTGGTTATTTTCTCGATATAACAGTATGAGCAATACGTCTTCTACAGTCATGTTTTCTGCGACAAGGAAACAGTATTCTGGCTAGCCGTATATTTGTACGAGTTTTAATACGAGAAGCTTACTCTCAACACACTATTGGTGCTCGATTCTGCTGTTTGCATCACAGTTTTTCACGACTGGTATAGGCAATTGCAAATTCTCTATATTTCTATGAAATGCATGCTAATATCAAATGAAGTCCAAATGAATTGAATGTTTACATACAAAAAATGGTCATGTGAATGAGCTATTGGAAAGTGTAATCTATTTAAGCTTATATGAAGATTGTATATATGTTGGTTATCTTTAGAAAAATTGTATATACATGTCCTTATGTCTGTATCTAATGTAGAAATGCTAAGGAAATCAATACAACTCAATTTGAAAACTTTGGCCAGGGCTGTAGTTTCTTAATTCAAAATTGCCGACCCGTCCTAGATGGATCTATATCTGAGGCTGTAATTAAATTGCTATTGTGATTTTTGAAAATATTTATTCTGATAGGTTATTTTTTCAATTTAAATACCACTGACCAAGAATGCTCATCTCCACTGTTCATATTTCGATCATCATAGAAATAGCAGGGAATAAAGTATCAGTCTCTGTACGGAATAAACGTTTACTCCTCTCTGCCTTGTTATCCGTTTTATGGACCAGTTGTGAGAATGTAAAAACATGGTGGCATTTATGTCACAGACCAAAACAAATATACAGAATCTGATGAGATGCAATAAGCAGCGTTGGTTGGTAATTAGCACTGATCATAAACTAGATTGAAAAAGATTCTGTCATATTTGACCTTTTTTATATCTCGATTGAATTAAATGTTTGTTTTATCTACAACAGCAATTGTCATAGTTGGTGAGTAATATGAGGCACTGGCACTCAAAATACGACAGCTTACTGAACAGGAGGTACAACCTTTAACAATCTAACTGTTCATTCACGTAAACATTTACGTATACTTACTTGCAATGATATTGGGTTCTGTCAATATATTTCTCAAGTAATTCTCGTACATTGTGCATTGATTTGTTTGTTGTATCAAGGAACAAAATAAAAATTAGTTTGAATAAGGTGGATTGTGTTGTTTAGTATGTACTGTGTCAGACAGCATCTGATACACAGACTTTAAGTAGGAATGTCTTTTGTGGATAATACTGCTAAACTATGAGGATCTAAATTTGATGTTTTGTGCAGTTAAAATAGAACAATTTACATTTGCTCGATTTACATAAGAAATGTACTGAAAAATATGGTTTTCTTAAATTCTCTCAAAAATATGGACGGTGACCTGTTTTTAACAACTTGAATGTGCAAACCATACCTCGAAAACGAGTACGATGACCCCTGCTTAGACATGTGTTATACAACACTTAGGGATTATCATATTCAAGTTTCAGGAAAATGACATGGGTTTTAATTTTCAACCCAAATTGTCCGATATGCCTTTAAGTTTAGAGGATTCTAAGCATTCAATAGGACTCAGTGTTGTGATTTTTGGTTTGTTCTATTGAGGCGTCACACAACAACACTTACGATGGTCCTAGTTGTAAAGACATTTTTATTTTTTTACCAGACAACGATGAACAAGTTCGTTTCAATAAATACAATATCAATGCGGATTAACAACTAACATTTTTATGTACATATATGTAGTTCCAAGTGCTCCGATAGTGTAGGCAATTCAGCAACGCCATTGACCTATCACAGATGCTTTTTCTTAAATATTTTACTTTCTCCTCCATCTTTCACAAATCATGGTTTCCTTTTCGATTTTCCCTTTTTCTTAGGTCGATCTATTTCAAATGCTGAGAAGTCCATTTTATCGAGATCTTTTTCGTTTTTAAACTGGCACCGCACAATCCTTGACTGTGGACTTCCCGTTGACTGAAGCCATTCTTTCCTGTTGATATAGATAGTAGAAATACTTACTAATCAGTCAATAAGTTAGCAGGGCGGGATATAGTGTTTTCTTTGCCCTTGAAATAGAGGTAACAGATGCTTTGGATTTCTGTTGTATTTTACTTGATTTAATTAAAGTTACATGCTTCGGTGCTCGTTTCTCACATAGTATTGATAGGAACATCGATGATACAGTCACTAGTTTTTATTCATGTTTGTCAAATACTACCTATACAGAACACATAAGCCTACAACTTCAGCCTTTTTACGAGTAATACCGACAATTTAATCTTATTTGTTCTTACTCTATTATGTTTAAGATCAGAATACAGTTACTATCTATTAACTGTAGTCTATCAACACTTGGAAACTACATGGATATTGAAGATGGTTGTACATTCTCATTTCAAAGTAGCAATCATTTCATTCGGTATCAGATATATTATCTGGTTTAACCAGATCGTGAATACCAGATTGCCAATGTTGATCAGAGTATTTTAGATTGGAATTTAACAAATTGATACCAGGCGATGTCCTTTCCCCAACAGTGGTGATACCTTGAATGGTAGAACTGCCCGGGATATCAAATAAACCTGAATTAGGGGGGGGGGGGGTATTTGTCTCATAAGGGTGTTCTTGATTGGAAGCTCCACTAATAGCAGTATTTAATAAGAGTTTGTCTTTCATTAGTGAAGTTATCATCAAAACAAAATTTCGATTGCATCAATAGGTAACTCATTCTTGATTATCACCAATGAAACAGATAACAAAAAGCTAAGGTACAACTCGCATTTCATTGATATATAAACAAAACGAAAGCTAGACCTCAAATTGTAGCACCAACATGGCTTGAACACCTAAAAGATTTGGTGTCTTTTTGAGGTTTTGTCCTTTAATTAAGGAACTTTAAATAGCTCGGAAGGATTTCGCGATGTACAATCTGCGCGGAACTTGTCTCATGTTTCTCAACTACCAGCCGCCTTTAATTCCAAATTTGGGGAAATCGACCTGTGAGATTTCTTTCCGGTTTTTGATATCGACCTTGGAGATCACAGACATTGGACTGCCCTTGGTTCTCAGCCAATCCTCCCTATAGGAAGACAGATAAATTTACTTACCATTATATGCTAGAAGTCAGATAGAAATTTCTGAAGAAGCAAGACTGGCAAATAGATGCACTGAGCAAAGTAATTTTTGAGGATTAAAACATTAAAGAAATATCATACACAAAAGCAGAGATACACGGAAGCATGGTAGAACATGTTATACTATGCTACAAGCACTCGAACAGCAGAAACTTTATTAAACCTCTATTTACACAGAGAGTGAGGGGGAGTGATACGTACATCCGTCTGACGGCATTCTCGGGACCCTGGAGGACGCCTACCACCGTATCACGTTCCGTATTCTTCACCCATCCCACCAGGCCATACGATGTTGCAGTCTCTTGCGTGAACTAAGTTCAAGAACAAAATAAACAAATTGATTTAATAGTATCATTAGGATAATAATATCAGTGCAAATACTTCATAATAAAACAACAATGTGTCCTAACCCTTTAGCATACAGATACCATAGGCACCGACCTACTCCCTGAGTTTGTAAATTGCTTGACCCAGATAGCCTTTGGTGTTCGCGTTTATAGTAAAACTGTGACTTTCCTCCTTTCTAATCTCTCAAAGGGTGATAAATCAGACAGCTGGAAAGCGTCATTAACATCCCCTATCGCCTGTAGTGATACCCTACACCATACCACATTCCTTGGGTGCCTTTAAGACGAGATCTCTTGGGAAAAATGGGTGGTAATTTCAAATGTGTAGGGCGGCCGTTTTTGGGCGGATTGGACACTGCAGTGTGGCTCCAGACAGGCCGGTTTTGGGCGATTGAACAGCTGGGGCTGGGGGTGCGGCCGGTTTTGGGCGGATTGAACGCTAAAGGGTTCTAACTTCATTTATACCCTTCTATTGATAGCAGTGTAGCTGGTAATTTCTTATCTGGTGCCAGGCAATTCGTTTTTACTACATTGAAGGTATTAAGTATTTGAATGTTTCTCTCACTATAGTCCCTGGGTCAAGACCCCAAATTTTCATTTCCGCTGCCCCCCCTCCCCTGGAAACATTTGTTTCATTGTTTTATTTTGTAGATCCATCCTTCTAGTTAACATTTCCACTTGTTGTCGCTCTGGCAAGTGGTCGGATTACCATGACAACAGCTGTTGAAGAGACCTCCCGTCAAAATGCATGAACCCCTATAATTCTTAGTGCTGAAAACCATTACTTGGTTCTGTGTTCTTTTAGGTATTACAATGACTCATTAGATTAAACTTTGGTATTTGGGCTGCATATTCTGGTCCTTTGTGGACTCAGTACAGCAAACAGAATCAAAATATGTCTTCTCAATGGCCTACAGCAGCCTTTTTCATGTGTGTACTATTAATGTCCCCTTTACACATCTGCAATTTTCCACATATTTGCTTCCTAAATAATTTAAAAACTATATAATCTTTTCATATGCAGTGTTTTGCTATCTGGCAATATTGTGGTATCCCTTAGGAACATTTTGAGGTATTTTAAGGGTTTTGTGATATCAGGTTCTAGGTATATTACCGATTTTGCTATCCCTGCTGCTAATTTGTTTGACATATCTGTGAATCAGTACTGAAGACATATGGTGTCTAAAGGCTATATGACCTTCATATATGCAGTTTTTCCTATGTTGCCATGTTCTGGCATCCCTTAGACACATTTTAAGCTATTGTTTAGTGTTCTGTGATCTCAGAATCCAGTTATATAATCAATCTTTCTATCACTACCACCACCATCATTTGACATTTTCAACACCCAGTTCCAATGACAGAGTGCCTGAAGGCTATAAAAATAAATCTTTTCATATGCAGTTTTTTGCTATGTGGCCATATTGTGGCATCCTCTAGGAACATTTTGAGCTATTTTTAGTGTTTTGTGATATCAGGTTTCAGGTATAGTACTATACACCTATGCCACAAAATACTTCAAATACCAACCTCTGCTGTGCATTTGGTAGTTGACCCGTACCAGCATACTGTGCCAGTATGGGGCCGTACCACCATACTTTGAGGACTCAATCTGATTGGTTTAAAAAATCATCTGACTTATTCATGAAGTGATGCCATGGATGTTGCGATGCCTTATGCAAACGATTAATGCACAATGTAAACAAAGTTGATCGTATGCAAAGATTTCTAGAAACATATGATATTTATATCTATGACTGAAATAGTGATTTACAGCCATCTAACAACTAGCATGTGAAGCGTCTCTTCATATGAAGATACGTAGTAACACCAATGTGTATTAGCGGAAATACCAAACTAAATTATAAATAATGAAGATCCGGACCAAAAAAAAGACAGAAATTGATAAATAATATCATGAAACTAATATTTGCAAAGAAAATAATTTTCTATGAGTTTGAATTCTATTAATGAAAATCTGGCTATGAATATTGTGGTAAAGTACACTAGCAAATGGCCAAGGAACCAGCGTAAGTTCATAGCAGGAAGTGACTTCTGATAGTATATGTGTATATCGCGAAAGGGATTTAATGGCAGGCTTACCTTTCTAAAGAACACACCTGAAGCAGAAACATATACATTAGTTGATAATCTATATTACTATCTGTGTGGTAGTTATCATAGTATTGATCTACATAGTTGGACATTTAGGACGTAGCTTGACATAAACTCTACTGTAACAACAAATCTAATCAATAATCAAAAAGGCAATAGGCAATATTAAGAAATCATAAATATCATATTATCAGACACATCCCAAAGTAAATGCATGAAATCATATTGTTTAGTTATACGTTTTAAAGGTGCCACTGGAGAATCATCTCACTTTTGATCTTTTCTATTATCATTATGATGTATCTTTATGATATCCAACAGTACTTATACTTCTATACTTATTTCTCTTAACCCTTTAAGGACGCATGATGCCTGGAGGCATCACCTCACTAAAGACGCATGATGCCTGGAGGCATCACCGGACTAAAGACGCATGATGCCTTGAGGCATCATTGTCCCAATATTAACAAAAATGTTTTAACAAAGAAATAATAGAGCAATATTCATGAAATCTTCAGAAAATGTAGATATAACATCATATTTAGTATTTCTATTAAAAAGAAATAAAATATTTATGATTATGTATCATATTGCATGATTGCAAACTTGGATATCAGTTTTAACTATTATGTGGCCGTCCTCTAGCCAAACAGACTGCCACCAGCACCTGTCCTTATGGAAGTAGCTAGGCCCCAAGCAGCCATCCTTAAAGGGTTAAGCTTGTCTTAGTGCAAATCCTTATTGCCCTGTTTTGTAGTTTCTGTAATTTTCTTAGTAAATAAGCAACAATGGTCAAATATAGGCACTATCAAGGTTTTGTAGACACTGATACTTATATTCTCACTAATATATCCACGAATTTTTTACAGCTGGTATAGTCGTTGATTTACTTTACAAGAGGTGTCGCTAATAGCATTCTTCAAGGTTAGACAACAGTCAATAGTAACACCAAGATACCTAAAAGAATAACATTGTGGGATAACTTTTCCATTTACATAAATATGATCACCTCCCAAAATATATTCATTTGAGGCCTATAGGGGGCTTCGATCCAAAAATACACAATTTTGTCTTCTTTTCATTTACCTTCATGAAATTATTTTTACACCAATCTTCAAGTAAACCTGCATCATGCTGTAGACGATTAAGACTACTAATTATATTATTGTCACAGGTATATGAGACAAGATCGTCCACGTAAAATATATGACTCCAAAAAAGTTTTTTTAAATCATCAATAAAACAGTTCAAAAGTAAAGGTCCCAATATACTACCTTGTGGTACTCCTACTTTGTTAGGAAGCCTAGAGGACAGAGAACTGCGGACTCTAGTGTGCTGTGTCCTACAGCTTAGGTAGCTATCTATGCAACTAGTCAAATTATTACTTATTTTAAATTCTTTTTTAAGTTTTTGAATTATCAATTTTATATTTACACAGTCAAAAGCCTTGCTAAAATCTATAAAAAGACAGTGAGTCAAACGTTTATTATCCCTATGGCTGTAAAGATCAATGACCAGGCGCATGACTGCATCCGTTGTCCCTCGTTCACTCCTAAAACCACATTGATTCTCATAAAAAGGACCTTTTATTTCTATAAAATTTGATATATATTGGTGTAAAATGCGTTCAAACATCTTGCCTGGTGTGTAAAGGAGAGAAATGGGTCTCCAATCTCCTGGAGAGAGCATTGCTTATTTTCGGAATCGGGATAATAGTAGCTTGTGACCAAGATTTTGGGAAAGTAGTATAATCAACAAGATTTTGAAAAAAGGGCACGTAGTTGGTCATAAAGAACATAAAATGCATCTTGTAAGACCATAGAATTAATTCCTGGTGTTCCACTTGACATCAATATTTGGTCTAGCTGTATTTCAATTCTCCCTAAGCAATTAGTATTATCGTTTAAAGTCTCTCCATGATTTGTAGTATTATTTCTGACATTTTTCGATTCTGAATCGTCTTTGTTATGCGGACCGTGAATTCCATCATCCTCTCCAACCATAACAAAATGCATGTTTAAGAAGTCTACTATTTCTTGGCCCTCATGGTATATATCATATCATCAGTTTCATCGTATAACTTTGCCATTTGTATGTTTCTCTGTGGATCGTATAGGTCCTTTATGTTATTCCAGAAATTCTGGGGGTTATTTTTAGAGCTGTTAAGTTTTTCTTTCCAGTAATTCTGCTTAGCCTTCTTTATCTATGAGTTTATCACATTCTTTATCCTTTTGAGGTCTTTGCGGGTAATTGATTCAGGACTTTACATGCTCAATCATAAGGTTCAAAATATCTTCTGTAAGCCATTCAGCTCGTTTTTGCTTAAATTTAAATGTTCACCTAGATTTGTTACCATTGACAATCAAATCAATATTGCCAACTAAATTAATGAAGACTAAAATCTAATTAACCAGTCTTTGTGACCACACAATGTCAGTTGGCACTATCTTTCTTCATATGTTTTGGCCTGTATACTATAAACATCTGCAGTAGAGGCCAATCTCTTTGACCAATGTAATCAAATTTATGGACACCAATGGAACACCTCTTTTACACTCACCTTAAAATCATTGTAGATCTATTACAAAATTTGTTTTTATCACAGGAGGGCCAGTAGCTGTTGTGCTAATGTAGGAATATGCATAATTATCACAAAAAATGCCATAGAAGAAGGTCTTACAAAGGTTAGAAAATCACTGGTTCTGATACCAGTTACTACATGGGTAGAGTGCAGGTTTTGATGTCTTCTGAGGATGTCCTAACAGTTAAGTAATACATTCTCATAGTAAATTGCTTGTTGAATTTGTGGTGTTGGAGGATATCTGCTAGCAAACTAAGGGTCATGAATAAGCAATTGAAAGTATCATCTCTTGGATAATGTTCCTGCAGTGATTTGGGAGATTGTTGAGTGAATTTCATCAAAATACACATTCATCACAGCAACTGTCATTTACCTTACATTTTCTTCAGGCAGCTGTTGTTATATCAGGGTTTATTTGTTGAAAACATGTACCTATATGGGGACATTACAGATTACTCAGGACATAAATGACAATACAAGGACCTGCAATAACCGTGTGATACTCTCTGCCTCAATAGGCCAACAATTTTACAGCTAACTTTAGTAAGATAATTGCTCCAAAACATTGCACTGAACATTATCTCAGAAAATCTCTTGCATGGCAGATCACTAGGGGACGGCTATATTTATAATCAGCAAAACTCATAATTTGAGTTTGTAATGATGTGATATAACACATAATTCTAAATTTATTTTTTAAGTTACTTTTTCTGTCTGAACTCTAATATCTGTTGGTGTGACACAGGGTTGCCGCGCATCTTGCCAGGCAACCATAGGGGGACAGGTATGACATCATTTGATGATGTCACACCCACCAGTGCACTTGGTTACGGTGGTTAGGTACAGTTCTTAACTCAAGGTAGCATCAAGCTAGGGGACAGACTTAGCCTCGTCTTACATATAATTCTAAATATTCTATTTCTTTTGAACTGGAACATGAAACATGATGTCATATCTACATCTTGTGAACATTTTATGAATATTGCTGTTATTTCTTCATTAAAACATATATTTTTAATATTGGAACAATGATGACTCAAGGCATCAGGTGTCTTTAGTGCAGTGATGTCTCCAGGCATCATGCATCCTTAAAGGGTTAATACGATGGGCCCCCACTCCACAGCCTTGGCACTGCCAGGTGTTACAGTATCTCACTTATCATCTTTTCTGCCACAATCACCACACTAAGATATAATACCGGTATATATACAGTAAAACCCCGCTTAAGGGGCACCCTCTGTTCCGGGCCAATTGTCCCCTTAAGCGGGGTGCCCCTTAAGCGGGGTTTTCAGTCTGGTTTTACAATAGAGAATACCTACGTAAATGAAGGAAACAATGGTTATTAGGTTAAAAGGTTTATCAATAGCACATAAATAAGCAAATAAATATAAATTATATAATATAAATGAATATAAATGTACACAAACAAAATTTTAAAAATAGATAATAGAGGTTGAAGGTGGATATGCCTTGCTTGTGAAATTCGCTCCTTTTTATACCCCCGGTCAATGCCCCCTCAGCTACAGCTAACCTGTAAGCGGACCTCTAACCCCCTACCTTCAACGGGCGCGAAAGTCACTCACACTAACACCCACTCACTGTGGCCCGCCCAGAGCCGCTGGAGATGTGGTCATTACAGTGAAAAAAAAACACTCTGGCCGCCCGGGCCCGCACGAGAATGCTCAGTCTATTGTTCTGGTTGCGACAACTGTCTGTCCCGTACAAACGGGCACCATAATCTTGGATTTTCAGTGTTTTTGATATGATGTCCTTCCAAACTGTCCCCTTGAGCAGGGTTTTAAGCATTTCTGTACCGAAAAACTGTCCCCTAAAGCGGGGTGGCCCGCAGAAGCTGGGTGTCTTTAAGCGGGGTTAAAATAAACTCTTAATAGTGGGAAAAATTTCTGTTCCGAGCAAATTGTCCCCTGAAGCGGGGTGTCACGGAAGAGGGGTTTTACTGTACATGTATGTATATTTTTAAATTCTGCTGGAAAAATCGGCCCTTTGAAGTTGTATAGATTATCCAAAACACACAGTTCTAGAACCTCCTATGAATCGCATAGGTGAATCTCAAAAACGTAAATCATTGAAATTGAAATGCCAAAAATCCCGAAATAAAATGTGTTCCCAGGCAAATAACTCTCTAAATAAAATGCACCCCTCCATGCTCCAGGTAAATACCTCTAAATAACCACAACCCCCCCCCCCCGGCAAATACCTCTGAATAAATCCCCCCCCCCCCCAAGGCAAATAACTCTTAATAAAATACCCCCCCCCCCCCCCTTCCCCGGCAAACTAGTGCCGACAGGAGATTGTGACCAGGTGGGGCGGGTGGGAAGGTGGTAGCGGGTTGCGGTTTTTGGCATCGGTGGCGAGCGCAAGCAGCCGACGGGGGAAATTATGACCGAGGCGGTGAGTGATTGTGGGAAGGGGTGGTGCAAGTGACGCGTGCACGTTCAGAATAATTTTGTATGAAGTGACATTTATCCAGTAAATGGGGCTCTATCCCATAAAATAGGCGCTTACCTTGCACCTTTCCGAAAACTTCGTATTCGACAGATACCAATCGAGTACTCGACGCCGCCATATTGCCCATTGATGTAGCTGGTTCCCGGTCACAGCGACTGACTACAAGTTCATAGCAACGTCTCTCAATGTTCAATCCAGGAACCAGCGTCAGTTGCAGAGTACACTGCACCGCTCTAGTTTATCGCACCGCTGTGATGCGAAAATCGGTTACCTTGCGAAATTCCGCTTTTATCGCCCACTCTACTCGCGCATGCGTGTGGAGATGTTCTTCCGCTCAGATTTCACGGACTATTCTGGCTACACTGGCCACCAGAGCAGACGTTTATTCTCAATCTATATTCTGGCTGCATATTAGCCGTCATATCGACGTCATATGACGTCATAACGTTATTATTTAACACTGGGCACCAGAGCAGACGTTTGCTACGCACGTTAGTCGCAGCTTAGCGAAGACTGGGGTTGGTTGCCAATCTTGCGCTAGCGCTGCGAAAGATCTGGGGGAGAGTGTACAAACTAGGATGAGAAAGCCCGATGATTTCCGCACTCTCCAATCGTGAAATTCATCACTGCGCATGCTCATGGGCGATAAAAGCGGAATTTCGCAAGGTAACCAATTTTCGCATCACACCGCAAAAACTCTTTGCCGTTGTAGTTTGCTCGAGCGTTGCAGTGTATTTGCAGAGTCACACTGCACCGCTAGAGCAACCTCCAGAAACAGGTTTTGCGGAGCGATAAACCGGAGCGGCGCAGTGTGTTGCAGAGTACGCTGAATGACCTTGACATTGGAACAACCCAAGGAGCAAGATGTCACGGTATCTGGAGAAATTCAGGAACTTTAGACAGATAATTAAGGACAATGGGGGATTAAAGGCATCGTATCTTGCACTTTACAGGTATGTAGCTAACAGTTTGCGGACATGTCAAGAATGAAACTTATTTAGTTCTGTGTGCGTGCAGCCAGCACAAATTGTATCTTTACGCAAAGCACGATTCGCCACTGCCACTGCCATTGCTTTGACAGGGCCTGGAGACAACAATAACTCGAGGCAAGGTCAAAACACAGAATATGCTGCGAGTTTTTAAAACCAATGTAGTTAATTTTCGTAAATAAGATGTTGTAAAAAGGTTTGGGGGTATACGTACGAATAGGAGATAAGTCGGCTGCAAGTGGAATTTGGCCCACAACTTGTGGCACAAAACTGAGTAGGCCTAGTCCGAGAGGCTCTGAGTCTGAGTCAGAGCCTCTCGGACTACTCAGTTTTGTGACTGTGAAGCGGTGCAGACAGTCAGAGAGCAGTCCCATAGAGTTCTGGGTTAACAGGTCGACCAAAAATGTACATCTCAGCTCAGCAGCTGTTTTCCTTATAGATATAGATTGAATCTTTCTGGTAAAACATTTCCTGAGGCAAAATGACAGCAATCTCCTACCTTTGCATTAGTTCTAAGAAATAGAACAGCCAGTGTTTGTAAAATCCATGTCAATGCATTCTGCAAGCGTCAAAAATAACAAAAAGACGAAACCAGCTTATCAAATATGGCCGACATGAGTTGGAAGTGTTGAAATGTGGTTAAATGAGTTGTACAGAAAGGCTCCTGAAAGTAACACAAAGGAACAAAACAGAAGTTTTATCATCAAAAAGGAATTATTATGCATTTCTGAAGGTAAGGGAGCATTTATATGCACTTCCATTGATAGGATTACTCAGAACAAAGGAAGTGATTTTCTGTAATATGGGAATAAGCGGTTGTGCTCTCTGACTGTCCGCTAGGCAGTCAAAGTCTCTCGGACTAAAAACTGAGTCGCCACGCTACGGATGGGTACGACGTTTACGCTATGAAAATTGGAGGGTTTAAATTGGACACACAACGTCACAATGTGACAACCCAGTAAAAAGTGCTATGGTATTCTAAGGTATTCTATCAGAATACTTAATACGTTTATTATTTTGTGTTCATGATTAGGCCACTCAACAAAAAAAACTTGTTTCTCATCACCGCGCGCATCAGAAAAAACGATTTTAGAAGATTTTTTTTTTTTTTTTTTTTTAAATAGATGAACCTTGATAGAAATTTTGAAAGGTATGTGTATTTAGTATCAAATTAAAGCTCTTGATGTCAGGGATGCATTAAATGTAAAGCCAGTAAAAATCTGGAAACCCCGCGTAAGCAGGCACCCTGCGTAAGCAGCCACTCTGGCCCGGATCAGAGGGTGTCCGCTTATGAGCGGTTTTACTGTATGTCTGCCATCTTTGATATAGCAAAAAAAAAAAAAAAAAAAAAAAAAAGCGCCCTCGTCATATTTTTCATGGCTTGGTGATGAGAAACAATTTTTTTTTTTTTAGTGGCCTTAAGCGTGGGTTTTGTTTGTCGAATCCTTGAAAACGAAGCACCCCCCTTGAGAATACTTCAAAATAAAGTGCCCCCAGGCAAATACTGTGGTATCTATTATCCCTACAGTTTTTGGAACTACAATCGGTCCAAAAAAAGTTGGCCCCCATGGGAATACAAAAAAAAAGAATTGCCCCCACCACCTTGGAATTCCCCAAAAAAGTTGTACACACAATATTTCCTTCATAAAAATTGCTTGAAAATGAAAAAAAGAAACAAGTAGCAAATAAACATCTGTTGTTGACGGAACGGCACCAATGCAAAAAAGACAAAGTTTGGGGGAATCTGGAGCAGGACTGAAACACACACTACATGGAGGCCAGTTTCAATCTCAGTCATTGCACAACCTGAGTCACCTCTGGTGGAGAGGCGCTAGCAGTTGCACCAATGGCAACCAATAGTGGATGATGTCAGCCCTTAGGTATTCCTTGGCCAGTTTTACAGGAGAGTCAGTGGAGAACCTATATATGAAAGGTTCCTGTGTCCTGCTTTAACTTATGAATTTGAATCATATATATGATTTAAATGATCAATTTACCTTACAACTGACAATTTAAAATTGTTGCTGTAGAAAGTATATGGTAGTGGTCACATTTCTGATGGTACATACTGATATGTGCAATAATAATTGAAATTTGCTCTTTTGGAACACTGCCCAGATCTTGTTGTTTGAAATATTATTTCTGGTCTAAACACACTCTCTTCATCGAATGAGGAATAATCATCTTCTGAAGATATTTCTTGTATGAGTTATAGGTAACTTATGGTGTTCCAAGTATATATATAGACTACTGCTACTGACAGTTGGTCAAGCTTGATAGTGTGATAGCATCAAGCACAATGCCAACTGGTTGAATTTGGCTGCACTACTATACGATGCTATGATGACAGTTGGAGTTGATGCTCCTAGTCTCTATAGTTGTAAGATTCTGCTAATGTTCTAACCCAAAATCAGGGATGCAACCCCTGCCAAATCGAGGCTGTAGTTGGCAGCTAGCAGACATGCTGGAAGCCACCATCTCTCCTGTATCCATATAATCAATCATAAAGCTTGACTACCTAGAACCTAATTCTCACTGAAGTCACTTATTGAGACTTGGTTGTTCACATTCAAATATCCAGCTGCAACTGCTTTCTTGATTTGTGCCATCAGTTGGTAGTTATCAGGCTCCCTTGCAGGATCTTGTTGGACCTATACTGTTTCTTGTAGCATTATTATTGACATGCAAATACAGACATTCTGGCAATTTGCTATAGTCTATTATGGTGTGTGGGATCCTTGGTATGAGTAGATCAATCCATGGTGTGGCACTACAGAAGGTAGACAAAGTCCCATTTTTTGCATGCAGAACCCCTTTAAGTACTCAATGTAGAGTTTTCAATGAAGAGTTCTCTTTACTCACAGTACTCTTCCATAAATATGGTTATCTCATAGAAATAAGTAGCAACAGGGGCATTTTGTAGCACTCGATGTTGTAGGAAATGCTCCTAATTCATCGATGTTGGAGAAAAAGACAAATAATCTTGTGAGACTTCATTGATTCTGGGGCAAATGTACTAGTGTTTGTCCATTGTTGTCTCCCTCCACATCAGTCTCTCAGACTGGGGGGAGGGTGAACACCTATCTCCCAGTGGCGAACAGGACTGTAAACATAGACAGGGAGTGAGACAACTATAGTTAGCTTGTGCATTAATCATTACTATAGTTGTACAACTAAGCCAATTTCTCGTGAAACCATACAAATGCATTTTATAACATTAA
Organism: Alentia gelatinosa; assembly: GCA_950022655.1. Classification (NCBI taxonomy): domain Eukaryota; kingdom Metazoa; phylum Annelida; class Polychaeta; order Phyllodocida; family Polynoidae; genus Alentia; species Alentia gelatinosa. The sequence continues at coordinate 107,888,416 of OX465581.1, forward strand.
TTCTTGTTATTGAACACACATCTGGGAGTCTGTCTCCCTACATGGGAATAAAGTTGGGCCCCCCCCCCCCCCCTTAGAATACCTAAAAAAGAAGAGAAACCTGCCTCCCTACCAACCTGCTTATCCCACTCATTAACCTTCCAAACCATCAACGTTCCTCTCCACCAACCTGGTATCACCCGACCCCACAAGTTGGAGATGGTTGGACCGATGGAGCATTGTTGGAACAATGCGACCGACGTCAATACCTGACCAAACTAAGTTTTGCTGCCCGACCATTATTGATCTAAATGACGTCAACATGGTGAAATCACCACTTAACCCACCAGACCCTCAGCATCTCCAATACCCAACCCTAACGTCAAAACGGGGCGAGTTAATCTTTTAGTTACGGGGCGACTTCGTTTCGGAGTTCTCCAGTAACCGAAAAAGGTATTCTAGGTTTGAGAAGCACCTTCATCTCAGAAACGAAACAAAACAGATAAACTGATTATAGTGTAATGATTTCATCTACAGGCCTTGCTTTTAAATACCGGAAATAACTAATGATAGTTGCCGTATTAATCACAAGCTCATCATGAAAATCACGACACACACTAATCAATCATCTGTACTTTTCGTTTCCAGGACCGATGAACTGAAACATGGAACCAAAGTGGGACAGGACAAGTTCGGCAATAAATACTTCGAAAATAAGAAATACTTCATGGGTATGTAGAATTATTCTATTACTATGATTTTTTTTACAATTATTTAGTACCTGAAAGATGAAGAGTATGACTGAGTTGACGTTCTCGACCTGCCATACCAACTTGAATACCCGCAATGACAGGAAGGTTAAATTCCTTGAAAGAAGATTAAAAAGTGAAACTTACAAGAAATCACCATTCTTTAGAGGACTGAAATTATATAACGAACTGCCCCCTCACATTCAGCATCTAGAAACCAAACAAGAGTTCAAGCAAGTAATATCGATTATTAAATTAGAAAATGGCTGAGTACTAATATTGTGATAGATAATTGTTATTACACTGTGGTAAAAACACACCTTCATCCTCATCCTCATCAAGTGGGACAATATTCTATGTTTGTTGAATCTGCTAATACTGTATTAATTGTATTTTTCTTATTTCATATGTTCTATTGTATTATCCTCTGCATACGTGTACCCAAAATACGTGTGAATAAAAGCCTTTAAACAACACAAAAAATACCATAGACCAGTCCTTCTGATAACATGTCCACACGGTGTGCGAAGTAAATGAATTCTTACCTCAGTAAATGTGTAGAATCTCATAGATTCAAGCATTACCCGTGTGACGTAAAACTAGTGGGAAAAGCTGAACCTTGAGGAAATTCATTTTATATAATGCTAAAGAATCTTACAGTACCACAGACAATCCTGACATACGTTAACCAATTTTGTATAACTCAGACAAGATGAAAATAAAGCCTTTGTTGCTGACATGGCGTAAAATCACCATCACTCATCCAAGAACTATAACGATGAATTATGTTTAAATATAAGAACCGAAATAAAACAGTGTTTTCTTAACATCGCCATGGATATTATATTTATGCTAACTTTTTTGCTTACAGGTCGGAGTCGGTGGGTAGTTTATTCCGATGCTGTAGGAATGGACTATGATGGATCTCAGATTCCAGCAGAATGGTAAGAGCTGACGACATTTTTCACGATTAGTGTACTACCATTGAGGCCGATAATCCGGAAAAGTTAGTTTACCGAAGAATTCTTGCTACTCTGAATGTTATTCAATCGTCGATAATAGAAGACACGAGGTCGGGGTTCTATAGGACTCTAAATGCCGAATCCATGATCTTAATTAAGGCCGTTGGTTTTGATAATGGCTAACCCCATACGTTGCATTTCTTCCTTATACCTACAGATCCATTGCTCCCTTGAATCTAAATTTTGGGAACACGTCTGGTTTCTGAATTCTTTCTTTTTGAATATACCATAGCTTAGAACATAAATACACAAATTACCTTTGGTGCTTTTAGTGACCCGCAGTCGGAGGGTGTGTGCGTGTGAAAGGATGTATAGGTGACAGGGTGTGTGAGTAATGGGATTAGTGAGTAAAGCGTTGTATGGATGAGAGGATGTGAAGATGAAGGGACGTGTGGTTGTAGGGGTGTGTATCAAATGGGCCTATTGTTTGTTGTTTTATAGTGAGGAATGTGGTTAGGTGTACTATTCTTATCGGCAGCTACCACTTGAATGAGCGCGATAACTGCTATCGGCTGACGTGATCGGAACCCTTCATAGTGACGCCCTTAGTGACAGCGGTGTAATCGTAATGATTCTTTTAGTGTCAGTTGTTGACAATGCAGTTTATCTAGTGACAAATTGGGTTTGTTATGTGTTGTCATGGTGTGGGAATGGAAACAAAATCTTAAGAGTAGGGGGTGGGGATTCAAAATGAAAAGTTGAAGGATGATAGTAATATTTGTGCAATTCTGCCAATTTTAGCTCTCAGCTGAGTCCAGGAATTCTCTTAGAATAAATGACTCAATATGCGGGGGCTTTGCCCTCTGGGCCCTCACCCGGGGCACCGTCATAGGGCCCCCCGGCAATTTTCCAGGATTCTGTCCCAAGCCTGTAATTTTGAGCAAGGCTGTTAGTTTCTTTACGTTCAAGACAAGGTTTAAAACCTGGTCATCATTTTTTTTTTAAAGGTAATAGGGAAATGCCTCTCAGAATCTAATTAAAATTGCACGTTCTTTAGATTGGGACAGGGTGAAACGACCAATTTATTCAATTTAAGTGTATTCAATTTAAGTACATTATAGCATTAGTTTTAGTTTTAATGGCATGGCAGTATGTCTTATCGTCATAATAAACGTTTAATTTTACATATATTTCTTTTACTCTTTCAGGCACCGATGGATTCACTACGTGTGTGACCATCCACCTACTGTCGAGCCCCCGACTCCTCGCAAGTTTCTGATTGATCATAGACAAAATTTCACAGGCACTGAGCACCAGTACGTACCCTACAGTACCGTACCGCCCAAGATAGAGGCATGGACTCCGAAACAGGCTTAATGAGAATATAATTCCCTTGCTTCAGAAATAACACCATCATTGATGTACCCTGACAAGACAACAAAATGCCAGTGGCTCTGAGAATACTGTTAACATGTACATGATCTTTGTATAGGAAAATAAATTGTATAACACGGAAGTATTTTGTTCTTAGCTTTGGAGGTTTAAGCAACTGATATTTGCCTGTCCATGCGAGCATTTATCACCATCTAGTGTAAGGACAGAGCCTGGGGAAATGTATAAGATATGGTCGGGGATACATGGTACCGTTCAGCGCGTCTAGCGGTGCATTTTTTAATTAAGGCCGTCGCTCGGTCAAACACCGCTTAGTTTGGTCTCACGCCTATGGGAGAGAAGGCGATCACACCTCGAGTGCTGAAACCAAGTAGAATGTTGTAATATCGAGTATGGGTTGTCCCTTTTTTTTAAATAAAGCTTTAAAAAAGTGATCATCAACTTTTCCCGTCTACATTAAAAAGTCAGACATACTATACAAATAAAATGAAAAAAAAAATAAAACAAATACAAAACAATAAACGTGTGTAATCTATTAGAGACATTAAGATATATAACACATACTGTTTTGCCTTATTTTAACATTGATTTATCACAAAGTTAGGTCTTGCAATACAGAAAAATAACTACCCATAGAAATACTAATTACTCAAAGATAAGAGGGAGACCTGTCATTTTGGCTATAACTAAGCCAGGCGTTAAAAGTGGCCATCTCCAGAATTATAACAATTACACAGACGTCTTGAGGATTATCACTCTCACGGAAATAATTGTCTCAGAAAACGGTACCATCTACACAAACAGCAGGCCTGTAATCCCAATATCGCACTGCGTAAAGCCTATAAGACACTGACTCTGCCCGATTCCACCTTTGTCTGACGGATCCATCAGGTTGGTGATAATCTGGGTTATTCTTGTCGATGGACGGACTTCACTGACCTGATTTTATTGCCTTCCCCGATGCGTTGGACATTACTACCATGTCAGACATGACACTCACCGATCTTACTATTATCAATGTAGTAGTTAATGTATGCACTTTCACAGGCCGTGACCCATTCTGAATAGGCCGCTTAAATTGCGACGATTCTGATACCCCCGTTCTATATTAAAGTATTTTTTCCGATATCTTAGAGCAGTTCTTAAACTTTGCATTATTGTCTATAAGGCCTTAAGTTAAAAGGCTGGTCACCAGGCTCTAGCCCACACTTTGATCTCAGTCAGTGTGATTTACGGGTTATAAAGCGAAGAGGTGTAGTCGGGAAGAATCGGTACGTAGATGTCTAATAGATGCAAGCTTTTGACATTTTATTCCCGACTCCCACCGAGCTGATCGGGACGATTAAGGAACAAATGTCGAGGTCTCATGGGCTGGGCTTTACACGTGTTGGGGGTGTGGGGTGGATAGTGGACATCTCTATGATTTTGCTGGTACGTTGATTGACAAATTGAAATACCATCAAAATCATTGGTTCACTCTAGTTTAACTTTGGATGGGATCTGCTCTGGCTGTGTATGTACAAGGACCAATACTGTGTACGCATAGCATGTATCCTGACGCCTATTAATTTTGTCGCAAGTATCAAAATAACAACGAATACTCGATATCAAGTGTCCATGCATTGTTTATTACTGTTTTACTTCCTTAAAACCAGAGATACCTCCTAAATAATGGACTATATTCTTGGACCAGGTATCTTATTATTACATAAACATTATTCAAGACTCGTTTAACATTACAGGATACAAAGCAAATGCACTGGTATAGAAAGTAGCTTTGTAATATATCGGCAGACGTATGCATCAAACTTCTATTTACATCTTTGTTCACATCTAGCAGTACACTAACTTAAAGTGTTACAAATATAATAATTTACACAATGTTTCCAGCCATTTATGTACTGCTAGCTTTTGTACAGACACGGCAGGGTCACCGCTATTCCCATTCTACGTGACTCTTGATATATACAATATATACAGGACTTTACTTACAGATCATAGGGGGACAAAATTATCACTTTACACAATGATTTCAATTCAATTGCCAACATTCTGAGCTATCATCTTAGAATTTCTCATAGAAAATGTCCGTATCACATTTGCTGTTAAGTCTGTAAATACCTTAAAACAAGTATATTGGTACTTTAGACAGGAATATCTCAACGAAGACTTCTTAGTGCTGTTTTGCCATTCTTTAACCAGAGCACAAAAAAGACAAGCAAGGAGCCTATCCTTTACAAAGCGTATTTCAGACAATTTTGGCGAAATACTTAGCCAGATCGTTAGATCGTTGTATGGAAAAAGGACAATTGCTGAAAATCTGCTAGTATATTTATAACTTGAGCCTTTTTTGTCTGACAACGGATACACATTACCCAGAAGGTGGGAACATTTAACTGAACTCGCCGTAAAACTCTTGTAATTTTCCACACTTGGATATTTATTTGTGCTGCGTTATTTTGCCTTATTAGCTGCTGACATCAGCTGGTATATCTGCAATATTTTATATGTAGCAGGCAGCACCCATCGTTAAATTCCACGCAAGGACACGCGCTCACACGCAAAAACCGGATATACAATACCCTGTTTCATACGACAATTATAACCATTTTCAGTGAAAGAAAAATTATCAGTAGGTCGAAAGCAAGAATTTGTAATATTCTGTACCTACAATAAAGCGAGACACTGGATAACAAAATTTGACGGGAACGCCAGCAGCGACCTATATAAATATTCAGATTGTCTTGTTCCAAACATCGCTTTCATTTGCCATCATACATTGGATGATCAATTCAGAATATATATAAGTCTCGGTTCAAGTGTGGCATTGTATATACGCGTTTTACATTCTGAATTACCAGAAGTGTATATAATTATGTAAATAAGCCAGCATCCATTTCTATACGAATAAAAGGTATAGTCTGTTTACACAAGCTAGATTAATTATGTATTACAAAACGTTTTGGAAACGGATATCTGATTGGTCTGCAGGACTCAAGTGCCGAATCTCTAAGCAGAACAGGTCGCAATGGCTACGGTGGATTTGAAATACTCTCTAATCTTGTCGAACAACTATTTTCTCTTACTTTATAATTGTGACAGCTTATGATTTCAAGTTCTATATTTTTGCACGTATTTCTTCCAAAATGATAGACATTGCCAATAAGCAACAGAACGCTATTTCAGGAGGTGCAAAATATGTTGTCTCTGCCAATGGGGCATTCTGTTGTTAAGGCATAGTTTAGGCATAGCAAGGATGCAAGTCAGACCTTGAGCCGAGACTGGGACTTTAGGCGGCCCTGATTTGTTCGTTTGTTTGTGGTTTAACGTCCCAGGGGACCCTTAGAGCATATAGGGATTATCAATGACTAAAGCTTTTCACTTTTGTAGACTTACTTCAGTAATTTCTTTCCATTGTTTACAACAATTTTATAAACTATCCAAAAGACGCGGTCCTTTCAAAAAGCTGATTATTTATCTTTCTCAATTGCTGATTATTTATCATTGTCAACATTTTTCAAGTATTTTCTTCTACTTTCTTAGTTGTGCTGAGTGGAAACTGCCATTTAGTGCAAAGGTTAGCTGTACTAAAATCAGATATCTGGGCTTTTACAAGAACGTATCAATTATGCTTTTGGCCAGTCAAAAAAATGGAAACCTTTAAATAACACGAAAAGTGTAGCGAACCTTATCGCAGACACAACTAAGGTCGTGTCACTATGTCTACAAGGCACTGATAAGTAAACGTAAGGGAGTATACAATTATATGCAATATTTGTCAATCTTTGGCTTTTTTTAATTCAACGTTTTTATTAAAAACGTTTTTTATGAAAACGCTTATTCGATACAGGGCTCGAGGATTCTCGTACTCTTGTCCTAGTGAGATTCGCCAACGTTTGTTTTGTCTCATTTGATTCTTAGTTTAAGATACCATGGCTTCCAGGTTTTGCCACATTGGCATAAATATGACTTTGTTTTCCTTTTCACGTGTCAGACATTTTAAAAATCAAACACGACCTCATTCATATTCTATATGAATACAGTCAGCATACTCTGTAACATATATCTATAAACATGGTTTTCCGGGATAACGACCGACCAACAGCGTATACAATCCACTCACTAATGAAGGCATGTGCGACTAACACAACGATGTCAATCTACAGAGGAAACGTATTCCGTCAATTATGCACTAGATTTCTGACTTGAACTCTTTATAATAATTCTATAACGAGTTAATCACAGCATTTTCATTGGATGCAATGAGTAAACATGGCAGTTGTTCAACAAACAATAAACCTAACGTTGAATAAGTCGGGTTATTCGTATATCGAGAAAAGATATTCAAAATAAAAGAAACATAGGCTACATTAAGATAGCATCACATTTGATCCTGGAATCATTCTTTGTCAGTACTGACATGTAACTTTAGGGAGCCACAGAGAAATGCCAGCAACCAGAGAAACCCGTCCGAAAGATCGATGGCTACATCAATTCTCTCCCAAATATTCTAAATCAATAAAACTATTGAAGAAAACATCAATTTATACAACAAACATACTCTATGAAGCATTACTGCAAAAGCTGGGAGACACTTTGCTTCAAATAATCTATAGGTACAGTACTGTCACTGATGTGGTAACCCACGATCTATGCTATCCTAAATTATTTTGAAAGCTTTTGCACTGAAAATCCGAAATAAATAAATCAAATCTCAATTCTTATACCATAAGGAAATAAGAGGATATTTTTATAAAACAGGTCAGTGCCACATTATTTGACGACTAATTGGATATTTTGAGATTTAGTCAGTAACTTGAAGCCAACAGAGTGTAGACAAAACAGCTGTATATCAATAACTTTGGCTCCGACAGTCTAGGTAGCAGGAATTACTTCATACTACTTTTGGCATTTTCTCCTTTACAATATTCTTCAAATGGACTATAAAAAAAGCAACTTATTGACATAAATCTGAGAAAGTGTGAGATATAGCCGGTACAAGTCTGGAATCGTGTATTATCTCACCCCTGGTGTTTTTTCTCCATAGATTTAACTCTGGGAACTCGCATCAAACGCCCATGAGATATTTAGTGAAAATATCCAATGGGGGATTATGTTACAAATGTTAGCCCATTAGTCAATATGAAGGGAGAGATAAATTCAGAAACCCATTCAAGTTTAGGCCCAGAGTTCGATCCCATCTTGTTTGAATCGCTACATAATTCACGCAGCCTCACCTTGTGAATTACCACGTGATTCAAACTCGATGAGATACAAGCTCTGACCCTAATTTTGCATAGGTTGCTTCTATACAATCCCACAGCGTGTTTAATATCACGACAACGAGAGTATTTGTAAAACGGATACTCTCTCCTTGTTAGGGTGAGGCTGGCGGGAGCGTGTGCCGTGCTCACAAGGCCCGCTCCGCCTCCGTGGTGGTGGTCACCTGGCGGGCCGTGTCTGTCTCCGTCATGTGCGAGGCGCCGTGTCGTTGTCGGCACTTCTTCCCGGTCAGCGTCTCCAGCGGCGTCGTGTTCCGGTAGCGCTGTTGTATCTCGCGCAGGCGCGGTTCAACGACGCCCAGCAGAGGGCGTTTCTCCCGTTTACTGTTCCAGCAGCTGGACATGAGGTCCCAGCACTCCTGGTCGAACTGCGGCAGCCGCTCCGGACGAGCACCTGGGAGATACAGTAAGTGTGTTGATTTGATGTTTTTTTATTAGAGCGTGCTTGCATGCGCGCTATACATCACCTGGAAGTTAGAGTGGTCACATTTATACGCTCCCAGCGTGCTGCCAGGAAACTATCCCTTCACTATCTGCGTGCTATTCACCATGATAGTAGGAAAGGAGCAGGGTGCCAGTGTCTCAGGGTCTTAGATGCATGCTCAGCTGAACATGACCAATCACTAGAGACCGAAATACTTCATTGACCCACTGGTGCTATGTATATTTGGATCTTAGATTCAGGCGGTTGCAGAAATGGCAGGTTGACTGGATGTAACCCAAACCTTTTATTATTAATCATTTATAATTGCACACTCATTCATCAATGATGAGTGTACCATTGGCTCCTCGTTCAGTGTTCCACAAGCTGCGTAGTAAAGATGTCGCCAGTTCAGATTTTAACACACATGTATTTAAAAAGCGGCAGAGGTAACATGACGCCTAAGGTGATAATATAGTCAAGTAAAGCTAAATATTTATAATCAAATGTTAGAGCAACTGAGGCATGTTCATGTCTTCCTTGTTGGCACGCAACACTTAACTTAACCCTTTAAGGGCGAATGATGCCTTGAGGCATCATCCAGCCCAGGGCGAATGATGCCTTGAGGCATCATCCAGGCCAGGGCGAATGATGCCTTGAGGCATCATTTCTCAAAAATCTACAAAATTGTTTTTAACAAAAAATAATGGAGGAACATTAATACAATTTTCATAGAATGTATGTATGATACCATTATTAATATTTCTATTCAAAAGAAATAAAATATTTAAGATTATATATCATATCACATGATTAAACAATTGAATTGTGTTTTTAACGACTGTGTGCCCGTCCTCTAGCGGTATAAAGTGCCACTAGCACCCGTCCTCCAGGATGTACCTTGGCCACAAGCACCCGTCTTTAAAGGGTTAAAATGCCTGTCTTGCTGGTTCTATATTACGACACTATTGAACATTGAGCATATCGAAGAGTTTTAAAAGGAATGATGAAAAGTGAAAATTCTGACAGGATTCTAATAACGCGGATTCTCACGATAGATACAGCATATCTGATTTATAAACCTTTAATGAATGCAACAATTGATGAAGGTTTTACCTCTCTTAACGGAGGTCCACAACATGTCTTTACTGGTGCACTGCTCGAAGTTGTACGGTAGCTTGACATGACCGGCGCAGACGTACCAGAAGAGGATGCCAAAGGCGTACACATCCACGCTATTGTCGTACCGACCTGAGAAGAGCTCGGGCGCCATATGGATGGGTGTACCCACGATACTGCCACTCATCATGGCCTCGGGCTTACAAAAGCCCAGGTCCGTAATCTTTCCCCGGTTCTTCTTGTCTAACTGCAATCAAACAGTGCATTACTTTCTGAAAACGTGGCTAGGGTTATCACTCTACGAGCTCTGAAAACGTGGCTAAAAAAAACAAAAAAAACAACAACAAAAAAACAGTGCATTACTTATGTATACAATGACTTTTGAGTGGCTTATGGTTATTTTGACAATTCTGTTTCGCAAATGGACCATTTGGTCATTTCTACATAAATGCAATGTGGGCAGCATCGCCTTGTGAAAAGAGTCGACCAGCACAACAAATGTCAGTCAGTGTTAGTGCTGCAGCAAAATGGGGCCTAGATTAGGGTTAAGTATACTGTAAACGATTGTATAATCCGCAGATTAGTCTGCATAAATTTATTCCAATTGAAAGGGGACTAAGCACCAAACTACTGTTTGTCGATACCTTACATAGGTTCAATACTATTGTATTTTACATTTTATATACGAGGAATTTCAGAGGATTAGACTTAAGCTGTCAACTCGAATGAAGTTAGATTTATGAAACAACATGAGAGAGCACTGAAATAAGTTAAACCATTTTGAATTACTTTTTTCAATGAAGGCTTTTTAAGAAGCTTTCAATGACCAATAAAATGTGGCAACGCGTTTGGCCAGTTGATGAATATTAGTAGCTCTACAATGCCTTCATCGTTGTAGGCATATGTCATTGTTGTAGAATGATTTTCTTGTGCCTATAGGATGTTAGCTGACCTAGAGTATGACTCCAAAATGTATACATGTACAGATATTTTTTTTCGTATTTTGTAGTTTGCTTAACAAATGAGTATTGATTATGGTTAAAATAGATATATCTTTATACTCTTTCGAGAAATACTTACCAAAACATTTTTTAATTTGATGTCACGGTGCACTAACCCTTGACTATGGAGAAATCGAATTCCTTCCACTACGTCTATGGCTACTTGTAATCTGCAATAGTGAAAGATAAAATCGCAACTTATGTGTAAGGGTATATGGTTCCGATGCTGAAATCTAGGTACATTTTTCCTTTAAAGAACGTTGACAACAATTCAAATGTTATGTCGAAGTACGTTGACGACAATTCAAAAGCTATGTTCATATAATCTTTGGCTCTAATGTTTTGAAAGGATATTACTGCTACAAGCCTAGGAGAGGGTCTGAGAATTGGGTGATAGCAGAATATAGAGAATGTCCAGTGCGTACAAATTTATAAACCGATATACGAAATGACAACATTGCAGACAAGTTTATTGCCGCGATACAACTTCATCTCAACCAGAGGATGTGATGAGCGTAAACAAAGAAAGAAGGAGAAGAGTTGGGGTGATTAGGAAAAATGGGGAAAGGAAGCGAGCCAGTCTGGGAAACCGGTAACAGACAAGTTAATGTGTGAATTAGTTATTTCTACAGTATACACTTTCTGAACTGTATTTCCATATTACAATTTCTTTTACTCATATACATACCAAACAAAACATGCGTCATAAGCTCACTACTGCTTTTCAAAGTACTCAGCAATGACTTTTAGGGACGTTAGATGAACGTATGTACCTGCCAAGCCAGTCCAGGTTGAACTTAATAGCTGTGTAGAGGTCTCGCTGGAGCCGCTCCATGATGAGAAGTACGGCGGGTGAACATCCTCCGCCATACGAGTAGTCGATCACAGACCCACGTAACGCTACCAAACGGTCATGCTCCGGTAGATTCCTACAGCCGAGAAACAAGTAGAAATGTATTAAATGGCGGCATAATGCATCTAAATGAGTGAAACAGATGTAAAAGAAATGTAAAACAAGTCACATATTACAAACTAAGCGCCTCACTTCTGCTCAATGTACATACAGGACCACAGCTGTATAAAACAATAGGTATGTACACATCCAGTTTGAAACTTATCGATTCCCTTGGAGTTCCACTCATTGTAATACCTGTACATCGTTTGCGCTGACAGCACCATGTTTATTCTCAACCCGGTCTTCGATATGGCTGCTGTAACCATGCCTTCTATATGCACCATACAGTGATTCCTCTTGGGAATGTCTATTAAATATTTGGCAGATATTTTCCTGAAAAAGTTACCTTTAAAAAAAAATCTTTTATTTATTGATTGTTATTGGACGAGGCTAGATCTCGATTTATTCACTGACAACAAAATTCACCAGTTTCGGTGGTCTTACATTTTGCTGATGATATCAAAGTGCCATTTCCATGCCTCATCTACCAACATCATTAGGCGGATATGTTCAGTGTTGATGAGTATGAGTACCAAAGCAAAAAGCAGAAATACCATCAACGTTGTCACTTGTGGTCTATAGGCATAGCGAGAATCGAAGTGATGATACTGGCGGTAATCTTAGTCTAAGCAGAATGAACCTAGACCATTAGGTTCTTACTGTACCGCCAGCTGGTTTATCGCCTTAGCCTACACCATACGCTGAACACTATGTCAAGGCAAGACAATGCCTACTCACTTTGTGTAGTAGAATTCCAAGGCCAAGTCGTTCCAATGTTTGTCGTCAGGGGGCACCACCGACTTGGTGGCGCAGGGTGAGAATCCTGCCCACATCTCACAGGAGTAAACGACGCCGTACTGTCCCCGGCCAACCTCTCGGCCCAGCTGCGGCATGCCTACAAATATAAGTGCAACATTCTCAATCGATGTAAGCCTCTTTCACCATAGTGCTTTCACCGACAACTTTAGAAAATGTTTAATGAGCCCACAAACAGTAGTCGATTAGAATTTCCTGAAGGGTGAGGTTTCACCCCCAATCTCGTTCTCTATTTTCACGATTTCGGTATGAAAATCTCCTTCATGACAGACAAAGTAGCGTAGCAGCGAGGTGGTATACAATGAGCTGTGTTGCACATAAAAAAGGGAAATATGAAATAAAAATTATGTTATTTGCTTCAGCAGAACTAAGTACATTCCCCTTCCATTTTCACTATGTAAAAATAATGAAACTTCTGGAAAACTAGGCCTGTGACATGGTCGTGAACAATGTATTATTCTTCCTAGGAGTGACAGCCAATATGAACTACATTTCTGAAGGGGCTCTTCATTTCTGAAAGGGATCTTACCGTAGAGAACATAGTCCCGCAGCGATATACTCTCGAGCGCCAGCCGCGCCACCTTAGGGGCTTGGATCTTGCGCACTTTGAGACGGTGCTCCTCGGTGCGCTCTAGTCGACCGGAATGTCGCGCCTCCAGTTGCCGCAGTGCCGTCGAGAAGTGGTCATGAGAATTCTTCAACCGGTCCTTGATCTGGGAACATATACTCTTGGCCAACCTGATAAGTGAACACATCACAAACGGGGGAGGATTTAATACAATGGCTGATCTAGGAATCAAAGTGTTAAATTTGTTATTTCAGAGTTTCTGTTTACCTCATTGTCTTCTGTCTAAAACCTCGTATCCCC